>JAJMSC010000001.1:1200000-1796225 GCA_030578495.1 Starmerella sirachaensis | reverse complement strand
TTTTCCAATGAGTGATCAGCTGCTCAGGGCAAGCCGGGGGGGGTTCCGCCGGACCTGCAAATCAGGGGTTAAAGGGGGGGGGGAAATGGGGGGGGGGGGGGGGGGGCTTTCACGACGCGTAACATACCTTAGAGTTCGGTCCTTCGGCCCTCCGTCTTAACTACCGGTATCAGCTAGGTTCAGGCATGCATCCATCCCCCTGACATGTGACTAAGTTCTGGTGCCGCGCGAGACAAAGGCAGAACCGACGTGCGTCAGTCAAGCTCATCGATGTGCAGAGATTCGGACGCAAGGAGTTGGTGTACTGAGATGTATAGTATCGGAATTTTGCGCGGCTTATTCGTCTTTCTGCCGTCGGTCTCAACAACTTCGCCAGGTGCTCTCAGTAAGTCGCGCGGGGCTTTTTCCTGTAACCTTGTTGCCTTGCATATCATACATGTCGGTGACATAACATGCATGCGTCAAAGACAGCCATGACAGCGCCGCGAAGTAGAAGGTCGGGAAAAATAGGATTTTCGGTATGATTTCTGCAGTTTCTACGGGATTTAGAATGCCAAGTAAGAGCGAGTAGCGACCCGTGGCACGCTGTTATTTGCAGCGTCGAATGTGAGTCTCGAAGAGGACAGGCATTCAATCTTTTTCCTATTTTAATCAGAAAGCCGTGAGGATACCAAGCTATCGTACGTTCGTGGGATCAGGCCTGTCGATCAGACATCAGACATCCTAAGTACAGTCATCTTAATGTTCGCCCTTTTAACCCGCGTAGAGACTATGATGTTGTATGATGTCCGTTCAAGTCAATAGCGACGCTTGCGCGAACCTGGCCGGAGGGCAATAGTTTCTTATGATATCTTGGAGTGTCGTAAAATGCTTCGATGCAGGCACCGCTAGGCCGTGGTGCGACCAGTACCTTCTCTGGGCCGATATGAAAAATTAAAGCGCCCAAACTGTCGCCGCCCTCCTCAAACTATGTAAATATGGCGTCCGAAAAATAAAGAGTATCCTGTCTACCTTAGAAGCTCCGAACTAAAATTCCAGGAAAAGTCGAGGAGCCTTTGAATCCGTGCTGAGCCATACACATGTGCATGCTTTTTGACCTCCATAGTACAACCAAGCCAGAGGGCGACATTCGTTGCTGCTTGAAACAACACAATCCTTTCTAGTAATTTATTTCAACTTGTTCTTTGAGTCGCTATTCTATATTCGTGCGGGTCATACACAAGTACCCAGCTCCACCTCTCTTGCCCGACTCCAATCGTAGTCTTGAATCTTCTGGAAGTGACCTCGCCCTAAATGGACCTCAATACCCACAGCTCATAATTAGCAGACCAGTACAGCTTGAGTAATACTTATATGGTCAGCCCTTTCCCTTGTGTGCTCTCCCGTCAGCTATAGTCGAACTGCGCTGGATTCTGTTTGCACTTGTTATTCTCGAGTAAAGCCAGCTGGACTGAGGGGCCACAATGGTAGTCGATTACTCTAAATGGGACAAACTTGAACTGAGCGATGATAGCGATGTTGAGGTACATCCTAATGTTGACAAGAAGTCGTTTATCCGGTGGAAGCAGCGTGACATCCACGAGAAGCGTGAGCAGACGAAATTCCGGCTCGCTCAACTTGAGGTTAATCAGGAGACCAATGAAGATCTTCTTAAACGCGTTGACAAGCTGATAACTGCCGGTGAAGCGGGTCACAAAGTCGGCGTCGATGTAAGCGGTGATGTCGCGCTAACAGCGAGGGGCGAGTCGAAGGAAAAGCCGGCGAAGGCAACTAGCCCTCAGCAGCCGAAGTACGACGACATGATTGAGAGCATGTTGATGCAAATTGTTACCGAGGGCAATGATCCAGCCATAGTGCTCGGCAAGCTTCGTGAGCATCGTGAGATGATTGTGGGCGCGCTGGCGGACGAAGCCGCTGAGCTGAACAGACTTAGAGAAGAGAGGAAGCAGCATATCACGGCTGATGACATACATACGGGCTGGGACTCGACAATCGTGTACTCGTCTAAGGCCGGCGAATCGCCTTCTCAGGTGGCAAACACATCGACCCCCGCATCGACACCTGCCTCATCGACGTCCGTCTCATCATCTTCGGCATCATCGTCAGTGCGCGCACCTGCCCAACCTTCTGGAACTGCGAAGTCGACGTCGGTGGAGACGCTCAACACCCCAAGGCAGCACCCTGTGCCGCGCAAGAACGAAGACGGTCTCGAGGAACTGCTCCCGGCAACGCGCGAGTTCGGCGAGATCAAGAAAGGTGACATGCAGGAGGCGTATAAGTTTCTGATGCAACACCCTTATATCGTGACCGAAGGCCAAAAGGACGCCCTGACCATGAGCGCGTTCGACTTCGAGCTTGCTGGGGACACGAAGATGACTGAACAGGTTGTGTGGAACGCCCTTCTCATTCAGTACAGCGCGGTTCTTGGCAAAGATGGCGTGAGGCTGTTCTTCAGCAAGATTGTGCAGAAGGACCATCCTGCACGAGCAGCGTTCGAGAAAGATGTCGACACTACATACAACCATATCCGTGGTCGATGCAAGATTCTGAGCGAGGAGTACGAGAACGAAGAGGCCGGCAAGGAGACCATCCAATTGCATGCCGTTGATCCTGACACTGAGCTCGTCATTGGTGTACCTCCGGAGGGGAGCGATGGTCGTGCAATCTACGACTCCTTTACGCCGGCCGTGAAGGAGGCAATCGACTCGCGCGATCTTGCAAAGATCAACGACGTTCTCGCTGCTATGGAGATTGATGACGCCGAGGAGCTTGTTGGAAAGCTCGGCGAGTCCGGCGTGCTGCAGGTGGAGCCGAAAATCTACGATGAGGCCGAATGGAAGGACAAGAAGGTTGAGCTTGAGGACGAAATGCGGGAGCAAGACGCGCAGCGCGCTCTGCAGGAGCAGCAAGAACACCAACAGCCGACTCAGCAGACCGAGGCAAGTCCAGCATCTAGCGATCAGCCCACCTCCAGCATTGACGACGTGGATTAAATGATTGCACACGTTCTCTGCTAATTGCTAGTATTCTATTATTTAATGTCAAATGACTGCATTTGTTTCCTCATGTGTATAGCAAGCAGGGTCAGTTTGACCAGCATTATCCTCTGCTCGTACTTGTCGCTCAGGGAACATCAAATTCTCCGCATTTTTCTATTAATGAATAGTACATATGTTTTCATTAAGCGTGCTGGTCATCCCCTACATGCATCATTCTCGCGGTAGTGGCGGGAGGGACTGTCTACTTTTGGCGTGCTTCAGCACCTGCGGCTGGGGCAGCCTATGAACAACCTATGGGCAGGCGAGAGTTTAGGAGGCACATTATGTATACGGTTCTTCTCATATGGTAACGACGCATGTGATTCCCACTGGTCTTATCTGCATATTACTTTGGCCTCCTGGCCCAGATGTAGGGTTTCATTAGCGGGGATTCGGGGTATATGGAGGCGAGATGGGTCTTAGATAGACAGGGCGGTTGCCACGCAACGAAAAATGATCGAAGCCCCATTAAAATATGTAAAACATGTCATTAAGCTTGCTAGTATATACTGGTGCTATTAGTATGCCAAAATAGACTCTGCAAACCCGATAGATGAGGGGTTCGGCTAACGGTTTCCTCCGACGGAAAGCGGAGATGGGTGACTAATTTGCTGGAGGCCGAGGATCCTTAAGAACTAACGTCAGGCAAAGAAACCCAATTTCAGCATACGGCTGCATTTTCAAAACACAATTTTTTATCCACATCATTGTAGCTAAAGAAAGACAATGCCCGTGTTTTCTGTTGCTGCCCCTACACCAGACCCGGTGTTCGCGCTGATGGCGCGCTATAAGGCCGACCCGCATCCGAAGAAGGCCGACCTAGGAATTGGCGCGTACCGTACCAACGACGGCGCCCCATGGGTTCTCCCTGTGGTGCGCAAAGTTGATGAACAACTAGCGGCAGATCCGAAGGTCAATCATGAGTATCTGCCTCTTGACGGCAACCCCGAGTTTCGGAAAGCGAGCGCAAAGCTCATATTTGGCGACGGTGCTGACCTCTCCAAGATCGCAACAGTGCAGACTCTGAGCGGTACTGGCGCTAATCATATGGGTGGTGCCTTGCTTGCGGAGAGTTCGCCGTTTGGAAAGGGCTCGAAAACGATCTGGGTCTCGGCTCCGACGTGGGGCAATCACCACACTATTTTCCACACCAATGGACTCCAAGTCAAGGAGTACAAGTACTGGAACGGCGAGCGTAAAGAGATCGACTTCGGTACTATGATGAACCAGCTCAAGAATGAGGCTCAGCCTGGCGACTCAATTCTGTTGCACGCGTGCGCGCACAACCCGACGGGCATGGACCCCACGGAGGAGCAGTGGAAGCAGATTGCAGAGGTTATGAAGTCTCGCAGCTTGTTTGCCTTCTTCGATTGTGCCTACCAGGGCTTTGCCTCAGGCGATCTAAACCGCGACGCATGGGCAGTACGCTACTTCGTCGAGCAGCGCATTCCCCTGCTCGTATGCCAGAGTTTCTCAAAGAACATGGGCCTTTATGGAGAACGTACAGGTGCAATCCATATCGTTGATCCCCAGGCTACCCCAGAGTCTGTGAGTGCATATGTTGGAAAGATCGCGTCACAGACTCGTGCTGAGGTGTCGAACTGTCCTAGCTACGGCGCGCGGATCGCGACTAAGATCCTGACCACACCAGAGCTCTTCGAGCAATGGAAGAAAGAGGTGAAAATCATGGCTGATCGGATCATTTCGATGCGCCAAGAGCTACGCAAACGTATTGAGGGCCTGCATACTCCTGGCAAGTGGAGCCATATCACTGACCAAATTGGCATGTTCTCGTTCACGGGCCTTACCAAGGACCAGGTCCGCCGCATGGTCGACGAGTTCCACATTTATCTAGTGGGCAACGGCCGTATTTCGATGGCGGGTGTCAACAGCTCTAACGTGGACTACATTGCGCGCAGCCTGCACGCAGTTGTCACCGGCGACAGGGGCCATCTGTAAGTTGCAGCACCAATTCTCCAGCTCAATTGGAACTGCTTCATCTCAGCTTAGCCCTCTGCATGTCAACTCTGATTATATCATTGAAAGTTTCTATATATGTATGCGAAAATTGCAAACACAACAATATGTATGTATGATGTGGAAACTCAGCACCGTTGAGTATTGGCCCGGAAAGATGTGGTATGAGTCAGTGAGCACGCGCAGGAATATTATTTGGTAGATTGTTGCCTCCATGCAGATGTGTGGTGCCATTGATACCGTGACAGCGTATCGCACAAAGCTGGGAATCCGAACAGGTCCATGCTGGTACGGCAGGCGTGTAATGCAAATGCGAATGCAAATGTGACTCATGCCAATGAGAACGTTTTCAAAGGCGTGCCGCTTTTCTTGTTGTCGTCTATGAGGAAAACTCCTTCCTTCGTGCCCGCTACAAGTAAGCCGCCTCTCTCGTCGACCCATTCGAGCCCAATAATCCTGAGCGGGCCGGCAGCGCCGGCAATCTCGGACGGATCCGTCGGAGGAAGCACGTAGGTTTTCTTGTTCTCCGGCCACAGCTGCCTGCGCGCGGAGTAGACGCTCGTGTGCGGCGTAGGGAGGATCAGCTGAGGCAGCCAGATGTGTTCAACGAGATCGAAATTCGACATATTCACGGCGATGATATGTCCGGCGTTGACAGCGGCATAAAGTCGCTCGTAATCCTTGGTACCGCCGAATACCATGAACTCAATTGGCCCGCTGAACTTAAGCTCGAGCGCCGGCGCCTCGAGCGCATGCAGGTTCCAAAGCCGCAGGAGTCCGTCATCATAGCCCGCGGCCAGGACTGGTCGCGTCCTGCTAACGGCACATGCCACAACGTCTCCTGGAGTCGCCTCGAACCGCTGGATGGTCGACGCTGGCAGTGAGAGCTCGCAAGAGTAGGGCTCCTCGAACTCGCTTTGGTCGATCTGGATTATCTCCACGAAATCACTGCCGACCACAGCAACAACGTCGCGATTCATCGCAATTGACGCCGGCCGCTGTGAATCGGTTGGGATCTCGGTGTTGAAAACGGTGATCCCGGCCAAGGACGTCAATTTGACGCGATCCCACTGCAAAAAGCTCCAGCGCCCGTCCGAGTACGCCGCGGGTACCGGATCAGCAAATGCAAGGCGGATATGGAGGTCATGCATGCCCGCCACAGCGAACTCGCAGTGCCGACCAGACTCATTGTCATCCTCGCGGCCAAACGTACCGTCTTCGTCATCGTCATCATCGTAGTCATAATCGCCGTCACCACTCCGTCGCAGTGGCCTCCCATAGACATGGACGCCATGCTCATCACCCCACACGCCATATATCTCGAGATACGGGCGGTCCAGTGCGAGATTGCGGGCGCTGTCTGGAGGCGTCTCGAGAGTCTCTAAATCAACAAAGTGAAGCTTGGTTGCAAACGTGTGCATTCCATCTGAGTCCGCCGCACGCGCAGGAAACACCAAGCCCTTTTTGCCTGTCGTCGCGCTGAGCAGTCCATGCCCGGGCCACACCGGTCCATATGCGATAAGCGGTCCTGGTGTGTCAGTATCAAGAACCGGCTGGATGGGATAGAGCCGGTATGAGCGGCCCAGTGCCCGTGGTGGACCGAGAGTGTCCATGCGCCCTGCTTTTCTTCCCTATTCGATGTGGACTCGAGGAAATGTCACTGAGATCAAGATTGGGTCTGCCTTGTCCCTATGTGGAGAGAGTCGCTGCAACCGCAATTTGATTGCAGCCGACCTTCTCGAGCTACTACCCAGGCTAAGGTCAAACACTGGATTGAAGCTACAGGCCCGGGGAAAATGGGATTACGAGCGTACGTGCGTGTGCCTTGTACGGGTGGTGGCCTCACACACCTGCCTGTAGTTTGAGGGAAAGGGTAACCCGCTCGCTTGGAAGGCCTACATTAGAAACACGAGCGCGAGGAGAGTGCGGGCCTACATGACCGATGAGTCATCAATTAGCTAGAGCGAAACCCCGGCGGGACCGCTCGACCATCGAGCACCGGCCAGAGCGAGGCGTAACTGCAGGTAAATGGTGGAGAAGATCCAGCGTAAAGTGCGGATCACGACGCGTCAGAGTGTCCTTACGGACGAGCCGCCGATCGATGGCACGTTTCCGATGCGCGAGTGGCGCATCACCGTGCATCTCGTTGGTGCCGACGGAAAGCTGTACCCAGCAACCGTGTTTGACCGCGTGACGTACCAGCTGCACGAGACGTTTGCGAACCCGCGGCGCGTGCTCACTGAGCCGCCATTCGAGCTCGTCGAGAAAGGCTGGGGCGAGTTCGAAATGCGCATCACGTTCAAGATTTCCCACGGCGGCGAGCAGAGCGTAGGCTACGATCTGCACTTCCGCGCCCCCGAGAGCCACACAGACGTGACCATCACATTCCCTGCGAACAAGAAGGAGCTACTTGCCAAGCTTGCCGAGTCCGGCCCGATCCCGCAGGCGGCGGCACCAGCCGCTTCGACAAGCGCGGCGTCAGCCAGTAGCAGTAACGGCGGTGCCGGCGCCGGCTCGCAGGCGTCCGAGAAGCGGGCTGCCGCGGATCAGAATGACCATGCCAGCAAGGCGAAGAAGCCTAAGGTCACGATCAAGGGCGGCGTCGATCTCGAGCGTCTCAGCAACGGCTTGGAGCAGCTCGGCGAGCAGGACGTTCTTTCGATTGTGCAGATGGTCAGCGACAACAAAACACCAGAAATCTACGTAAAAAACGATGTCGACGCCGGCGAGTTCCACGTCGATCTTTTCACCGTTCCTCCAGGCCTTCTGAAGTCCATGTGGGATTTCGTGTCCAAGAAGGTTGACGTATAATGTTAAGTTATTATTGGAAATTTTCTCTTTGACCTCCAGTGGTCCATAATCATTCTTTGCGCGTCCTTTTTTTTGCGCGGTCGTTGATGTGCGCTGCCGCTGCTCCGCGCTGCCGCTACGTAGCAATGCGAATGCCACCTGCGTAGACTGATGCAGCCGATGCGGAGCAGAGGGAACTCGATAACTGGGCTCTTTAGCATCGAGAAAGTCTCACTGTCTTGCTCGACGCCCGCTCCGTAGCTGCTACTCGCTGGAAACACCCTTTACTTCATTGATGCGTCTGAGGCGCGCGGCGAGTGTTTCTAGAAAATTACCTGTATTTTCGGCATAAAATTTTTACTCATATGTAGTGATTGGGTAGATTGCTTGGTCGGATGAGCCAAACCACTGTACTGCCCTCGCCATACTTGCGGCTCCGCCAGTCACTACCGCTAGCTACCTTTGCAGTCGAGCTGCACGACGCGGCCACGCGCGGCATGCCGCTGGCGTGAGCACTTACGTGGGAGGTCGAATGCGGTGTGCTTTCATAAGCCAGCCGAAGCAGCAGCAGCCTGGGGGAGATGAAGGGGAAGCCGGTAGTGGTCCAAGGGAGAATCGCATACAGTAAGCGCTGGGAGACGCGGGCAGGCCCAACAGTGGATCGGGCGCCGTGCACTGCAGAATAGCCGGTTATAAGATATATAGACGTGAGCAAGTGGCTAGTAAACGATGCTAATATTCCGAAGAGCGTGAAGTGAGACACCTTTTTGGCACCCCGAGGCACGCGTCCCAAGGGCATGTGCCTCGCTGATTGGCTGGCCTCGAGTGCTGCTTAGATAATGACGGAGGAGCTCGAACGTGATTGGGACGCGCGGGCTTTTGTCACCCGAAAACCTCGCCTCGTTTTCTTCTTCCTTCACCCCTCACACTCGTAGCAATGTTTCGCAGTGTTCTTCCCAGTCTGAAGCGGGCAGCTCTGCGCCCGCAGCGCGTTGCTGCGCCGAAGCTGCTGAGCCGGACGATGGCGGCTGCTGCCGGCGCGGACGGCGCGGTGAAGGCCGTTATCGGTGCTGTCGTGGACGTCCAGTTCGAGCAGGGCTCGCTGCCGTCGATTCTGAATGCGCTCGAGATCAAGCGCGACAGCGGCGACAAGCTTGTTCTCGAGGTTGCCCAGCACCTCGGTGAGAACACCGTTCGTGCGATTGCAATGGACGGTACCGCCGGTCTTGTCCGTGGCACCGCCGTCAAGGACACTGGCAACCCGATCATGGTTCCGGTTGGTGACGCGACTCTCGGCCGTATCCTCAACGTCACCGGTGACCCGGTCGACGAGCGTGGCCCGGTTAAGACCGACCTCCGCCGCCCGATCCACGCCGAGGCGCCGTCCTTCGCGGACCAGAGCACGACCGCCGATGTCCTTGAGACCGGTATCAAGGTCGTCGATCTCCTCGCGCCGTACGCCAGGGGTGGTAAGATTGGTCTCTTCGGTGGTGCCGGTGTCGGTAAGACTGTGTTCATCCAGGAGCTTATCAACAACATTGCCAAGGCCCACGGTGGTTACTCTGTGTTCACCGGTGTCGGTGAGCGCACGCGTGAGGGTAACGATCTTTACGCTGAGATGAGAGAGTCTGGTGTCATCAACCTCGAGGGCGAGTCCAAGGTCGCTCTCGTGTTCGGCCAGATGAACGAGCCGCCTGGAGCTCGTGCCCGTGTCGCCCTCACTGGTCTCACGATTGCTGAGTACTTCCGTGATGACGAGGGCAAGGATGTGCTGCTGTTCATCGACAACATCTTCCGCTTCACGCAGGCCGGTTCTGAGGTGTCTGCGCTTCTCGGACGTATCCCGTCTGCCGTCGGTTACCAGCCGACCCTCGCCACGGATATGGGTGCCCTGCAGGAGCGTATCACGTCCACCAAGAAGGGTTCGGTCACTTCGGTGCAGGCCGTCTATGTGCCGGCCGATGATCTTACGGATCCGGCCCCGGCCACGACCTTCGCTCACTTGGACGCCACCACTGTGTTGTCGCGTGCCATCTCGGAGTTGGGTATCTACCCGGCCGTCGACCCGCTTGACTCGAAGTCGCGTCTTCTCGATGCTTCGGTTGTTGGTCAGGAGCACTACGACATTGCTTCGCAGGTCCAGCAGACGCTCCAGGCCTACAAGTCGCTCCAGGACATTATCGCCATTCTTGGTATGGATGAGTTGAGCGAGGCTGACAAGCTTACTGTCGAGCGTGCCCGTAAGATCCAGCGTTTCCTCTCGCAGCCGTTCGCCGTCGCCGAGGTCTTCACTGGTATCCAGGGTCGCCTCGTCGCCCTGAAGGACACTGTCTCCTCGTTCAAGGAGATCCTTGATGGCAAGCACGACAACCTTCCGGAGAACGCCTTCTACATGGTTGGCGACATCGAGGAGGTCAAATCGAAGGCTGAGAAGATCGCAGCCGAGGCCAAATAAAAATGGTATACAACTTAGGCAGCCATAGATTGTTATGATGTGCCAGCTTAGGCTGGCGGTAAAGCTGATCAGTGTTAATTCGAGAACTTTAGAAGAGATCTTATGTATCGTGGCGCTGCAGTGCGTGTTTGGTGGACCGACTAACCTGTTTGTATAACGGTGGCTAGTGCACACGCACCCGGTCTTGCCAGGTTACTCATTTCCTCGATGGTCAACACGTCTCATACCTTGCGTACGCTGCTAGGGTGCCCGCCGTCAGGATGTTCGCTGTTAGGATCCGCTCGCGCGGCTCATGAGTTCTCGCTGAATGCTCACTCGCATGCTCGCGCGGAGTTGGGTTTCGAGGCTGGCGGCTCCGCGCGAGTTTACATTGGTATTGCCTCCGCAAACTCGATTGTTGCCCCAAAGAAAAGCCTACATGTCCAACAAGCTGTACCAATGCCGAGTCAGGATGACTCTCGACGAGTATAAAGGCGCAGATGCGTGCGGTTGGCCCCAATGGGCTCCTGCGCTGCTGGACGGGACATTTGTTGAACGGCGATTCGGTGCACAAACCATTCAGGGAATTCGTGTTGTTTTCCGACCCATCAATGAGCCCCGTAGCAGAAACGGAGACTCTGATGGACTTCGAAAACAGCTCACTCTCGAGCCTGTCCGTCGAACACTGGCACCGTCAAGCTTGAGCGCGGCACTTGATTTTAAGATATAACGGAATTTAAAGCATCTTGATATACTCCCTCAATCTAGATACCTTCTATTTTACGACGGCCGAACCAATCTTAACCACAGCGCACGTGGGAGAGTGGGACAGCCTAGCAGGACGGAGGATCCTAACGTTTTGGGAACGTAGTGTGAGTGCGTAGGTGAACCTCCAGCGTTCATGAGGCTAGGGTTTTGCTGGCACCTGCGCACTACGCCTTCTGGTCCTCGGTGAGTCTGGCTTAGGCAAATTTAATGGGATCTAGTGCGTGGTTCTGGACCGCCGCGGCCACTGCTGCTGCCGCGGTTTGGTTCATCACTCGGGGCCGGGTCGCAGCAGGACCCGACCCTGGCGTGGAAACAGTGGGTGAGTCGAACGTCGGGCTCGAGGATGGGCCACCACCGCGTGGGGCCGGACCCGCGGCGCGCGCCGAGGCTGGAGGAGCCGGACATCCCGAGCCACTTGACAGAAACCCTCCTGTCGATATAGGCGCCGAGTGGGAGAATAACGACCGCGCGCGGCGTGCGCTTGAAGAGCGCCAGGCCCAGCAGGCCGCGGAGGATGGCGGCGACGCTAACCGCGTGAATGCATGGAAGCAAAAGGGAGTCGTGGGGACGAAAAAGGCCCGCTCACTTGCACGGCGTGACCAGCGGCGTGCTTACTTCGAATACGTTCGCCAGCAGGCCGAGGACGAGCGACGCCGCCTCGAGATCGAAGAACAGATGTTCGGCGACCTCGTAGCCGAGGAGAAGGAGGAGCGCGAGAAGCGCATTGCAGAGGCTCGCCAGGCGCTGGACGCCGCGAATCGCGAGCGTCGTGAGCGCGAGAAGGCCGAGCGCCAGGCGAGGAGCCAGCGTCGCGATGAGATCGTTCGCAGCCTGAAGTCCACGGGTGTCGCGAGCCTGTCTTCGGACCTCGACATAGACATTGCCGACGATATTTCTGGTGCAATCGTGCTAGAGTCTGGCGAGTATGCTGTTTCTGTCACTGACAAGCTCGTTGACAAGCTTGTGGCCGACTTGCGTGCAGATGGAACGCTCTCAGTTCAAGCCGTGCAAGGCAGGCTCACTGAGATGCTGTGAAGATGTTTCTCAGGTGCTTAGCGCAGTGTCTCCGCACGGTTTCGCTATGCGCGGGATGGTGCGGGAGACATGCCCAGAGCAAGACTGCATGTTAGGCCTGCGCAGCACAGGCACTGCTTTTCTCAAGCGCATAATGAATCAGCTCCGAGAATGCAAATGTAAATAGATCTTTTTTTATTGACTAGCGTATATCCAGTAAATTACGGGAAAGCTATTTTCTCCCCGCCTAACTGCCCGAAGCTGAGGCATGTGTGGCGCGTGACATCATCATAGGGTCACCGGTTTGGCTAAGCCCTGGGTATCTTCCCCGGACAGATCTTAGCGAAGCCTGAAGCCCGATTGCCACTTACCGTCCAAGAAGCCACCAGCCAGAAATGAGCAGCCATGATGCTCCTCCGACGGATGAACCGCCGCCATATAGCGAAATGGCAGAAGGGGGCAACGTTTCCGTAGATGCTGGAGCAGGCGTGGCGAACATCAGGCATAATAGCGTCCAAACCACTCGCCCGTCTACATTAGCACCGCCCCCGACATTGCAACACCCAGGCGCTGCCGTGTCCCCATCGAATGCGTCTGTGCACTCGTCAGCGCCCAGCGAGTCGGCTGCGTCCGTGGCGTCATCGTCCGCAACGTCCTACCCGCCAAGCAATGCGTCGTCGCAACCGGCCGGATTTGAAAAGTCCCGCCCACAGGAGTACTCGAGGCCAGCACATGCACCACCCTCTCATCCACCGCCGTCGCACAGCCACGTAGACCACCGGCCGCCGCCTGGACCGCCGCCATCACACAGCGGGCCGTCTTCCTCAAGCTCCTACCAGAAGCCGCAGCCCCAGCAGTCACACCAACAGCCATACCAACAGCAACAACATTACCACAACCACCACTATAACCAGCCACCACCTCCGCCGCCGCAGCAACACGGACCAATTCCAAACTCGAACCCACATCTGCGCTACCCCAAGGGGTACTGGTGCTCAAAGTGCCATAATACAGGTACGAAGGTTAAAAAGGGCACTACTTGCAAGGACTGCTACGAGCGGTTTGGCGTGCGGACGCAGCCAACCATGCTTCCCCCGGGAGCCATGCCCATGTTTAATATGCCTCCGCGCGTCGTCATGCCGGGCGACCCAAGCATTGGCGGCGCGCTGTGCGGCCGATGTCGAGGTAGTGGTGTAGTGCACGAGATGTTGTTTTTCGAGGATACGTGTCCCGTGTGCCACGGCGTTGGGCGGGTATTTTGAAGGCGTGTGACACTATTCACTTGCGCGTCCCTTGCACCAGCGCTTGCTTGTATTTTACTGCTTTTCCCTTCATAGACACCGCTTCCCTTCCCATCGGTACCCCATCTTTGCAGAGGTAGTCGCGGAAGTGATACATGATCTTTTCATCATATCCATCTACTTGTAAATAAACGCTGGACAGTAGCACCCGTAATGTATATAAACTAGGTATCAGTGGGGGCCCTGCGTGAAGACCGTGTGGACTTTACCCTAGCCACCATCTGGTTTACGCCTTCGAAAATTAAAACCCATCGCGGTTAATATTACTCACGGCGTAGAAGGGAGGGCCCATCGCCTCATAATTGGCCATGAAGAGCTATCCAAAGTACAACGAACATCTTCGCAAGCTCAGCGGTGCGCCCTCGGACGTTCCAAGTAATGTACGAGATTTGAGCTTCCCCAGTGCTGGCGCCGCAGAAAGACGTAGCGAGTCTGCCGAGGAGGCGAAGGCGCGGGAGCTCCGGATCGCGAAAGCGGTGGAGACAATACTGCATGAAATTGGCGAAGATACAGACCGACCCGGCCTTGAAGACACACCTGGCCGCTACGCGCGTGCGCTATTGTATTTAACAAAGGGATACCAAGAAAGCCTGGTGGACACGATCAATGGCGCGATTTTCGAGGAGGATCACGACGAAATGGTCATTGTCAAGGACATAGCAATTCAGAGCCTTTGTGAGCATCATCTTGTACCGTTCCATGGTAAGATACATATCGGTTACATACCGAAGAGCCGAGTAATTGGCTTATCGAAACTCGCGCGAATCGCCGAGCTGTACGCAAAGCGCTTGCAGGTCCAGGAACGACTAACAAAACAAGTTGCAATGGGTCTCTGGGAGGCTCTGGAACCCCAGGGTGTCGCTGTTGTCATGGAGGCGTCACACATGTGTATGGAGATGCGCGGCGTGCAAAAGCCGGGGGCAAGTACAGTAACAAGTTGCATGTTGGGATGCTTCCGCGATAAGCAGAAGACCCGCGATGAATTCCTGGCGCTGTTGAAGAGCTAGTCATGGCTTGCTTCTCACTGGCGCACGCCGTAGAAAGATTAGAATGGTGCGACAGAAAAGAATTTGTCCCTCATCATAATTAGTTGCCGAAGTCTAATCTACCTGGACAGTAGAGTACCATCCCCATATATATATATATCTATAGAGGGATACATGAATGTATATCCGACTGAACCGAACTGCTGCATGGCATGGCTCGCGGTCGCATTTAGTCGTCCCATGGCAACCTTGGTGCCGTGGAGGCGTCAAGCCCCCCCAGCCTTTGTCCCTCTCCCGTGAAAACACTGTCCGACGAATTCGACGATGGTGACTTCACAGGTGACGCCGATAGGGATGAGGCCGACGCTATGCTGTCGCGGCCCACGGGAACGAGATCGCTGCCTGTAACGGGGGCGCCGTCAAATTTGCGGGATGTTTGCCCGGAGGCACTGGAATCGTTGTTGCCGCTGTTACTGAGCTCGTTACGTCGCAGATTCATCACAGCCCGCTGTGCCTCAGCAACGTGATCCTTTCCGGAAGCTGTTCGGCGTTTATAAAACAGTAAGTACGCGGCCTCAGTGACTACGTTTTCCGGAGAGACTTGCGTCACGTACGAGTCGTTGAAATTGAGCCAGTCTGGCCCAAACGGGTCTTTCACATACGCAGTATAGTGGCCCCCACCCATGCCGCCGAAGTGGTTGTCGACAGCAACAAGATCGTAGACATAGTCGCCTGGGTTAGTGTCAGCTCCGTCACCGAGTCGAACCCCGAGGTCCAGTCCCTCAAGGGGGAATGTTACGAGGTCGCTGATCTTCTTGGACACATTCTGGAACCCAGAAAACCGCTTGAGGTGGATCATAAGAACCTCAGGTACCCGCCACAGTTCCAGCTGCTTCTGGGCCTGACGGAAGTCTTTGCAACGCGGGCAGTACCACAGGTCCTGCTCACCTAGCACCTCAGGATGCGCAAATCGTTCTAGACAGTCTTCAAGTGTGGTGTTTTTGTGAGCCTCTAAGTCCTCCGCCGCTGATTGCGCGGCCGGGTTGTGCACGACCTCCGGGGTCGGAATGGGGAACTCGGCCTCTACATCGACAATGAACACAGTGTTGTCGAGATTGAGTTCCCGCGGCGCCAGGGTAATCGATTGAAGCTCTCCGGTCGAGTCCATTGGTGAAGGCGAGTCAGAAAGAGGCGATATTGGTGATGAATCCGACACCGGGGTCTCAGCCGGAGAGCCTCCAGGTGCAGGCTGGTGGTGCTGTCGTGGAGACCTATCCGGTGTTGGCAAACGCTCAGTGCTCTCTTCACTAGCAGATGCAGCAACCACGTTCTCAAATGATTCAAGACTACGCTCTTCAGGAGAAAAATGATTGCCGATGTTGGTAGTTGACGTCAATTCTTGGTCGCGTCGCGCAACCACTTCTTCTAGTGGCCACGAGCGCGAATCGCCATATCCATATGAAAGCTCATCAATGTTACCCTCGAACACACGAACCGCGAAACTGGAATTCTGGCCGAGTCGCTCGCGTAGAGCCCGAACGATGTGCAATTGGAGATCGTCTCCCGGCAGCCCACGAGGCACAGAGATGTAAAATGGCATACCCGTTCCCGCGTGGCCACCACTTCTCAGGTACACGGGAGCCGAAGTCCCCAAAGCTGGATCAGGGAGCTCGTAGATTACAACAACATCTGACGATTCAATTGTATCGGCCAGAGTGTCTTCGTTGCGCAGAATGCGATAGAACTTGTGCTGAAATACATCGGAAGCAATCAAGCGCGTCGCTTCCGAGCCGAAAAGACCAGCAACTTGTTGTTTCATGTGCAGCACTGAGTCTATCGGAGAGCAGGCGACCGAAACCTTGTACAAAGGCTGCTCCGGATCAGCTGGCACGTACTCGACATCCTTCACCCAAAACCGAGCGCTCGGAAGTGGCAAGGTTAGATCAAAGAAAGGATCGAAGGTGACGCTGACCTTACTGCACACTGGACAAATGAGTGTACTCTTATACATACCAGTGAAAAGCTCCATAATTTTCGAACTGTTTCGGAGGCCATGCGTCTCCCAGCTCTTACTAGCGAGCGCACGGATCGACTCCGGCGTCACCGGCTCACCATCGCTAAGCTCTGGTTTGGTTGTGGGCGGCTTCTGAATGACTCTGTTCAAGTCCTCATGGAGACTATCGAGCAGGAATACCGTGAATTCCTGAGAATCCTGCTGCATCCTACTAGCAAAGGCACGATTGAACTTACCTATCGCCGTACGGAATTGGAAAGGTCTCACACTGGAGCCTCGCTCTGCGTATACCAATCGCACAAGCGCAGCAAATGCTTCCGCTACCTCGCCCCCGCAACCAATTGGATTGTCATGGTTTAGATCATTTTTGAAACTGCCGTCGAGAAAATATGCCACGAGCTCTGGAATATGCAGTAATGCTTGGAGCGACGAGTTCATGAAGCAGGTATTGCCCATGTTCGACAGCCCAGTAAGCCCTATAGGCCAGCGACGGAGATCATCAATGACTACCGTTTCCAAGTCATCCAGTTCTGTATCAGCTACTACCACACTGCCACTTAGCGCCTTCGAAGCATTATTTAGGTCAGAGTCGCGGACAAACTGAGAGTAAAGAACCGCACCGAAGATCCGAAGCGTCTCGCCTTCCAAGTCGCCGGGCTTCAAAGCACCAGCTTCGACGAGTGCATCGCGAAGAGATATGCTTGCGTTTAGTCTCAGCAAGGTAGCTGGACGGTCGCTGCGGGCAAAAGCAACCCGAAAGCTTAAAATATTCTCGTCCAGGCCGTACTCGCTCGCAATGCGACTAAGTAGGTGTGGCGATATCCGCCTGCCGGCAGCGCCTTTCGCTTTGATCACTGGTTGCGGTGCATCCTTGCCGGCAACAAACTCATCGAGCCAAAGGCTGTCGACATGGACGAGATCCGGGCCCGCTTTATCGGCGCTGAAGCTAGCCATCACAGCCGCCCGAAGGTCCTCTCCCTCATCCTCCCTGGCAGGATTTTCAAGGTCAGCATTAGCAGTAGCGGCAGCCTCAGAAGTTTTCGCAGTGTCATCAGCGTCCTCAGAAACACCAATGGCATCGGTGCTGCGCGCTACATCTGGATATGCCAAAGAACCGGGGTCCGCTACCATGTTTTCCGGCAGATCTCCGTGACTATCAATCGTGGAGAATGCTCGCTTACTGCCAGCCCCCGTGTCAGCCATACTCTTAGGCCAACGCCGCTGGGACCACAAAAAATGTACACAAACAGCGCCGTTGAAAACGACGCCGCCCTGCCCGCATGCGATCAGCAGGACCCTAACCCCACACATATGCGCAGTGAGCAGGTGTGCCGACTGCGTTGCATGGAGTAATGGAAGGTGGGGAAGGCGGATGAGAGGAAGATTAAATAGAATTTGTGGAGGACAGGGGGCAATATAATAAGGCGTGTGTCGGCATATCTTGTATCGGGAGCCCAGTAGCTAGTCTATCTATTACTTTTGCATGCGATTGGGTATATCTCTTTCTATATACTTCTTTTTTATGTTTTGCTTACACTAGGTCTGAACGACGTAAACAGAGAAAGAAGATTTATTTAAAAGTCTTTTTTTTTCATTCTCATCACTAGATGCGGCGGCTCATGGTCAAGAGGCCAATACTTTCGCGGGCCCGCGACTTGTGCGGAGCCTCAAATAATTTCCAGAACTTTATGTTCTCGTCTGCAGCACAGGTGATTAGAGTCTGCTCATCCGAACACAGTGCTGCGCCAAGAATGCGAGAATCATGCGCGCCAATAATCTTCGCTTGTGGGGTGAGGTGCGGATAAGACCAAACAGAAAGCCCATTAAACGGGTAGCCTAGCGACGCAACAATCTCGTGATGATCGTTGCTCCAGTGTAAGGCCGTCACCTGGGCCTCAGCATCAATAGTGTTCACACGGGCTCCCGTTGTTGCATGCCAGAAGTTGATTTGGCGGTCCGACGACCCTCCACCAGTAGCAAGCAGGCTTGATTGCCAGGGGCACCACGCCAACGCCTTTACCGCGGCCGTGTGCTGGCTGAGGCGGTGACGGGGTACACTAGTGCCACGGGCATCCCACAAGGCAATTGTATTGTCATTTCCGCCGCTGGCCAGGATGTTACCATCGCCGCGCCAGGCCATTCCGCAAACCTCGCCGCTGTGTGCCACGAGCTCCGCTACCTTATGCTGCTTCACTCGAACGTCATGCTGCCATACACGTCCATCACGGCCACCACTGGACAAAATCGGGCCATTCCAAGCCAAAGAGGCAACCCTCCCGGTGCGCCCGCGCATTGTCCGGATTTTTGTCCCACTAGAAGCATCCCAAAGTTGTACCTCCCCAGTACTTGTGGCAACACCAAGAATAGCTTCATCCTGGGCCCATTTCACGCCTGCTACATACCGCTGAGCGTCACCGCCGAGCTCCGCCACGACGGATACCTCTCCGTTAGAGCCATTCCATGCGTAGACCGTTTGCTCGAGGCCAATTGCCATACTATTAGCCGGCTTAGACCAGTCGAGCACATTCAGATAGAAGTCGTCGAGGATTCCTGGAGCATCAAGGATGCGTGTTGGAGTTGTTGAGACCTTACGCCGTGGGCGCTGTATCGAATGAGGTACGGCATTGCGAGCAGGCCCCGCATTTGCATACTGATTTACAAAATCCACTGGGCCAAACTGTCGCTGCTGCGGGGCGGGCTCTCCGAATTCGAGTATACGATTGACTTTCACGCCACATGCCTCTGCAAGTGCCCCTGACGAGCCCCCAGCATGGTGCACGCGAGGCAGAAACCTGTCACGCGCGCCAGCGCCAGGCTGTTTCTGAGGTGAGCGATTCTCGACAGAAACGCTCGCACCCAGGCTTGCAGGTCTCAGAGTGTCCAGCGTGCGTCCTGGCCGCGAGTATGATCGGTCATTGCGACCAGACTGGCGGTGAAGCATAGTCATGGTCGTGGCTGAGACAGTAGTGTTAGAGAGCTGAGAGTACTCCCCTGCCATAAAGGTAGAATCCTCATTGGCAGTCGCTGGAAGAGAATTGCTGTTAAGCAATTTTTGGCCATCTGACATCCGCTCACTGTCCAGACTCACCGTCTTCTCGAGCGGCAAGGTGCTTCCGCTATGGTAGGTGTGGCCCGAACTTACGTTTTTTGTTTACTTTGGACACAGGGTGGGCAAGGTCCTGCGACATGCTACCGAAATGGGAAGACCGACATACCGTTAGCGCTGCTGAAAGCTCCGCGCTGTATGTCGGCCTACTACGAGCTCTAAACGGAGCGGAGCCGGCATCACACGTATTAAACAATTCTTTTTGGTCACTCTCTAGCCCCAACCATAGTATCTAATGCACTGAAGTTGGTTCAGCCAATGCACAATGTGATGAGGTCGATGCTCTATAAACTTACAAACGTGGAGCAAACCCGTCTTATTCTGCGGGCAATATGGCATTATTCAATATGCTGCGACGAACTCAGTGGGCATTATTCGATTTCTCTGGTATTTTGTCTGGGCCAATTCCTACTGAATATCCGTAAGAATGGGCGCACTCACATCTGGACAGCCTCAGGACGCTGGCCTTTGAAGAGTTGCATGAAAGACCTCACAACCTGAACACCCTTGAACGCAGCGTAGCCAGGCACGAGAACAATAAAAAGAGCCCATGCAGAAGATCCAATGGCCACGGTGCCAAGTAAGCATGTCCATGTCAGATAGACGACATCCCTCATGTACTCGATCACACCGCGCTGGTTATAGTCCACGCCAGGAGAAATGAGCGTCTTTTTGGGACTGAGCTTGGGGCGGCACCATTTCTCGAGGAAATACTCGCTCGCAAAGCCAGGCGAGGACATTAACAACTGGAAAATAAGGCTGCGACCACCTAGGTAGGAGAGCAAGAGCGCAGGTAGTACCACTGCCAGGGAAATCAAATGAAGCTGATCAAGCCGAGCCTGATTTATGGCAGCAATCCGCTTAGCACTTGCGTTGGCCATGGTCGCCGATAAGATAGTATCCGCTGCGGTTGTGGTTCTGACGCGCTACGAAGAGAATTATGAGTGTGGCTAGGGTAAGAGGGACACCGCCATTCATGAGCACAGAGTAAGGGCGGTTTGGCCCAGGCGGTAAGTAGCTAGCGGTCTTCTATCTGTGTAGTTCTATACGTGCGTTCGTTTATATGTAGAATGTGACGAATCACATATAATTGTAGATACGAAAATCATTGGCCATCCTTATCAGCAGTCTAAACAATCGCTGTGTTCTTAAATCTACAGGCTTCAACCAACTCGGCTGAATGGTCTTCAGAGGTACGATAAGTCCCCGTGAACTCTCGCACTGAGGCTGTGCACGTCTCGCGTGGATCAGTGAAAACAAGTCTCACCTCGGATGGATCATGGGATGGTGTGGTACGACTCACATTGAGTTTAGCTCGATCGACTGCACCAATGAGTTGTTCGAATACCTCGTCCCAAATTTGAACTCCATTCTCGCAGCATATCAAACGGATGACTCTATTTTTTCCGGGCGCGAAGATCTCTTTCACGAATGAGGCAGGCTCTCCAGGAATAATGTCTATCACATCGTTCGTGTTACTCTGAAGAATTCCTTTTTCTAAGTACGCGCGGCTCTTTACCATCAGAAGTGCATCCCAGTTGTAACCGGCAAATGCTTTACTTGCTTTGAACTTTGCCGAGAGGCTCTTTATACGAGTCTCGCGTCTGGCACTCTGAAGGCCCAGTGCCGCCTGTGCGCGAACTTTACGGCATACTCGCATGACTGGTTCAAACCGGGCGTCTGCCTCTGAAAATGAGGTGAAAAACCTCTCGTAGCGGACCAATCGCCTCAGCGGGGCGTACAAGAGATTTAGAGGGTGGTCATCCGGAGATATGCGGCCCTCGCGCATTTGCTTGTCGATCCAAGAGGCTACAGGACCACGGTCTTCTTGCCTGGGTCGCGACACTGGAGTGCCGCTTCCTTTTGTCCGCGGAAAGCTCTTGGCATTAGTCCTAGTCCCTACGTCAATACTTGAACGCGCCGAAACTATACCGCCGCCAAAGGGGTTTGATAGGACCCCCATGTGTGAGCACCCGAGACGGATCATTTGCGAATGCACGTACATCTCGATAGCCTTGTCTTGGTATAACCGGGGAAACTCAAAAGCTCCGCCGAGATACCATTCCCCGCGACTAAGCTGATAGGAGTACAACTCCAGCACGTTCCGGAGCTTGCGAAACGCCGCTTCCAATCTCGCCACACAACCACTCAGATTCACGGCACCGGAGTTCACGGCATAATCATTCATTGTTTCAGCAAGGAGCAGGAGCTCTTTGTAAATGAATCTATGATGGATTGAGAGCATGGCGGGGAAGCCCTCAAAAATGATTCTCAAGTATTGGGAGACGGATACGGATTTTGTCTTGCAGTTGTAGTACTTCCTGAACACGGATCGAAGTAGCTTGACATGCTCGTTCTCTTCACGTAAAAGAATCCCTACAAAGTGAGCCATACCTAAGGGAGTCAAGCTATCATGTTTCTCAACAAGCAGCTGGTTAATTTTGTCATGTTGACTTCCTACAAGCAGGACGTGCTGAGTCTCATCGGAAATAAAGTACTGCCGCATTCTGTTTACCAGGATCGTAATGTCCTCGAAAATGCCGAGCAGGATGCGAGATTGCCGCATATCTTCGCCATTCAAATTCCTCATCGGATCTCTGTTTATGAAGGCAATTTCATCTTCAGTTGATCTTTGTCGCCGTACCAGCTCATTCGTCTCCCCCTCGGACCATCGAGCTTGCAAAGGATATGGCTCTAAAGGAGTTAGCAATCCGTCATTGGACTTGTTAGGCGGAGTAGAAAGAGTGAAAATCCCTCCACAGTAGAAACCCATGTCATTCACGTTCACATTGGTGCTCAGTCTTGCGACTGAAGCTGGAGGCCATTCAGGTCCGCGGATAAACTCTGGAATTGTTCTATCGGGTTTTGTAACACCCCCAAGACTGAAAAAGTGGGCTCGTAATGTTGGGCTTTTCAGGAACGCTTTTTCCAAACACGGGTTCCCGTCCAAACAGATGTACTCTAAATATGGCAAGGAGGCAAGGAAGTAGGGCCAGGTGGATAACTGGTTTTGCCCCAAATATATAGTTTGTAGGTGCTGAAGTTCAGTGATCCAAGGCTCCACGATCACCAGACCAATGCCCGAGGCATTCAGTGATTGTAAATTGCGAAAGTTGCGAAGCCATTGTGGTAGCTCTCCAGACCACCAAATTTGATCACAGGCTTCCGTGATGTGTCCGATGTTGAGATTCGTGACCTGGTCTGGATTAAATGATCGCCTTGGAGAGTATGGAATGCTCTTCATAGACTCTTCTGTCGAACGCTGGTCGTTGCAGCACGCCATACCATGCTTCTCTGGCCCCGTGTCTTGCATTCTTACTATTTCACCCTCCCGTTTCCTTGTCGCCTGCGTCTCTACGCTCATTTCTTTCTCCGCTCCCACGCGTATGAGCTCATTGAGCGAGAAACGCCTAGACCCCAGTCGTTGGGTATCGTCCGCAGTCATAAGCACTTTCCGGGAGTCAGAGATAGACTCCTCCTCCACAATCGCAAGCTGCAAACTACTTGGCTGCACTGTCACTATCTAGTCTCTATAAATTTACAAGCGGGGAAAGATAAAGTTTAAGCACCCCAATCCTTTAATTTCCGTAGAAGCCTTGCGACTCAAGAAGAAGAATAATCTCGTGGACGGCCGCACGAACGCCGACCTTTGAGAGGTCAAAAGATAGGTCCGCATTGGTAGCATACTCGAATTCGACATCCACGCCAGGGACGCCTGTAATCTCGCCACGACGCGCCTTCGCGAAGTAGCCAGAACGGTCGGTGGCCTCAGCATATTCTACCGGTGTGGTCACGTTAATCAGGAAGAATGAGCCATTCTTCTCAACGATTTTACGCGCAAGATCGCGGCCATCAGCATAAGGTGCCTGAGGCGCAGCGATCACAGCGGCGCCAGCCTTTGTAAGTTCACCAGCGACGAAGGCAATGCGGTGGAGATTGACATAGCGGTCGTCGTGAGTGTAACCAAGTTCCGCGCTGAGTTCCGACCGAATAGTTTCACCGAGCAGCAGCGAAACGGGGCGACCACCTTGCTGGTTCAGAGTGACTTCGAGAGCCCGTGCTACAGCCTCGCGTCCCGAGTTATGAAGGCCCGAGAGCAAGATCGTGAAGCCCTGCTTCGCGCGTGGCGGATTACTCTCACGGAGCACGCGCACCACCTCAGGATACGAGAACCACTCCGGAATCGGGGTGCCGAGTCTCAGGCGTTTGCGTAGTTCAGTCCCACTGATGTTAAGAGTCTTGACGCCAGCTGGAACCTCATCAACAGGCATGTACTCGTCCGAATCCGGCAAGTAGGTCATCATGCGGAACGGAACAACCTCTATTCCGAGCTCGCCTTTGAACTTTGACACCAGCTCTTGCGCATCGTACGGTCCATAAAAATCCTTCCCTGCAGAGTTCGAGCCTGGACCGGCATGGTCGCGACCAACAATGAAATGTGTCGCACCATAGTTTTTACGAATAATGGCGTGCCACACAGCCTCTCTGTCACCGCCCATACGCATGGCAAGCGGTAGCAAAGATAGCATGGCCATGCCGTTCGGGTAACGCGGCAAAATAGCCTCGTATACACGCACGCGCGTGAAGTGATCAATGTCACCAGGCTTCGTGAGACCAACGACGGGGTGAATAAGGACAGTTGCCTGGTGCTGGCGTGCTGCGCGAACAGTGAGCTCACGGTGGGCACGATGCATTGGGTTACGCGTCTGGAAAGCCACCACCTTGGTCCAACCCTGTTTCGCGAACTGGGAGCGTAGCTCTGCAGGTGTGTTGCGCAGAGCAACGTAGTCGTAGTGCTGAATGCGCTGGATAGCCTCGAGCTTTCCGCCAACATAGAACTCCTTGACGGTGTCGTGGAGATAGCGAACAGCAGGGTGCTCTGGATCTCCTCGGAACACCTTTATCGCTTCATGCTCCTTGTTCGGGCGCCATACGTCGGTAACCGTCAAGATGGCTAGGGGAGCCTGATCACGGAAATCGCGAAGCACAATGCGTTTGCCAGAGGCAATGCCAACCGAATCGATATCCGCTTTTGAAACGTCAAGATTGATCGGCATAGTGAAGAGGGTGCCGTCGGCGAGACGCATGTCGTTGACGACCCCATTGTAATCCTTTTCATCCATGAAACCCTCCAAAGGAGAGAACCCACCGCAAAGAATAAGCTCGAGGTCGCAGAGCTGGCGCTCCGTGAGCGTGAGGGACAGCAAATCGTTGGCCTCACTGTAGAGCTCGTGCTGACGCGGAAGATCACGCGCAATAAGATCCTTCAGAACACCTCCGTGCGGTTCGTTAGCCATCCTTGAGTAGTAAATATATCCTTTTCAAAATATGCGCGGCACGATTCGCAGATATTTTGAAATTTCAATGCGCCCGCGCGACCCCGACAGCGGCAGTCTTCGTTCATGGTAACGTGATATAGCGCAATCGAGGCATGATCCAGGGTTTTCCCCAGATACGGGGACTGCTGCTGTGCCTGGCAGTTAAGTTAGTTCCCAAGTCATAAGGCGGGCAGAGGGTGGTGCCAGGTAGGTCAAGCTTAACTTGCCCGCGCCTAGTGGGTAGGACATTCACATATGAAAGCAGTATCATGTGCCCACTGTCCTGCCAGCGCGTAAGGGATATAAGCTGTCAGCTCGGGAAAATTTTGTTCCTTACAATCTCTTTGCCTTTTGGCTAAGATCATGTGTAGTATCTGTTCTTTTCAGTGTAACAGCTGAAACGGCACCAAAGGTGTCAGCTATTTTGAAAGTTTTTTTTGTTGATATGTTTTGGGTCCGCTGGGCTTGCCTACGATCCAAAACGCTTGTGTCGCTGCCATTGCACTGTCGGCTTCTGACGCTTTTCCTATTTCTCCAGGTGTTGAGAGCGGGGGCGCTATCTACGTCTGCAGAACTAGTAAAAGCATAAAAGTTGTGATACGTGTTTGACACCTTAGGTATAGTATTCTAGTGCACTCGTGAAATAATTTGTTACAGCCTTTTTCACGTTTGTTTTGAGGGCAATGATGGACAACTTGAATGAGAATGCTGCGGAACAGCGCGAATGAAGACTCAAAGCGAAAGTACATCTATGTATCGTATCTATGTTCATTTCCTTCTCGACTGCCGGTGGTTCCGCAATGACAGGTCATCAGGAACATAAGAAAGCACATAATCTCGATACATACGTTTTCCCTCTAATCCTTTGCATTTAAAGCAATACTACGCCAACGCCTCCTGGTCCCTTGGGCTTGTCGCGCGCGCCATTAATGCCACCCCAGACAGGGGGAGTCTTCCAATTGAAAAGGTTATAGTTGAGGAAACCGTCACCCGGGCTGAATTTAAGTGCATCAAACACCAGTGGGTTGTCCATAACTGTGAGAGCGTTCAAGACGTCATATCCGTAAATACTTACCTCCACAAGCATGGCCTGGAAAAGCTGTTCAAGTCGAGACTTGACTGCTGGGCCCAAGGCCGTGGTGGCATAGTAAAACGTGTAGGCAACGCTGATAGCGTTGTGCTTGTGCTCCCCAAGGACAGTCGACTCGAGGCCGTAGAAACTGATGAAATCGGTGACCACGCCGTCAGTTTCAACCACGTAGCTCCGGACTGGGGTATTGCCATTTTCTGCCAAAAACCAGTGGGCGAATTCGTCACGAGAGAAGACTTGGTGGAGGTCAAACTTATTTAGGTACGAGCTCAACAGACGATGCGCATCATCCACATCAGCTGCCTTCATGGTTCTAAACCCTGGAAGATCGACCTTTGACGGCAAAGCGGCTCGTGCAACCTGCTGAGCCGGCGTGCTTCCCGATGGAAGGTGTGCGAAGCCTACATCATACAGCTTCGTCCAGTTAATCACACGGTGGTAGTATTGGGCCGTGGAGATCGGTGTAGGGATTACGGTGGCTGCCGTGAACAAGGCTTGCCACACTCCTGTTAGATTGACTCGGCGTGTAACCTCCTTAATGAGGACGGGAGCCAGGCGCTTCGACCGCAGCTGCTTGTGGACGCAAAGGAAGTTGATCTCGACAGCGGAGATCTCCTTTTGACGCACGCTGAGGGTTGCGGGGATACCCATGATGGATGCGAGTAATTTCCCCGATTCCGAAGCGCGGACACCGATGGTGAACTGAGGGTTCCACCCAGGCGGCGTGTGAGCCCACCGGAGGAACGGTACTGAGTATTTGAACCTGAACTGCTCGTCGTCGTCCTCGATATAATTCCCGTATAGTAGCTCATACAGCTCATTAAGTTGTTTGTCGTCAGTCACATCAATCGTGCTCCACTCGAAGCCCTTTGGCAACGGCTGAGGATCCTTCGGGACGTCTGCGACAGTTTTCACCTCAATCGGGCCCTGCTCCACAGGTTCCTTCTCGAACTTCTCCACGGGCTGAGTACTCCAGAACTTATACTCGTCAAGTGACTTGTGTACGCTCCGTGGGTCTTGTTGTGCAAGCTGAGACTGTGCCTGATTCTGGGCCATGAGCTGCGCCATCAACTTAAGCAGCTTCTCATTTACTGGGGGACCCGCCGCGTTGCTCGAGTTCGAGTCATTATCTCCAGATGATTTTTTGTCACTCATAAGTCCGGTTTCTTATGAAAATATGCCCTGCGTAGGTTGCGTTCACAAGACGGTACGGGAGCTCCACGACAGCCGGGTAATCATCGGCGGGTACCCTACGCCAAGTACGCTGCGAGCACTCCCACCGCCTACCGCCTTGAAGCCGGCTTTCCTGGCCCTGAAAAGAATTAGTTAATCGAGGCCTGGCGGGATACAACCGTACTGGAAAAATTGTCTGGTACACAACATACACTGTAGTGTAGAACCACAATGATATCTGCAACACGTTGGGTACCGCGTGGGGCTCCTGCAGAGGTCCCCCGTCGAGCAGATCTAGATGAAGCCGAAATGTCACGCATTGCTGAACTAGCCAAGCTAGAATTGGCAGAAGCAGAAGAGGATCTTGCCGAGGCCCGCGACCCGCAGGCACACCCTCCGGTGAATGCCTCCCGAAGCATAGACGACGATGACGATCTCAAAGAATACAACATGTCTGACTATGATGACGAAGTGGCCAAGGACCACGAGAATACGATCGCAGGGGTACAAAACCTTGCATACTATGGACCAGATGAGGAGGACGAATATATGACATTGCCTGCTGCGCAGGACGCGGAAGAGGAAATAGAAGAGATGCGCGTATTGAACACTGACAACATGCTCCTAGCTGCGAAAACCGAGGATGATGTGTCGTTGCTCGAGGTTCATGTTTATGACGACAAAGAGGGAAGTCTTTACGTGCATCACGATTTCATGCTGCCCTCTTTCCCGCTTTGTCTCGAGTGGGTTCCAATTGTACCCGGGACAAAATCTGAGCGCGGAAATTTTGTTGCGATTGGGACTTTCGATCCCGAGATTGAGCTGTGGGACCTCGACGTTGTTGATGGTGCTTTCCCGACAGCGATTTTAGGGAAGACCGACCGCCCTGAGGCCAAGGCACTCGGCACTGGTAAGAAGAAGCGGAAGCTTAAGCGCGCTAACGACGCATATCATGTTGATGCAATTCTTTCTCTCTCTTCGAATCCCATCCATGCCAATGTCCTGGCTAGCGGTTCGGCTGACCAGACAATCAAGCTATGGGATCTCGAGTCTACATCTACCGAAGCTGCCACCCGATCCCTTAGCGGCTACCACCGCAGTAAGGTAAGCAGCGTTGCGTGGAACCCCACGGACGGTTCTGTATTGCTGAGCGGTGGCTATGACGGCCACGCAAGAGTCGGCGATATGCGTGCGGAAAATGTTACTGATGCGAGTCGCTCATTTAAGGTAAGCGGTGATGTCGAAAATGTTCAATGGGACAATGATGGCGTGTTTTTCTATGTCGGTACGGATGGCGGCATCCTCTATAAGTTCGACGCACGCGCGGATAATAAACCTGTCTGGTCACTGCAGGCCCACGACGCTGAGATTACCTCATTTAACGTAAACACGGAAGTTCCTGACATGCTTGTTACGGCTTCCAGTGATCGGCTGGTCAAGCTGTGGAACCTCAGTGGCGACAAGCCATCAATGATACTTTCCCGTGACCTGGACGTTGGAAAAGTGTTCTCGGTCGGCTTTGGTCCTGAAAAGGCTACTTCTGGCCTGCTAGCGGTGGCAGGATCTGAGGGCACCCTTAAGGTCTGGGACTCGTTCACAAATAAAGCGGTACGTGGCGCGTTTGGCAAGACATCAACCCGCTCTGGCGAACATCTCGTGGTTGCTAATGATGATGACTCTGAGGAGGAAAGCGACGCTGGCGTGGAGGGCGATGAGTTTGACGAGGACGAAGAGTGAAAGAAAAGCATGCACTACATTAATGAGACAAGCTTTGCTGTGTTAAAATAATTAAAATTATATCTACATGAGCACAATGCTCCTTCCTCCTTTTTTGCGAAAATCGATCGAGCTACTAAGTGATAGTATATGTAGCAGTGAATGCTGCACCCGACGTCACAACGAGCAGCATGTGCTCCTCCTCTGAACCCAAGGCGAATGCGAGACTGATTTTAGCCGCATCTTGGCGTAGCATATCGAAGGCCGGACAAAGCTCGGGACAGGACTTACGGTAAGCGCTCAGCCGCCTTTGCCTTCTATGATGCAGTCAGCCACATGCCGGCCGTTATCGGGAGAGCTTTACAGCGGGGAAGGCAAGGGTATGAGCAGTCCAGGGTCGTCCAAGATGGGTCTCACTTTGCCGCCAATGGCCTTATTTGCTTGTAAGAAGGCTTCTTTATTGAGAGCATATAAATCATAGATAGTATAAGCCTCTATGTAGGGGTAATAATATGTTCAGTGCCTATAACGCGATCACATAGGGCCATCGCGATGATGTCTTTACCGAGGGAAGGGCTGTGCATGCTGACAAGAGTGAGTCTTTCATTGGGCGATAAGCCGCAGGCGTAGCCGTGGAGGAGCGAGAAAAATCTTTCGGGATAGGCAACCCCCGCCCCGATCAGGGCGAGATTAAACCCTGAGAGGATTAAACCCCAAGACTGACCAGTCTCGCGAATTGTGTTTCGGTTGTTCTGGATTCTAGGTGCTGCTGATCGGCCTGTAATGTCTGACACTGAAGAGCAACAGTATGTACCGTATCAGTACGTCGAAGGTGAGTCAAACGGCTCCTGGGCCGGAGCGTTGCCCGTGAAACAAGGACTTTATGACCCAGAGTATGAAAAGGACGCTTGTGGAGTGGGATTTTCGTGCCATATCAAGGGTGAAGTTTCCCACAAAATCGTGAGTGATGCTCGGTTCTTGCTGTGCAATATGACGCATCGTGGTGCCGTTGGTTCTGATGCACGCGATGGTGACGGTGCCGGTGTCATGACATCCATTCCGCACAATTTCATGGCTAAAGAGTTCGGCTTCCTCGGTGTGAAGCTGCCAGAGAAGGGCCAATATGCTGTGGGCAATGTGTTTTTTAGCAAGCGTCCAGAGGTTGCGGAGAACTCCAAGGCCAAGTTCGAGAATATCGCCAATTCCCTGGGATTGCGCGTTCTCGGGTGGCGCGAAGTTCCGCACGACTCCTCAATCCTTGGTCCGGCGGCGCTCAGCCGGGAGCCCTTGATATTGCAGCCGGCAGTTGTGCTCGATGCCGCCACAGGTGTCACGGATAGCAAAGAATTTGAACAAAAATTTGGCAAGTTGTTTGCTCGTCAATTGTTTGTACTTCGCAAGCAAGCTACGCATGCAATTGGCTTTCACAACTGGTTTTATATTTGCTCGCTCACCAATCTGAACATTGTATACAAGGGTCAGCTTGCTCCCATCCAGGTCTACCGCTACTACTATGACCTCATGAACGTCGACTATGAGGGTCACTTCGCACTCGTTCATTCTCGTTTCTCAACTAACACTTTTCCCAGTTGGGATCGTGCTCAGCCACTTCGTTGGGCTGCCCACAATGGCGAGATCAACACACTGCGCGGAAATAAGAACTGGATGCGCGCGCGTGAAGGTGTGATGCAATCTAAAGAGTTTGGTGATGAGCTGGACCTTTTGTATCCTATCATAGAAGAGGGCGGCTCTGATTCTGCGGCGTTCGATAATGTGCTTGAACTCCTTGTGATCAACGGTGTGATGTCCCTTCCTGAGGCCATCATGCTCATGGTTCCTGAAGCATGGCAAAACAACCCAGAGATGGACCCCAAAAAGAGAGCTTTCTACGAGTGGGCTGCTTGCTTGATGGAGCCATGGGATGGACCTGCCCTCTTCACGTTTGCTGATGGTCGCTATTGCGGTGCGAATCTTGATCGCAATGGTCTTCGTCCATGCAGATACTATGTGACTGCTGATAACCGTATGATCTGTGCTTCCGAAGTCGGTGTTCTTCCGCTCGACCCGGAGATCATCGTTCAAAAAGGCCGTCTCCAGCCGGGGCGTATGCTGTTGGTGGACACGGAGCTTGGTAAGATTGTCGATGACCGTGAGCTTAAGAAGAAGGTGAGTGAGCGTGTTGACTTCAAGTCGTGGCTTAGTGCCAACCTCATCGGCATGGGTGACATTATGTCTCGTGCCCAGCGCAAGGGGCTCAACCTTTCACCAAAAATCGATCGCTCGACTACCGTGCAGACCGATCCGCGCCTGAAAGCGTTTGGGTACACGTTCGAGCAGGTCTCGATGATCCTGGCCCCCATGGCGCAAGATGGTAAAGAAGCTCTGGGATCCATGGGTAACGATGCTGGGCTGGCTTGTCTTACCCCTCAACCAAAGTTGGTTTACGAGTACTTTCGCCAGCTGTTTGCCCAGGTCACTAATCCTCCGATTGACCCGATTCGTGAGTCTATCGTCATGTCGCTGGAATGCTATATCGGCCCGCAAGGAAATATGCTTGAAATGGGTCCAAGCCAGTGCAATCGCTTCAAGTTGGAGAGCCCGGTGCTTTCTCTTGAGGAGTTGGCAGCTCTCAGGTCTCTACCCCAGTTCTATCCAAGCTGGACTATCGGTGAGATTGACATCACTTACGATAGAAGCGATGGTATGAAGGGTTACACAGCGGCATTAGACCGCATTTGCCAGGAGGCCCTGGACGCAGTTGCGAATCATAATAAGATCTTGGTTCTCTCTGATAAAGCTTGTGGTAAAGACCGCATCAGTGTCTCCACCCTTGTAGCTGGTGCAGCAGTTCATCACTACCTTGTTAGTCAAAAGGAACGCTCCCGGGTCGCATTGATTGTGGAGACAGCCGAGGCTCGTGAGGTTCACCACATTTGCGTCCTACTTGGCTATGGTATTGATGCTATTTGCCCGTACCTCGCGCTTGAGACGCTCCTCAAGATGAACAGCGAAGGACTGCTCGCTGCTGGAAATAGCGACTTCCAGGTCATTGACAACTATAAGCACGCAGTTGATGGTGGTATTTTGAAGGTTATGTCCAAGATGGGCATCTCTACGCTTGCCTCGTATAAGGGCGCTCAAATCTTTGAGATTCTCGGTGTCGACAATGGCGTCGTTGACAGGTGCTTTACAGGCACTGCCTCCCGTATCCGTGGTGTCGGATTCGACATTCTTGCCCAGGATGCGATGGCGTTGCACGAGAGGGCTTATCCTTCGCGTGATGCGGTTGGCCCGGACACTCTTCAGGAGAGCGGTGAATACCACTGGCGTGACGGTGGTGATCCTCATGTGAATGCCCCGAGTGCGATTGCTCATCTACAAGATGCTGTGCGTAACAAAAATGAAAAAGCATATGCCGAGTACGCAGCTCGTGAGCACGCTGCAATTCGGGACTGTACCCTACGTGGGCTTCTTGACTTTGACTTTGAGGGATCAACGGCGATTCCGATTGACCAAGTTGAGCCTTGGACCGAGATTGTTAGGCGCTTTGTGACTGGTGCTATGTCTTATGGCTCTATCTCGATGGAATCCCATTCAACGCTTGCGGTTGCAATGAACCGCCTTGGAGGTAAATCTAACACTGGAGAAGGTGGTGAAGACCCAGAGAGATCCGTTGTTAACGCGGATACGGGTGATACAATGAGATCTGCTATTAAGCAGGTCGCATCAGGCCGCTTCGGTGTCACTTCACTCTATCTCAGTGACGCCGATGAGCTCCAGATCAAGATGGCCCAGGGTGCAAAGCCTGGTGAGGGTGGTGAACTTCCAGGTCACAAGGTGAGTGCATCCATCGCTCGCACACGTCACTCCACTCGCAATGTCGGCCTGATTTCGCCACCCCCACATCACGACATCTATTCGATTGAAGATCTCAAACAGCTAATCTATGACCTGAAGTGCTCGAACCCGCGTGCTCGCGTCAGTGTCAAGCTCGTATCGGAAGTTGGTGTTGGTATTATTGCTTCCGGTGTGGCCAAGGCCAAAGCCGATCACATCCTGATCAGTGGCCACGATGGTGGTACCGGTGCGTCGCGCCTCACGGGCATCAAGTATGCAGGTCTTCCGTGGGAGCTGGGTCTGGCAGAAACTCACCAGACCCTTGTGCTCAATGACCTGCGTGGCAGGGTGACGGTTCAGACTGATGGCCAGCTTCGTACTGGTAGGGATGTTGCAATCGCATGTCTTCTCGGAGCTGAAGAGTGGGGATTTGCTACGACACCATTGATCGCGATGGGCTGCATCATGATGCGCAAGTGTCATCTTAACACTTGTCCAGTCGGTATCGCGACGCAAGACCCTGAGCTACGGAAAAAGTTCGAAGGTACACCTGAGCATGTCATCAACTTCTTCTACTATGTTGCGCAGGAGCTTCGTGCGATTATGGCGCGACTAGGTTACCGGTCCATTGATGAGATGGTTGGACATGCGGAAAAGCTGCGCGTGAATGACAGTTTGCGCTACGCGAAAACTGCGAATATTGACCTGAGCCCGCTTCTGACCCCGGCACATACTCTGCGCCCTGGCGTGGCGACTCGCAGGGTTCGCAAGCAGGACCACCGTCTTCACGTTCGTCTTGATAACAAGCTGATTGATGAATCGGAGGTGACTCTTGAAAGAGGACTCCCTGTTCAGATTCAAGCTGAAATCATCAATACAGACCGTGCAATGGGAACCACGCTTTCTTATCGCATTTCGAAACGCTTTGGTGAGGAGGGACTGCCAGACGATACTGTCCATGTAGATGTCACAGGCAGCGCAGGTCAAAGTTTCGGCGCCTTCCTTGCGCCTGGTGTTACACTTGAGCTAGAGGGCGACGCCAATGACTACGTCGGTAAGGGTCTCAGCGGTGGTCGCCTGATCATCTACCCGCCGCATCAGTCTGTGTTTAATAGCGAAGAGAACATCCTTATCGGAAACACGTGTCTTTACGGTGCAACCTCTGGGTCTTGCTTCTTCCGAGGTATAGCTGCCGAGAGGTTCGCTGTGCGAAACTCGGGGGCCACCGCGGTCGTTGAGGGCGTAGGTGATCACGGTTGCGAGTACATGACAGGTGGCCGCATAGTTGTCCTCGGAGGCACAGGGCGGAATTTTGCCGCTGGTATGTCTGGTGGTATTGCCTATGTCCTTGACGTTGCTCAGGACTTCACTGATAAGGTGAATAAGGAGCAGGTGGGACTCACCCAGCTAACTGATCCGGCAGAGATTGCCTTTGTCCGAGGCTTGATCGAGGATCATCGTCACTACACGGGATCGCCTCTTGCAAACCGCATTCTTACAGACTTCAACCGAATTCTGCCTCTTTTCGTCAAGGTGCTTCCGCACGACTACAAAAAGGTTCTCGAAGAAGAGGAGCGTAAGAAGGTTGATGCACGCAAGCGCGAGATGGGTGGCTTTATGAAGCCGTACAAGGAGGACCCCACTGCGGATGTCACCAATGGGGAGGTTCTTCGCATGACGAAGAGCTCGCTGGCTCTGAAAGAGCAGCAGCTCATTGAACCCGCTTCGGTGGGAGCATATCGCCATAAGCATGAGCCGAAGGTTGACGATGTCGAGGATGCCATTCTTGATGTTGCTAAAGCTTCCAGCAAGCCGAAGCTCGATAAGATGCGTGGTTTCATGAAGTACTCTCGTCGGAAGGAAACCTACAGGAACGCCACGTCTCGCACTAATGACTGGGCTGAGCTGTCTTCGCGTCTTTCCAAGGAGGAGCTGCAATATCAAACTGCTCGATGCATGGACTGCGGTGTCCCGTTCTGCCAAAGTGACACCGGTTGCCCCATTTCTAACATCATCCCTAAGTGGAATGAGCTTGTGTTCAAGGACCGCTGGTTTGACGCCCTGCAACGCCTGCTGATGACGAATAATTTCCCTGAGTTTACTGGTCGCGTTTGTCCAGCCCCTTGCGAAGGCGCCTGTGTTCTTGGTATCAATGAGGACCCGGTAGGAATCAAGAGCGTCGAGGCAGCTATCATCGACTATGGCTTCGAGCAGGGGTGGGTGAAGCCTGCCCAGGTCGATGTCCGTACCGGAAAGTCGGTGGCAGTCATCGGATCTGGCCCTTCCGGTCTCGCCTGTGCGGATCAGTTAAACCGCGCCGGACATAGCGTCACTGTTTACGAACGTTCTGATCGATGTGGCGGTTTACTGATGTACGGCATTCCGAACATGAAGCTTGACAAGCGGATTGTTCAGCGCCGTATAGACCTCCTTGCCTCCGGTGGCGTGAAGTTCATCACGAACACCACCGTTGGAGAGGACGTTTCTCTAGAGGACCTGAAAACTTCAAATGATGCGGTAGTCCTCGCTGTGGGTAGCACCATTCCGCGTGACCTGCCCATTCCTGGCCGCTCGCTGAACAACATCAAGTTCGCCATGCAGCTTCTTAAGTGGAACACCAAGGCTCTTCTTGATGAAGAGCTGCCTGAGGTCCGTGAATACCTCGAGGGTAAGCATGTCGTTGTGATCGGTGGTGGTGATACCGGCAATGACTGTCTTGGCACGGCCGTGCGCCATGGTGCTGCTTCTGTAACCAACTTCGAACTTCTGCCGAAGCCCGCTGCCACCCGTGGGCGCGACAATCCTTGGCCTCAATGGCCTCGTATCTTCCGTGTCGACTATGGCCATGCTGAAGTTGCTGCTCACTACGGTAAAGACCCGCGCGAGTATTGTATCATGTCAAAGGAGTTCATCGGCAATGACGAGGGCGTCGTCACCGGCATCAAGACGGTGAGGGTCGAGTGGAAGCAGAGCGACTCCGGTGCCTGGCAGATGAGCGAAGTTCCAGGCAGTGAGGAGGTTTTCAAGGCGGATGTTGTTCTGCTTAGTATGGGGTTTGTTGGCCCTGAAGCTGAGAACTTTTCCGGGGTTCAGCGTGATGGTCGCGGAAATTTCAAAGCCTCCCCTAGTGACTACCATGCTGAGGAGAATGTTTTCGCTGCAGGCGACTGTCGGCGCGGACAGTCCCTAATCGTTTGGGGAATCCAAGAAGGTCGCCAGTGCGCGCGTTCCGTGGATATGCACCTCATGGGCGATTCCATTCTTCCTGGAAATGGCTCTATTGAGCCGCGCAACATTAAGACCATGGTCACTTAAGCGCGAGCACTAGTCATGCGAAAAACTTTATCATTTGCATAGATAGATAGTTAAGACACGTAGTTCTAGGCTACACTTGCTTGTATCACACTCTCTAATCTTTCGCTGCATTCGTAAATTAAGAAGTCTACAACTTGGACGACGACTCACTAATCATAGAGGCGCGAGGAGTACGCGTGAGCTTATCCGAGGCGAGAAGTGTGTCTCAACACGACGCCTCTCCGCTGCCTCGTTGGTTTCTGCAGTGGTACCCTAAGTGGAGAATCGGAGCTGTGCTCGAATGCCTTTGCTTCTGGTAGTTTTGGCCGCTGCGGACCGTATTTATAGCAAGTAACACCACGCTGAGCGCAGAGCTTACAAGTCGGCTTCGACCGGTCGCAGTCTTCACTATTTATGATACAAGTCCAGCAGCGCTTGCTTCTTCGGGCAGGTTTCCGGCTTTTGCGATGCTTGCTGGCGCTAGACTTGGTACGCAAGGGGCTAGACGGTATCTCACTTGTACTTAGCGGAACAGGGTACTGCGGGATGTCATTTTTTGACACACTACACTCTTTAACATTGGTAGAGGCCTCACTGTCCCACATGAATGACTGGACGCTGGGGGGTGTACCAGGGGCTGGACTGAAGCCATGCTCATATGGCGTCTGGTGAAAAGTGTTGGACTCTGGTCGCAACATACCATCTAGTGAATCCTCTGTTTTTGCAAGCTGAGGCATGTACATCAGTTTGCTTTCAGATTGGTCGTCAGTATCCTCATCGACTAGATTTGTCGAATTGTTCGCCGGCGCGTTGTTAAAGTGTGACCCAGACATCACAGCTCCAGCTTGATTTTCAGAGGTCGTCAGCGTAATTGAAGGATGCACAGCTTCAGCGCATATCTTGAGATCGCGAATGAGGCCTGAGCCACTAGAGGAGGACATTACTGAGACTCGAAGCGCTCTGTCAGGGAAGATACCAGTCTGGCTACTTAGTGTCGGGAGGCAAGAAAGCGCAGTCTCATCCTCATCACGTCTGAAACTGAAAAAACGGTCAGGAATCAGTCCAGTATAAAAAGGAAAGTCTGAGTTGAGAATTCCGGGAAAGCCCACGGCACCCGTCCAGGGTTCGCTGTCATAGCCAGGGTCCTCCCCGCTTGGCAGTGTATCTTGCGCAAAAGGTTTTTGCTGTGATTCGGTGCCATTGATCGGTGAATTACGGCGGAAAGACCGTGGTAAGTACTTGCGAGTCTTTGGGGCGTCTGGGATACTAGGCATTTCTGAAAATACCCGCATGTTACTGTGAGATGGGGTGATGGAGGAAGAAAGCTCACGACGTTGTCTTAGCTGTCGCCGTCTGCGAGGACCAACCTTCGGCTTGGGTAAATTGGACACTGCCGAGGCCATTGTTAATTGCAATTGTAGTCTATAGCTCTGTAGACTTTAGTTACTGTCAAATGCACAAAATAGTGGGGTAGCCCTGAGTTTTGTGGCTCCAATAACCCTAACCATAAAAACAAACGCGACACGAGCAGCCTGCAGCAGGGTACCGGCCTTCTTCTTCGCTATTTATGCGGGGGGCATTAAAACAAAATAGTACAATGTAAATAAATATAACCATTCGCGCTCCAGATTTTTTCATACACTCGAAAGATTAGTGCCATGAGCGTCCTAGCCTGTGCTTCCGGATTCTCTCGGAGAGCTCAGCTCGATATTTCTCGTTTAACTCGCCCTCACGCATGAACGCCGGGCGTTCAGTCGAATAGCCATCACAATTTAGGCCTAAAGACTCGCATGTAGAACAAGACGGTTTAGTTCCGTCGCATTTCTTTCGGCGCACTTTGCAGGTCCAGCATCCCAGGGACTTGCGCCCCGGGCGAATGGGTGAGTCCAGCCACGACGCGCTTGTTGTCACTCTCATATTGTTTAGTGTCACTTTATTCATACTCCCGTCATTCGGAGCGTTTCTGTCAGTTCTTGTCTTGGGGAGGCGGTATACCATCTTTGCGTTGTGGACTATTGCGGATGTCGTGCCCGACGACGAGCCAGAACTCGTTGTGGAATCTCCGACCATAAGCGGCTGAACCACACCTGGAATAGGGGAATGGTCGCTCCAAGAGACACGCGTGATTGAGCCTGCCGCTGTCCCGACACCTAAGCTCGTCAAGCATAAGCTTCCTGCTTGCCCAGTTTGCATTCCTGTTTTAACGTCAGCTTCCGTCGAAGTTCCCTCTTGTACATCCGACTCGTATTCGTCCTCAGTCTCATCCGGATCGCGCTTGTTAGCTATTGGGGATACAATTGTGGTAGAGGGCTCCAGGGAGGATGGAGATGCCCTATGGAGAGTGGTGAGAATCAGCGACGGCTCTGTGAGTGTTGCTTCATCGGAGCTAATTCGATGCAACTTCATACCTAGGTCCGAAGCTTGTGAACTGGTGCCAAATGAGAAGTTTTTCCTCCCATCTTTGGATTCTGCGTCAGGCAACCCAGACGCACCAGACTTATCCGCAGAGTTAATTACCGCGCCGAAATGCCTTAAGCTGTCTGGAGCAGGTGTAGAGCTACACCCCGAAGACTCATTTTCGGTACCAGCAGAAGCACAGCCACATGTTTCAGAGCCTGAACTTGTCTGGCGTTCTGGCGAGGAAGTTGTTGCAGCGTGTGCAGAGAGTGCAGGCGAAGGTGCAGAAGGCTGAGGTGGAGGGAAGCCTGCAAGCGGCATAAGCATCTGCGGCATCTGCCCGGCGTATGGACCTGAACCGGGGGGAGGAGCACCAGGCATGGCCACGGCGGAAAACACCACACCTGGCGGCAGTGTTCCTGCTTGGGGAAATCCAGGAAATCCGGGGGAAGCCACTGCAGCGGATGGAATTGGTGGTCGCGCGTAAGTGTTGCTCGTCAATTGAGGCCCTAAGGTGTTGCCAGGGGACTCTGTGGTGGTATCAGCTGTAGCCGAGGCCTGGCTCCAATGCTGCTGCATCTGCTGCTGAATGTACTGCTGCATCTGCTGCAATTCTTGCATTTGGTCCTTGGAAGGTCCAGTAGGAAACATGCTCTGCTGAGCTGGGTCCATCGCTTGTGTTGCATAGACCACGACCATCGGCATGTACATTCCATTCTGCACAGGGACATACTGCACCGGGCCACTGGACAGCCTCTGCTCTGAGACAATCTGGGATTCCATGCTGTGCTCTTCCCAGGCCAAATTGCACTGTGCGTTCACAGAAAACACAAAACTGTGCCTCTTACCAGAAGTGTCGGCAGTGCTTGTTTAGGCCTAACAGCGCGCAGGGTTAGGCTGACGCGTGTCCACCCATCCCTCCTCTGCCCCGCCTTCATGCTGGCAATACATATTCTTCCATAGCATGCTCCGTGTCTCGCGTATTGTCTAGTACTGACGTACTAAACGGCTTGTGAACGCTAAGGTCGAGGTACGTCCGGCAGTAACTAGGCATATAAATGCAGCGCGCCCCGGGTACTTTGGTGGGGCAGTATCCATAGTTGCATTAGAAAATTGGTTGCATATTCTCAGATCAGCGATATCGTTGAATTTGAGGCAGCCCAATAACAGCCTCTCGCTGTGCTCTCGCCCTCAGTACCCGGTTGATAATATGCGGTAAAAGTCTGGGGACATGTATATTAGGGTTGCATAGCCTACCCTCGCTGCCTGTGTCCGTAGGCCAGCATGCCCCTGCGGATCGACTGGTCCGCAGGTGGGATAATAGAAGATGGCCCCACAACGCTGGGGTCTGCATCCTCAGAATTGATGAACTTTGAGAGATATAAGCGGACGAAACTGTGGGGATCTAAGGAATCGCTGACCATCCTACTAAGTGAGAGCTGGATACGCACGTTTTGGTTAACTTATTCTGATTCGATTTCCGTCTATGCAGCACATGCTTGCCCGCTATATACGTATCTAGAGGTCGTGAGTCTACCTTAAATATAGATTAAACGCGTTCATGATATTGGTCACTTCTGCGATTGTTTCTGTTTTGTCTTCTCTCTCTTCTCCTCCTCTTTGGCCCGGTCCTCTTCGGCCTTCTTCGTCTCGGACGCCGTCTTAATTCCGCGATCGTCATCCGAACTGTCCGAGCTATCCGATAGCGGCAGGACGACATTTGGCACACCGTTCGGGTTGTTGTCTTGCCAGTTCTGGAACCACTGGATGATACGGTCGACGTTATTCTGTATATCGTCGAAGTTGTTAGACTGGAGCTCGACAATTATGTTCTCGTCAAACTGTTCTCGGGCGTCGTTCAGCACGACCTCCATGATCTCGGCATCCACGTTCTCCGTGATTTTGCTCTCATCATAATTGCGGTCCTTCAGGCGGTCGTACAGCACCCCGTTCTCCGTTCTCAGCACAACAACAAGGTCGATCTGGTTCTCCGGGAATGCGTCACACACATGCCAATCAATAACGAGCCCGCCCTTATCGAGCTGACTTTCAAGAGCATCAACAACTCGATCCTCATCGACGATTTGCGACTTACGCTCCTCGTCGTATCCTATGATACAGTTGTTCTCCTTCGCGACTTGCTTGACATCGACAATAGTGAGGTCAGGCGCCTGCTCCTTCAACAGCTGCGTATGACTAGTCTTTCCGGTACCGGGCGTCCCCGTGACGATGATGTTGGCCTTGCGATTGAGGACCATTCGTGATTATAGCCAGCGTGACAAAAAAGCTGTGAATAGTATCCAGAACCGCGACCAACCCCGTCTTAGCGGGTGCAAGGGTGAGATAGGGTACGGGTATTCTCACCCTCAGCTCATCCTGCGCGTATAAGTGTCTCTCCGAATGTGGCACGGGGTGGTGTCGAGTTTATACAAATAAATACTGTAAGCGCTGGAGGAGCATTAAGCGCCAAACCTATGTTTTCCGGTCAAAGTGGAGTAGCCCAGCGCGAAAATACTCTCGGCATATAACTAGCATATCAGAAAAACAATAACTTAATGTGACGATTTCGAGAGTTTCAGCATTTGTGTCAGTTTGCGGACAGAGCTTGTTTTGGGGGGAGGTCGCTCATTACCTCCTCTCTGATTAGTGCGAGCGTCGCCGCCGCCATTACTCCCGCTACTCGCGCCACTCGTGCCGTTACTACCACTGTTTCTTGAGGAGAACCAGCCGAACCGCGATTGTGAGGCCTGTGAGCGAGGAAGCTCGCGTGGTTCGTAAGGCTCTAGCTGCGACGCATCCGTGCCATACAACATTGTCGTGTGGTTGAGGTAAATTTTGGTGTCAGACATTGAGCTTGCGTCAGCTATCGTGTCTGGCTTGCTCAAGGACTCCACAATCTCCTCAGTTTTCCGTACAACCTCGCGGGACCGCAGCAGAAGATCGCTTAGCACTGGGTCGGCTGCCGCAAGCGTAGCGAATAAAGAGTCAGTGGATTCTAAGCGTGTGACCAGCTCAGCGAGTTTAGCGAATGTCGCCCATTCATCCACCAGATTCGGGCTGGTTAATTGGTTATTCATGTAGGTCTCTACTGGCAGCTCTTTTGGAGCCTTATCTCCAGACATTAGTGAGGCTTGAGAGGTCACGCTATCGCTGCGAACTTTTCTTATCGTACTCGGCGCGGTCTCCTCTATAGTTTCTTCCCCACTTATATTCGCGTACCATTTCACCAGCTCATCCTCATGGTCCTCTATGAAAACATTCATAGGCACGAGCCATTCCTCCTTAGAGCCAAACTTAACTCTGTTCGCGAATCCTTGTAGAATTTTGGCCACAAGGATCACAGTCCGCCGATGACTGGGCCCAAGCATACGGTCAGTGAGATTAAACAGCTGTGGGTTGAGCAGTGCCGGGCTGTAAAAACGCAGGAAAAGGAAAGCTGCGAGGGTGCGGTTCATTATTGCGTCCACGTCAGCTTCAGGGAGCTTGCGCTCCTTCAATTCATGGCGCATGTGGCCAAACACGCGACGAAATGCGAGGGGGAGTTCCTCGCTGCGAATGACTTTCCAGAGGTATCGGAGGTAGTCATATGCCATCGATATTTGCATCTGAATAACATCTTGGTGTGCGTTGCCAAGACGTGCTGGGTTGAGCTCGAAGCTCGTATCTGGCCTTGACCCCAGCTTTCTTACAAACCTGCCGATGGTGCGGTGTAATAACTCACTTCCATTTTGTTGTAGCAGCGCTTCCAGCGCCCGAGTCAAAAGAGAGTTACCTCTGAATAGAGTGGTGCTATTCGGGTCCAATGTTTGAACTTCATCGGATATCAATCCGAGAACCCACTCATTCTGTCTTCCGTGGGAACGGTAAATATCGCTGAAGAGTGAGACTTGTCTCAGCGAGCTCGTCGGGCTTGCCTGGGCAAGCTTATTTGCAGTTCGCAGACTCAGATCGCTAACAACATCAGACAGGCTGGCATAGTATGATGCGTCTAAGACTGCTATCTCTTGCGCTTGTATGCTTGCGTTCAAGCTGAGCCCTGGCTTGAGTGTGTGCCATTGCCAGCTATTGGGCTCATCGAAATACTCTGGCGATACCGTAGCGATGGTAATATCATTGTCACTAGCCCCTGGTGCATCAAGCAAATAAAGTCGCCGGAGTTTCAGTACCACCTCTGACGGCATGAGGCTACCGAGGCGGCTGCTTAATTCAGGCCCTCTAATCTCGAACTTTTGACCCCATGCCGCAGCATCAGGGTCAAAGTTGAGGAACGTTCTCGCGCACACCCACCCACTTACGCTAATATCCACATAAGTCCCCTTCAAGTCCATAAAAGGATCACAAATGCCCTTGTCTAGCTGACAAGAGGACACACTAATAGCTAGCGACTTCTCCCATCGAACGCTCTTCAGTGGGTTTCTGTCTAGAGGCGCCGCTACTGGCTGTTGGGATAGTGATCTGAGGGTGGCAAACCAGTCCTCGAAGTCGTCAATATCTGCGAACTTTAGGTACACCGATTCGGGTCCACCAAGATCAGGAAAAAGGAGGAGAACCATGTCTGAATCCACAATCGACGGGTCAACACGCCTAAGCCTCGAGGATAGTACATCTCTGACCTGAAGCCTGAAAATGCACTCGTCGCGCCGGTTGAAAAGTTGCAAGTCTCCACTTCGCTTAAGCCGTGCCAGACACTGTGTCCATGCTAGCTCAGGCGAGGCGATAGTATGCGCCTTTACTGCACATTTCAATAGATCGGCCTCGGGATGAGAGAGCTTCTCTATAGGGGGGCACCATAGCTTCTTGTCGACTCCCGCAGGTCGCAGTCGGGACCATGCAAACAACGTGTAACAGAGCCTCGAGAAGTGCGTGGTGTCGGTTGCAATTAAAAAGGACTGCGCATCATCGCTTGTAACCTGTATATACGACCTCCCTAACCGGCCAATGATAGTCGACTGCGGTAGTCGCACCATCGCCATTGTCTGGTCGTCGATCTTGCGTTGAAGGCGCATAATTCCATCTTCACGGAATGTCACCACACTAGGGATCCAGTCGTCGCCAAATTCATCGAGGACATCACAATCGAGCCTCTCGAGGAGCCCCATTTCAGTGGACGCGTCGTAGATTTGATCCTGCAGGACCTGCCAGAGGTGCTTCAACGACTCCTTGCGAGAGCCAAGTGTCGAGGCTGGCTCCGAGCCTGTCGAAAGAGCGGGGCTAGACTCTTTAGAGGCAACGCGAGATATCAGCATGCTGTCTAGTGGTGCCGCTCAAGCTTGGAGCCCCCGTTGCCGGTTCCTGACCCCTTAAGCTGCGGGCAGATTATGCGTGAGGTGCTCTCTCCAAACCCTGTAACGAGGACTCATCCCGCGCGCTTCTGAGACGTCAACTAGGTACCCACGCTTGGAGTCGGAAACCCGTGCCCATGGCACACCAGGCAGCGCGACTTTAGAGACGCGGCCTGGATAAGCCGGACAGCGCTTGAGCAAGCAAAGTTCGCCGCGTGCAAAGTGCGTCATTTCAGCCAACTTGGCCCATGTTTTTAGTATATGTGGGTTATGAATAAATATATCAGCCTATTACGCCAATATGACCCCCAGCTACTCTTGCCCTTCAGCTAAAATCACTTTAATTACGCGGTCCATTTCAGCATTAAGCACCATCATACGCTCGTCATGAAGGCGGTCAAGGCCCGCAATGGCCAGTACCTCCAAGCTGTTGATCACCTGAAGAGGCTTGAGGCCTAGTGTCTTTGCGTCCGCGAGTAGTTTCTCAATACCGCGGTGAGTTTCCTCTTGTACGGCACGGAACACCCCTGTGATTTTTTCACTAGGATCTGGGCTCCTGGAATCTTTGGACGTCAGCAAGGCTGAGATCACTTCGGCTATCATCCGCTGTAGGCTCACGCGGCGTGACGACGGAACAGATTCAATTGCCCCACAAATCTGCTTCATTGGATCGTCCTCGTCATTCTTATCATTACAACAATCGGGATCTTTGCAGCCGTCACCATTTATTTCACCATCAGGATCAATATCGCATGCCTCACCGCTATCCTTTAGCTTCTCCTTATCCTTGCTCGGGTGCACGGTACCCAGCTGAGTGCACAATAATTGGTTTGATCGTCGAGGGCAGCGAACTAAAGCGCTGGTTCTTCTCGGAGTTACTGTGCTCGTAGCTGTCAGTACTGCCTTCACAGGGCAATCATCTAAGTGACTCGGAGTGTCCAAGCCAGACTGTGGAAAGCAGCGGCATCCTAAGCATCCGAGGGTGAGAGTATTACGCGGCTTTTCTGGCATAAATACGAAACCCTGGGCTGCAAGATTTTCTCCGCGAAGACCAGCAGGTGCTTCTGCAAAGCTGGCCAAGCTCGCATGTTGAATGCTTGTGGCCTCGGCCCTGCCTTGTGTCAACATCACGCTCACTTGCGCCAGCTTGGCTACCCAACAATCCTCATTAACGGTTGCATGGCGAACAAGCGGATTTCCCTCAAAATTCTGCCATTCGGTGAGTGGTACTGAACACACTGCGCAAACAACTCTATCTTTTTCCCCTTTGATAGGAGCAAAACGATAAAATGCTCGAGCCATTGAGGCCATAGAGGGAGCGCGCTTGTCCCATTTTTGCAACTTACCATCAACATGACTCTTTCTAAAGGTGTATAAGCGCTCATATACCGTTGACATCGTTGTTGTTGGTGCAACTCGCCGCCGAGCGCCACAAAATGTAAACAAGGAAACCCCTGCCTCAAGGAAAAAGCTTAATCCTCCTTAACGTTCCTATAATGCAAGGGCGAGCCGGAATGAAAGAAAGGATGGAGCAACTCAATGCCTCCTTCGATGTGGCTAAATCAAAATTATATTAAATCGACCATGTTGCGTAGCTGCAGCTTGAAATTTTAGATGTCTCAGGTGTTGCTGGTTTGGTGGCGCCGGTAGATTCTAGCACAATTAGATCGGGCATACTCTTTGTGTGAGTTCATATCTACATATGTCCATGCTTGCCTCAATTCAGGGTGCCAATGATTCTCCATCATGCGCAGACCCTCTTCCTCTAGCCCTCCGTCGCTGAAGAACTGACACCACGCGCGCGGGCATCACTGTCCATATCCCGGCAACTGTGCAACGGCAGAAGAGAGGTATGCCATGAAGGTGCACCGGCTTCTCCTGGCAGGTTGCAGGCAGTATTCCGCAGGAAGTAAAAAGCTCACAGTAACATTTGAAGAGCGAAATGACACCCTCAAAACCTTAAAGCGCAGCACGCAGTATCCACTGCTTGGCGCTCGTAAGCCGAATGTGCCACGAGCACGAGTCAAGGAAATCGTGGGAGCCTACGCTGCTTTGGAGCATACACCGATACCAGAAACTGCTGAGTTAGAAGTTCTCGGCCGTGTGTGTGGCTTGCGTCAAGCCGGAAAGGGGCTTATGTTTCTGGATCTGCATGAAGGAGGCAGCCGGGTACAGGTAGTTATGAATGCTAAGAAACTTGGCACACCTTTATCCGACGAGCAAAAGCTTGTCCATACACTTCTTCGTCCCGGAGACTCTATATCGGCGGTGGGGAAACCTTGGCGAACGCGAGCTGGAGAGCTCTCGTTGCTGTCCACAGAGCCTGTGGAGCTACTGTCACCGTCTCTTCACCCTCTTCCAGACTCAAGCGCAAGCAAGACAGTAAGGAAACATAACAGGGTAGCCGAATTGAAGACTTTCGCGGAGTCTAGAGATATACTTGTGGCGAGATCCGCTATCGTTCAATACCTCTCAGACTTTTTGAAGTCGCGGGACTTCGTCCAGGTGCAAACGCCCCACTTATCAGCACAAGAAGGTGGGGCCTCCGCAAAATCGTTCGAGACAAAAATGGAGAACGGCGGAAAGCTGTTCCTAAGGGTCGCACCTGAGCTCTGGCTCAAGAGGCTAATCATCGGTGGCTTTGACCGCGTGTTCGAGGTTGGAAATTCCTATCGCAATGAGGGTGTTGACTCGACTCACAATCCTGAGTTTACAACGTGCGAGTTTTACATGAGCTTTGCAACGTTAGATGACCTCATTGTCATTACAAAGGACTTGCTATACTATATTGCGGCACATGTGGCTGCAGACTTCCCACAGTATGCGAAGTTTTGCGCACCTATCCTCGATTCCTCAAACTGGCGCGTACTGGATTTTATCCCTGAGCTTGAAAATGCCATCAGCAAACCTATCCGTCTAGATTCTACCTATCTCCGCGAACTATGCGCAGAGGCTAGTATCGCGAAGGGCGATGATGACGATGTCGCCAAATTGCTCGACCGCCTGGCTGGGCACTATCTAGAGGCTACGCATAAAGGACCTACCTTTATCATCAATCATCCGAGCATTATGTCGCCACTTGCTAAGGAATCTCCCAGCGCGAACGGAATCCCAATATCCCGCCGATTCGAACTTTTCATCGATGGACGTGAATATGTCAATGCCTACGAAGAAGAGAATGATCCAGAAACCCAATTGACAAAACTCCGTGCTCAGAACCCTAAAGTTCCCGACCGCAGCTTTGTTGAGGCTCTTGAGTGGGGGCTTCCGCCAACTGGTGGCTGGGGTCTTGGTGTTGACAGGCTCGTCATGCTTCTAACAGGTAGCGAGCGCATAGGCGATGTCCTTGCTTTCGGCGACTTGGTGCAAGTTCAGAGACTTTAATATTTGAAATAGTAATTTTGCACATAGATCTACCAATCCCTAAAAGTTATCATCACAATGCATACTTCCTAACATGTCAAAGGCGGATTGGTTGCCTCTATCTCTCTGTGGAGAGAGCCGCTGTTCCCGCATACATCACGTACCGTACCGTGTCTAAATCTTGATGCACGATACTGCTGGAAACCTGTACAACCTGTGTACAGCGAAGAGGCGACGGCGCAGACGCCGACGAGCTCATGACCCTAAGCCAGGAGCTCAACAATAAATGGGCTAGGGTTGGTTTTCCAGTTCCACAACGACGTGTCGATGAGCGAGACGACGAAAGCACCATTTCGCCCTCCTTCCTTGCCGGAAACAAACAGAACAGCAACTTTCACGTATCATCATGTTCCTGGAATGATGTCCAGCGAGCCTGTGATGCTAGGGGTGGATGAAGCTGGAAGAGGACCCGTTCTAGGCCCTATGGTCTACGCTGTCGCGTATTGCCCCCTGTCTTACGGCGAGGAGCTAGCATCTCACGGATATGACGACTCAAAGGTGCTCAATGCCGATGTGCGGTACGCAATGTTCAAAGATGTCCTTGATGAACCGAAACGCGGCACAATAGGGTGGGCAACAACCGTGATGACGGCCGTCGATATTGGCGATGGCATGCTGCGACCTGAAGCTCCGTACAACTTAAATGACCAAGCCCATGACACTACCATTGCATTGATCCAGGGTGTTCTCGATGCACATATTAATGTTAAAGAGGTCTACGTGGACACAGTGGGCCCGCCTGAAAAATATCAGTCGAAGCTTGCCCGACGCTTTCCTGAGATACCAACCATTGTGGTTACGAAGAAGGCTGACTCCTTATACCCAATTGTGAGTCTAGCTTCGATTTGTGCCAAAGTAACTCGTGATATGAGCCTTGAAGAGCAACTCGGGGACAACTGTGGCTCTGGTTACCCATCTGACCCCAATACAACGCGGTGGCTGAACGCGAACCTTGACCCTGTGTTTGGCTGGGGTCCAATGGTCCGCTACTCTTGGGGAACGGCGAAGACTGTGCTTGAAAATAGCGGTCACAAAGTCGTTTGGAAGGCGGATGCTGAGGCAGCCGAGGAGCGCAAGCAAATGCTACTTGGAATCAAGCGACCAATAAAATCGGGTCTGCCGAAAGTTGGCCTAAGCTTTTATGGAGAACGCGCTTGAGGGAGGCCGCCGGCGGCACCTGCACTTATGGGCGGATTAACGATTGTTAGGGCGTTGCCAAACCGTTAGGGTAGAACGGCAGCGTTGGTCCAGGGCATATGCCCAAAGCTTCTTTGTCCAGGCTATTGTAAGCATCAACTGCTACCTTAGATCTCGTATTTATTTAACTGCTAGTTTGTTAAGAATCTTTTACGGATTAAGTTTGAGCCCTTTAAACTGCCAGCGATTAAGTGTTCTCTTGGTCTCCAAGATAGGGCGGAGGTTCGCCTTTAGGCCTTAGGACCCAGGGCCCAACAACCCCCACGCACACACTTAGCACACCCTCACACCCTCTTCCCCTGCTGGGTTGAGGACATATCGATTAAAAGTCGCACGTCTCTTACCCAATCCTGAATTTCGCGCGCCCCACCCTGGAGATTTTCATATCACCACAATCTGCAAGCAAATGAGCATTCTTCTTCGAAGTGTACGTGCTGTGCAGTACGCCCGTAACCCGTTGCGAGTCTTCCGCAACGAGCCAAGGCTCTCTGCTGCATTCTCTGCCGCAGCTGCCCGTTTCAAGGACTTCCCAGAGCATGTTGTCATAGACATGCCGGCGCTGTCGCCGACGATGGAGGCTGGCAATGTCGGTGCGTGGAAGAAGCAGGTTGGCGACAAGCTAAGTGCTGGTGATGTCCTTGTCGAGATTGAGACCGATAAGGCTACGATGGACTTCGAGTTCCAGGAGGATGGGTATCTTGCTAAAATCCTCCTCCCAGAGGGCACGAAGGACGTCCCGGTAGGCAAGCCCATGGGTGTCTACGTTGAGGATGCGGACTCAGTTTCTGCGTTCGCTGACTTCACGATCGAGGATGCTGGCGAGGGCGCCCCGGCTGCTCCCGCTGCGGAGGCCCCGAAGGAGGCTCCCGCTGCGGCAGAAGAGTCGACCCAGGCCGCACCGGCTCCCGAGAAGTCTACTAAGGCTGCTTCTGCTCCTGCCAAGAGCGCTCCGAAGGGCAAGATTTTTGCGTCTCCTCTTGCTAAGACTCTTGCCCTCGAGAGAGGCATCAAGATCGCGGACGTTAAGGGCTCTGGTCCGGGCGGTCGTATCATTGCTCGTGATATTGAGGCATTCAAGTCGAGCAGTGCGCCGTCGGCTGCTTCCGGCGCCCCTAGGGCGGGATCCACTGCCTCGCATGAGGACATTCCCATTTCGGCAATGCGCTCGACAATCGCGAAGCGCTTGCGCCAGTCGAAGAATGAAGCGCCGGACTTCATTGTCTCCAGCACCGTCTCTGTCTCGAAGCTGCTCCAGCTCCGTGCCAGCCTGAACGCTGCGAGCGATGGTAGCTACAAGGTCAGCGTCAATGACATTCTCATCAAGGCGATCGCTCTTGCCACGCGCAAGGTGCCGGCGCCGAACACTCATTGGCTCGAAAACGAGGGCGTCCTTCGCCAGTTCAGCAATGTCGACGTCTCGGTTGCTGTTTCGACTCCTAAGGGTCTGATCACGCCGATCGTTAACAACGCGGAAGCTAAGGGTCTTTCCCAGATAAGCAGCGAGGTTAAGGACCTTGCTAAGCGTGCTCGCGACAACAAGCTGAAGCCTGAGGAGTACCAAGGAGGAACTATTACCATTTCTAATATGGGCATGAACCATGCAGTCTCCATGTTCACTGCTATCATTAACCCGCCTCAGAGCGCGATCATTGCTGTCGGCACCGTCGAGCGCCGCGCGGTCGAGGACCCGCTCGCCGAGAATGGTATCGCGTTTGATGATGTCATGACTCTCACCGGTACGTTCGACCACCGTGTTGTGGACGGCGCCGTTGGCGGTGACTTCATGAAGGAGCTGAAGAGGATCATTGAGAATCCGCTGCAACTCCTGCTCTAAAGGAACCATTCCCCATGTTTGAAAAGGCTAAGACACAATAATAAATAGACCTGGAGAAGTCAGTCTTGAAAGTACATAGGCTAAAAAACCATCCGACTGCTCGGTGGTCTAGGACGAGGGTAATAAGCCGGATTATTTATGCTGGTATTGCATGCGCAGGGGTCTGAAAGCTTGAGTGCCACGAAGCGTGAATATGATGACGTCATTCACTTTGAAGCTCTCTAAGCTGATGATGGGTGGGCTCAGGCGTAAGCGAGAGTGCAACCAGACTAGTCCTACTTAAGGAATCGAGACGTCCAACATGTATGCCACATGTATGTATTTGTCCTGTTTTGGAACAATATGGGAATGTGGCTGCAGAGGTAAAACCAGAATTAATCTATATATTTCGAAATGGCCTGAAGTGGCATGAAAAGAGAAAAAAGGAGTTGTTATGGGCGTCTTTCACCGGCTCGTTTCCCGCATGGGCCGCTCGCGGCATGAGAAGTCATCGCCTCCCTTCGGCTCACAATTCCTATCAACACAGGAGACGCAAAACAAAAGTGAGAAGGTATGGTTTGCGTGTGATTCAGTTTCAGAAGAACAGCGAATGGCAACTGTGGATGCAAGTACATACAGTCGGCTAACACAGCTTGAGACAGATCCTGGACTACCCCCTGAAATTAAAAATTTTGTGAAGCTGTTTATTCGCATCAAGAGCAAGACTGAGGATAAAAAAAGTGTCGGCGCAGCTAGCAGTAGGTTTGAGGTCGAGCCACCTAGCGCAGCCAAGCAGTCACACAAAAAACCCAAGGGAGATCTTCTGGCACTTGCAACTGCACAGGCTGAAACGGGAATTGTTAAAGCTACTCACGGAAAGGCACCAATGATAGGAAGTCTGAAGACAAAACAGCTCACAAATCCTCGCTGTCAGGCGATGATAGCACGCACGCTAAATTCACATGCTTCTGACGCGCACAAGGAACCGATTAGTATTGGTATGAAAGCTGATTCAACTTCTCTACATCCTCCAAGCACAGGAATAACCCAGGGCGTAGTATCGAGCTGTATTCCCGAAGTGACAACCTCGCAGACAGCTGATAGTCCTACTACGGATCGTTTCTACACACCAGAGAACAATGATATTGGCCTCGGGATTGGGTCCAGCGCTTGTGGCTCTATTGCTTGTCGCTCCATGTCTTTCGATTCGTTTGATGCCTCGCAATCACTGGTCACGCCGTCATCCTTGTCTACCGCTGAGACTTCCTTCGTGGATGACCCCGGGCTGATAGAGGAGCACGATGGGGATACCCTTTACATAGGAAAAGCGTCTGAGATCAGAATTACTCCCGTACGCCGCTCTACTTTAATTGAGAGCGCCTCACTCGAAAACGTGCCGCAAAAGAAGCCTCGTTTTCGGCGCAATCACCATGCCCAGGGGATATCGGCTATCAAAGACTCAATCGCACTTGAGGCGACAGCAAAACATCCACTAGTACCTCCAGATCTTAGTCTGTCTCACCCCAACACCTTTGGTACGGGGATCATGGCTGGGCCATACCCTTGCATTACCGTACGACACACCTCCACAGCGGAAGTGCGGCCGCGCAAACGACAGAGGCTAGCATCACTGCCAGTAGGTGAGTTTTACCCATGATTCAACACACCAATGCTGCTGTTACCCTGGCAGGCTTGTACCTTCGCGACTTTGACGATGCGCACTCGGATGAATTCCACCACAGTTGACGTGCTCAACACGCTGAAGATATATAAGTATAAATAATGATACAAAAAAGCTGGACTTCAGAGATAGTCCTTGCGGTTTGCAGTACGCACGAATCCGCGATATTGCCACTCCGTATCGGCATCCTTCTGCTCGACTGTGCCGAGCGCCAGGTTAAATAGACGCATCTCGAAACGCGGTCCAACTTCAGCCAGTTCTACCCCATCTCTAGTGCGAACAAAGACGTGGTGCCGAACGCTAATGTAGTCATGGTTATTGGCAAAGGTTATGACTCGTGACGAATCTTTTTTGGCACCAGGAGGGAACAGGTGCTTGAGAATCTTCACTACCCGCTGGCCAAGATTGGTTGTGAAATTCTCAAAAATCAGATGAGGATATGCTTCCGACACATTTCCCTCGGTAGCTATATCGTGCCTGAGCACCACATTATGCAGAGAAAATTGAGCAGTTGGACCATGCGGAAAATGAGAAATAGTTAACGCCTTCGGCACGCCGCGGTGCTCGTGAAGAAGAACCATATCTGTAGCTGCAGACCTTTGGCAGGCGCCCACAAGAGCAGGGAGCACCGAGTTACCTCGATTCACCCGTACTGACGTTGGGAAGAGCAGCCTAACTTCCTTCGCAAACTGATTCAGCTTTGATGACGGATTCCGACTGGTTGTAACAACCACCTTCGGATCTTGAATGCCACTTAACTCACTGTACTCATCATCCACATCATCTTGAAGCGATTCATCGTATTTATAGTCCTTCTGAAGCTGCTCATCATCGGCAATTTCTTTTGGCAGGGGCCGGCCTGCTTCAATTGCCGCGCGAATCTGCTGTCGCTTTTTCGCGGTGACACTATCCTGAAGCCTTTGAGACTTTTGAAACAAATACTCGCGCCTTTCACGAGCCCTTCTGCGCAGCATTTCGTTGCCAACTCGAACAATGCGCAGGGTTTATTGTACTCTACAAGCTGTGGACGTCGAAAATATTTCCGTTGAAAATTACATAATCGCATACTGGGAGAGCAGCAGCCAGCAGCTCATCCCGTCCTAAAGTGGTTACATGCATGTTATACTCAGAGGCAAACGCGTGCAGGTCATAATTTGGTGTCGTACTGCTTCGCTTTGATGTTAGCGCGGGTTTTTGAAGGGGTGTCATTGATCATCTTAAGCCACTTGTTGATTGCGGGGTATTTCGTGGGCAAGTCCTGAAGTACCACACCGCTAGACATCAGAGGCTCTATCGAACCAGAATACATGATGTCTGCCACAGTGAGGCGCCCATTGCAATAAAAGCCATTGTTCTGCTCGAACTGATTCTGCAAGTTGATCAATACTTTATCAAACTGGCCTGCAGCATAATAGCTGTCCACATGAGCAAAGACGTTGCGAGCAAGCGCAGAAAGTCCCCATGGTAGGCGTTGCGCCGCAATTCTGTGGACAGCCAGCATCATTCCTGTTATCATCAAGTTAGATTCAGCTGCGTGCAGGGCATACTTAATCGTGATTTCCTCGTCCTCGTTTTTCCAAATGAGATCGGAGTCCTTCCCGTATTTCTCAACGAGATACTCAAGAATCAACCCAGATTCTGCAATGACATGACCGTCATCCTCTATAAGAGGAGAATTGCCACTGGGGTGCACTTTGGCGAGTTCAGGCGGAGCCAAGTGGGTCTTTGGGTTCCGATGGTAAATCACAGCCTCATATGGTATCCCGAGCTCCTCAAGCAACCAAAGTACACGGCTTGCTCTGGATTGGTTTAAATAATGAAGTTTGACGACCATGGTGAAATAGGAGTGAAGTATATGTTCCCCGGACTAATGTATATAGAGTATAGGGCAAGGACCCGCGCTTGCGGGGAATCGGCTAACTGGCCCGGCTTGGCGGCGCTGAACTCGATCCTGGCTGGGCGACGCTGCCTGACCCTCGGCTTGAGAAGTCCGCTGCAGAAGTAGGGTTGACTGATTGATTACATGCCCGCAGAGTCGGAGAGAGATAATATGTTGACTGCCTTTGAAAGCATTTAATATATTTAAGAAAACACTTAATATGTATCTATAGGTCCGGACTAAGGCCGGAAAAGTCAATCAATCTGGAGAGTAACGCTTCGAGACATGTTCTGTACTTTATACACACCAACAAGTCGTGAAGCGAGCTCGAACATATTATTTCGCAAGGATATTACAATGAATTGGCCGTTTTTCGTGCGTTCCTTGATATAGTTAGCAATGATGGACACATTGCGGAAATCCAAAGCTGCGTCAATTTCGTCCATAACATACAAAGGCGTTGGTTTGAAATGGTGAAGTGCAAACACAAGCGCAAGTGAGCTTAGCGTTTTCTCGCCGCCACTGAGGTTGGCGATATTTCTCCAAGACTTCTTGGGTGGCATAACACTGAAGAGAATGCCTTCGGAGAATGGATCCATTGTGTCTACAAGCTCAAGCTCAGCATTGCCTCCCATGGTGATAAGCTGATACATTTCTTTGAGCTTGGCTGATATCTGAAGGAAGCCATCCATGAAGTCGGTGTACCGCCGCTTCTTGAGTCGTTGTGCCTCATCCTTCACACGCTCGTATTTGGAGAGTGACTCGTCGCTAACTTGTTTGCGATCTGTGTACTCAATATAGCGAGCTTTGTAGCGCTCGAGCGATTCAATGTTTACTGAGATGCCCTCGCAAGCTTGTTCACTTTTCGACACTCGGCGTTTGAGTTCATCCTCATTGAGGTCCTCGAGTTCGTCCGGACTCAACTCCGGCAGATATTCAGGAATGGCTGAAGACGGGCGCTGCATATATTCATCGTCAGCCATCACGTCGCCTTCATTCACATCTTCGTCGTCTTCATTTAAGGCGTTGTTGTCTCTATCTACGTCCCCGGTCCCATCGCGCAAGTCATCCTTACCGCTAGCTGAGTCTGAATCCTTTGCGTCAAGGCTACGAGCCTGCGTGACATCATAAAGCTGTAGTGAAGATAGCTTCTCTAGAGTTATGCCAAGTTGTTGCGATCTGCTCTGTTGAGATTTCTGCAATCCTTCCAAAGTATTTTTAATCTCGATTTCACTGGCACGTAGCTCATCGACCTCACCACTGAGACCCGCGATTTCGCTTTTCGCTGCCTCGATTTCATTAGACTTACTGTCGATGTGTGACGAAGCGTGTTGTACTCGACCCTCCAGAGCGAGAGTATCTTTCTCGTTAACTTCTGTCTCAACAATCTGGCCACCTTCTTCAATTTCCTTCTCAAATTTCTCGATATCCTGTTCGGATTTCTTCACTTTGCTAGTTCTTTGAGCCAGTTCTGCTTGGCTATCCTCAATCCGGCGTCTCAGTTCATTTGCTTCCATCTGCAAATCCTTGACCTTAGAATTCTGCTCACGCAAACGCAGTCCGCCTGCATTTAGGATGCGCTCTTGCATTGCACGAATCTCCTGCTCAATTGGGTGACTCTGGCGCTCAAGGTCTAGGCGATCCTGTTCAATATTAGCTATGCGAACCTGGAAGTCTTTCAACTGTTGAGGCTCAGCATCCTTCAACGCTTGGAGCTCACCCATGATAGCGTGTCGTTTCTCCCGAGCGCTCGTCATCTGCGATTCAAGCTCTTTTAACGACATTTGTTCCTTTTCAAGCTCTATGGCTGTCTCCGGAATCATTCGCTGCAGCTCTTCCACACGAGAACGGAACTCATTGAGGCGGGATCGAGACTCAGTGTAGTCCAACTGAAGAGAGGCAAGCTTGCGCTCCATACCCTCAAGTTCCTCTGTGCTCAGCGAAGACGCAACACGAGCCATCAGACCTTGTAGGGGCCGACCACCACCACTCATCTCACCGCTATTCTTCATAATCATACCACCTAATGTCACAACTCTATTACGCCGAGGTCCGCCAAAGGCTACTCGGGTAGCTTCTTGCGCATCCGAAACGACCAGCGTGTCTCCCATAGCCGCGTGAAAGGCTTTGACAAACTGAGGATCGATGGGACGTACTAGATCAATGAGTCTTGGTGCTGGGAAATCTTCAGGCTTAGACTTAGTGACAGGATCCAGCTTGCTGAGGACCATAAATTTGGCGCGTCCAATTGAGCGATGCCGCAATTCTTCAATGCACCTTTTGGCGGTCTCAACATTGTCCACTACGAAATTGTTGAGTTCAGGTGCCGCGGTGCTGACGGCGACATCGTATTTTTCATCAATACTGCCCAAAGATCCGAGACGCCCATACAGACCTGGGATCTTCAATCTCATTAATTCAGCCTCAATTCTGTTGCGACTTTGGGAGGCTTCACGAGACTCTTTCGCAGTATGCAACTCAGGGCTGAGGCGTTCAATTTCGCTCAAGGTTGAAGCCTTTCGCTCTTCAAGTTTGGGAATCTCTGCCTTCTTTTCTTCAAGCTCGGTCTTGAGGGCGTCATGGGATTTCGCGAGGCGCTTAACAAGTTTTGTTGCTTCCTGTCCTTGGGTACTGATCTGTGTGCGTACTGCATTGCACTCATCATAACGTCGTTGAACATCATCTTGTTCGCGGATTCTACCGTCTCGCTCAGCTTCGACTGCGGCAGCTTCTTGACGTTTGGCGGTAATCTGCTCACGCCAAGGCTCAGCCTTTGCCTGAAGAGCCTCGAGCTCGTCATGTAGCTCGCGCGTCGACTCGTGAAGCTCCGCTTGAATTTCCTCAAGGATCCCCTGCTCTTTTTTCTCAGAGTCAATAGCGGACCTTAGCCTCTCATGCAACTGAGCAGAGTCACCCTCCATATTAGCAATCCACTGCATGTTTTCAGCTCGTTGTGAGCGGGCAAATTCAATGTTCCTTTGTGCCTTGCGCATGCGGGATTCTAACTGGTCCTTTCTCTGCTTCACTTTCACTTGATTAAGCTGCGCTTTTTTGAGCTCTGCTGAAGCTTCCTTCAATTCCGCCTTAAGCTTGGCAATATCTTCAGTTTTAGCAAGGTTCCCCTCCTGTAATTCCTTTATCCGGTTACGAAGCTCTAGTATGTGAGCCCCTTCATCCGTGAGCTGTTTCGAGCGTTCCGCGATGTCCTCCTCTGATATTCGTAATGTATTGCGTAGCTTATGGACCTGTAGCTGGTATAATCGAGACCTCGAGACAATTGCGCGATTCTGGTGAATCATGAACTTTTCAATTTCAGCCCTTTCGCTGTCAAGCTTCTTCAAGTCTCGCTCCACAATCTCGACACGCCGCTGCTTTTCGCCACAGTCCTGTCGGAGTAATTCTGTTTCCGCTTCAAGTTCTCCTATCCTTGTCTTGTAATCAGAGGTCCCTATAATATCTTCAAGATATTCCAGCAAGCCATCACCACCTTCGACTTCAGCTTTTGGTGGCATGAGAGCAATGCTTTCGACTTCTCCTTGCAGGATAAGAAAGCGCTTGTGCTTCAGATCGATGCCTCTTCTCTCTAAAAGTTCTGTGACTTCTGCGTATGATGAGCGCTTTCCGTCAAGCGCATAAAAGTTGCTGCCATCCTCTCTGACCTCTCGCGAAAGGACCAGGCCAGAGTCCGGGGTTTGTGTTGTTTCAAAATGTACCTCCACACGCGCAAATGTGAGATCTGGGTGCTCCTCGGATTTGTGAATGAGTCCAGTTAGTTTATCCTGTCGCATCTTTTTTGCGCGGAACCCAAAAACAAACAGAAGGGAGTCGATCACATTTGACTTTCCGCTTCCGTTCGGACCCACCACTGCTGTGAAGTTTTCATTGAAAGGGCCAACCTCCTGACGTCCAGCGTAGGACTTGTAATTGACCATGACAAGCTTTCGAATTACAAGCCTTGGACTAGAGTCCTCGTCTTCTTCTGCAGTTCTTGGGCGTGACGATGCCTGTGATCTATGACGAGAAGATGGTGATTCGAGCTGAGGCGAGCGGGCGTGTGAATAACGCGTGTTTGGAGACTGCAACTGCGGCGAGCGCATTGAGTACGCGGGCGAATAGGCAGGTGACCCCATGACAGATTGCGGTGATCTAGCCCTGTTGAGGGACCTTGCCGGTGTAGGCGAGTGTGGTGGGGTCGTATGCCCAAGAATTGGCGTGTGTGGCAGCTCCATGCGACGCGTCTCAACTGCCAGAACTTCTTGTTTGTGTGTAAATAGTGTTTATGTCAACAAAGCTAAATGGCCCGTACCCTAATATGAATTTAAGGGTTCCCAAGACAGCCAGCTCTACACAGGTTAGCCTGACAAGGAGGGTGCGGCGTAACGAGAAAAGTATTTCAATATTTTTACGGTAAATGCTATAATATGGTGACTTCAACTATTTGTCCTGCTCGTTTTTAATGGTGCTGTGAGGTTCGTCCTCTTCAATAGTGCTTTCGAGTAGTTGGGTTGGTTCCTCAGCATGGTCGTGCGAGATCAGGTCATCATAGGCATGCGGAATATGTGACGGTTCTTGAAAGTCACCTTCAGCAGGCTCTTCGATCTCAAACGGTTCTAGTTCGGAACCAATCAAGTTATCGTCCATGCGCTCAAGTTCATCATCGATCATTGCATCCACTGCAGCAGCCCTGTCGCCAGCGAACTCGGTGCCAAGTAAGTCTCCGACCTTGCCACGAAGCTGTCTCGATGTCATGGTATCGAGATCAGTACTCAAAAGCACTTGCTGAATCGTATCGCGAATCTGAGCCGCAGTTCCAGCATCGAACGCGGGGGCATTCGCTCCACCCATGGTGTACATAGACGCAGGACGCCCAGTCACAATGCTCGGTGTTGACATCGACCGAGAATGGAAGAACCCTTTCTCTGGGTCATGGGCACCCTCAACGCCTGCAAGTGTATCGAGGCCGCCGCCCCCAGACTCTTGCCAGGCATTATAAATAGCCGGATCCTCAGTCACATCGCGCACAATGCGACCCTTTCTAGGATCAAAGACAATCGGGCGCTCACGTCCAGGAAGACCTTCACGCAGTGCATAAGAATGCCAGGGTTCGAACGGAACCTTGTGTGGGTCATACTTATCGTCCTCATCCTGCATGACGACCTTGCGCCCCTTTGATTCGTCTATAACAACTCGTGTATTACCCCACCCGAAATCATCCATATTCCAGAACGAGTATATCGGCAGCAAGAACGAATGGAACGGGTATGCGGCGATGTATACAATCATCCAGAATATGTGCTGCCACCGACGATGCATTATGAATACCAATGCCTGAAGACCATAAACCGAACAAATAAGAACGATAGAAATGAGAGGCAGCGGTGAGCTATGAGATGCCAGGACATAAATGAGATACACCAGATAAATGACAACCGACGGTAACATCAATGTGCCAATGAGATCTGTAAAGACGATGCCTCGCATGCTAAAGAGGAAGAAGCCACACATGGTCTTCAAGCGCAAAAGCTCCGCAAGGTTATGAACGGTGGAATTGATCCAACGACGCCGTTGAGACAGAAGTATACTGAACTCGTTAGGCACATGGGTTAGACACTTTGCATCGGCTACGAACTTCATATTCATCCTTGGGAAGTTCTTCGCCATTAATGTCGTGAGGTATCGATCTTCACCCAAGGAAAACAGGTTTTTCTTGTGCAATGTATCAACGTGTCGCAAAGAGTATTCCCGAATGACATCTGAGGAAATCAGCAGTGGCCTGCTCCGCTGTACGGTGCGCAGGCGATAAAGAGAGAAGCAACCTGGCAAACATGTAACTGAGCCAAATATAGACTCAAAGGCTTTCGTCAAATGGTGGCTAATAAAGTATTCATACACCTGTACCATTGTTGATAAACTTTGCTGCTCGTTCTGGATGCCTGTCTCGCCGCAAACAGCACTAATGCTATTATCTGCGGTACAAGCAGCCACTAAGCGCGTGAGCGAATCAGGCATGACTTTTGTATCAGCATCCACCGTGAAGATGTACTCATACCTCTCAGGTTCGACACCAATAACGTTATTGATGTGGTGAAAAATCTCAAGGTCTAAGGGGCACATCGGGTCACCATAGTGAACCCGATTTAGGAAGCTCATCAAAATCAATTGCGAGTCGCGCTTTCCGCGGTTACCTGGACGGCTTTCATCGGGCCCTCCAACCTTCACAATGCAAATGTACGGAACGATATCTCCATCATTCTCGTAGAGGCCGGAATATACCTTTGCGTAATTCAGTTCGCGGGCTCCCTCAGCAATAGAATGATACGCCTTGGGTTCAGGATCGATCCTATTCTCATCAATTCCAAGAATATCGAGCACAATCTCGGGGGTTGGTCTATCATTGCCTGAACCAGTAATCATACCATCGCAAAGAAGGACTAACAGCTTACGGCGGTTGTCGTATTTCATATTCGTGAGAGAGTCGATCGCGAGTCTCATATCATCTTCGCCCTCAGTGTAGATAGGAACCTGGCAAATAACAAACTTATCTTGTGGCATTGGCATAGGTTTCGAACCGAATCGAACTGACGCCAGAAATTTTACCAGTGTGATCGACGTCAATAGTCCCGCGATTACCAGTAGAATCACATTTGCCGCTTGACATTTAGCGGTGTGACGGAAATCCGGGTATGCATAGACGAATGCATTATTCAAGCACTCTAGTGAGTTCTGCCTCGTTTTCTCATCCAGTGCATTGAATTTATCCGTAATATCCATACCTTGATAATTTTCGAAAAGTGAGGTGACTGCCTTCGGGAAGAAGTTGTACTTTTCGTAATAAGGGCTTTCATCTGCTGGATACTGCTGTATCGTCATCATGTAGTTCGATACATCATAAATTGTTTTGTTGAGGGTGATGAAGTACCGGCTGGAGTCGTTAGCTGAAACCTTATCGATATGCTTGGGTGTTTCAACCAACTTACCTTTGTAGTATTGCTTGATACTTGGTTTGAAGACCTTGTCATACCAGGAAGTTTGATGTAAGGCTGTGTTGTTGTTCGCCTGGAAAACAGGCCCACTGATATGCAGCGCTTCCGACATGGGGCTACGAGTTGTGTTGTAGGTCAGCTTGACGTCATCTTTAGACACTAGAGAAGGGCATGCAACTGTGAGCGGGGGAGGGAAGTAATCAGACAGATCCTGTCCCGCAAACTCAAGCATGAGCGACGATGTGGTCTTGATGCCGTTGTCACTATGCTGCTGGGTATAAAATTTTGTAATGTCATAAACGTATCCATGAATCCCAACATAGAAATCATTCGTTCCCTGATGGTAGCTCAATTCTTTGTGGTTCCAGACCTTGTCATACTCTGGGCAAATCAAATGGCCCAAAACGATCATGTAAAAAATAATGCCTAGATTGAGCAGAACAATCAGGCAAAAAATCGAGAACTTTTCCCGCCATGCAAGACGAACATCCCGCCTGCGCATGCGACCAAACCAGTTTAAAAGAGGCGATGGAATCCAAAATGTGATCAACCAAACAAAAATCACCCAAACTTTTCGCTCACGAGTCTGGGTATGTACTTCAACTTGGTGGCCAGGTTCGATATTCCTGAAGTCTTTCAAAAGAGCTTCGTCGTTGTCATCATAGTCCATGGGCTCGTCGAGGTCATCGCCATCAAGGTACCTGCCTTCCTCATATTCAGGCTGCTGGAATGTATGCAAAGCCTTTTCAACCTGTTGAGGAACATCTGCTGCATTTTCAGGGGGTGGAAGCATGGTATTCACGGAATATTGTGAGTATTGGGCATCTGGAACTAAGCCTGTTGGCCCACCATTCAATTCATTTTCCAACTGCATCCAAGCATTTTCACTGAGATAGACGCGCTGGTGTCCTTGGAAGAAGCCTGTCGGCGGAAATCTCGTCTCCGCCCAATTTGACAGCAATTGGGCTTGCACTCCTGGGGGCAATATCCTGCCGAACCACTCCACAAAATCGAAGCTCTCGTAGTCAGCTGTGTAATCGATGATTTTTGACCTGGCGATCCACTCAGTGATGAACATGTCCCGGATTTGAGCACTGACTATGGAGCTTGCCCACGCTTCTTGCACGGCCACTCCTTGAGCGGTCCCAGAGCTTGCGATGCTCAAGACAGTCCACACACGGTTGGAGGGCATAAGTGCGTCTACGTCGAACGTGTTCGAGAGGTCGATGTCATCCTTCACCCATTGTGCTGATGGATCCAGAATCGCTCTGAAATCTTCGATAACTGTAAGTTGCGGTGGAGGGCGTTCGTGCCCCAGCCTTGAGATGGTTTTTATGATATTCTTAGGGGTTTTCGGTAGCTGAAGTCCGTCTTCTGCCATCTCAGCATTCAGCGCAAAGTCATTGTCGAACTTGGCGCGCAGTATCTTGAGTCTATGCGCAGGCGTCGAGGCAAGTTCAGCAATCGTCACTACTGAGAAAATAGAGTCGGCATCGCTACCTTGAGCCTGTAAGTCAAGCGTGGCCAGGTATCTATTGAGCATTGTGACCACAGACTGAAGCAAAGAAACATATGTCGCAGACACAAGCTCTCGCATTGGATACTTGGATGCAGTCGCAAAGTCAAGGCCCACCAGTGCTGCACCATCAGCAAGGTCGTCCCGGTTTTCATCACCATTGCCCAAGAGCAATATTCCACTCAGGATTGACACGAGAGTGAGCTGGAATGATCTCGGAAGTACCTCTTGCATTGCATCCGCCCAATCTTTTGCGAGTGCATAGTCGTCGGCAAATGCGACCCATGACGGTAAGTCAAAAGTCTCTGAGCCACGGAGAAGGGCGTATCTAGATGGGTGAGCTTTCAAAGACAGCATTTCTGCCCGATCTGGATCCTCCTGCTGCGAGTATAACATATGATAGAAGACATCGAAGGAACGGTAGTTGTGCTGAGCTGGTAAGTTCAGCAAGGGGTCTAGGTTGCGCAAAGACTGTTCAGATAGCTTCAGTCGGGCACTTACCACCTCACCGCTGGCGTTTAGGCTCAAAGAGAACGCGACGCCGTTATGGAAGCCTTGGTTCAGGTTTTGCGGCGTCATAGCTGTCAAGAATGGCTGGAGCACAGTCCATGCTGTGAGCATCCGTGATTCTATACCTGGGAATACTGATAGCGCACCCAATAGCAAAGAATGCGCTGCTTCGTGCACGGGGTGTAGCAGAAGCAGCTCATCCTCGCGTTGTTTCCATGCGTGACGCCAAATTGTTTCAACTAAATCCTCGGGAACATGCGTATCGACCGTAAGTGCACTGGTATAATCGATATCAAGCGACTTTTCGGGGTTATGCACAAAAACTTCGTGAAGCGACGCAAGCAATGCCGAGGTACTCAGCGCCCCTTCTGTCTGCGACAGGGGCTGGCGTTGCCGCTGCATATATATCACTTTTTGTCGGGGCAGAAAAAGTAGGTTTCAGATTATGCGCAAGCAAATGCGAGACTCACCAGTCTGACCTCGTCAGGTCCCGAAAATGCCACTAGCGGGATGTTTCCGCTGTTGTTGTGCCTCAGGGGTCTTGTTTAGTTTTCCCAGCGCCTTGAGGGTTCGGGGTCGTTCAGGACGGGAGGAGGTGCTCTCGGGACGAGGGGTCTGCTATAAATAGCTGAACGACTTCTATAATTCCTGAGTGGGCGAGGGTGTACAATTGAGATGTTAACCCCAACACTGGATATATTAGCTCGTATTCACTATATTGCCTTTGTCTTGGCGATTATTGAGGCCGGACAGTCCGGATGATGCTGCAATCGGGTCACCGTGGCTTCATTTGTTTAGGAAAAGACCGTGCGTCCTCCCGCGTACCCCTAGCCCTCGCCTCCGGCCCACACCACAACGCACCTCAAATCTACCACAACATCTCCTTTCGAGACGAGTCTGGTTTGCCACTGGGCGCCCGAATACAACAGAGTTTGGTGATTTTGGAAAAACCTGTAGTATCTGAAGGCAACCATGGCTGATCTGTCGCAGTTGCCTCCGGCTACCTTGACGGAGCGAGGCATCACGGCTCACATCGCGTCGCGATACCATCAAGGGATGCCTTTTTCCACCATATCCACACGGACGCTGGTAGCTGTGAACACCTTCACGAATGAGCTGGACATCAATCAGGATCAGGTATTCAAAGATATGGCCGCTCGGGTGCAAAACCGTATGGCCGCGCGCTCTGAGAGCCAATGCGTCGTGTTTCTCGGCGAGAACGGCAGTGGAAAGTCTGAGTATGCGGCATGCCTCATGCGAAACCTCCTCACTCTTGCGAATAATCCGCTCAGCACGCGTGTTCGTTCCGTACAGCCAGTTATGGATGCTTTCTCCACAGCGAAAACCGCGACCTCCCTTGCATCCAGTCGGGCAGGCCTGATCCGCGAGTTGCAATATGATCACGAAGCAAATCTTGTAGGTGCAGCTGTGTATGACTACCGACTCGAACGTCAGCGTGTCACGAAAGTCGCCACAAATGAGCGCAACTACCAGGTTTTCTACTACATGGTAAATGGGCTCAGCGATGCTGAGCGGCATCATTTACATCTTGAGAACCGAGAGTTCCGCTATCTCGGTCATCCTAGCCAACTGCATCTCAGCGGTGTAGACGATCGACTTAAGTTCAAGCAACTGAAGCTCGCACTCTACTCTCTGGGCTTCAGCCGCGCAGACGTCGCAAACATATTCCAAGTGCTAGCTGCTATCCTCCACCTAGGCCAGCTACAATTCAAGGGAGTGTTACAGGATGCGTCAGTTTCGGCAACTGTCGCGGTAGAGATCGTGAACATGGATGTCGTGGAAACTATTGCCCAATTTCTAGGCGTGATGCCTGAGATCCTCACCACCTCGATCATCGCGAAAACTGTCTATGTGAACCACGACCGTGTAACGGTTGTTCTTGACCAACGTGGAGCGCGCGAACAAGCAGATTCGCTTGCTCGCACACTTTACACGATGCTGTTCAGTTACCTGACTGACCGCATAAACAATTCACTGGCGCTGGATCCTGATTCCCCAGACATTGCGACCACAATATCTTTGTGCGACTTCCCGGGTTTCCAGCCGTCGACGGCATCTGCTGGAAAGACTGGACCTCGCCAGCAGCCACAGCTGGATAGGCTGCTACACAACTGTGCGAATGAGATGTTGTATAACTATCTTGTACATGTGTACTTCCGTGCGCCTGAGGACGTTCTAGAGAGTGAGGAGGTTGACGTGCCTGGAAGTGAATTCTTCGATAACGCGGAGACCGTTAAGACTCTCGCCAAGCCACACACCGGCGTTCTTGCAGTGATCAATGAGTATGCGAAGCGAGACAGAGATGATATTGCTCTTCGCGATTCACTGCGCCGGCGCTTTCCCAACTCTTCATCTGTCGCTGTGGACGGTTCAGACTTCACTGTCAACCACTACGCTGGTGAGGCTTCTTATTCCATTGAGGGCTTGCTCGAAGGTGCTAGGGAGATTCTCAGTACTGATGTGATAAGCTTGTTTGTCCAGTCGAGCTCCAATGACTTCCTGCGCCAAGTGTTCCAGGCCGCTGCCGTCATAGACACTACTGTTGATGACACGGTCGTTGAGGCACATCTCGCAAGTGAACCAAGGCGTCAACAATCAGTTAGGCGCGATCAAGACTACCGCAATCCTAGTGGTAATGATCCTCAACACCGCCTCGGTGGCCAGCTTGGTTCCGTTAGGCGCAGCGGCAGTGTACGGAATGAGCGTAAGCATATCAGAAAGTTCTCGAACCCATTGCAGAAGCGTGGCCGTGTCGATGCCCCTGACCCAGATAGAGGCCAAGGTGGCATCTTGGAGTACATTAATTCACTTGATACTGCAATCGATGCGATGGAAAACTCACATGCGTACTTCGTTCTCGCGCTCAAGCCTAATGACAATCGACTCGTGTCGTCTCTGGACGCACGTTGCGTACGCCAGCAGGTATCAGCGCTAGGTATTCCAGAGCTTGCACAACGTACGCGTAATACAGACTTGTCGGTTTTCATTCCGTTCAGCGAATTTATGAGACATTGGGAACAGCATCACGATACCAGCATGCAATCGCAATCGGAAGTTGAGCGTGATGCTGTGGGGCGGTGTATCGAAGGCGAAGGTTGGACTAGCCGAGATGCAGTTTTGGGAATAACTGGTGTGTTCCTAAGCGAGGCGGCTTGGATCCAGCTCGTTGATCCTGAACTTAGGTTTGCGGATGAAGCCGCTGCGAAATACACCCACGAAATCGGGGACTTCCATGATGTGCACGCGTACAGTGATCTTGAGACTCGCAGTCTGGCGGGTGGGTTCGGAAATATGTTCTCACTTTTGCCTAAGCGCGAGGCAGCTATCACTCCAATAGGTGACACGAAAGAGGTCGATCCGGATGCAGTTGACTTTACCGCACCGCCTCATGAGTCCGCTGAGCGTAAAACTTGGCTCACCATTGTTTGGATGTATACCTTTTGGTATCCTACTGCTCTGATTAGAGGTACCTTCGCGAGTGTCAAATTAGCATGGCGCGAGAAATTGGCAATCAACCTCATTATTTGGGGTATCTGTGCGTCTTCAATGATCATCCTCATTGGTCTCCCTTACTTCATCTGCCCGATCCAAAACGTTATAAGTGTCGGTCAGCTCAATGCATACTCCTATGACAACAAACCAGACCATGTGATGACGTCTATCCGCGGTACAGTATATGATATTACAAAGTTTGCCTCGTCTCACTACCCAGGCATCGTCCCTCGTCAAAATATCCTGAAGTATGGTGGCAAGGACTCATCCGATCTTTTTCCTGTGCCTGTATCTGCAGTATGCTCACTAGTCACCAACGACATGGTTGTTATCGGTGACCCGCACAATTACACTGATTCCAATGCACAATACCACGATTTTCGTGCCCCTTCAGGGGATTACCGGCCTGATTGGTATCTGCAACACATGCACTTCTTCAACACTCACTACCTCAGGACGTTCATCGGGTACACTCCTAAGGACGTTCAAAATCTTGTTGACAAGTCAAAATCGGTAGTTAGCCTGGATGGCTACGTTTATGATTTGACGGACTACCTGAGTGGAAACATATTTGACATGTCGAACAGTACCAATAAACAGAATGACGATACTCAGTTTCTCAATACCGATGTCGTGAACCTGATACAACAGTTCATGGGTCAGGATATCACGAAGCGTTTTAAGCAGCTCAATTTGGATGACAAGGAGCGGTTTGAGACGGTTAGGTGTTTGCGTAACCTGTTCATGATGGGAAAGCTGGACATCCAGAACTCCACGAAGTGTTTGTTCGCAAGGTACTGGCTGCTTGGAATTACCTGCTTTGTCGTCTTGGTCATTCTTTGTAAGTTCGTTGCGGCACTACAGTTCGGAAATTATGAATACCCTGATGATCTCGATAAATTCGTTATTTGCCAGGTCCCCGCCTACACGGAGGATGAGGAGTCATTACGTCGCGCCATTGATTCTTTGACACGCACAAAATACGACGATAAGCGCAAACTTCTCGTTGTGGTTTGTGACGGTATGATTGTTGGTGCTGGCAATGAGAAGCCCACTCCACGCATTGTGCTGGACATCCTGGGTCACCCAGAAGATGTGGACCCACCAGCTTTATCATTCGAAAGTCTAGGTGATGGTGACGAACAGCACAACTATGGTAAGATTTATACTGGCCTCTATGAGACTGGTGGTCACATAGTGCCGTACCTTGTTGTGGTCAAGGTTGGAAAGCCGACCGAAGTGTTCCGTCCTGGAAACCGCGGTAAGCGTGACTCTCAATTACTACTTATGAGGTTCCTGAACAGAGTCCATTATAACAGCCCAATGAACCCATTAGAGCTCGAAATGTACCACCAGATACAAGACGTCATTGGTGTTGCTCCTTCTTACTACGGATATCTCATGCAGGTCGATGCCGATACTGTTGTAAGCCCAGAGTCATTATCGCAGCTCATGGGTAAGTTGGTGCGAGATACACGTATTCAAGCTATCTGCGGTGAAACTGAGCTGTCTAACGCCCGACACTCGCTCATCACCATGATTCAAGTTTACGAGTACTATATCAGCCACAATCTTGCAAAGGCATTTGAATCTCTTTTCGGCACCGTGACCTGTTTGCCAGGGTGTTTCTCTCTTTACCGGTTGTTCGAAGAAGACTCTGGGCGTCCGCTGCTGGTCAGCAACCCGGTAATCGACTGCTATTCTGAGAACTCTGTGCGTACACTGCATATGAAGAACCTACTGCAACTCGGTGAGGATAGGTATCTTACGACGCTATTGCTGAAATTTAACCCACGCTTCAGTACCAAGTTCCTTCGTCATGCCCACGCATATACTGTTGCTCCCGATTCATGGTCGGTCCTCTTGTCTCAGCGTCGTCGCTGGATAAACTCTACCGTACACAACATGGTTGAGCTTGTCCCCATGTCACAAATGTGTGGTTTCTGCTGTTTCAGTATGCGATTCATGGTCCTTATTGATTTGCTATCGACCTTCCTGCAGCCTGTGACGCTTGGATATATCATCTATTTGATTTATCTCGTGTGTACACGCCATGGCACAGTTCCATGGTCCTCCATTGCTCTCTTGGGTGCTGTTTATGGTTTGCAGATAATCATTTTCATCCTCCGACTCCGGTGGGAGATGATAGGTTGGATGTTCATATACTTGCTTGCGCTTCCGATTCACAGCTTCCTACTCCCGTTATACTCGTTTTGGCACATGGATGACTTTTCATGGGGCAATACGCGCATGGTTGTCGGTGAGAAGGGCAAGAAAATGCTGGTCAATGACGAGGGGCACTTTGATCCATCAGAGATTCCACTTAAGCCGTGGAAGGACTATGAAGATGAGCACTGGACCCATAACTACTCGGAGGGTCTATCACACGGAAGGATACCATCTGACTCGTATAGCATTGCCCCAACTGCATTCATGGCAACCGAGGATCCTTTCTCCGACTCACATCGCTCTCCTGGAGCACATAGTGGTTCAACGAGTCCAAGGCCGCCGCCAATGTCCACTTCTATGGCTTCGATGTCAGCAGCAGCTGGGGGGAATAGCATCCCAACTGATCACGAAGTCACTGAGGCGATTCGTAAGATTCTTGCTGACGGTGACCTTACCAAGGTCACCAAACGCAGTGTGCGCGATGACCTTGAACAAAAGTTTGGCGTAAGCTTCTCCAATCGCAAAGAGTATATCTCTTGGGTCATCGAGGCATTGCTATCAGGCGAACTCTGAGCATATCAACTGTTATCCATGTAGGATATCTATATAAAATAGTTCTTTACATTATGCAAACCAGTTATGAATCTCATTCGCAGGCCTTGTCCTGAATTCTCCCTTTTTCCGAGCCTTCTGATAAATAATGGAAAGCATGTTGTTTGATATACACATTCTCTTAGAAACAGGTACGCGTATATACTAAATGCTAATCTAAGACTGCAATCTTTTCGGATCGGGTTGCTTTCCCATAAACTACTCCTCGCGCTTGCGCAAGATAACGACGCCTTCAAGCACGCTGCTCAAAGGCTCATACTCGTCATCTTCAAGTTCTGCACGCTCACCGGCGGACAATATGACCGGAGTATCTTGAGTGACCCAGCCTGTAATTTGCTTCGGTTTACCCGCTTGACCAACTGTGTCCACAGCCTGGCCTACTCGAACCGTTACCTTTAGCGGCTTAAGGTTCTCGTCAAGGGTGGCCAATATTCTCGGCTGCATCGCAAGCGAAAGCGAGTATAGAAGCCCTGGCTGCTCTGCAACCATGAACTGCTTCGACGGAGGCGTGAGAAGTGCCACCGAGACGATTAATAGACTTGCCAGCGCAACCGGGTTCAGAAGCTGCTTTTCAGCGGTGAATGGCGACAGCGTCAGGGTCCCCTTTCCAAGGTTTACCAGGCCAAGTGCAATACGCACCATGAAAAGGAGGTCGCTCTGTCTCGCGTAGTACTCATCGAGCTGGCGAAGCAGCTGGGCGACACGAGCATTAAGAGTACCAGCACCAACGAGGCCCATGGCAAAGATAGCGTTAACTGCCACACTGAAGTCGGGCTCATGAGAGTACCTGCTGAGGGTCTCGTAGACCTTCATCTGAGGATTTGACGCAAATAGTATACCCATAGCTAGAGGAACGGCTTGGCGCACGTTGGAGTCACCATAGTACATGAGATGTTCAAAGTGACGCAGCACCATCTCCTCTCCTATATTTTCACCCATCGCAACCACAGCGATTCCAAGAGTGCAGAGTGCCTTTGCCTTGGCAGCTTCGGCTCGAGTTGCAGGGTCTGTCTCAGGATTAGACTCTTCAGCATTGTCGGGCTTGGCTGCGTCACCAGTGGTAGCTTCGCCAGCATTCTCATCGCCTCCCGTTGCGGGGCCGGCGGGCGCATCAGTCATCTCAACATCTTCATCCTGCCCACGAGGGGCATCGTCCGGCTGAGGAAGGTCTGATTGCAGTTGCGGTTCCAAACCTTCCTGCTGCTCAGTTGCCCTGGTTAGCGCAGCAACCAAAGATGATGCAGCCGCCTCAGCAGCCTCATCGTCATCCGCATCCTCATCATCATCCTCATCCTCATCGTAGTTACGTGTGGAGAGCTCGCTGAGGAGATCCTGGATGCGAATAACATTACCAGTGCCCGCGTAGGCGCAGAGCATAACTAGCGCCTCTAGGGTCTGCGAGATGGGATGCTCAATAGCCTTGACCGTCTCAATTGTCGATAGCATGCTTCCTTCCTTCCCAATATAGAGAATAGCAAGACCGAGACCCATGAAGATGGCATAGCTGTGAGAGAGATCATTGGCATCGCGCTCCATGAGTGCTTCAAGAATCGCTGTCGTGCGATCGCCGTTGGCGCTACCCACGTAGACCAAACCCAAAGCAAGCGCAGCAGTAGCCGAGAGATCAATAGGGAGGGAGGAGTCAGTAACAAGCGGCTCGATCACTGACGCAATATCTTCACGGCATGTACCTGCATACGCGAATCCAAGCCCCAGCACGGCAGATGTACGAAGGGAGAGCTGAGACTCGTCACTGCTAACGACATCACCGAGCAAGCCAAGTGCCGCGTCAGTTTCATCATGTACGCCATTGGTCGCAACGCCCACGCCAAGGAGGGCGCCAGCACGCGTGGGAATGTCAGTGGAGTCGATGTACTGGTCGAGCTGTTGAAGTGCCTCGTGGTAGTTCCACAGGTAGCCCAGGCCGAGCGATGTGTGAACAGCCGCAGCATTAACCGATCGTGCCCTAGCAGACACCGATGCAAACTCTGAAAAATCGTCTGAAAAGTTTGAATAACCAGCGTTGATGAAGCCGCGCACAAATATAGCAGCTAGATTCATCTTAGACCGCTCTCCGTGAATTTTGAACACGCCATTATCGCCCGGTGACCTGAGAATCTCATATGGAGTCTTAGGCTTTTCGAGATTAAGCTCCTTCGCAACATATAGGAAATGCTCCGATAGATGCGTGCTGCGAAGCTCATAAGCAATATCTTCAGGAATCTCGCCGCTGCCGTCAGTGCTCAGATCGTAGTACCGGCGGTTACGTGCGAGAATCAGAGCCAGTTGCTTCCTGAGCAATGGGTCCTGGGCCGCTTGGAAGACTGAGCGCACGAGCTCCTCATCATCGATACGGATTGCGACGAGCAACGCCTGAGACAGGTCGTTGTGCTGCTTGTAGATGGCGAAAGCCGAATAGTATACAGATGGTCCGATCATTTCGTCAACATACTCAGCGCAGGCGACCATGTATTGGCACACGCGCTGGTATGACTCTGCGTCTACCATCTCGTCGTCGGCGAGACTCTCGATGTGCTCCACGTCGATCAGCATGTCCACAGCATCAGTCTCGGCATTGTGCTTGAGAAGAAACTGTGCTACACGCAGCGATAGGTCAAGAAGATCACCAGTTGGGATTTCCTTGCCAGTGGCGTCCTGCTCATCGACTCGACGGAAGTACTCTTCCGTCAGTTCAACAGACAGGTGGCGCATGTATTCGTGGCCCCAATCGGCGATCTCCTCTTCGCTAACACCTCCAGTCTGCTCATCCACAAGTAGACGGTAGCGGAGGGCGGTGCCCTGTGTCATGCCAAGCACGGACAGTATATCCGTAAGTAGCGTTTTGGCCTGGCCCGTGGGCCAGGACTCCCAGATTTCGACGAGACGTGGGTATAAGGGCTTGAGGAATTTGAGAGGTTTTGGCACTGCCGTCATGCTCGAAGTCGACGTTCTAATGAGCGTCTTTAAAGCGGCGAGCGTCGGGGTGTACAGCTCAGTATTGGACTCACCGAGCCTCTCAACGAGCATCTCAAGCTCTTCTTTCAGCTTGAGATCCTCCTCGCTGAGCTCTTCTTCTTGTTGTGCAGCTTTAGCCTTGCCGTTCTCGTCCTGCTTGTCCTCGCTGGCCCCGGCTTCGGTTGCCGCCGCAGCCTTGCCGTCCTGTGGCGGGTCCTGAGGGTCATTGCTTCCCTTCGCTTTCTTCACTGCATCTGGGTCCTGCTTCTGCGCTGGGACAGTCTTCTCGTCCTTCGCTGGCATGGTGTCAGGAACAGTCTACAGTGGTGTGATTACGAGGAGTGTGTGTTAACGTGTGTGGTTTTGCCTCCAAGCTGGGGGGGTGGTGGGTGTGGGCGCGCAGCTATGGGGGAGTGTGTGAGCGATCAGCTCATGACTAATGCGCCACACACACCCATGGTGAGGCCGCGGAATCAGCGCGGCTTGCGAGTTGAGGGGCCCAAGCCTTCCTTTGCCTTCCATGAACTACGGTATTTCTTGCTAAAGCAAAAACAATCGTTGAACAATATTTTGATTAATTAGTGCCAATTTCATGCTAAAATACACGACCCTATTGCTGCCCTTCATTGATGAAGCCGGGACCCGTGCACAGGGCTGAGGTGAGTACATCTCACGCAGTTTCCACCAGATGCCCGGAAGTTGATCATGAATTATCGTCGAATATATAAAATTCTTAACTAAACAGCTAAACTTGATTCGGCCGCCTTCGATCACAGGAGTAGCCATAGGACGAGATGTGTGCCCTTGGCCGTTGGCTTAACATGCAGGTGTTGTCCCCGGATGACGTGACCGCTCACCACCAATGTCCATTGAGCCTGCTGCTACGTATCCACCCCAGCCGTCGACGGTCCGGGCCCGGCGCACTCCGTTGAGCTACGATACTAGAAATAATCTCATTGCCTATGGCAGTGGCAAGATTGTCGTTGTGCGCTCGGTTGCCGACCCCGAAGAGGCCTTTCTTGTATACGGAGAACACCTGCAACCTGTAACCACGGTCGCGTTTAGCCCGTCAGGGCACTACATTGCGAGTGGAGACGCCAGCGGTCAGATCCGCGTGTGGAACACCAGCGGTGACGAGACATTCACTCAGGGACCGTACCAAGCGACGTCAGCCAGACTAAACGGTGTTGCATGGTGCGGAGAGTCGGCGCGACTGATGGCCGTGGGTGATGGCAAGGGCCGCTACGGTCACGTCTTCACGGCAGACTCCGGAAACACTGTTGGCGAGGTTTCCGGCCACTCGGCAGAGGTCAACGCCGTCGCGATCAAGCCGACACGGCCCATGCGGGCGGTTTCCGTCGGCGAGGACGGCAACACGATCTTCTACGAAGGCCCGCCGTTCCGGTTTGCACGTTCGATATCGAAGCACCTGAATGCCGTCTCGGACGTCGCGTACTCGCCAGACGGGAAGTACTTCGTAACCGGTGGCTGCGACCGCAAGCTCGGGCTATACGACGGCCTTTCCGGTGACTTCATTGATTGGCTGGAGACCGGCCACGAGGGAATGATTTTGTCGACGGCGTTTGCCACGCCCACGCTTGTTCTCACGGCGTCTGCGGACTGCAGCGTCCGGTTGACTGACATCGAATCGAAGAAGGTCAAGAAGATCTGGCAGCTTGAACGAAAGCTTGAGCACCAGCAGACCGGCGCAATCGCTGCCGACGGTGAAATCGCAGTCTCTGTTGGACTCAATGGCGATCTATATTACTGGAAGCAAGATAGCGACAAGCCTGTGCGCATTGTTCAAGGCCATCAGAAGGGCGTCAGCGCTCTCGCCGTCTCGAAATCAAAGTCTGCCCTCGTGACTGGGTCGATTGACGGGACCGTTGTTGAGTGGGATCAGAAGAATGGTGGTACTCGTATCGACTCGAACACGCATGAGGGCCCTGTGTCCGGTCTCACTGGCGACCTGTGGAGCACAGGCTGGGATAGCAAGATTCTGAACGTGTTTGATAGCGCTAAGTCTGCGCTAAAGACGGAATCACAGCCTCTGGCTGTTGCCCAAGCCGGGGACTACACGCTTACTGTGTCAGAATCTGCCGTCGAAATCGTTGGGGCCGGAAAGTCAGTTAACCTGGATGCCAAGGGCACGTCTGTCGATATTGTCGGAGAGCTTGCCGTCGTGGGCTTTGGCACCAAGGCTGCCCTCTACTCACTGCCGAGCCTTGAGGTCGTGCATACGTTCGCTGAGCGCCAAGCTGAGGTGAGTAGCGTTCGTATCAGCCCAGATGGTAAGTACGTCGCGATCGGCGATGCGAGCGGGAAGATCCTATTGTTGAGCACATCTGACTACTCCATTATCACGTCGCGCTGGACCTTCCACACTTCGCGCGTTACAGAGATCGCGTGGACTCAGGACAGCAAGCGGATTGTCTCCGGGGCTTTGGATACAAATATCTACATTTACAACGTTGAGCGTCCCGGTAGCAACATCAAGGTCCTTGGCGCCCATAAGGACGGCGTGACCCAGGTCGCGTGGGATGGCGATCACATTGTCTCCGGGGGCGCCGATGGTAGCGTGAAGCGCTGGACCGTGAAGCTGTAAAAAGGGAGGGTGACCACATTGACATCCCAAGTAAGTCTACAATGGAGAGTACCTTTGGTCTGGGGTGCGCACACGGCCTTCTGACACCCCTATGATGGCGTCGGTGACCTCGGATGCCCCACGTCGGGAGGCCCTGCGAAGGGCAGCCTCCATGCTGGTACTCGGCGGGAAACTCAGACCCGGATGCTGCTGGCCTCTTCGGAGGGATTTGTACTGGCTGCTGCATTGCCCTGGTTGATATTTTTGTGACTTGATGAGTCCTAAATCCAGTTACGGAACAGGCCCGGTGATGCTGCAGGAGCCATCAATTCCGGATTCGGAAATCCCGATAGCTCCACCAAGAGAACCCCCTAAATTTTTAACATCTAGAATAAGTGGAATTGTAGCATATCTTAAGCCGTAACTAACCACGTATTAACTCCGCTCCTGATTATCTGCGATTCGTGCCGGCAACGCGGTAGCGTCTGTTCCTGTCATCAGCCCACGTACAGCACTTAAGTTCAACGCCCAGCATGTGTGCTCCCAGGCCCTTGAAGCGGTCACGTGCATCTTCGACCCAGGCAAGGTCGACCGGCGAAGCTAACGCAGCTTCAGAGATCAGGCTGGAAAACCCAAGATGTTTCCGACTCTGCAGCGGCTTGGGGGTTACGTCTGGAAGATTCCCTACAAGATGTCTCGCCTGCAAAAGGCTCGGCAGCGGAAGCGGTTGAAGTCCGTGGACGAGACGATTGCAACCGTCGCGATGGGCATGCGCTCGGAGGGCCTCACAATCAACAAGCTGAACCACCTCGACAAGACATTCCCGAAAGAACACGAAATGCCGGCAAGAGATAAGTACTGGATCTTCGCTCGCTACGCCAAGAACTATCGCAAGGGAGCACACCGCCAGCCGAAGTTCACGAAGCTGTCGAACCGCACAAATCCTCCCGGATTCTAATCTTTTGTCTATACGCTCGTCCGGCATCATGAAAATGCGCCTTGCATGGTGGTCCCGCGTCGTGGGTGTGGCACGATGGCACTTAGGTAGTTCATCGATATCGAGCCCTCTCCTCGAATGAAAATTTTACTCGCCTGTATATAGTTCTTTTTAACGCTTTCTAACTTTGAGCCACCTATAGCTCACGCGGCCCTCGCCGTCTACCTGCTTGATCTTCGGTCCTTTCTTCATAAGCTCGCGCTGCAGGTCGACTTCTTGCCGCAGCACCTCAAGTTCTCTTTGGCGCTCGACGCGCTTCTTGAGCTCCTTCAGTGACTCTATCCTCTTCTCCGCGTACTCTTCGTCACCTGCAGGCTCGGTATCATCTAATTGACTTGTACGCAGCCGGTTCTCTCGATTTCCTACGAGCTCAGGGGTCGTATCGAAATGGTCAGCAGCGTTCCAGCGCTGCAATTGTTTTCTGTCATCCACAAACACTGTGTGTTGGCCTTGGCCCGGAAGAACAAGCCCGGCTTTTGCACGCTCAACCTTGTTCCGCTCCTGGGTCTCTAGAGTGCGTATATATCCTTCGTCCTGCGTTTTAAGCAGCTTTACGGCGTCGTTGCTGAGGTGCTTCGACGTCTCACGATCCTTGATACGAACACCATCCTTGGTCTTCGACCGGATCATGCCGAAATCGAATTCATCCTCGTTAAATTGTGAAGCTTTAGACCGCAGGAGGGCAATGTGGGCCTGTTTCTTGTGGAAATCTTGTGCCCGCTGGCGATAGTCTTTCTTCTTCTCTAGAAGCCCCCACTTCTTGCGGTTAGAAGGCTGGCTTCGTTCCAAATGCTGCTTTTTTGCAACATTGTGCGCCTTGAACATCTTTGCAGGTACGAATTCCCAGGAACGTCGGACCTGGTTTTGTTTGCCTCTTGACGATCTTTTGCACTTTCAAATGCGGTTTCTCTCGTAATAATTTTTGGGGTATGGGTATGCCGTGTGTCCCTCGGCCAAATGTCCAAAATATGACTCGCGCAATAAATAATAAATAGGTTGTTAGACAATAAATAAGGGCTCGGTACGGGGATTTCACTCGTGTTCGCTACCTACCTCCGCAGCGCGCAGTAGAAAATCTGCCACAGCGGGGAACCTTTGCGTTAGCGGTACTGAGAACTCTTCCGCAGGTCTTGACAAGGCCCCTATCATGCGCCATGCTTCATCTATCGATTTATCTTGCTTTTCAAGCCGACCCAAATCTATAGGTAGGTGCCGCGCAAAGCTGAGTAGCTGCGTTTGTAGGTAGAGCTCATCTGACATCGAGTCCTGGCTCGCCAGCCGGCCGTGATCGATGAGGCGCGCATTTAGCTCCTCGCCCAAAACAAGCTTTTCATCTTCCAGCACCGAGAGTCGTTCCTCGGCCTCGGTTACCGTAGCGCTCCTTTTTTCCAGCTCCTCGTCGAGCTCACGCTGTTTAGCTTCACGTATTTCCTGCAGTTTCACTGCAACGAGACCTTCTCTCTCTATCTGGCGCTGCATATCTGCAATTGCAGTATGCCACTTAGATTCCAGCTTGTCTGCGCGTTCTAAAAGCGAAACATTTCCCTCGGCAGTAGCACGCGCCTCTTGCTCTGCTCTCTCGAGTCCCCGTACCAGCTCCTCGAAGGGATGTGCAGCGAGCTCATCACGGATGCTCTGCTCTAGCTCTTGTGGGGACGCGTCCATTGCTCGCTGTGTAGTTTAGAGTTACCAGTGGACCTCCTTCTACTTATACGCACACGCACGCGTTCTACATCACAAGCTGCAGTCCGAAGTCCCAGCGAGATGTCGTATTACTAATGATATACAGGGTCGAGAGGAAAATGGAACGGAGAACGAAGAGTCGAATTGAGGCGAAATGCACAGCGACAAGCTCGGAAACACCGTAGACACCCCTGTGCCGGCATGGATCCTTGCGCCATATGAGGAGAAGAAGATTCGTGCGGACCTCCAGGAGCGTACAAACCAGATTTGCGCACGTCAGTTCATAGAGATGGGAAAGTGCACAGCCGACCATCAGCTTCTGTTCTCTTGGTACTGTTCCGAGCAGAAGGCTAAACTCTTAGAGTGTGTAGCCTACTGGGGCTCGCATGACCAGTTTGACAAGATGCGCGAGGAATACATCGAGAACAAAAAAGTAGAGCTTATCAAGGAAGGCAAGCTATGAAAATGGCTTCATCGTCTCCGTTTCACCTAGTATTCGCATTTTCCCGCACATCCTTTATAGGAACGAGATAGACGCTCACTTTTCATCGTCGTGCCTTGCAAGCACCAAGACCGTCCAGGCAGCAGCGCGCGGCTACCTATAACCTACAGGCAAAATTTGTACATAGTTTCTCACGTGGATATGATATCTGTATATGTACACTACATCATGTCATGTCGTCTCGTGGGTAAAGTCTCTATGCGCCACCCTACAACTGCGCTATGAGGTTAAAGACCCGCGATCCGGCTCAAATTACGTGCGCGCTCGCGGGCCGATGGCTTAAACCTCTCGGCCCCGGGGCATTTTCTGCAGCACCGTTGGCACCCCCGACCCTGCCCCTTGCCCGGACGCCATCGGTCCTTGCAGTAGCACATCTGGCGTCGGCCCTGGCAGCCCATGGAACAGGATAAGGGGCTCTCGCGGATATGGGACGCTTGCAGTGGCCGCAGAAGTATCCAGGTCGAGTCGTTGAATCCAAATTTCCTCAGCTTTCGTCCCATTTCTCACTAACGGTACGAAGTCGCCGCCCATCTGACAACACTCTGGCAGAGCCGACGGCGCTGCCGCAGCTGACCACAGAGACGAGCAACCCTACGGGCCCGCTCCCATATCACCTCAGCAGCAGGCGGAGGCCACAGCCACCTACCCGCCGCCGACAACGCACTGATTATTAGTGCAACCACACCTCTGTCCTCGAAAGCTACCTAGACAGTTTGACGACGTAAAATGGGCATAACCCGTAGGCCCGGTCGGAGAACTGGAGCGACCGCGGGCGGTAAGGCCGTCGTGCAGAAGGCGACTTTTGACACTGGACGCAAGAAGGAGGTCGGTGTAACCGATCTGACCCTGCTGTCGTCCGTAACGAACGAGTCGATCAAAGACAATTTGAAGCTTCGGTTCCAGAACGGTCAGATCTATACGTATATTGGCCATGTCCTGATCTCGGTCAACCCATTTCAGGATCTCGGAATCTACACCGACCAGGTGCTCGAGAGTTACAAGGGCAAGAATCGCTTGGAGATGCCGCCACATGTGTTTGCCATTGCTGAGTCGATGTACTACAACATGAAGTCATACGACGAAAACCAAACCGTTATTATCAGTGGCGAGTCCGGCGCTGGCAAGACGGAAGCGGCAAAGCGGATCATGCAGTATATTGCCTCGGCTTCGGGCCAATCAACCTCCTCAATCTCAAAGATTAAGGACATGGTGCTAGCTACGAATCCACTGCTTGAGGCGTTTGGCTGCGCGAAGACGTTGCGTAACGATAACTCGTCCCGCCACGGCAAATATCTTGAGATTCTGTTCAACCAGCAGAGTGAGCCGGTCGGCGCACATATCACGAATTATCTCCTAGAGAAAAACCGTGTCGTCGGACAGGTTCGTGGAGAGCGCAATTTCCACATCTTCTATCAATTCACGAAGGGCGCTCCGCAGAAGTATCGAGACCAATTCGGCATCCAGACACCGGAGAGCTATACTTACACTTCGCGCTCGCAGACGACTTCGGTCCAAGGCATGGACGACGTGAAAGAGTTTAGCGAAACGCTTGCTGCCATGGATCTCATCGGGCTTAGCGAGGCGGAAAAGGATAACATCTTTCGTATCCTCGCGTCAATCCTGTGGTTGGGCAATGTTGATTTCATCGAAGATGATAACTCAGTGACGACTGTGGCCGATCCTAGTGTCCCGGCCTATGCTGCCTATCTGTTAGGTGTCCAGGGCACGGACCTCGAGAAGGCACTCACTACGAAGGTTGTCGAATCCCGGTTTGGTGCAAGTGGTGGCGAGTCGTTTGAGTCGCCATTGAACCGCGTGCAGGCACTCGCCACACGCGACACTCTTGCCAAGGCGATTTATAATAACTTGTTTGAGTGGATTGTCTCTCGTGTCAATCAGTCGCTGATCACTCAGGGAGAGTCGAAGAAGTCGATTGGAATTCTGGATATCTACGGTTTCGAGATTTTCCAGTCGAACTCATTCGAGCAGATTTGCATCAATTATGTCAACGAAAAGCTGCAACAGATCTTTATCCAACTCACTCTAAAGACCGAACAAGACGAGTATATCGCGGAGCAGATCAAGTGGACGCCGATTGATTATTTCAACAATAAGGTCGTGTGCGAGCTGATTGAGGAGATCCGTCCCCCTGGAATTTTTGCGGTGCTTAATGACTCCAATGCAATGGCTCATGCGGACTCGCAAGCTGCAGACCAGAGCTTCGCGATGAAGCTCAGTATGCTTGACTCGAACCCGCACTTCCAGAACCGCGCCGGAAAGTTTGTCATTAAGCACTACGCCGGAGACGTCACGTACGACATCGATGGCATGACCGACAAGAATAAGGACCAGTTGAGCAAGAGCGTCACACGACTCATCGCTTCCTCACAGGACCAATTCTTCACGACCGAACTGTTCCCTGATGCATTCGAGCCGGAAGACAGTGGTGCAGGGCGTCGAAAGCGTCGGGCGACCGCATCGGATAAGATCAAGCAAAGTGCAAATGACTTGATGACTGCGCTTGCCCAAGCCCGGCCGTCATACATTCGTACAATCAAGCCAAATCAGAACCGCTCGCCGACAGAGTTTGATGATAGTGCCGTCCTGCACCAAGTCAAGTACCTAGGTCTGCAAGAAAACGTGCGTATCCGCCGTGCTGGTTTTGCTTATCGTGCGCCGTTTGAAAAGTTCGTTGAGCGCTTCTACTTGTTGAGCTCGAAGACGGGCTATGCTGGTGACTACATCTGGGAGGGTGACATTCGCGAGGCAGCGATAGAGATCATGACTGCCAGTGGCGTGCCGTCCTCTGAGTACCAGTTCGGCGTCTCGAAAATCTTCATCAAGACTCCGGAAACACTCTTCGCCCTGGAACACATGCGCGATATGTACTGGCACCGTATGGCTGCAAAGATTCAAAAGGCGTGGAGGAACTACTTCGCCCGTAGGCTTGAAGCTGCGCAGGTTCTACAAAGAACTGGCCGTCGTTACTTCGGTATGGCGGTGCAGCCTGAGGTTCCCCCGCCGGACGATGCCTATCTTGGTGGCCGGAAAGAGCGCCGCCGCTTCTCGCTGCTTGGTGAGCGTTCCGCTTACGGTGACTACCTCGATGCCAACAATCGTCAGGGCAGCGCTGGAGGCTACCTAGTGTCTTCAGTTGGTATTAACGAGGAGGTTCTTTACTCTAGCCGTGGCGAGCAACTTTTCTCTAAGCTAGGTCGATCCTCACAACGGCTGACGCGTACCTTCATTTTGACGCCAACTAAGTTCTATACCGTACGTGGCGACTTGCTACAGGGACGACTTGTTTACACAATCGAGCGCACGGTCAATCTATCAGCTATCTCTGGTGTCTCTATGTCACCGTACAGGGATGACTGGCTGTTTATTCACACAGTCTCGAAGGATACATCCGATTTAATGCTGTCAACTATCTTCAAGACCGAACTTGCGTCTCTCCTAGGGAAGCCGGTGAATATTAGCGCCTCAATTTCCTACATGAAGAAGCCAGGAAAGAATGCAGTGGTCAAGTTTGCAAAGGATGGGTCGAGCTCTAGCTTGTACGATACATACAAGAGCTCCACAGTTCATGTCGGGCCGGGTCTCCCGGGCAACACGCCACGTGAAGAGGTCCCACAGGGCAAGAAACCGTCCAGGCCGGCCGCTTCAGCGAAGACGGCTGCAAGGCCTGCTTCAGCAAGAACGGTTCCGGCAGCTCCGACACCGCGGGGTGTTCCAACAGTAAGCGACAACTACCTACAGACCTATGGGAAACCGCCGTCTGAGCCGGCTCGTGTTGGGCCACGCTCACCGACGCAGAACTCGCAACCTCAGCAGCCTCAGCAGCCTCAGCAGCCTCAGCAGCCTCGACAGGATGCGTCTCAATTCCGCGCCGCACCTTCTGCCCCGCCGCCGCCGCCGCCACCTCCCCCAGCTTCAGATCCCACTGCAACTGCACTCTACGCTTTTGCGGGCTCAAATCCTAATGAGATGCCTTTAAGTGTCGGTCAGGTCGTATTCATCGACCAGGACAGTGGTAACGGTTGGACTCTTGCTCGTAGCCAGGACGGGTCCCAGTCTGGTTGGGTGCCGACCAACTACATCGAGAAAGGTTCTTCGAGCAACGGATCTAGTCACTTAGCGCAAGGTCTGGCGCAAGCGTTGAACCAGCAGCAACAGCAAGGCCACGCGATGGCGACTGACCTTGCCGCTGCATTGAAGAAGTTGTAAGTATATGTCGTGTTATCTAAATATATTATAGTCTAGTGGAAATGAACTCCTGCGCTCTTTTTCCTCTATTTGCTTGTTTCCGTCTTATATTTGTCGTACAATCAACATCAGTCGCAGTGCATAAGCCAGCGATGTATGTCAGAACACCCACCATAACCGCATATCCTGGTGGGAACAACAAATCGAACTATATACAGATCCGCCAGTAAAGTCCAAAGACCTTAGCTGCTCTGACGGGCCGTCAGCTCTGACTCGACCATCGAGTCGGAATACCTAGGGCCGTTGGCAATGCCAGACTTATCCGCTTCATTTAAGAAAGCAGCGATCGCCTGCTCCGCGATGGGAGCCTTGGCCAGGCGCAAGGAGCGGAACTCTGGCTCTAACGTACGAACCTGCTCCACAAGATACTCAACTCGATCGGCATTATCGCACGCTTTAGCGAGCGACATCCAATCGAACACTTGCGGTGACTTTAAGGAGAGCGATCTCTCCCACCATGCTGCCACTTGTGACACCGGAATCTGCTCTGATGACAGTGACTGTGCTGAGTTCAGCAGCACGCGAATGGAGTCGAACCCCAGCTTACTAGGATCGCTAAACCACTTCTGCTGAAGGGAAATGATGTACTCTGAGCCTGGCCATGCTTTCGAGACCGTACTCAACACTGTGTTCAACACTAGCTGATCTGGGTTAACCTCTATAAGCCGGGCGATAGCTGTCTGAACTTCCGGGACAGGGCCCTGCGTCGCGAAATGAGAGGCGATGATGCGCATTGACTCTGCTGTAATAGTAATGCACTCAGAAGTCTCGAAAGGGTTCGGCTGCGTTGCCAGGCGCTGCATTGCCGTATCATATGCATTCAACACGCGGTCTATGTCACCGGTCTCATTGTAGAGGTGTCGAATAAATAGCATGGATGCGCTTGGGTGAAGTCCAACGAAGCTGTCTTCGGACGTCGCAGTGTTGAAAAATACCCCAGCGATATTGATATCCGTGCACTGAGTCAAGATCTGGTTGTGGAGTCGGACCAAGCTGCGGTGCCACTTATTGACATCGAAATACTCGCACATAGATGCATACATCTCGACAGCCCGGTTCCACTCCATGAAACGAAGGTATCCCATAGCTAATGCCTCATCCGCCAGAATATATCGGCCATGCCTCTCGGTGGTTTCGCGATGCGTGCGCTCAAGGTCCTCCAGAGTCATCACGCTTGGATCACTCCACCTCAGAGCAGCACTGACCACGCGAGGGTCCTGCAATTTCTCTGACAGATCTTCAGTGTTCGATTTTGCGAACTCATTAAGTCGCTTCCACACCGCCGACGCCTGAGCGTAATCCTCCATGGTGCTGAAAGCAGTCAGCATATAGTTCAGGGCAAACCGAGAGGCGTATGAGCGCCCAGATACAAGGTCGTCCACAATCTCATTCAAGTACTTCGTCAAGATCACATTTTGTGAGTCCATGATTTGGCGCCGCACAGTGGAAATCACTGGCTTGAGCACGCGGCTACGGAGACGCAATGTCGTCAGTATAGCATGAATCGGCTCACTCGCATTGACTATCTCCACCTCGCCGCGGTAGCGACGGTAGACGTCCATCATTGCGTGAACTTGAACAAGGTTCTGGATATCTTTTAGTCCCGTTCTAGAGTCCAAACGGTTTTTGATCTTGTTGAGCTCCATGCGCATGCTAGCCTCACGGTCTACTGGAGTCGACAGGTTGCCCCTCAGCTTGTGCCATCCAGCTGTCCGCTCCTGCTCATGCTCCGTGTTCGAGCCCGTCTGACCGGGTGCACTCGTCGTCGCTGTGGACGTACTGTAGATACGCGAACGTGCCGCGCCCTGCAGAGCAGGGAGCAATGGTGTCCTGAAAGCCTTGTGCATTTGGCTAAAGCTCAAGGACGCAGGCCAACCACTCGTACACTACTACCCACAATTTTCTTGGGGCGAATATTCACACCTATATTATGTGGCTTCTGAGTTCCGTGAAACTGTCTGTTGTGTTAGTAATCACGGTAGAAAAGCGATCGTTAACTTCGGTTTCCGGCCCCACCCACTACGACCTACGTCTCTCCAAGCTTCCCACGTCTCCAAGTTTCATGCCTGATACGCAAATATGAGACGGCAAACGCCATAATACCTGACAACTATCGACGATTACCATCCTTTTGCTCCAATATTTTTATTGTCTTATAAAAAAAAGCTATATCATGCAAACTCATATATGTATATATGCGTATATCTGTATTGGTGACAGCCATACAACTCCACGGCTTAAACTATCTGTGATCTAGTTCCAGTTATGCAAGGCCAAGCACAACCCTCCTCAACCCATTTAGAGCCAGTCGCAGCTGTACAGCGCGCCACATGCTCTCGATGTGTTAAATTAGTTCGTGAAGTCCATAGCACTCTGGAACTGATCGGCAGAATCGTCGAAAGTAGCGTAGTCACCACCCGCGCTAAACGCCGTAGATAGCGTACTAAGAGCATCAGGACTCTCTTCTGCTACATGCATGTTATTCGCAAACCCAAAGATCTCATCCATCGACGCTGCAGGTCAATAGATCGGAGGTGAGCTTGAAAAAGGATATCACATACGGAATACTCCGCCTTAGCACTGCAAGCAGCCTGGGGACCAGCCATAGCACTCACAGTACATGCTAATCCTTCTCAAAAGTATGGGTGAATGATGGGCGCCACATCTGCTGTATGACGCGCCTTCAGAGAGCTCTCTGGGTTTGCGAATACATCCATGGATGTACTAGTGGATTGATCAAACGAGAAATCATCCACAAAAAGGTCCTCGCCTAAATCGACATGTTCGGGAGACGCAGGAAATAAGAAGTCGTCCTCTTGCTTGACTAATTGTACGTCCGGACTGGCACAATCAAACTCCAAGGACGGAGCAGGTGATGTGACTGAAGCATCCCGAGTGACATCTGGAAGATCGAGCTCTTCCTCCTTCACTGTACCTATGATGCTGCCCGCAACAGTACCGTTGCAGGACACAGTTTCACTTGCTTCAGAGCCAATCAGAGCAGAGATAGAGCTGAGTGCACTAACGTTACCGGAGCTAATGGCGAGGCGGACTGCCGCCTCCATCTGCTCTAGACGCTCCCTCATAACAATTTCTGAGTTCTGCGACTTCTTTAGCGCTCTGTTCTCAGCCTCAAGCTGGATACATTTGGTCTCCAGCATCTCCAAGTGCTTCCGCTTTTTCTCACGAGACGCATGCGCAGCCTGTCGATTGCGCATGACCCGCTCGATGCGGCGCTGCTCCTTCTCTTCCTGTGTCTTTGCACGCTTCCTTGGAGGAAGCGGCGACTCGCTTGTTCCCGAACTAGAGTCTGTATCCAAGTCCTGCTCGGAAGACATCCTCTTAGCCGACATTCCTGGTGAAGTAGGCTGACTCTCATCTTCTGCATGCTCGCAAACATATAACTCAGCGTCGCTCACCTCCGACTTAACTGCCGAGTCCTGCGTCATCTTCTGATTGAAAGTCTCCATGGTTCCCACCTCACTTATTCCTGAATTCGGCCTTAGCTTAACGTAATTCCAAAACTAAGAATGTACTACGTGGCAAGGTGGGAGGCGGGTCCATTAAATATGCCATTTAGCCCCATCCCTTGAATGATGTAAGCTACGTCGACTAAGACTCACACAGGCGCGCAGTGAGTATATTTCCGTGGCTAGGGTAGAGTCAGCATGGGGCTATTATTGAAATGTGAGGCCGAAACGAACCCCACCGCTGATTCTGCGCAAGGCTTGACGTAGCCGCAGTAAGTTTTAGTCGAGACTCGGCGCGATTCAGCCTCGAGATGGCGAAGTGTGGTTCAGCCTAATTTCACGGGTCGCACCAATCATAATTTTAAGATATTTGCCATGATATACGTACTTCAGGCTTGCCGAGCCCGCCCTTGCCGCTTCCGACGCTGCCGTCAATAGTGCTGCAAGTGCGCCTACAAGCATCCCTTCCACTATGAGGAATACGATAAGCCTGTGGTGGTAATCGCCGCTTTTCACGTGCCTCAAGAGCTTAATTTTGGCCACGTATGGCTCAGTTGAGTCCCGATCATCAGGGTAGCGAACCCTCATTCCTCCCTTCATGATAAGCCACCCGGGTAATGACTTCCAAAAATAGCCTGGCCATGTGGTAAAAAATGTGATGTGTCAGCGGGCTTTCCGGCCCCCTCCTTCCTGCTGTCAGCAGAGCGTCCCTGGGAGTTTGGGAGCTGATGCTGAGGCAAGCTTCGCGAGCCACACACACGTCTCCTCCGCCTTTTGTTGGTCTTCATAGCTCCCGAGAGTAGGTCATGTGATGTTTGTTTACATTCGAAAGGCACTCAGCACGACAAGTGAGACATTGCCGCGCGCGGAGGCTACGCACACTCGTCAAGTCTGATTTGTGGCCGCCTATTGAGCAAAGGCTGGATTGAAGGACTTGCGTTTCTGTCTGGACGCTGCTGTACAGGAGCTCCCTGACATGGACCCACAGTCAAGGTCATTTGTAGGCGAGGGCAGGTCCCCGTCTGTGCAGACAGAGGTGTGGTTCCGAGGAAATCACAGCTCAGACAGCCTCAATGATTCTATACAAACGCTTGAGAGTGGTACCAGTATATACGAAGATGCCCCGGCCGAAGCGGTTGCAGATCAGCCTCACCAAGGCTATAATCCTGGATATACCCAGACTTCCCTCAGCGAAGACGGTGAGGAAGCAGGAACGAATTATTTGCGACACTACCTATCGTCACCGAGGAGCTCTCACAGCCAAGGGCTGCAGTCTGTCACGCCGATCCGATCCCAACACCGTTTATCTGACTTCACGCCGCTGACATCGCGTGCAAGTCTCGTGTACGGTGCGACTGCCAGCCATCGAAATGAATCAGACTTCGACTTTGGACTCCCGAACACGGCAGATTTAGGAACCACCTCGTCCTATGCCCAGTCACCCACGACCCCGCGGGTCAGAGCCAGCCCTCGACGAGAGCCACCTCGACCCCCTCCACCGCCACCCCCTTCGCTGATGTCTCTACCTGGAATTGAGAGCGCAAAACGTGGCAAGCATCCACCCGGCAAGCGCTCACGTCACCCCTCTAGCTCAAGTGGTACAGATCCCCTGCGTAGCTTGTCGACTTCGTCAACATCTTCGAAGGATAGTCGTGGCTTTCTGCTCGCTTTCGGCCGACCACGGACCTCATCTGCCCACCACAGCGCTGCAAGCATTGGCGGCCTCAGCGGAGGTGCAGGTAGTGGGCATAATGGAAGTCGCGGCACAAGTCATGCCAGTATTGGAAGCAGCGGCGTGAGCAGTGATGGGCACATCGAGCCCCAGAAGGTAGTCAACGGTAACCCCTACAGCTACATCCGCCGGCCTGGGCCAAGTGCTTATCCTAAGCGACAGTTCTTGGCGGGAATACCGAAACTGCCGTATTTCCCCAACCCGCGTGAGCCCGATTCTGAGTTTGCAATTGACGGCCGAGACTCTTGGGGCCGGCGCGAGGCGTCGGTGTTGACCTCAATTCTCGCCCTCGTTCTATGTACTTTTTTCCCGCCACTGTGGTTGCTGCTGTGCGGCGGCTACTTCGATGCGGCCCTGGGGCCCATTCCGCGTGTGTTTAAGCTCATCGCGCTCGGGCTGGCGATGCTCACTCTCGCTGCGGCATCGACCCTCGTCATTGTTTTCTCCATTGTGAAGCTTTGATTGGTATTTATTAACGGATATTTATATATTGACAAACGCTGTGAGTAGCTCCTTGTTGCAAACTTTCCGCCGAGCATCGGTCCCCTTCAATTCTCGCCTGTGACATTGCCGCATAACTTAAATTGACCACCCGGGTTTGTTTATGTGAGGTGGTGGCCGTGCGTGTGGGCGAGGCGCGTTAGTCGTTAGTGGGAGGGAGCGCCAGGAAGGCGAGCAGCGGGCAGCAGCATGGTGTAGCATAGCTTGGTGGCGCGATGGCCGGAGCAAGACCTTGCCCCGTGACCATACCCTTTGGCCCTCCCCCGGCTCCGTACCACGCCTCGTTATTGGCACCCAGAGCGGCATCCATCTCTGTTCCATGGGAAACGCGGCCACAAAAGAACTAGGGGCTGGCTCTTCAGGAGCACGCGGTTCCGGTTCAGGTCCATATAACTCCGATCATGGGTCTCGATCCTCACCGGATCGGAATTCACCCCCGCAGAGGGCCGGTGGCCATTCGACGCGCGGATCGTCTCACCAACATAGCTCACGATCAAGAGACCGCCGCCAACATAGCCGGCATCACCGGAAGTCGGAGGGATACCAAATGATTACGGACCCGAATGAATCTGTGGACGGTGGTTTCCTCTTCCCACAAGGTGTATACCAGGGGCCTCAGGACTTCAAAGTGTCAGTCGTGCGCGAAGTCATCATTCAGCGGCGATTGTGTCCATTTTACAAAGGCCTGGATTCCGTAGAACCGGAATGGACAGACCAGGAATTATTGGAGCATGTAAGCCCGCCGCAGGCGGCGAACTCGCCGAAACCAGGCCAGCCCGGACCGCCGAGCCCGACGCAGCAGATCTGGCTATACCGAAATGTTCATGAGTGCCCAATTTGCTTCCTTGTCTACCCTCGGTTGAATTCGACGCGATGTTGTGGGCAGGATATTTGCACCGAGTGTTTCGTTCAGATTAAGCGGAACCCCCCGCATCCCCCGTACACGTCAATGGAGAACACGGAAGCTGAAGACGTGCTTGAATTCGTATCTGAGCCCTGTGCCTGCCCTTATTGCGCCCAGCCTGACCTCGGTGTCACTTTCGAGGCCCCGCCGTTCGAGTGGGGTATCCCATCGTCGGTAGCGGCAACAGCCGACACATCGACTGCAGTTCCGGACGTGCATCACAGACCGTCTGGGGAAGCATCCACGAGCGCCATAAAAATGAACGGACAACGACAACGCCGCACCTCCATTCCGGTCTCGCATCCCTCGGTCGTGACTGTGGACATGATCAGGCCAGACTGGGAGGAAAAGCTAGCGTCGGCACGGCGACGCCTCGCGCGAAAATCTGCTGCAGCCAGAGTCCTTCACCGCTCTGCCCTGCTTCCAAACACTGATTCAAACGGCGATGGGGCAGATTCACCGTCGTCTGGTGCCACCGAAGCGTCTGGTGGGGCAAATAGTAACAACTCGGGCCGCGACAGCCCGGGCCGCGACAGCCCGGGCCTTAGCAGTCCAAATCGCAGAGACCGGAGCCGCAGCAGCCCACATCGCGGCACGCCGAGCCGTAACGGCTCTGAAGAGCGCGATATTTATCGGCACCGTAGAGGCTCTTCGCTAGCCGATCTTGTAGAGGCGACACGGTCAATGACCGTGGCCCAGTCACGAGCATTGGAGCAGCGGATGATCGAGGAGGCAATCAAGGAAAGCCTGGCCCAGACTTAAAGTCTAAGCATCAATCCACTTCCTACACTACTACCTCCCAGGGTACCCGAATTCACCAGGGTCGCTAAACGAAGAGCAGCCTTTTTGATGATTTAAAATAGCATTAGCGCATATCCCCATAGTCCGGTTTACGTATGAGTATTCTATGATGATGCAGATATCGGAGCTGAGTGCGACAATGTGTCCCTTGACAGTTAAGTTACTATTTTTCGACGTCAGCATGAACATCGCCGCTATCACCTTGCCGTATTAGTAAAGCGCCGAGATGCGGCACTTGTTGACTCGTGCAGAGAACCATATCAATTCGCTAATGATGTGTCATTCCTCGGATGTATAGTGCTGGTAGCCGCTCTGGTCCCCCAGATTGTTGATCTTGCCCTCTTCGCACACGCTGGGGCCTACTCCCGTTCACCGCTGCGCTTATTACTGATGATCCGTATGTGGTGTAATGTCACGTGTGTGGGGCGACTAATTAGCCAGCGTTCAATTGGAAACTTGCCGCAAAGTTGCATTTGGTGAGCCTGAGTCTAGCTGATGAAGGCGTATCTGCACGATAATCTCACTACTGACCAGCGGGATCCTCATAACTCGGGCACAGACGTGTCTTTGGAGGAACTGCAGAGGTCCGGCGTGCTCTGCCGTACCCTGCAAAATCAGGAAGATGTTGACAAGCTCGCGAAGCAGCGCAATTATAAGAACAGGGATGTTGTTTGTGTCACCGTTGAAGGTCTAGGTGGGAAGGAGTCGTACGAGCAGAAACTCAAGGGATTTTTTACGGAGCACCTCCATGAGGACGAGGAAATTCGCTACATCCTCGACGGCGAAGGTTTTTTCGATATCCGGGACCGCGATGACAGGTGGGTGCGCATCCTCGTGGAGAAGAGTGATCTGCTAATTGTGCCAGCTGGGATATATCACCGCTTTACTCCCACCCAGAAGGACTATGTGAAAGCGCTGCGCTTGTTTCAGGATGAGCCCAAGTGGGAAGCCAAGAACAGGCCAGAAGCGGACGCACTTCCTATCCGCTCCCGGTATCTCCAGACAGTATAGGCAATGGACGCTACCATTAATAATTGGCCTTCCTAGCCTCTGAGTCCACGATGGCTCATGCCATCCATTAAGTATTTTATGATAGTCGTTTTCATGGTACACTGCACGCGTTGGCGTGGTGCTGCTTCTCGTAAATTGATCTCTTTCATTTCAGAGATACCCAATTGGACAATCCGGGGCGTAATTGGAATGCGTCCTGTCCTCCACCCAGGATACGATATGTGCGTCGCAATTAGTTAGCGTAACATAAGCGGCGAATATAGAGCCAGCATGCAAGGTAAATAACAATAAAGTCGGAAAAGTTCAGCCCACAACTAAGGGCACTATATACTCTACTGGCAGCAGAAGCCACTTTTAGTATGTATAAATATATGCGTGAGAACCGGGTGGTGAAACAGTGTCGATCCAAGCGTGAAGACACGGCAAGGACCGCAACCGAATCTAAAATGCACAGATCACAAGATGACGGCACGCAGGGGTTTTCATCTCCAATATGTTCGCTGGACGCGGGCTTGACACTACCATGTCGGGTCGTGAGTAGGGCACCAACTCGGAATGTCGCCAGTGGACAGACCCCTACCCAGCCAAAACAAACTGGGGACCAGAATCTAACGGAGCGCTTTTGCAGCACTATTCATTGAGGGCGATCAATGAGGGAGCTCCGTCTGGCGTTGATGGGGTCCAGCAGGGTCGGTAAGACCCAGCTGATCTCGCGGTTCGTGAACTCGCGGTTCAGCGAGGACTACGACCCTACAATCGAGGATCTACACACAAGCGACTATGTAGTCGACGGCCGGCCCGCAAAACTGCAGATTCTGGATACTAAAGGCATCGAGCACTTCCATGCAATGAGAGAGCTATATATTGAGAACTCGTACGCATTTGCCCTGGTCTACGACGTTACGAACAAGGCGAGCCTCAGCGAACTTGACGAGCTGCACGCGCAAATCCGTCGCACGAAGGGCGACTCAGCTCCGATTGTTATTGTCGGCAACAAGATCGACCGGCTCGATCGCGCGACTGCCTCCACTCAGGTGTCCAAGGCCGGCGCGAAGCTCGCTACGCGGCTCGGCGTGCCCCACATTCTCACAAGTGCACAAAGTGGGATGCGGGCCGCGCAGCCGTTCGAGGCGCTAGTTCGCATGCTCCGCAAGCAGGACCCGGCATTCGGCCACCTAGAGGAGACGCAGTCATTATCGAGCGCGTCAATTGACGGCTGGCTTTATACCCCGTCGGAGCGCGCCATGTCGCGGCACCACCAGCCCACGCTGAAGCGCTCGGTGCTCAAGCTGAAGCGATCAATGGCTAAGATTCGAGAGGCGAAGTCGGTGCGTAATCTCCGCCACGCCGTCTCGGTGTCGTTCACCCGCACCCGCGACTACCAGCACTCGTCAAGCCCCATTCCGCATTTGTCGGCTGGTCCGACCGGGAAGACCTCGATGCCAATGATCAATTCTAACCGTCGCGGTCAGATGATGACATTAACCGATGGTAGTGGAGGTAGCGGCAGTGATAGAGACGCTGCAGCTAGCGGTAAGCCCGGGGAGCACCAGCAGCAGCTCCGGTTCGCTGCAGACGATGGGCTCGATCCGAGCGTTGACCCTGTAACTCAGTCGAATCTTGACGAACTGCCCGATATTTTGGATGTCTCTGCGCAGGCGCAGCGATCGCCAAAACACAGGGGAATATGTGTGGTGATGTGAGCGGCTGTGGTTTTTCCGTGCCCGCGATTATGGTGCTCAATCACCGCCTGGCCGCTCGGTCAAGCGCGCGCGGACCTCTCGTGGTGCAGGGCGGAAACCCTAAACCGTGAATACTCCCAGCGACGCGCGACGTGCGTGGGCCGGCGCTTAAGCATGCACTGGTGTTTTGCTGCTCGCCTAGATCAACACTGGCGCTGCTCGTCGTGGCGCACTCGCCCGCAATAGACCGTGCATCAGATCGAGACCGATGCATCGCGGGGTGCGAGATAGCCCAAAGGCGAACTTACGGCATCCCCCTTCATGCATGGTAAACCTTTTCTTCGCTTAAGCCGTTTCCGTCTCGGTTGGCGCAGAAAGTGAGCTGCCTTTTTTCTTGTGCTTAATCTCTGTCTCGAGGAGTGATCTTCCTCGTCGCTTTTGAAGCTCTGCATAATTATTCCGAGCGCCCGGTCCTCCAATATAATTTTTGTTTACCTGAATTAATACGTCGCCAGCCCTGAATTTGTGATATAATTCGTCACTTTTTTTGTTATGCGCGAGAGCTAAGCATAGTTTTGCGTAGTGCCCACCGTAAAAAGCCTATTTTTAAAATCTCATTGTTTGGTGCGTATGCACGCGGAGTGGGAGGGGGGACGAGCGGAGAGGACGGGGCACAGCACTGTGGTCCTCGAGACCAGCGCTTTTGGGTAGTAGGTCACGCGTTGCATAGCGTATGTAGGGTCGAGGCGACTGCTAGGGCAAGACACTGCCAATTAATTCGCGGTTGCCTGTTTTCGCAGTGCGGTGGGCAAGGGGCTCAGATCGTCAACTAGGAGGCGTATATAGTTACGGCCACCCTTTTATTAACGCACAAGTTCGACATCGAGGAGAACAAGCAGACCAGAACAGAATGCTTGCTCAGCTTTCAATCCTCTCCCTGGCATCCGCCGTTGTCGAAATGGACTTCACCATTTCGAACAGCCGCGACGTTGGCAGCCACCACGGCGACCTCAGCGCTGGGCACGAACGGCTGGTCCGCAGGCTCAGCCGCCCTTCCAACAACACCAATACGTCGAGCATTGAGCCGGTAATTAATGCCTCGCTCACCCCTAGCTACAACTTCTACCACGGCAAACTTCTTGTTGGCAGCCCGCCGCAGGAGCTCGACATGCTTCTCGACACAGGGTCCCCCGTCACCTGGGTGTACGGCCCGCAAGGCTCCTACCACAATGCGCCGATTTTCTACCAGAACAAGTCGTCGACGTTCAAGAACGGCAACCAATCGTTCAGCGCGCAGTACGGCAGCGGCCAATACCTTGGCCACTGGGGCACTGACCTTGTGTCTGCTCCGCAGTTCGTCGCATTGAATCAGACGCACAACACCACGAACTCGTCGCATGGTGTGCCGTTTGAGCTCGGCGTTGTGTCGAGCTTCGCCACATCTGCCGGTGCGCCGGGCCTGCTCGGCCTCGGCCCGCACATTACTGGCGCGGGCCCGGCGTCGTACCTCAGTCTTCCCGAGGCGTACGCGAAGTACAACGTGACGACATCCCCGGCATTCAGTGTTTTCCTCGAGGAATCGGCGGGCCGATTCTTGTTCGGTGGTGTGGACCTGAAGTATGCCGAGCTGCCGTTGTACCGCTTCCACAACAAGCCACCGCTGTCGGCTAGCCCGAACGGCCCGGGCGGCATGGGCGGCGGCCCTGGCGGCGCCGGCGGCGACTCCTCTTGGTCGGTGTTCCTCGACTCTGTCAGCTTCGACCACGGCGCGCCGTACACCGTGCGCGGCCAGGTCACCCTCGACACGGGTTCCCCAGTGAGCCTGCTGCCCCCTGGCTTCGTCGACGCCATTGGTAAGACACTCGGCATGTCGAACTACTCGCGGTACGAGACGTACTACACGAACGATACCCGACTACTGCCGAATAAGACGCTGACGTTCAACTTCGGCAGCCTCAACATTGACATCGATGTGAAGGACCTGCTTATTCCAGGCGAGTATGTTTGGCTGGATGACGGCCCGAAGAACGTGCAGGCGCTCGGATTCATTGGCTCGCCAAACTACCTGCTTGGTGACGCCTTCTTCCGCAAGGTGTACACGGTTCTCGACCCCAAGTCCGGCGATGTGTTCCTTGCTAAGCGCACCACCGTGAAGTCGAATGCCACGAATAACACGAATTCCTCGACGGTCGTTCCGTTCTCGAGCCTGCTAGCGAATGGCTCGGCCATCGTCAACGCGAGCTCGAGCGCGGCGCAGAACGCGACGATCAGTGTTGGCCAGCTGACAACCTCCCGCGACTCCGGTGACGCTGGCGTGACGCCGGCTGCGGTTCTCCAGAATCGGTACCTGGGTACTGTTCCGGCAGAGAAGGCTGCGTCGATCTCATCGAGCGAGGCGGCGGCAAGCTCAGCCAGTGCAGCCAGTGCTTCGAGCACGCGCTCGGCCAGCGGCGCAGCGTCCAGCTCGGCCAGCGGCTCTGCAAGCTCGAGCAAATCTGCGTCGAGCACCAAAAAGGACTCAAAGAATGCGGCCTCGACTGGTGCGAGGACGCCTTTCATGCTACTTAGTGCCGTCATGTTCGGCCTCTTTGTGGCACTTTAATAACATACCACAATCCGCTCCTACCTCCATCCCTCACTACCTTAATCATGTATCAGCGCCATTGCAACCTATTTCCATATTAAGAAGACATTTTATATCCGGCCTAATTGTCACACTGCCGTGCTTTGGTAGCCTACGTTTCTTTCTGTACATATATGAAGGTGCATGTGTCTGCGCGCGTGATCGTGCTTACGCCTAACATAAGCCAGTGTGTCTGCAGGTGGCAGCTGCCTCGCTGTTGTAGAAGTCGCTTGCGTCATAACACTGAATTTGCCATCTATGAATGGAATTTAAAAAAGAGTTCGACGAGTGTCTCGCGGCCATTACAGCTGCTACGAAAGACCAGGCGGTAGACTCAAAATCGGTTCAGATCCTGATCGATGAACTCCAGGATTCAGTGAAAGACCGCGTGCACACGCTTTCTACTTACGATACCGAAAAATATGAGGCGTTGTTGCAGCAGGCACGCACTGACTCCTGGAAAACTCAACGGCCAAAGAGATTTCAGTTCAAGAACAAGCGTCAAGATCCGCATGCTCCTTCAACACATGCATCGATGAGAGCAGCGCCGGCATTGATAAGAAGCAGGACTCCCAGCAGCGATACCAAATCTCTAGTAGACACTGAGGGTGCGAAAGGCGCACAGCCGGCGAAAAAAGTAGGGCTCGTGGAGATCCTCTCCGATCCACGCGTGAATTTGAGCTTAAGCAACTACAGTGGCTCAGTGGTGGTCGCGCCGCAGATCGAAAGCTCTTTCTACGGAAGTAACCTAGAGGACTGCAAGATCGTCGTACGCTGTCAGCAGCTGAGGATCCATGACAGCCATAACGTAGAGATATGGCTGGAGCGATGTGAGAATCCCATCATCGAGGGCTGCTCGGGCCTTGTTTTCCACGCTCCAGATCTGAGCACGTTCAAGGTTTCTGACTTCCAGTGGATGATGGAATCTCAGCCAAGCCCGAACTATACTGTGCAAGCCCCTGCCGAAGATGGCGCGACATGGAAACCGGCGGCTTCTTATACCCAGGACGATGCCGAGAAGCTGATACATGGTGTTAATTTAATGCGGAGTCAATAAATAAGAAAGAATTAAGCGGAAACTTCCCCAACCGGCTTCACGTCCTCGGTTGCGCCCTCGGCGTCGCCCCCCTCGCGAGGCGGCGGGACAAACCAAGGAATGCGGCCTCTGTTGAAATCATTCAGAACAGACTTAGCTACCGTTGGCTCATCGGGCTCACCTCCCTTGAGAAGCTTTCCTGTTTTGCGCGCAATCATCTCCAAGAAGTCGGAGGCACCTTCCCAGCCCTTGATCTCGTACGTACGTTCCAAGTACTTCCTTTCGCACCTGCTAAGCAAGGCGGGAATGAATTGTTCCGGATTAGACACATGCTCGACGCGCACAACGCCCTTGAACAAAATATCTGCCTCTGTGTCCTTCGAGCTCGGTGGAACAATCCCCGGACAGTCAATGAGGAAGATACGTTTCATTAGGGTGATGTACTGCCAAACCTTGGTCTCACCCGGAATCGGAGCAACGTTGCAGACCTTCTTGCTTCTCAAAGTGTTAATAATGGACGACTTTCCGGCATTGGGGTATCCAATCAAGCCGACACTAATCTGCTTACGGTCCTTATGCAAGGAAGCAAACTGGCGGAGGACATTGATTAAACTTCCCTTACCGAAAGAGTTCGTGATTGACGCGTGGAACGCTAATGTGGGGTAGTCCTTCGACAGATGTTTTACCCATGCAGCCTGAAAAAATGTTAGTACTCTGTTTTGCAGGAAAAAGTGAGATGTGCGGTTTCTACTAAGAAGAGCACCATGAAGTCTCGAAAAGGAGAAGTGCTTTTCTACTCTAAAAGAAACCGATCCCAGCCACCCAGAAGAGCCCAGAACGGGCTCTCATAGGCCCAGGTGACTAGATTACTCTCCCAGTGTTGTAACAGGTTCGCGCCAACGGCCGTGGCACGTCCTTGACTTAACGCTGGGATTGTGTGTGTTTTGTACTTACCGAAACCCATGTAGGAACAAGATCACACTTGTTCATAACAAAAATGAGGTGCTTATGAGGCGCCTCTTTCTTCATGTATTGCTCCACGCTGCGACACCTGGTACCAAGCGGGTCTCGCGCGTCGAGCACGTGAATGACCACATCACTCGAATCTATAACCTTGTAGAGCTCATTCCAGATACGTTTGGACTGGCCCTTGGAGAAAATGGAGTCCTTCGCAGCGGTGGAATACTCCTCATCCTCAGCCTTCTCCTTTTGCTTCTCATCAAACTCATCATTGTCTTTTGTTGCGTCGGCCGCAAGTTCTTCCAAGCTCGACAATGCCACTCGCGGCTTCTTGCGCTGCTGCTTCGGCCCAAAGGTGCTAGCGTAGCTCTCCGTTTCTGTGATGTCGAGCGTCGGCACCGCCTTACTCTCCTCGACAAGCGACATAGGAAGCTTGTTACGACGCAGCAAGACCTGATAGCTATCCTTCTGTGTTGCCTTCACGGCCTCGCGGAAGTGTTCAAGAGCGTCCTGAGAAATAACTCGAGTGTTGCCAAACCAGCGTCGATTGGGGTCCACCCGGGCAGTAGGGACGTCAGTGCTTTGCAGAGAGGCTGCCTTCGTAATATCACCTTGGGCATTGCGCTGCGCACGGCCGCCCTTAAGCATGTTAACCTTCTTGACCTTCGTCGCATCTCGGTAGAAATTCTCTCCCTTAACGCGGAGGTTCCCTGTCTTCAACACAGGGCCACTCCCGGCAGCGGTCGGCTCATTGCGGCTGCGGCGAGACTTTTCTTTCTTGAACGTCCCCATTCAGTCGGGAAAAAACGATGTTCCAAGAGCGTGGGATGGGTGTGTGAGGTAGTTAGCGTCAGGCTTTCTAAGTGACGTTTTTTTCCAAGCGGTAAAAATATTATATAATTCTTTTTCCCGCTACACTACTGATCTCCTCACCGATACTGTCAACTGCCTCCCTACGTAATCCACTATAGTAGGCTCCCTAAGACGGTGATGAGGACATAACGGCCAGCAAGATGTTCGATAATTAATTGCGCTGTGCTCGAGAATAAAAACAACTCTACAGTTTCCGCGCAACATAAGGTTTACAGACACATCCAGCTCGGACTGGATGCTAGGTTAGAACTCCCACCGCCCTGTGTACATCATGCAATTAATACTTACGATACCACGCACCTTACGTGGGCAAGGCTCCGTCGCGTGCTTCCCCACAGCCATGGACTCGGTGGTGCCGCTGCTAGTCGCGACGCGCGCAAATGAGAAATCGATTCGTGCCGAAGCAGAGCAGCAGGTTGGCAAGTACTTCCATGACTACCCACAGGAGTTTATGCTCGAGCTTTTGAAGGTTGCTGGCGATCCAAATACTCAGGTTGCAGATGGCCAGAGTGCCCTGCTTGTGCTGAAGCGCTGCATCTTTACGACGTGGAGCCCGGGGTTTGACCTATTTGTTGGGCCTCCTCTGAGCCATGAGACGCGCCAGGTTATCCGACAAGGCTTGATTCAACTGCTAAGCTCGGCGGGCAACGCGAAGATCCGCAGCGCCTGCGCGCTTGTCATTGCTAACATAGGTAGCCTTGAGTACCCGGACCAGTGGCCGGATTTGGTGCTAACTACAGTGTCAATGCTGAACGACTCGCAGCCGCTTCCAGTGCTTGGAGGCCTAGTGTTGTTCAAGGAACTTTTACTGGAGACGCTGCGTGAGGAAGACTTCATGCAGCTTGGGGAACAGATTCTAGCGCGTTTACTTACGATTGCGGAAAAAGGCGACGAGGATACACAACTGCTCGCGATCCAATCATTCCATGAGTGTATTACCTTTCTTCTTATGGGCGACGATGATCAACTTCCCGAGCTCGACGAGACCGCCGCAAGGTTCATTCCGCAGTGGATCTCGTTCTTCTGCCAGCTGTTCGCGGATGGTGGTCGCAACTCTGAAATAATCCAGGAGATTGTGTCTACAGTGAACGAGGTGGAATCTGCTTTCCCTCAAGTCGTGGGTCCCCACCTCCATACCATATATGACGTTTCCGTTTCCCTACTGCTTGAGAACACGACGCTGGATCAGGAACTGAAGTCGAACGTGGCCTCACTTCTCGAGACTGCGCTGCAAAATGCAGATGCTCGAAGGAGGGCGCTTGGGTCGGGCCCACGGCTGGATCAGTTCACGTCATTGCTTCTCAGCCTAGCGACGATACCCCAGGAGCTGGCGGACTGGTGGCTCGATGACTACAATGAGTTTGTTACTGCTGAGCTCGAGCTGGATCCGTCCGAGCTCAATCCGCGTGACAACGCTGGCAGTCTTGTTGCGATGTCAGGCCAACCCGCCATTCTGCCTCGGCTTCTCGACATGTTGCATTCCGTCACCGCGGTGGCGGAGCTTGAGGCAGTCTTGTTCCTTCTTTCGAATCTGCTGACGCAGGTGGATATCGACAAGCACCTCGTCGTGGTAGATTTTGCGAGGTTACAGGAATTTCTCCAGGTCCTTCAGTTCGGCGACGTGGAGAATCAAAAGCATGGTGATCTCCTCACTGCGCGGAAGGTTCTTACCGCCGGGGTTGTCGCAAAATACAGTGGTTCTTATCTTCCGAATGAGATCAAGCTGCAACTCGTGAAGCACGCATTTCAGGTCCCGGATGCTGGTCCGGAAATGATCCGCGTCGCCCAGGTGCGGACCATTGTCATCGGCTCCGAACTGTTCCCGGGCGAGTTTAAGCCCCACCAGATCGAGAGTTTGCGCCTTATTGCGAGCCTTATTGAGTCTGCCGACGATGATACCCCTCTTTTTCTCACTGAGAGCTATGGAAGCATTCTGAAGCTAGACTTCGAGCTTGCGGCGCACCAGTCCTTCGTAATAGAGATCCTGTTTGCCCTTGCTAGCAAGGACACCGCGGACGTGGACCTTAACGCGCAAATCCTCGACGTGATCGGTGAAATAATGACTGCAGTTTCGTCGCGCACAGTAGTAGACCACATTCTACGACCAGTGCTTGCGACTATCAATTCCTCTCTTGCGTCTTCGTTTGAGTACACGAGCGATCTCTACTTCGCGCTCGATCTTGCCACTGCCGTCTTCGAGCATCCCAATGTAGAGCTGTCAGCCAGCGAGCGCGAGCAGATGCTGCAGAGCTTCTACAGTGTTATAACCACTACTCAGGACCCCCAAATCTTACAGGTGGCATCTTTTGCCTACGCTGCCTTGGTCCAGAACCTGCAGTCGGACATTAGCACAGAGGCAGCCCAGAACGTGCTTCGCGTTGCCGCGCAGCTGCTCGACCCATCTCTGGACGACAGCGCAGCGCTAGCCAGTGGGAAGCTGGTCAGCGCTATTATTGACAGATTTGGGAACGAGCTGGGCGACATTCTCACCGAACTCATTGAGGCAAGTGCCAAGCGGCTGGCTACTGCCGAAAATGCCCTGCTCGTAGAGACCCTGGTTCTCGTATTCTGCGACCTGACTCTGCGCAATGCCTCTGCCGTGGTTGACATCCTGGCCAGGTCGAACCTGTTGGAGCCCGTGATGAGGCAGTGGGTGCCGACATTCGAAGTGGTCCGTGGCGCAGACGAGATCCGCAAGAATGTCCTCGCGTTCCAAAAACTTTTTGATCTTAACGACCCGCGACTCAACGATCTGATGCTCCCTGATGAGCCAATTCGTAATCCCAACGAAATCCTCACTCGCCGCAAGGCTAAAAACTTAAAGTTCACGCAAATTCCGATGCCATTGAAGATCCTAAAGCTTCTTATCAGAGAGCTTTCTCAGTCCGCTAAACCGCCAGCGGACCAAGAGCTTGCTAGCGAAGATGAGTGGGCTGATGAGCTCGCGCTGAACGATGAAGGAGAAGTGCTTGACTATCGAACCTTCAATCTAATTCTGAGCTGGTTCAAGAAGCTCGGTCAACAGGGCATGCATTGGTTCTCCCAACTAAACTCGAACGAGCGCCAAGTGCTGATGGAAGCCTCACGGGGAGACTAGTCTACGGGTAAAATTTAGACATATATCCAAAAGTACATAGTGACATCCGCTATCGAATCCTCACACTTTCTTTATCCGGATCCGCGACCTCCGCTTGTGCAGATGATGAAGTAGCCATAGGGGTGCCGCCAGCGGCATCCTTGACCGCAAATTCGCCGTCGCCTGCATGTTTGTATCCACTCTTAACAGGAGTGTCGGCTGCTCCATTCTCTGGCGATGCACCAACGGTGTTCTGCTGCTCATTACGCATGGCTTCGAGCTCGCCTATGAACCAGGTCACTGCTGCCCAGAGACCAGAGGAAAGAACTAGCAGCGCAATGAAGTGCAGGCTATGCGTGATATAGAACATCACACATATCGTGATAACGAGGCCTGTGAACGACAGGTGCGTAGCTTTCACGAGCGCCGGTGTAGTACCCGGAGTGAAGATACTATCCCACAGGTTCTTCGCAAAGCTAATCATAGGCGTCTAAAGGCTATCAGCAACGCCTATGCGCAGGTCAGTCAAGGTAAACACGTAAATATGTCTCTTCTCGTGCCACATCCACGTCCATCTACATCACCTGATACTGGTGCGACTCGCTGCCCACACACCGTTCGGCCGTTGGCTGCCTTAGTGTGGTCAGGGTGCTGTCAAGCGGGACCGCGATAAAGCTCCGCAGCTCGCATAGGTGCTAAACCTGGGTCGAATTATATTTGATTGCGGTCATAAATAAATAAATAAATAGTTACTTTTTCTGGGAAACGTACGATGTGAGGCTTTTTCGAACGAGCTCGCGGAGCTGCTCGTCTTTGAACACGTATTTGCCTTCCACAAGAGCCTCTGCTAGTCGCTTGTGCCCCTCAGCAGCTGCGCGAGACTGGGCCTGGCGGTCATCCGCACGCGCATCCTCGGAGTCCGGGAACTCTGTCCGCCAGAAACCAGCTGGCGTCTCCTGTTTGTCGAACTGCTGCCTGTGTCGGGACCCAATTTGGACCGTGGCAGCTCTTGCTGCAGGGTCGAAGCCCAGCAAATCGTAGAACTTGGCACAGTCCTTGCAGTCTGAGCCGTGCAGGCACTTCCGTGCCTTCTTATTCCGAACCACCTCTGAGAACGCGAACCACGCCGCATTGCTGCCGGTACTTCCGCGGGCTGGGTTCAGCTTGAAATCGGAGGGATGCCACTCTCGCTCAGCGAGTATGATGAGATCGCGCAGCTCTGTCGGCTCATCATTTTGTTCAGAGCCTGGGTTTGGCGAAGAGTAACTGCGTGCAATAGTCCTTACTCTGCGCGTCTGCGGCAACTCCCGCTGCTCAGACGCCATGCGTTTCCCGTGAGACGAAGACTGCTCACCACAGACCTCACCACCAGCGACGTGCACCCCTTTGTCGTATAATCCTAGAGGCTCATATTCATCACGGGAATCAGAGAGCGCCGTCGATGCTCTGTTACTTGTGTCACTGTCTTGAGTCAGTCGCGGCTCTTCTCCCTGAGTTACTGAGTCGTCAGAGAGCTCACCAATGCCAATACTAACTGGCAAGAGTCGCTGGCTTTGGGTAGCGGGAATAGGTGAGTCGTGCTGCTGGTGCGGCAGTTCTGGGGCATTCTCTTCGTATGCGTTCGACACCGGCGGGCTTGATGGTATTGGCGCCCCACAACCAGCCTCTTGGGTTAAAACCTCCGACATTGCTGTCTGCTCGGGTTTGGTTGGACTGTCCTTCAGCTGGTCGTTCTTCAGCTGGCCGTTCTTTAACTGGTCGTCCTTTAACTGGCCATCTATTAAATGAGCGGTTGTGCTTTGCCTGCTGGATTCCTCCACAGCGCGCTCGGTTTGCCTAAGATATTCTTGCCATTGCTTGATAATTTCCTTGTCCTTCCTTCGCTTAGCCGCCATGACCTCGAGTGCGTTCCGCAGCAGCTGATTCTCCTTCTCCAAAGCGGCGATTCGCTCCTGGTGGTGCGTTTCTCCATTGCGCGCCTTTTTCACGGCATTAATGAGATTCAGCGCACTCGCCTCAATCTCTTCCAACATCGCAGACGTGACGGATCGAGAGCGGGCGGAGCACTGTATGCCAGAATAACAGAATAACAGTACAGTCACACGCCAGAGTGGTAGGCGGACGCGTCGCAGCCCTAGCTACTTTAACAGGGCAAGGGTGTAATGTTTACACTTTGGCCGCCTTATCCCTGTAAATGGCACAGTTCCCCTGTCGTTATGGTAAAACTCAGGATGAAAATCAAGATGGTCTGCTGCGCACTCAAACACATGACGGTACATTACATTAACTCAAAACAATAACATTAGTTGACTTTAGTCAACATCTATTCTGATAAAGTCCGACGTGCGCAATGCCCGCATGACCGGTTTTTCCTTCGGTTTCTCGATCTGGGAGTCGCCCTTACGATAGTGTTTCCTGTACAATTCGCGCATTGCCTGCATTGCCGCATCACGACACAACTCTTTTATGTCGGACCCTGACATTCCGTCTGTCGCCTCGACCAGAGCCTCCCAGTCTAGATCAGGCTCCAGCCTCGTGTCTTTGAGGAACAGTTTGAGGATCTTTCTCCGTTCAGGGGCACCTGGCTTCGGCACTTCAAACCGTTTCGGCATCCGTCTCATGATTGCAGCGTCGATATCATACGGCCGGTTTGTGGCACCTAGCACAAGCACACCCGAGTTGCTTGGGGTAGCCAGTCCATCCCACCACGTCATGAACTCGGACTTTAGTGTCGCCGATGCCTCGAGGTCTCCAGAGGAGCGCTCGCGTAGGAATGAGTCGATCTCGTCAATGAAGATGATACATGGCCTTAGCTTGCTCGCCAGCGAGAACAGCCCGGCTACGAGATGATTGCTCTCACCGTACCACTTATTCATGAGCGTGCTCATTTGGATGTTGAGGAAGTTGGCCCCAGACTCGCGGGCGAGCGCCTTTGCCAGCATAGTTTTGCCACAGCCCGGCGGGCCATAGAGCAGGACGCCCTTAGGTGCTTGAAGCAGTGGCGTGTCATCGAGGCCATCGAGATGCGTGAGCGGGAACAGGATGGCTTCGCGCAGCTCGTCGGCGATGCTGTCCAGCCCACCCACTTCGTCGAAACCAGAAGTTATTTCATCAGGCTGGACCAGGTTAGCCAGAAGCATCGTTTCGTACTCATCGAGCTCTAGGTCTTTACCAGGAAACCGGCTCGCTGCCGCCTGAATCCGCCGCTTCTGGTCGGCGGAGACCGATTTAGTCGGGTCCGTCGCGCCATATAGAAGCTTGAGAAGATAGTAGGTCGATGTACCTGCGGCGAACAGGAACGCAATGTCTGATAGCACTTTCAAATCAAGGCGCGGAGAACTCATGTATATACCGCAGTGGCAAATTACTCCAGGTTCTTGATACACACAACGCCAACCAGGCCGCGGTTAACTGTCAGATTGCGTGGCCATGCAGCGTATTGCGGGGATACATGATACGCTCTTATTATAATGCACCGGCGTGCCCAAGTGGCGCACATATGCTTTTTCAAGCTACGCGTGCTGTCCTTCGTATAACTAGGCTTGCCTATACGTGTACACTCAGAGTTGGTGCTCCGGTTGTGTTTTCTAGATGGTGAAAGAAGAATGAGAAGGGGAACATACATAGCAACATACGAGGCTGGCAAAGGCTAGGCCAGGACGTGGTATTTATAGAGCCGAGTTGCAAGCCGCTCTGGTAACTGCACACTTTGATACAGGTGCCAATTAGATAGAAATATGAGTTTTTATGGGACAGTCCTGTGTGTTTTTTCTCCCTCCCCCGCGTGGGCGGAATACCGACTTGACGAGACAGGGTTCGCTTTGTAATTCCACCATCTTATGGCCGCTTCTCCAGCGAAGAAGTAAACAGCCAAGAGCCCTATGACAGAGGCCGGCTTCCAGGCCGGACCGGAAGGCGGTACTGGAGTCGTGGAGAAACCCAAAAAGGCTGGCAAAGAGCTGCTTGGTGCAGTTGCATGGCGCCTAGCCTCGATGATATGGGTCGGCCTCAACGGTTACTACTTATACGCATTTTGCTACACCGTAGTATGGCATCATGTCCGCAAGAAGACTAACAAGGGGGCCATAGCGATTCTGGTTATTTTTTGCTGGCTCAATCTGCATCTTGTCGTGGCCTGGGTGGCTATACAGGCTTGGGGGCCGGGTAAGGTGACGCCTGGCTACTCCACGCGGGGGGATACTGATCCCGATGCCGCATTCGTGTGTAATGAGCAGGGCTACTCGCTATACTGTAGCTACTGCAAGCATATTAAACCAAACCGCACGCATCATGCATCTTTCACCGATACTTGCGTGCCGGAAATGGACCATTTTTGTCCATGGGTGGGTAACGTTCTCGGTCAGGGCAACATCAAGTTTTTCTTGCAATTCATCTGGACCGCAGTGTTCCTAATGGTTGTCGTCCTCGTTACCCTCTTTGTATACCAGCATGACCAAGTACCGCACATTAATGGGAACTCGATCGCACTATACCCTATTTCTGTGATTGCATTTCTGTTCAGCTTTACCATGGTGTTCTCGCAAAGCTTGTATGTGGCTCTGGGCCATACTTCTCTAGAACATGCAGGGTACCGCACAGGCCGCCTCCCATACGTCAATTTCCTGTGGCGAGGTGATGAGCGCCGCATCGTTCGGATTCGACCAGAGCAAGTGCGCATACCGCGGCCCAGTCCATTTGATCGTGGTCCTTGGCAAAATATACGCGAGGTCATGGGTCCGATTTGGACATGGACCCTCCCTATTCGGGGTCGAATGAGAGAGCCACAATTCAGTCCTGCGTTCCTCGACATACTTCGAAGAGAGCTTGACGAGGAGGTAAGACCCGCAGAGACGAACGTCTCTACGCATGCGACCGATGAATCTGAGCAAAAAGCGAACATTGAGACTTCATGATAGTAGGAGTCCTCGCCTACCTTTTCAATTATACTTTAGCTAGTCAGATTTAATACCGCACTATCTGAAGCTTATAGTCTGATACACTCCAATTATCTACTTCTTGAGGAGCTTAACGAAAAAGGAACTCTCACGCTTTTATTTTAGAGACTCGCTAGGCAAAAAAGCAGTTCAGGCGACGCCGCCAAAAAAGAAAAAGAAACGGGGGTTAGCCCGGAATCGAACCGGGGTCACATCGACCCTAACGATGTATACTGCCTCTATACTACTAACCCTTTTATCTGTTTGAAGGGAGCCTGCACAGTATATGAATACAACGATCGTACGGCCACTAAGCGTAAACTGGCTACTAGTTATAACCCAGGAAAGCGTCGCGGTCGGCAGGCGCGCGTCAGCGTTAGTGAAGCTCTCTTCGCGGCTGGGGGAAACTTGGGTACTTGCGAGGCTGCACAAACGCTGCACAGGTATATAAACTTTGGAGTGAGATACGTGAGAAACCGTCTGGAGATGCAATATTCAGTGTAAGTCATGAAAGTCGAAAAGTCTCGGTCAGACGCTGTTGTGTCCTACAAGGTGTTTGGTGGGCGTTCCGCCGTTGTATTGGCGGCACAAGGCGCGATTCTTACGGCTGCCGCGTACGCTGGTGTGGCTCAATATGCGTGGTGGATAGTGCTGGTCCTTACACTTACAGCTGCAGCTCTGCGCCCCACGTTGAGCGAGTCGTTCATGGCAATCCGCGAGCTCGGGATCCAGCTAGAGCATAAGGGACGGTTTCGTATCCTGAGTGACACCAGCCGCTTTTATCCAAAGCACTCGTTGCGAGCAGTGGTGATCAACGAAGTCTTTGAGGGATACAAAGTAAACTATGTGCTACAAATCGTCGTGTCCCAAGAAGATGAGGAATTGAGTCTTGGCTTCGCGAAGCTGCGGCCTCGACTTGATCTTCTCCGCGAGGTCTGGGCCGATGCAAATGACATCTGAACGTTTGAGAGCTGGCACACTCTCAGGCGACGTACAAGGCAAAATGCGCGTTACTTGTCTTTTCCGAAAATACGCGTGAGCCATGTGCGCGAATCCTTCTCATCCTTCTCCTCATTAGAAAAGATACGCAGACCGCCATCCGGCGTATATTCACCAAGTTGTACACGCTTCTCCTGGCCTTCAATAACCCGATGGTATAGGGCGAGCGAAGAAACCAGGAAAATAGGGAGACCCAGCATAATCAGAAATGCGCTCCGCCTGGCCTGCGGGGTCATTCCATTTGGCTTCTTCCCAACTTGCGCCGGTGACACAGGCCCGGATCGTACTTCTGGCGGTCTAACTGGTCGTATTGGGCGAGGTGCCATCTCTTGATTTTACTGGGCTTGATTCAAGATAAAAATGTGGCTTCTTCTCTCCAATCCAGGTCTATGTGTGCGTGCGCTTCCCACACGTTCAAAGAGCGTTATGCTAGAGCTGGAAGTGAGATATATACACGAGGCAGTACGATCTCTTTACCCAGCTTCTAATTAGACACACGGCATATGTAGAGATTGGGTGTGATAAAACCCTACTACCCTTACGTCAACCGCCATCGGGGAGAGAGAGGCATAGAAAAAATATATTTCACTCTGGTCTGAAACTTCGATCAGTATTGAGGCTTGCGGACGGACCATGGGTAAATCGACGAAGAAGTCTGATGTCAAGACATCAGTGTTTAAAATGAATACTGACCTTGGTCAGCATATTCTGAAAAACCCGAAGATTGCCGAGGCAATTGTCGACAAAGCAAATATCCGCCCCAGTGATGTCGTGCTTGAAGTAGGTCCTGGTACCGGAAACCTGACGGTTCGTATTCTGGAGCAAGCAAGGAAAACAATTGCCGCCGAGATGGATCCACGTATGGCGGCAGAGCTCACGAAACGTGTCCAGGGCAAGCCTACGGAGAAAAAGCTGGAAATCATGCTGGGCGATGTCATAAAGGCCGATATGCCATACCACGACATCTGTATCTCGAACACTCCCTATCAGATTTCGTCGCCTTTGGTGTTCAAAATCCTGAATATGCCGAGCCCGCCGCGCGTGTCGATTCTCATGTTTCAGCGTGAATTTGCTCTACGACTTCTCGCCAAGCCTGGGGATCCCCTCTATTGTCGTCTCTCCGCCAATGTGCAGATGTGGGCCAATGTTACCCATGTAATGAAGGTTGGCCGTGGCAACTTTCGCCCCCCGCCGAATGTCGAGAGCAGCGTTGTACGCATCGAGATCAAACAGCCACGACCACCACTAGACTTCAACGAGTGGGACGGTCTGTTACGTGTATGTTTTGTGCGTAAGAACCGTACAATTGCTGCCGGGTTCAAGTCGACAGCAGTTCTCCAGATTCTAGAGCAGAACTACCGCAGCTTCGTGAGCCAGAACAATGGAGTCCCAAACCGGCTGGGCTACTCGAATATGGTGGCGGATGACGACTATGCCGAAATTATCAAACAGAAGGTGAATTACGTCCTCGAGGCCACTGAGATGAGCGACAAGCGTTCGCAAAAATGCGATCAAGTCGATTTCCTTCGCCTCCTTCATGCATTCCACGAGGTGGGAATTCATTTCGCATGAACGATATATATTCAACTATTTATTGCATCTAACTAATAACTTTGAACTAGCCTATTCGCGTTTAAAAGACGGGATTATCGCGTGGCCAATCGCCTCATTAGAAGCCGGGACTCAAAGCATCCCTGACTGAGTGGTGGCAGCTATTCACAGAAGATGATCATAGAGAATTTCCAATGAAACATGCTTACCCTCACGAGTAGGACGCAAGTGATGCTTTCAATTAGCTTGGCACAAATGCGCTCAGACGGAAACATCAACCTCTGAGTCCCCTGCGTCTGCACCATGATTTCTTGTGTTCACTTGTTCCTGGCGACGACCCAGCTTCGGTAATGGCAGCATGGAGTGTAGAGCATTATCTGACAATGAATTCTTGCCGCTGAACAATTTCTCCGGAGCACTTAAGATGTGCTCAAATATGTTTTGGTCCAGTTTAGCCTCAATGGTGTTAGCCCGCCTGCGATTGGTTACGAGCTGCGCGTACGCTAGCTCGCGGTAGATAGCCAACACAGCCTCTTCCACGCCGTGCTCGTGCTGGATTTGCTCACCCAGCACTTCGGCTTGGCGGATCATCGCCTTATCGGTTACGCATGTCTTAAGCGCGCCAGAAAGACCGGACTTTGTCAACCGCTTTAGATTCACGCCCACACCAAGGTCCTCCACGCGCCGTCCATAGAAAAATTGGTCGCCGAAGAAAGGCTTGATAATCGTAGGTTTACCCGCGCGCAAACTGGCGCCCGTGGTCCCGCTCCCGCCGTGATGCACAATCGCATCCAGTTGCGGAAACAGCCACTGGTGCGACACACTATCCACTTCAAAAATATTCTCCTCATTGATCGGCTTCTGTTCCTTCTTCTTGTCCTCCTTAGACTTTGCACCCTTTGAGGCCCAGCCTCGGGCGAGGACGCAGTATACACCCGCGTCTTTCGTTGCACCAACCACGGTATCGGTCGTTGCCTCGACATCGGAAACGACAATTGATCCGAATCCGATATACACAAGGGGCTTCTTAGCTTCGCGAGCACGTTTGATAAACGCAATGAGTTTGGGATCAGGGTCTTCATTCGAGTCTTGCTTTAGATCCCAGTAACCACAAGTGTGGACCCAATCAGGCTGGTCGAGCGGGGGAACAAGAACTGTAGGACTCACACAGTACAGGAACGGAACATCGTCCTGACTCATGTGGTCCAGGTCAGTTGGAGGAAGACTAAGATGGTGTTTCCTCCACTTATTGACATGCTTCGAAATTCCTAGCCAAACAAGGCGGTCGAACATAACGTATGTCAGGTAGTTATACCCGCCACCCATTTTCTGATCAGTCGTGATCAATGCCTGAGGGTACGTCCTAGTCCGTGTCCACGGCATCGTGAAGGCGCGGAAATAGGGGATTTGCAGCGCCTCGGCGATGTGTATACCGATCATGGATGACGGCGATTCGATGAGAACGTCGGCACCTGAATGCTTTATCGATTTCCACGAGGAACGCATCAGCTCCTTTATCCAACCAGTGAAGTTTTGAAGAGCATCCCGGAAGAAGCTGTAGCTAAAAGATCCGTGATCGATCATAAGTTCCATGAGCTTAGTTGGGTCTCCCGCTAACTCTCTGTATTCGATATTGAAGCCCTCAATCCAATCCTTGAATTGTTTGTGGGTTACAATGCAGCACTTATGCCCTTCTGCCATGAGCCCCAAGCTCAGAGAAATATAAGGCTGTACATCACCACGACTACCAATCATCATCATTACGAATTTCATTGGCCTCAATGGTTTCTTAAGGAACACTTCATTGAACTCACTGCTGGTGGCATCGAACATCATAGGAGGAATCCGCTGCTGCAATTTGTTGCTCATGGATGGCTCGTATGTAGACAGCCGCGCTGAGCGAATGTTATATTCAAGAAAGCGTTGCTCCGAGTCTTCGCCCGAATTCTCCGAGCGAAGGCGCTTGTTCCGTCTATCATCTGGGTCCTCATCTGGTGCTTTGTTTACAAGCTCCCGCAGGGTATTCTCTGCATCCTGCCGCATACTAACCTCGCTAAACAACAGCTTAAATCCACCATATGCTGGCTCCGACACCTCAAATTCAAAACTCTTGGAGTCTTGCCCAGAAACGCTAATATGCGTAATATCCCGCAAAGGAATGACCATCTTCCAGTTTCCACCCGCCAGGTTACGCCTCTGGAAGCACAAAAAGAGGTTCGACATAAACAGCTTGCCGCCCCAAGATGTTGCGTCACCTGGCTTCCTTAAATTACAGAGATACTCCGTTCTAAGGACAACATTCTCTTCCAAACCAAAGTGCTCGCGAAACATTTCATTGAACTGTGCTAGTTCCTCATCATTTTCAACATACTTGCAATCGATATCAGCGGGACGCGGTTGCGTTGGCATGGATGTGCCAAACGAGACCTTGCGTTTGAAGTTCTGAGGGACAAATGGTACTACTTTATCATCGAAAAACTTGGAGTTACCATTGATCTCGTCATCGCTATCGCTATCATTTTCGAATGCGTCATCGTCAGAGGCGTCGGCAGTATCCTCATCACTGGTATCGTCATTATCCCCATAGGTGGGTAATTTCAGAAGGGGCTTATTCGATCCAGTTAGGGAGACCGAGGATGAGTCGTCCACTTTCAGTTTATTCAGACGTTGATTGACGGCAGACAAGATATTAATCTTTGACCAATGGTGACCTGACGATGTTGGCGTACCAGCATGCGGTGTTGAAGCTCGCGACGACAGTCGCGACTGTGAACGCGAGATCGGACGCGACAATGGCGGGCTGCTCGGGGTAGTAAGTCGGGATGACTCCCTGCGTAGCCCCGGAAAGCTTGGGGGGTTTCCGACAGGTGCAGCTTGCGAGATGGATGAATTCGAAGAGGACGCCACCAGTGACATCGAATTTTGATCAATGCCCAGATGACCCGGAGCATGCACTGTTCGGCCAGAGGCAAGCTCGAACTGGAACACCGCAGGAGGAGTTGTGTCGAAAACTTCTTCGCTGAATGGGCCAAACTTACTTTGGGCAAAATCAACTTCATGTTCATCATTTCCAAGGAAATGCACACCCCTTTGTGCTTTGAAGTCATCAGTGGCAGCACTGATCCGCTTCACCAACGTGTCGAGTAGCGATCCTGAGCCGAAAAGGGCGAACGCATAGTCACCAACCAAAGGACGGCCCGGATGGTCTGGATCTTCTGCTGCACCCACCACTTTGAATCTGAGGACGTTGGTAACATCCATCACGTTGATAACCCGGTGGCTGATGATATTAGGAAGTGGGATTCGTACGCAAGCAATCCCATCACCCTTGTTCCGAGCCCGGAATATCTCCTTTTGAATGGCCTTCTTCCATTCGTGAGCCGCATTTGCACTGTCGGCCTTGAACGAATGTGAGTTGCCATCGATATCGACGATAGAGAACTTTCGGCCGTCGTCACCTTCAGAGGTTATACGGGCCATGTACTTCATGGGCAGGATTCCTGATGGGAAATACGCATTTCCCGGGTTCGAGTACCAGACTAGTGAGCCCATCCGTAGCACAAACCAATACCGGGTGAAGGAGGCTTTACCCGGAAGGATTTTCTTATTCTTCTTGCGCAATGCAGTTTCGCGCAACGGTTCAAGAGTTTGCGGAGGCATATGCGCATAGAAAAGAAGATAACGCTTCGTAAGATAGATCTTACCTTGCAAAAGCACATCCTTTGCGAGCCATGCTGGGAATTGACCGAGAGCCAGACCCTCATCATCATCTACATCGACGTTCAACAGCTTCAAGACGTTTTCTCGATCAGTGTTGCTGATATCTGTTGTGGTCGTTTGAGTGCCACTATCGCTCTTTGCCGATTCGTTCGTAAAATAGCGCTTGAGATTTTCGAAAGCCCCCTCGTCACCCTGGGTCTTATCAGAAGATCCGCGCGATTCCGGCGAGTTTTGGAAATCAAAGTAGGACTGCCCTTCATTCGACGCAGCGGTAGGGGTCGACACCTCACTAATTGAAGGGCTTCGCTGGGGACTTCGCAGCGGAGATCTCTCTGGGCTACGATTGGCGCTTCTCGATGGGCTCTGCGACGTGTCTTTTTGCTGCTGCAGGGAGCTACGCGACGGACGCACCCAAGCCGAATCAGGCTCCGGCGAACTTCTGGCAGACCCAGAGTCCTCACGTTTGAGAGCACGGATAGGATGTAACAGCGCTGAGAGATGGTGACCATGGTGGGACGATTGTCCAGGCTCTACGCTCTTATTAGTCGCCTCTTCTGAAGGTTCCGCGTCCGGGGCGGCCTCGTCCGAATTCTTATTCAAGAGTTTGAATAGACCCTTCTTGTGACCCGACTCCTCAGTCTTTCGATCGAACATTTCACACTGGTAAAACAAGCGAAAGGTGAATACGATCAGAAACCGTGAGGCGAGGCGAAAAGAACGAGTCTAGCAGATTGCCGTTGGCGTTTCTTCCAAATCCCTACGTTCCTGGGCTACGTGCGGTTCTCACCTTACCCTACTTCTAACGCTAACGCCCTGCCCGGTAGCAATGAACTGCCCAATCGACACATGGCAAAACGGGCGTCATAACGTGAGCAATCTGAGTCCCTTTAACCTACATTGTTGGCGTGCAAAGCAGGGCGGTGAACTAATATATCGACTACTTGGTCCACGAGCATTCAATCGCCCTCGGCATCGAGTGCCGTGTAACGGCAATACATATATACCCTGGCCCAAAGGGTTTAGCTGGCGTTAGGTGCTATGTCAGGCCATGCAGTGAGCGCATGCACAACTGGGTGCATAGAGTCACAACGCACACGGGGTGGTCAGCTATGGGTTGGCAAAATCCTAGAACGGCTAGAACGACCGAGGCTGCTGGTGTGGCGAAAGTGAGAACTTGGTCCCGATTTCCGAGCTGCAACGAACCCGACCTCACGTGGGTTCTAATGAAGCGTAACTGAGGTACTTCTAGTTGGCACATGCACAAACCTACAAGCCGAACCGCAACCCACCGCGTTCATCTTTATGCACGCGAGACGGCAAAAAGGCACGACCCGCCGATCCTAGCGTGAGTGGGCACACGTCACTTGTTGCCTGAGTGGATGCTGCGCACAGGACGACGTGTTGGCGCACGAGGCCGCGGGGGTGCCAATCCAAACCGGTCAAAGTAGTCGAGTAGCAAGCTGGCCATGAATCCGGGAATGCACTGCCGCTCCTGTATCCAGAACTGGTAGGCACTAGCATAGGCCTCTAGATAGTCAGTCCAGACCACGTCGATATATTTTTTTGCCCGCTTATCGTAGACAAACTCTATTTCACACTCAGGCTGCGTAACGGTGTATGCGGTGCGAACTATGCAATTGCGGTTTTCTTTGACCTGCAAACTAAACCCGAGAAGGTCCATCGATGCGCAGTAGAGCTCGTACTTAATCTGCCTGAAGGCGGCGGCAATTACGTCGCGTTGGGCATTGGGCATGTTCTTTGCCTTCAGCGACTTTCTTGTGTCGGAACCGCTCGCCATTGTGCCACTTGTAGGCTCACTAGCCGTTGTGTGGACGTCCTTGTCACCGTAGATAGCTGTCTCCCATGTGCTGCCCGCAACATCAATCCATTGCCTCATGGCCTCGATGCGGAGACTTTCGTTCTCTTTGCGGAGCCGGTCAATTTCAGAGTGGGCAGTAGCCATAGCGCTAATCTCACGTTGGTGTGACATTGAATTGCTTGTTTACAGTCCAACTCAAGGTTTGGTGGTGACGGCGAAGTAGGTGGAGGATTAGGGCGCGCACGAGCCATTCGCGCCAATGAAGAGCGCTACTAGCTTTCTTCAGGCGCGAGGCGAGAGCTGAGCCTACACAAGCCTCTTCCCGCACGCTTAATGTTTGGAAGTCATTCGCGCATTTGCGATTGCCGCCGCTTTCACTAGTACCCTGCAGCGCGACTAAGGCGGCACGACGCCGCTCGAAGTTGAGCCTTGCTCCTTGAAAGGCGAACTACGCAGCATCAGCAGAACTGACTGCAGTTATTACTTATTTTCAGTGACAAATATATAAAGATAACTGACCACCGTGAAGCCAGAGTTTTAACGGTACGACTTCTGGTACCGAGCACGGGCGCCCGGACCGCCGAACTTCTTCGGCTCCATGCGGCGCGGGTCGGCAATGAGGAGAGTGCGGTCGTGCGCAACGAAGGCACGCTTGAGCTCGTTCTTCGACTGCTCGTCGACGAACTTCTGGTAGTAGGCAACGAGGCCCTTGGCAAGAGCCTGGCGGATCGCGTAGAGCTGCGAGACGTGGCCACCGCCGGCAACACGGATGCGGATGTCGAGGCCAGCGAACTTGTCAAGGCCGACAACCAGCAGCGGCTCGTAGACCTTCATGCGGAGCACCTCCGGCTGCACAAGGGTGATCGGGACACCGTTGACCTTGATAAGGCCCTTTCCCTTCTTGACATGGGCAACCGCAGTGGCAGACTTCTTCTTGCCGAAGGTCTGGACGCTCGGGACCACAGGAACAGACTTCTTCTCCTCCGACATTGTGTCTCGTATGAAAAACTGAAGATCAGATACGCACTTTTTCACCACTCAAACTCTGGGCATGTAGCTTGGGAGTTTAGGTCACGGGACTACACGATATTGGCTCTAGACAGAAGGGCGAGGCTACCCTTCCCCAGCTCTCGGCTCAGAAACACCATATGGAGACATCACGGCGTAGGCATGAGTAAGCCCTAACGAGTGAGGCCAAGGCTAAGCCCTAATTACAAGGGATGTCAACCCCGCGCCTTTCGGGCCGTGCCGGAGGTCCTGCAATCCCCTATGTACGACAGGGCGTGCACCTGCACCGGGCCCACCGCTGTATGGAGTGGAGCGTCTCAGCGAACTATCAGGCGCAACAGCAACGAGCAAACGCTGAACGCATTACATATGATCTCCTCACAGCTAAACACGCAATTCTAGATTAAATGAAATCGGTGTAAGGGGTTATAAATTAAACGGGAGAGACCTACGCGTTTAGTCGAAGAGGCCCATGCCCATGTCACCATCGGACTCGGACTCCTCCTTGGCCGGAGCAGCCTCCTCGGCAGCCGGGGCATCAGCACTGGCACCAGAAGCGGCAGCGGCCGGAGCGGCCGGGCCGGCGGCGCTGAAGGCAGCAAGGATCTCCTTCAGATCGCGGCCCTCAGTGGCCTTAGCGAAGACCTCAGCCCAGACGGGCTCGAGGCTCGCGTTCGCGGACTTCGCAAGCGCAAGAATCTTGTCGGCGCTGATCTCAATGTCGGCGTCAGCCAGAATGAGCGTGGCGTACGATGCAATAGCCTCAGGTCCAGCAGACATTTCTCAAGGTTGTATGTGGCTTCGGTTAGGTGGTGAAAAATCCGTGTCAGATAGACCGCGTGAGTGTGTACGATCACGTGGAGATCGGCTACCAGATATTGCTAATCACTCTCAGCGCCTAGAAAAGGGAAGCCACCGGTAAGCTGGGACCATCATGTCTGTGTGCGGTCGGGGTGTGTGTAAGGGGGGTTCGGGCGCGTGCGCGTAGGGATGCGTTAGTCCAGACGGACCCTCACAATGGCAGGAAGTAGGAGTAACCGAGGTATTTGCTATTATTTTTCATAGTGTAAAACTCATCTAGAGGCGAACCACAGCAACCGTTGCCAGTCAACCTGTTGAGGCTCAACGCGCGCATGCTAGGAGATACGGTCAATGTTTGGCAGGAGGTGGTGTCAGCAGCTGACGAGGGTCTTGGATCAGTCAACATTGCGAGACCCGTTCAAAACAACACAGCAGACCGCGATAGCCGAGTTGGTTACTCGTCAAGATGTTCAGCTTTGGCAGCGGGAACAACAACAATAACAACAACAACAACGGCGGTCAGTCTAATTCTGGCTCAGCCTTTAGCTTTGGCGGCAACAACAGCGGTCAGTCCAACACGGGGACTGGCTCGACCTTTAGTTTTGGCAGCAACGCCGCGCAGGGCAATGCTGGCGCAGCAGCGGGTGCTCAGAGCCAGCAGAGCACGACGCCGGGCTTTTCGTTTGGAAGCTCGGCACCTAATCCCAGCGGCAGTGCAGGCGCGTCAAATCCTAGCTCCGGATTCAGCTTCGGCAGCAGCTCGGCGAACCAAGGAGGTGCCGCTAGCTCGACGCCATTTGGGTCAGGCAGTAATGCCTTCGGTGCGCCTGCTGCTGCGGCGAATACTAGCAACTCGGGTGGACTGTTCGGTAACTCCGCTAACAGCAACAGCGCCGCCTCAACCACGGGCACCAGCCTGTTCGGAAGCAGCAACAACAATAACTCCACCTCTACTGCACCTACAGCTGCAAGTGGTACCGGATCTGGCCTGTTCGGCCAAAACTCGGGACGGAGCAACACCGGGACTAACACTTCTGGAGGCCTCTTTGGCAACACCGGGACCACCGCAGGCAGCGGTAGCAGCCTTTTCGGAGGTGCTAGCTCGAGTACGGGCAACAATCCATTAGCCAGCGGTACTGGAAGTAACTCCAACACTTTCGGCGCACCGAGCACGACCAACACGGGGGGTAGCAGTCTTTTTGGTAATTCTGCATCGACGAGCAATACGCAGACGGGTGGAAGCCTGTTTGGAAACAACTCTCAGACAGGGAACAATGCAGCGGGATCGACTTTTGGGGGATTTGGCTCGACTAGTAACTCCGGGCAGAATGCTGGAGGCCCGGCAGGCTCGGGCTTAGGCTCCACGTTCGGAGGGGCAACCACGTCCGGTCCGGCCAACTCGCAAGCATCCCAGACTACACCCACTGCTCAGACTCCCGTGGTGCAGCCCGCGCCGGCAACAGGAACCAGCAGTGGCTCTCTATTTGGGGGCACCAAGCCGAACTCAGGCGCGTCTGGCACAGGCCTTTTCGGGGCTGATAAAGGAAGCTCTTCTGGGAACTCTGCAGGCGGATTCTCGCTCGGCGCAGCTTCGAAGCCAGATGAACCTAAGCCAGCGGGCGGTTTCTCATTTGGAGGCTCGTCAGGTACGACCTCGACGAAGCCCGCGGGTGGCCTATTTGGCGGTTCTTCCTTAACTGGGGAGAAGAAAGAAGAGGCAAAGCCTGCCAGTGGCTTCTCTTTTGGCAAGACTGATGCTAATGGCACGACCGCGAACGCCCCAACCTCCACTTCGGGAGCGCAGGCTAGCACCAAGCCTGCTGAGGGCAGCTCTCTTTTTGGATCTGCTTCCGGTGATAAGAAGGACGAGGCAAAGCCAAGTGGTCTTTTTGGCTCGACCCCATCCACCGCTAAGCCTGCGGCCTCCTCTGGCTTCTCCTTCGGTACCCCTGCCTCTACCGACAAGAAGGATGAGCAGAAGCCCACAACCAGTCTTTTTGGCTCCAGCAGCACTAAAGGTACCGGAGCAGAGACGAAGGACGATGCTAAGCCGACTGGATTCTCTCTTGGTGCTGCCGCTAGCAGCTCAGATAAGAAAGACGGAGCCAGCGGTGAGGCACCTAAGACTGGGGGATTCAGCTTCGGTGCGGGCCCCGCTGGGTCTGCTGATAAAAAGGACGAATCAAAGCCAGCCTCTGCACCTAGCACTCTCTTTGGAGAGAAGAAGGATGACGCCAAGCCCGCTGGCACGGCTGCGACCACTGGCAATAGTGATGCCGCTCTTATTTCAGTCCAGCCCGGCGACTACCTAAAGAACAAGAGTTTTGAGGACATCATTGCGAAGTGGACTTCGGCATTGGCCAAATCCGTCGACAGGTTTAACGAACAAGCTGCAGAGACGGCAAAATGGGACCAGATCTTGGTTGAGAATGGCAGCAAGATTGCCGAAATCTATAATGATGTCATGGTAGCGGAGGCAGCCCAGTCTCGCGTAGACGACGTCCTCAGCTACGTTGGGCGTCAGCAGGACGATATAGAGGCCATGCTGTCCCAACTCGAGCGACAAACTTCGTCGACCAGCTCGTCGGGAGCCATTCTCGACAACCTTCAGCCCGTCGATAAGGAGCGGTTCGAGGCGTACAGCCTGGCGGAGGAGCTCACAGGCAAGCTCGACAATCTTGAGAACAGTCTTGAGTCCGTTATCAGCGAAATGAACCAACTCACTAAGGACTCTCACGACATCAAGGATTCCGACCCGGTGGCTCAGATAGTCAAGGTCCTTAACGCACATTTGGCGAGTCTGCAGTATATCGATGATGGCGCTACGGCCTTGCAAAAAAAGTTAGTTGAGGCCCATAACAAGTCATCGCGTGTCAAAATATAAGCACTCAGCTCTATAATAATATTACATGTGTATTGTATTAGGCCTATTTTCATGATGCTCCACCCTTTTCTACTTGTCATCAAACGGTTGCACCTGTAAGGTTGACAAGAGTCGAGATGTTTTTGACAACGTAGGGGACATCCGAGTCCGCTCCTTCTTCTTTAAGGGTACGACGCGTCATGGCACCGCGCCGACGCAAGGTCTCAACCACAGACTTGTTTTTCTCGAGGAGAGTCCTGGCTTTCTTGAGAACGGCGTCGTTATCCACACCCAGAGACATAATTATTGCGACTACTAGCTGCAGCGAGAGAAGTAGCAGCTCGTCAGATAGTCTAGGCAGCATCTCGTCCAATTTACTGAAGAGAGGAGACCCGAATAGGTCAAAGGCGCCCTTGCGGTAGCGCGCAATTTCTAAGAGCAGAGTCAACGATGCCCGCGAAGCATTGGCACTCTCCTCATCCGAATGTAATATACATGGGCCCAGAACTCTTTCAGCAAATATAGAAATGAAGTTGTATGACGAGAGAGCGGACACAACAAATGCTGAGTCCAACCTGCGCGCGAGGGTGGCAGAGAGCTGCAAAGTTACCAGGGCGTTGAAGCGAAGCGGGTCATTAAGGCCGCTCAGAACATCATCAGAAATCAGGTGCAAGAGGCGGGGTCCGTACTCGACAAGGGCTTCGAGGGCCTCGTACTCTCTTTCTGAGGACTGTGTTTCCAAGACCAGGGCAAGATAGCGGGAGCTTATAGCGTAAAGGTCTGTCCTAAGATCACTGTTCAATTGTGCAGGTTGCACGGATCCCAGCACGTTCCGGAAGAGAGGATGGAGACGACCGGTAATGACTTCGTCCACACCTGACTTCGTGAACTCGTCCATGAGCGAGACAAGCAAGGTCGCGATTGGTTGAGCATATATCGCGTCCGCACGGCTGAACTCTGGTAGCGCCGGCACCAAAGTCTGAATTGTACGCGCCACAAACGTTGGTCCCATTTGTGGATTGTTACTAGAGATTAGAACAGGTACCAACCTACACCATGCCTTAAGACAGCGTAGAGTTACCGGGGTCCTTGGGAATTTCATGAAATCCAAGAGGGCAAAAACCACAGGTACAATAGCTTCCAGATAGTGGTTCTCGAGAGTTAACAAGAGTTTCTCTTGACACTTCTTAACCTCAAGGGCCCAAAGCTCAAGCATGATCGCCCTATGCTCGTAGAAGTCTTCGTAGTCAGCCTGAGCCGAGGTGGCCGGCTCATAACGAATTGAGTTCAATACAAACTCAGTAGGACGCAGGTAGTTCAGGACTAAGTCGGATGTCAACGGATCCCTTGTCACAGAGCCTAAAATCTCGCTGGTCAATCTCAGCTGCTGTTTGCTGCTATCGCTATCCGCTTCGAGACCTAGAAGCATGTCACAAATCACCCCAAATAGCGAATTATTAGATGAGATACCGCCAAGCCCCGAGTCAAGTTCAATTTGGACCTGCAAGCCCAAGTCACTCTGCTTGAATCCAAGGAGATAGTGTGCAACAGTCATGGATAATTTTGTAGAATCAGTCTGGAGGAGCTCGCGGTTCAGCATGCCAAGTATGGCACACTTCACAGATGGATCCGTGTACAGATCACTGAGGCGTGCCATGAGTCCAACTCGGATACGCGTGGATTCCGTGGTGGAGCTTAAGATGCTCAGCAGGCGGCTCTGCATCCCGATATTCGACTTGAACTCAGAGCATTCTCCAAGCAAGGACAGGAGATGAATGCTTGCCAATGAAAGGCTCGTGATCTCACTACCGCAATACAGAGCGATGTCAGGCACAACTTGTAGATGATAAAGAACGGGGCGGTCAAAAGACCACGCAGGGGGTACGCTAAGCTCAAGAAGGATAGCAACAACCTCGACGCCACGAATTATGCTCTGCACCTGCGGATGCAGCTCGCCCATATCTGATACCGTATCCACTCCTGCAGAGATACCAGAGAATATGGCACCATAGACCTTAGAATTGAAGCAGGCCTTGAAAGCATATCCGGAAACATCACTCTTTCGCAGTATGACTTTAAGGAACCCAAGGATGTTAAGCTGCAAGACTATCCTGATATCGCGGTTCTCCTTTTCATTTGCGGCCCAGGGAAGTACAGACCCCAGTAAAAAGTCTATGTAATCATGGATATGTGGCATATCCCCATCGCTTTGTACAAGGCGTTCCACAAGCTTCGCGAGCTCAGCAACATCAGGCAGGGAGGTGAGAGTTTCCTCGAACTTTCCTACCACGAAGCTGTCAAGCATTGGCCACATACTAGCCGATGCGAACGGCGTCAGAGCCGCGAAAATAGAAGCGCTGATAGGCTGTTGCAACCTCAAAAGCTTGAATAGTAATGGTACGATATCACGCTTGTTGTCGCTGTCGACATCATTCGACCCCATCCCATCCCGGGTGTAATCGCGCACAGCTTTACTTAGAGTGGCAGTTCGGGCAACAAGGTCGAGATATGATGAAAGGACGAGTAACGTGTCGTCACTGAGCTGTGTTGACTGCGGCCTAAATGGGGCGAATGCACCGTTAGAAGCAGTAGACTCACCAGTCAAAGTCCAAGGAACAGCAAGCCCTCCAACACCGGCCTGAGACACCACAGTATGCGAGTTCTGGGGAGGAAAAACCGAGACTGATGACGTTTTCACATCGGAAGAGTTCAAAGCGGCGGGAGTTGTACTGAATGGCATCTTCGGATTCGACATTGCAGTGTATGGGTTGCCCTCAGGTCCTTGTGGCTGCGACGCCGGCGTCAACAGTGCTTGAACAGTCGGGACAGCGACACCATTTGCCTGGGCTGCAGTAGTAGTCACTCCAGTCGCGAGAAGACTCGTATCAGTAGTGAGGCCACGTATGTAGTATTCAATAACATCGTAGATTGAGCGCCAGCTTAGCACGAAGCCTTCCTCCGATTGGCTCCGCCGCTGCTCAGCTTCCAATAGAAACTCATGAACGCTTTCACTGCTTTTCTGGCCGTTTGCAAGAGATGAAAGCAGCTCTGTATAAGTTGCAGACATGAAAGTGACCTGACAGTTTGCTCCCCAGGTCAAAAATCCATACAGTGCGCCCCCAGTGTCCTCGAAAAACACGTCAGACGATTTAGGCTTATCACGATATGTGCAAGAAACAAACAGGAAGAACCGCTCGAGATCAAGGCCAGGAGAAATGCTCGGCGAGTCTTCGTCAAGCTCGTTCATGGCGAGGTACATGTCCTCCTCGCTTAACCGCATCTCTTTTAATATGTCCGCCAGGTTCGTGATGAAAGCATTGGCAATCTGTTCAAATGACTTTTGCATAATATTCTTAGTCGCTTTTGAAGAGGCTGCCTGCCAGTTCGTGAATACAGGGACGCGAGACCTAACAAGAGGTTCGTACTTGGCAAAGTAAACGCTACCGAGGTCAGTAACGACATCTTCAGCGAAAGAGAATAGGAACTCAATCGAACCTGCGTCAATAACATGTCTCGTTGCGTCTAACAAATCAGAAAACTCGATTTGAGCAGGGAGCTCGCGCGTCTCGTCGGCCATGAAGACGTACAAGACAAGTGCGATAGAAGCTTGCCAGTAAGGCAATCCCCACTTCGGCAGGGATGTGTTTGTGAAATACGAAAACAGGGTCTTGAGGAAAGGTCCAGAATGAGGGGCGGAGAGCCAGGTCGTAAGCGCCGGGAAATATGCGAGCAAGCGGGAGTCGTAATAATGGAAAGTTGCCATGTGCCTAAATACGCTGAGTGCATGCTCCGGGTTATTCTCGTCCGCGCCTACAGCCTCAAAATAAGCGTTGTACAGGACCCCTAGAGCCTCATGCTCTTTCACAAGGAAGTCTCGCTGAAGCCCAAGCAGCTGACGGAAGTACGGATTTTGGTCAAAGCCAATGAATTCGCTCGTCTTGGCTCGTTCGTTCAGATCCTCCATATTCTGCTCCACTGCTTTGAGTGCCCCAAATATTTGGTTCGCTCCATCATGAGCGAGAACAAGATCAAACTTGGACTTCGGCAGAACCTGCAGGGCGAAGCGACTGATGTCGATAATATATTGGCGCCTCACATAGTAGAGCGTAACCGCCGACTCCACTGTACTAACTTCAAGTCGCTTCGAATCGTCAGCAGCATAAAAGACAAGCTTAGCAGCGACAAGTTCGTCGAGGTTGAGCTCATCGGCCACTTGGGCTGCATCATTGATAAATGCATCATTTACATTCATATCCATCCCATCGATCTCGATTTCTTTCTTACCAAGCTTTGCACGGCTTGTCTCAGACTTCGGCGGCGACGAGAGCAGTGCTTTGAGGTCTGCGGCTATCGGCTGGAGCGCGGCTTCTACGATATCCACCGTCAGCGACGATGCCGCCTGGGATAATGCGTTGTACGCCTCATTAAATGGTACTGTGCTCCAATGCATTCCCGCTTCACTCATGAAGCACAGAAAAAGACCTGCACGGAACCTAGATAGAACCCACCTTCTCGACGCGCGTTTGATGCGGAACTGTCAACAGATGAAGAGACACACCGACCAAACCTGGCTGGGAGGACAGAACGGCGGTGGAGTAGTAAGAGCAGTATGTGGCCACACTGCACACAAACCCAAGCTCACAGAAGGGAAAAACCCTAAGCTTCAAGGAGAGGGGAGAAAGTGAAGACTGGCCTTGGAGCTACCGTTGCTACCGAAGAACGAACACCGCTAGAAGCCTAGTCTCTGCAAGCAGCGGTAAGAACGGGCTGGACTCGGCAAGTTTATCACAATCTCCCATGACGCCTGTTAAGCGGATCAATGAGGTAGCGGACGTGCAGGCCTTTCTAATCTCCCCAGCGCGGAAGCGGCTGAGTGCTGTCGTGGAGTCAATGTCGCTTGCAGTCGCTGGAATCGATGTCCCAGCTAAAGCTGGTGATAAGACGTGCGAATTGGCCCGCAAGGTACTTGAGAAACTAGGCGAACTGTCAACGCTGATTGATGAAGTGCCTCCAGTAGAGACCCCGCAGAGGTTTGGCAACCCGAGTTATCGCATTTGGCTCGAAAAAGCCGAAAAGGATTTCTCATTTGGCAATGATGAGCTTGACTATTACTTTTTCCACGCATTTGGATCATCACAACGCATTGATTATGGCACTGGTCATGAGCTGAGCTTCGTTGCGTTCTGGGACGGGTTGACTCGCAGCAACGGCGTTGAAAAAGTTAGCGGCAGCGACATTCTTCTTGTGTTTAGCCACTACTTTGACCTATGCCGAAAGCTAATTCTTACCTACAAGCTTGAGCCTGCAGGTAGCCACGGAGTGTGGGGCCTCGACGACCATTTCCATATTCCTTATATTCTTGGTGCAGGTCAGCTTGCGGCCAACGGTCCAGGGGAGTCGCCTTCTCCAAAAGATATCATGAACCAAAAGGTTGTTGCTGAGTTCAGGGACACCAATATGTACTTTTGTGCAATTGCGTTCATATATCAGGTAAAGCGGGGAGCTTTCTTTGAGCACTCCCCGGTGCTTTTTGACATCTCGGCTGTCCCCAGCTGGTCGAAAATCCGAAGCGGTCTCATCAAAATGTATAATGCCGAGGTTCTTGGCAAGTTCCCTGTTGTGCAGCACTTCTATTTCGGTGAGTTATTCCCGTTCACCGATGACGCTGCGAAAGCGGATACAAAAACTCCTTCCCTGCCATAGAGGGAGCATTTCTACATGCCTTCACGATTGTTACTACCGTCGCATCACTCCAGAATTCAGCGAGGCACCGATAACTTGTGGACTATTCTAGCCTTATTTACTTGCCGCAGATGGCACAAACATATGACTCTGGCACTCAGTAAATGTTCTTATGTTTGTTTATCACTAAATGCGGCGCCACATGCCAACGCCTATAACCCCTTCCCAAGCACATAAAATTTCAGATGACAAATATTTTTTTGCACGAGGGTCGATTGAAGAAGGGGGTGCTTCACCGTAAGTGACTTCACGTTTGCTTTACCGGGAATTTTTGTTCAATGGCTAAGAAAAGATCGGGCAGCGTCTCCTTGAAAGCCAACGAGAAGGTCGAGAGGCCTACACGACCTGTCAAAAAGGCCAAGCTAGGAAGTGAACTGACGAAGAAGAAGAGAAATGTGCCGCAGGCTGCTGAAGATGAGGAACTGGATGAGGAGGATTATTCGGTGGAGGACCTTGAGAAGCGCCTTGCTGAAGAAGGAATAATCGATGCCGAGGACATTGGATTATCTCCAGGTGAAGAGGATGAAGAGGCCTCGAGCGACGACGACGATCTCGAGATCTCGGAGGAACTTGAAGACGACGATGAGGGCTCCGACGAAGAGGTGGGGGATTCCGACAGTGGCGATGACGCTGGTATCGCTGAAAGTAATATTGATGATGAAGGCACCGCGACGCCGGCGTCCGGGCCTAAGCCCTCCAGTTCTGTCAAGTCGAGCAGCGCCGCTAAGAGCGAGCCTAAGGCCGAAACGTTCACCATTGAGGCTGGAACCTCAGATAAACCGTTCAATACGCTGAACTTAAGTGAGCCCACTCAGCGCGCCATAGACGCAATGGGGTTCAAAAACATGACCTCTGTTCAGGAGCACACGATTCCACCGCTGCTTGCTGGGCGTGATGTTCTTGGTGCTGCTAAGACAGGTAGCGGAAAGACGTTGGCCTTTCTTGTTCCTGCTATCGAGATGCTATACTCCCTGAAGTTCAAGCCGCGCAATGGTACTGGTGTCATCGTCGTATCGCCAACCCGCGAGCTTGCGCTACAGATTTTTGGGGTTGCCCAGGAACTCATGCAGTTCCACTCTCAGACAGTTGGGATTGTAATTGGTGGTGCTAACCGCCGTGCTGAGCAAGAGAAGCTCGCGCGCGGCGTGAACTTGCTAATTGCCACGCCGGGGCGTTTGCTTGATCATCTGCAGAACACCGAGGCGTTTGTCTTCAAGAACCTGAAGGCCCTTGTCATCGATGAGGCGGATCGTATTCTCGAGATTGGATTCGAGGAGGAAATGCGCCAGATCATTAAAATTTTGCCGAAGGAGGGCAGACAAACTATGCTGTTTTCGGCTACCCAGACGACCAAGGTCGAGGACTTGGCAAGAATCTCGCTGCGCAAGGGCCCGCTCTACATTAATGTTGACGAGAAGCGGGACACTGCGACGGCAGATGGCTTAGAGCAAGGTTACGTTGTATGTGATAGCGATAAGCGGTTCCTACTCCTCTTTACATTCCTGAAGCGCAACCGTAACAAGAAGGTTATTGTATTCTTCAGCTCCGTGAACAGCGTGAAGTACTACGGCGAGCTTCTGAACTACATTGACATGCCTGTGCTTGATCTTCACGGCAAGCAGAAGCAGCAAAAGCGAACAAATACCTTCTTCGAGTTCTGCAATGCGAAGACCGGTACTCTGCTCTGTACCGATGTTGCCGCTCGTGGACTCGATATCCCTGCAGTTGACTGGATTGTTCAGTTTGACCCACCTGATGATCCTCGGGACTATATCCATCGCGTGGGCCGCACGGCGCGCGGTTCTGGCGGAAAGGGTAAGAGTCTCATGTTCCTTTTGCCGAACGAACTCGGCTTCCTCCGCTACCTTAAAGAAGCTCGCGTTCCTCTGAACGAGTTTGAGTTCCCGGCGTCGAAGATTGCGAATGTCCAGCCTCAGCTGGAGAAGCTTGTTAGCAGTAACTACTGGCTGAACAACAGTGCGCGCGATGGCTACCGCTCATACCTTCAAGCATATTCCTCGCACCACCTCAAGCAAGTTTATCAGATCGACAAGCTTGATCTTGTCAAGGTTGCGAGGTCTTTTGGATTTGCAGTTCCGCCGAAGGTGAACATCACCATTGGCCAGAGCGGCAAAGTGCCCAGCGCCAAGAAACACAAAAAGCATCATTGAGCAGTTTAATATTATTTAGGGGAATTGTTCATAGACTGACGCCTTGATGACTCGACGGTGGGGATCTCTCAAGGCCTGCACATATATAGCTCAAGTATAGGTTATGCAAGTTGCTTGAGAGCGCCATATTCGTCTGGCCAGCTCGAACAAGGGAATTCTGCGTATGTTAAAGCGAGGTTTCATTCGCATTCCAGCAAGAGTAGCGGTCATATCCGGTAGAGTTCGTACCCGCCCACTTTGGCTCAAGCCTAAGCAAGCCGCGAAATATTTCAAGCTTCGCGTGGATTCCTCAAAATACCATCCGACCATATATGTAACTGTTGGATTGACATCACGTTCAGTTAGGGATTATATATATATTGGTTCATGTGTTTTTTACGCACGGGCAGCAGCAGCGGCCGGGTTGATGCGCTTGTTGTCACGGTTGAACCGGACACGAACCGGCGGCGTGCGGATGCGGCGGTTCTCCCTAGAACGAACGCGCACAATACGGTTGTGGATGGCGCAAGAGACGCAGTACGCGACCTTGATGTAGAGCTTCGGCAGCACGTACTCCTGGTAGACGCTAGCCTCGCTGATGTCACGGACGGCAGCGGCCTCAACCATGTTGCGAATGCTGAAGCGCTTGATCGCCTTATCCTTGGCGACCATACGGAAGCAGTTCGTGCAGCGAACCGGCTTCACATGGCCACGACCACTCTTGTTACGACCGTTGTTAGCTCTCTTCTTCGGCATTCTGGTGTTTGGTCTAGGATGTGTGAATGAAATCCTATTGCAATTTACCCTGTCCCAGCCCGCTCAGAGCAGGACGGCGTGCACTCGTCCGAGTAAGCATAGCGCACTCACGTGTGCCTGCTATTTTACGTGAGCCCTAAATGCTGACTAATATACATCACCGCTCACCGACTAGGCGTATCACGCAGGCGATGTGAAACCACGATACGGTTTCAAATCCGCTGGGGCAGGTGCGTGTCCGTGGCATGGCGGAGGCCCCGGGGTGGGCAGAACGGCTGTGGGACAACGCGTGGCTGCACTTGAGTAGGCGTGCGTTTGTGTGTGCGAGCCTGCGCGACTCATCTAAGCCGGGTCGTCACTGAAGTCACTGCAATATATGAAGGGAATTGCTGGACCAGACATTGTTAAACCAGCCTAAGTCGTAGAAACCTCGTCCTTCCCTACTGTGTGACGCGCACGCCAGACGATGGCCCCATCTAATGTCATCCTCTATGCCGCTTGTCGCGAGTCAGACCTTGCGAATGTTTATGTTGCAATTGCCAGTGATATCGTACTTGGACGTAGAGACTTAGCTGTAGGGGTTGTTGCGGTTGGTGATACCTCTGCATATTTGGTCCAAAAAATCGAGCGTCCTACCGTTCAATGGCTGAACGAAGTTCGGGAGAACGCGCGGCAGACATTTGATCGTACCGGTAGTGGTACTCTGCTAACTTTAGCCGACTTTGTTGATAAGGCCACTCAGTTTGCGAACCAGCAGCCTGAATACGTGAGTGCCACTGAAGCGCGGCTTGTAATTGCCACTGACGAAGAAGTGAGGGGTGACACCACCAACTCTATTCAGTACCTCAGCACAGCGACGAGTGCCCCACGCCCGGAGCTTCCCCCAAAACAGGTGGCGACGTTTGTTAAGACGTTTGACGGAAGCTTCACCGTGGGTGACCCTGCGTCACCGCTCATTGAGGTCAGTGTATCTTGCTACCCTGCAACGAGGCGTGCTGCGCCTATTGCGACGTCTTATTTTGGGAAAAACGGCCGACACGTTGTGTCAACATCTGTGATGCAAACTAGCGCCGGGCCTGTTAGCCGTCCGGAAGACGTGCAGAAGGGCTACAACTATCTCTCAGAAGTCGTGACCGCGGATGCTGAGGTACAGAAGATGATGGATGGTGAGTTTGAGGGCGCAGAGTCGTGGCCAAAGGCGTTCGAGCTGCTTGCTACTGTGCCTGAGGTTCCGCCTTGGCTTCCCTTGGATCACTCGGATTATGTTGTAGGGAAAAACTACGCAGCTTCACAGTTTATTGGTGCCCTAAGTTCGGCGTTAAAGCATACACGCATGCACGCACTGGCGCGACGATGCAAGGCCCCGAAGAGCGGCCATCATAAGGGCACCCTAGAGCTCGTCCTACTGCAGCCCTGGACTGAGGATCTGTTGTTAGCGACACCACTACCATTCAAGGAAGACTTCAAAGCGTTCTACAGATTCGCCGAGATTCCAGGAAGGCCTCTAACCGATTCTGAAGCTGAGCTTGACAACCAAATGGATGAACTAGTCTCAGGTATGATCACCGATGCTCCAGAGCCGGTCAGGAATCCGCAAATAGTGCGGGTAGCCACGTTCGTCCGCGATCTCCTGGCCAACAACGGCAACGCTGAGGTGCCGCCCCTCAAAGATCTGCCTGTGGAAACTAAGCGCTCGGAAAGGCTAGATCATCTGTCGCAGCATCTCAGCCGGGAGTTCGGCATTGTTGAAAAACAGCCTGTAGCGCCTGCTCGCCTAGACGCCAGCCAAGATCAACATAATTACCAGGCCACCCAAACTGAGGTCGACCTTGACGAATTATTGAAATAGTAGTAGTGCTCCTTGCACACTCTTTCGTCTGTCCGTATGTCTGTATCAAAATCCATTACCATTACTAGCTACAAACCGTTTATATTGGTAGCAAAAAATGTTTATGTTGGTACCACGTATTTACAACTTGGACTCATTTTGAGAAAGCCAGTCAATAATGTTCTGGAGATCGTGGTCAAGGAGATTAATCGTCGCGCGAATGCCATCCTTTGAGGTGGCCAGGCTGCGATCAATGCCCTTGATATCCTTGTCCGCGAAGAAAGCCTCCAGGTCATCAAGCTGAGACTGCTTCGTGAACCCACGCGCAGCGATTGCGACGATGTTGCCGATCATGGATCCAGAAACCGGGAACAGCTCGCGGAGCTTGTCCCAGTTTGCCGTCAGCCACTTCCAAGCGAGAAGAGTGCCTTCAGCATCAGACGCCACGCCTCCGAGCGCATAGAACGCGTCCTGTGTGCGGAAGGACCCATCGATGATCTTATCAAGCACCTCCTGCTTTCGCTTGGGGTCCTTCGACATGCCTAGCGACTGCAGCGCTGTGTTACCAGAGGCACCGTTTGTGCCCTGAAGATAGTGCTGCATGAGTTCCTCCCACTGTTCGGAAGTGCCGTACTTCGCGACAGCTTTGAAAATGACACTGCGTAGGTTTCCGTCCACGTCAAACTTCTTGGCCGCAAATTGCGAAAGGGCGAGATCGACGAATTCGTCCGAGCCCAAGGTCACGGTCAGGCCGAACAAGTGTGCCCTCAAGCCAGCGACACGAACATCATCGATCGGGGCTGTGACATTGTTCTTCCGCGCCAGAGGTTCCGCGATCTTGAGGAGGAAGTTGTTGTACTGCTCGACAAGGCTTGCATTCTCAAAGCGCAGTTTCGCCTTGAAGAATTCGATAGCACCTAACACCGTTGATGCAACGTTTGGCTCCGGGTCGTTCCGCCACCTAGTGGCGAGCGTGAGCAGCTGCGAGGCGGAGGCTTGCTTGCCCACGAGGGCGAGCTGGTCGGACACAAGTCCGATACGATCCTCGGGGCTGAGCAAGGACTTGGTTCCCTTCAGCCCTTCGGTCGCAAGCTTCTCGACTTCCGCATCCGAGTAGCTCACGCGGAAGATACCGCTCTGATCGGCATTCAGCTTGAAGAACGCGCCGTTGCCGACGTCGACCTCGGCAGACCGCTCGGTGAGCACCTGCGAGTGGTCGACAGAGCCATCGCCACGGCGAACGCCGAGCCATACCGGATAAATCGTTTCGTCCTCCTCAGGCTTAACGTCGCCAGTCTTCAGGTAGCGATTTTGCGTGACCTGAACCTTTGAAGATCCCGGCTTTTGTTCGCTAACCGACACCAAGGGGTAGCCAACTTTCTGGGTCCAAGTGTTCATGAACTTCGCAACGTCTTTGCCACTGGCCTCCGAAATAGCATTCCACAGATCGCTTGTCACCGTGTTACCGAACTTGTGACGCTTAAGGTACAGCGAGATGCCCTTGATAAACGTGTCCTCTCCAACGAATTGAGAGACCATGCGAATGACACACGAGCCCTTGAGGTAGGAGATTGCGTCGAAGATCTGCGCAACCTCGTCCGCGCGATTCACAGCGACCTGGATAGGGTGCGAGCTGCGCAGGCCATCAAGGTTGAGGCACGACTGGTAGGCATCAGTTACATACGTCTCCCACACCTTCCACTCCGGGAAGAAGTGATTGCAGGAGTACCAGGACATCCATGTCGCAAAGCCCTCGTTCAACCATAGGCCGTCCCACCACTCCATGGTGACAAGGTTGCCGAACCACTGGTGGGCGAGCTCATGCTGCACTACCTCAGCAACGCGAGTCTTCGTGAACAGCGAGTCCTTGCCCTCGACATAGAAGATATCAACGAGGCGGTAGGTGATAAGGCCCCAGTTCTCCATGGCTCCGGCAGAGAAGTCGTGAATACCCACCATGTCACACTTGGGCATCGGGTACTCAACGTCGAACTTCTCCTCGAAGAACTTCAGGGTCCGCGCGGCGAGGTCGGCAGCGAACTGGCATCGATCCTCGAGGCCCGGCGTGGCGTAAACACGCACGGGCACGCGGAACAGCTTCGATTCAACATAGCGCAGGTCACCGACAATAAACGCGACAAGGTATGTGCTCATGCGCAGAGTGGTGTTGAAGTGGGTGATCTGCTTGTCGCTGCCGCTCACAGGCTCGACGCTCTTCACGTCGCTATTGGAAAGAACCGTCAGATTCTTGTCCGCGGCAATCGATATATCGAACGTCGCCTTCAGCGCAGGCTCATCAAAGCACGGGAACGCACGACGGCAGTCGGTGGCCTCCATCTGCGTGGTCGCGACGACCTGCGTCTCGCCGTTCTCGTCCTTATGCACACTACGGTAAAATCCGCAAAGCTTGTCGTTGAGCTCTCCATCAAACTCAACGCGAAGTGTCGCCTTAGTCTCGGCCTCTACCGGCTTCTCAAACTCCCATGTCACGACCTGGGTCTCCTTGTCCTCGGACGTGCTCTGCGCAAGCGCGCCGTTAAGCGTGGACTTATGGATCGTAAGTTCGTTTACGTTTACGCTGACCTTGCTCGTTGTCTTGGCGACATCGACGTCGATCTCAACATGGCCCGTGTACGTGTACTTCTTGAGGTCGGGCTCGAGGAACAAACGGTAGTGTTTGGGAACGACGTCCTTCGGCAAAACTTCGCGCGAAGCAGCCTCCACATTTCCTGATGCGGCACCAGCGTGGGTCGAGCACATTCTACTAGTCTTCAAGAAGCTCGAAGTAAGTGGTCTCAAACAGGTGGCCGCTCGCCTTAAATAGAGCATGCCGGGCCTGCTTAGATCGAGACAGCGTGCGTGGCCTATTCTGCGTAACACGGGGAGATAGCTGTCTGGGCATGGGGGACGGTGTGCATGAATGCAAGACGCATTATGGCACGATGCAGGCGATCGATGCCTGCACGGAGGGCCTCACCGAAGAATAAAACAAACTCCAATAAGCTATTGAAGGCCACACGACGCCAAATTTTAAGTTTTAATACGTTTCTGCCACGAGCTCGATGCTAGATAGACAGATGCTTATTTTGAAATGAAAAGCATCGCATTTGCTGACTAGAGCGCGGAAAAGTTGACAAAATAGAAAATAAACCTGCAGTAAATGCAGGCCGTGCCTCTAAGGAAAAAGAGGCAGATCCACCTTAACCCATCCAGCCCACGGTAACGCAGAATATGGCACTTAGAGGCCAAGCGTTGCCCCTCTCGGACACAAGGGCATAAGGGTGTGGGTGGTGGTGGTGGTGGGGGTGTGGAAGGGGTATGTATGCACTGCCGCCATATCACGTTCCTACATGATCTCTATCGTATATAGATAGCGGGGAATAGGATTCGAGTGGTGCACACGCGTATGCACATACGCCCTGCCTTATCTCTAACAGTCTTATCTTGCTACTTAGTGGTCGTGCGATGCAGGCCATAACCATCTAACAGCCTGCGTAGAATAGAAACATGCGACGGTGTCAGCTCTGATGTGCGCCAACCTTGAGAAAAGTCTACAGATCTGTGTATTCCGCTAACGCCTCTGTGTATAGGCCGCTGTCATCTTCGCGTATTTCCACCGCCTCCTCCTGATCCAACAAGAAACACGAGGCTTGGGAACGAGAACGTTTCGCTCGCCGTGTCATTTCTCGCTCGAGGCACCTTGGAACACAATCGAAGCCAGCGCCCGCTAGTATTTCAAACCAAAATTGGCGATGATATATGGTTATTATGCGACTACATACAAAACGAAGGGTACCGAGTATATACATTAAACTGGTGGTGCGGGCCTCGTCGTGGGCATTGTTTTTGTTTACGTTTTCACGTCCGGCTCGTCTCGACCGATCAGCTGCTTGAACTCAAGGAACTGAGTAATTTCGTCGATAGGCTCTGCGAGATAGTCTTGGGCGGACTCGCCGAATCGCGAGGAGTCCGGCTCGTACTTTTCGAGGTATAGCCGAATGGTTGCGCCGGACGAGCCCGTTCCGCTGAGGCGCACAACAGTGCGCGCACCGCCCTCGAACTTCACATACAAGCCCTGGTGGTCGCTGACGGATCCGTCAAGGTCTGTGTAGCTGAAGTCTCCGGCTTCGGAAATTACGAGTTGGCCGTTAGGAATAAGCTTCGAGCCAACGAAGTCGCTGCTTGCCACAGCTTGGGCGAGCTTGTCCATGACCTTCGCAGCGCCCTCGCTGCTCACCTGCTCGTAGTCGTAACGCGTGAAGAACGTGCGTCCGTACTCTTCCCAGAAAGCACGCTGTATGTCGAGGATGCTGACTGGCTTACCGAGGCGCTTCGACTCGCCGGCAATGATATTCAGCCATGCGCAGATCGCCCATACGCCATCCTTCTCGCGAACGTGGTTCGACCCCGTACCAAAGCTCTCCTCGCCGCAGATCGACAGCTTCTTTGCGTCAAACAAGGCGCAGAAGAACTTCCAACCCGTTGGCACCTCGTAGCACTCGAGGCCTTGCTTCTTCGCGACACGGTCGATGGCGCCAGACGTCGGCATTGAACGCGCCAGTCCGTATATACCCTGCTCCTTGAAGTATGGGATGTACTTGTCGGCATAGTGGGCAATGATCGCGACGGAGTCGCCTGGGCTCACAAACGCGTGGTCGCCATAGATCATGTTGCGATCTCCGTCGCCGTCACTCGCGGCGCCAAACGGAATGTGGTTCGCGTCAACCTTCTCAACCAGCGTGCGTGCGTAGGTCAGGTTCGGATCCGGGTGGAGCCCACCAAAGTCCTGCTTGGGAATGCAATTCTGAATCGCGGATTGGGGCAGGCCCAGCTCGTGGACAAAGATGGCCTCACCGTACGGGCCAGTGACGCCATTGAGGGCATCGAAAAGTACGGTGAACTGACCAGCGTTCTCCTTGAGAAACTCGCGAATAAGATCGAAATCAAAGATCTGTTTCATGAACTCAACATAGTCCTTGGTTGTGTCAACAACCTCAACGGTGAGAGCACCGTCGTAGTATGTGGTCGTGCGGACCTGGGACAGATCGATCTTTTCCCGCTGTTCTGAGCCGATGAAGTACTCAGTCAGCTTCGTAGATGCAGCGTAGATCTGATTCGTCACTGACTCTGGCGCGGGGCCGCCGTTGTCCATGTTGTACTTGATGCCAAAGTCGTTCTCGGGGCCGCCCGGGTTGTGGCTTGCCGTCAGAATGATGCCGCCAGTAACCCCAGGGGTACTGCGGATGAGATAGCTTGCTGCCGGAGTCGACAGCAGCGTGTTGCGACCAACGATCAGCTTCTTGACGTGGTTTCCTGCGGCGAGCTGGGCGATAATCTCGACCGCCTCCTGGCAGAAATAACGCCCGTCACCACCAACAACCAGCGTGGAGTCGCGCGCACCCTGCGGGATCGCGTTAAAGATTGCCTGCACGAAGTTCTCTGTGTAGCGCGGTTGCTCGAACACCTTTGTCTTCTTGCGCAGGCCGCTCGTGCCCGGCTTCTGGCCGTCAAAGGGCGTGGTGCTTACGGAAATTGACGGCATGCAAGCTATATGTATTCGATTGCCCTATAAACCAGCGATGTTGCTGCTACTGCTGCCGCGCTCGTCGTCGTCGCCGTTAAAGTCGCCGGTGTTGGGGTCGTTATGCGCGGTTCGCGCTCGTGCCGCTCAGACGGTATCCTGGGTTAGGTCCCCTCGTAGGCGCGAGTGGCAGCGTTGGGTAGCGGGGCCCTTCCTCGTGACTGCCGCCTGCCGCTGAGGACCCGCCGTGGGGTGGGAGCGCAAGTGCAAGGGTGAGGGGAAGGCGGCCTGAGTCACTCCTGGGCCATTCTCCACGCATGGCTCTGCAACGCGTCTCCTCACCGCACTCCGAATCCACGAAACGGTTTTGTGAGTGGTGAGTGCTGGGCTGGCATGCATCACGAATTTATCCGTGAGTGAGTGCAATGCGCAATTACTGAGTGGGGTATATACGTCATGCAAGGTTGGATTAGCACATCGAGGGAAAAACAAACGAAAAGAGAGTGGTACAATACCACAATATTTTCCTATATTACTTTTGGTGCACAAGTGCAATCTATTGTAAGGATGGTGACAGCCGCGAACACAGACGCCGGCCATGAGGCTCGGGTGGTGGCGGCCGGTCCTGGCCAAGCAGAGCCGGGCGCCAGCGGCCGCTACTACCACCACCAGGGTGAGCTGGTCCGGACTGGCCCCGACCGCAGATTTTCGTCGCGAAACGCTATATACAAAGGGTGGAGCCTAATGACGATAATGTTTTTCAAAGGGCTCGCCATGAGCCGCCGTGGACGGGGCGCTAACTCTTCTTCACTTCGGAGCAGCCGACGTGCGCAGCTGCAGGCCGTGCCATTTCGGGACTTCGTCGGAGAGTACTGAATATACGAGCTGCTGCTGCTTGACAGGGGTCAAGCCCTTGAACTGATCCGACACTATCTTAATGGCAAACATTGAGCCGCAGCCGCCGCTGATGTCCTGGACTATGAGGTCCGATGGCGCCAGCTTGCTCTCAAGCAGCGAGAAAATCTTGTTTTCGTACTCGCCCTCGGGCCGCTGTAGCGAGTAAAAACGCCGCGCGACAGTTCCCGGCCTCCGCGCCGCGAGTCCAGCAATGTTCCGCCACATTTGCGTCCAACGAAAACGTGCTGCTGATCAATGTGACCAACTGTAAGTGCCAGGATAGTAAGCTGACATACCTCGACCTGGCAGCGGCGTGGTCGCGTGACGAAAACATGGTGGCGCGAAGCCACTGACCGCGGCCTTCTGCAATACACGACCGCCACGCTAATTCATACTAATGACTTAATGAACTCAATTTAACTTCTCCTCGCATTTGCTCGCCCGTCCACCCGGCCACAGCGCATCGATACCAGTCTGACACATCATAGTCGATCCCGCGCTATAACGAGCACCGTAGGCGTTTGCGAAGGGGCAACCACCCCCCAGAGACAAGGATGATTCTATGTGAGGGTAGACAAGCCTCGATAACAAGAAAAGAGAAAGAAATCTCTAGACCCGGCCTCAACCCTACTCATCATCCCGCTAGAGTTCCTCTCGGCCCCGTCGTCTATCCCTATCTGGGAAGACGAGTAAACAACATATATTCGACATGAGGCACCTTTCGTATGCGTTAAATTAAGGGAGCGGATATATAATTTACTCCTGGAGAAGCGCCTCACGCTTCTCGAGGACACGCTGCTGGCGGCGGTCGCGAGCAGCCTTGTTGCGGGCGCGGCGGGCCTCGGACTCGTCCTTGAGGCTCTTCTCGCGCTGCGACTGGGCCTTCGCCTTAATGATGTGCTCAATAACGGCACGCTTGTGCTTGAACGCATTACCCTTCGCCTCGTTGTAGAGAGTGTGGTAGAGGTGCTTATCGATCTTGCCCTGCTCGCGGTACTTAGCAAGGACGCGGCGGAGAACACGCTGGCGGCGCATCCACAGGACCTGGGTCGGCATACGCGCATCGGCGGTACCCTTGCGCTTACCGTAGCCAGTGTGGCGACCGGCGCGGCGGGCCTCGTGGAAAACCCGAGTGCGGCCGCGCGAGGCACCCATCACCGGCTTGGCGATGATCAGACCGTTGGAGACGAGCTTGCGGATCTCCTGGCGGGAGTTCGCCAGGCCGACCTGCGACGACTCATTCGGGTCGAGCCAGATCTTGTTCTTGCCCACGCCGAGCACGTCGGCCGCGAGACGCTTCTGAAGTCTGAGGTTCGGCATTTCCGGTGGTGAAAAGTTGAAGGGGGAGAGGTTTTTTTAAAAGGGCTCTGCTTCAGTAATCCGGCGTCCGCATCTGCGCCAAATTCCAACCGTATCCTGTCGTCCCGCTGTGGTCATACAGACCTAGCCCCGAGAATATGCAGTCACGCGGGGCTCGCGCGCGCCACACCGGTGATATCAGGTCATGTGGCTCGTTGCTTAGGTATCATTATCGACTAGCTTATGTATATGCCCTAAGCCCGCTGGAGCGATGAAGTCGCCCACCATCCCGCTAAATCATGGGCAAGGGCGGGTCTGCTGAGCTGCGGGAAGGGAGCGCTGTGGGGATCGATTCGGGATACGCGAACCGCGGGCAAATGGGGCAATCGAACATTGCAAGAAATTGCTGAGGCGCTAATGGGCAGTCAATGAGCCCCTTTGCGATCCTGCCCGTCCCATACCCGAGATCCCACCCTTCGGGTGGGCCGCTCTCTCCATGATGCTACGGAACTGGCCTGGCTGCTTCTACATCTGCAAGTAGTTTATCCCGCAAGAGCGGCAAGGGCAGTCTTGGCTTGGCAGGCGCCCTGACGTGGGTGGGCTGCCAACCCTTTGGCGTGCAACCCCTACCGCGCTCCTCTAGGAAAAGCCAGACCAACCTGGACCACCATCTCCCTTGACTCCCTCCTGCCCGTACCCTTGATCAGGCCCAAGTTTGAAATATTTCACCAACAATGGCAAAGTCGCTCCGGTCGAAAAAGGTCCAGCGGAACAAAGTCCTGAAGCGTCAGAGCGTCTTCGGCGATGTAGCAGCTGCACGCGAGCGTCGTATTGCCGAGCGGCTGCACGATGCGGCAATTGACGAGGTTCTCGCTCGCCAGGAGCAGCCGGCTGCCGTGAGGGCCGAAGCCGACATGGAAGTGGAAGGCGAAATCTCACAATCGTCGACGGCCACCGGTAAAACAGCTTCGGCTGCTTCAAAGAAGAGTGGAACGGGCGGCTGGTCGAAGAAGCGGAAAGTGAAGAAGGGAAAGTCGAAGGGGTCCCGAAAATAGACGCCCCATTCTATTTCTGACCCACAATGGCTCGTTGCACCTCCCTCTTTTTGGGAACCCTAGATACCGACCTGGGCCTCCCTGGTTGGTTTTTTTGAGCGCTATTTATTCGCCTAGCTTATTTATTAGATTATCATGGCCTCCAGAGAAGTGTCGGAGCACCCGCGACAAGCCCCGGAGTATGTGTCTCTAGAAACGCGAAACACATAACTTGATCATCCTCGAATGCGTCAATGTGCTAATCTCTTGGCGCGCCGATATCAAATCATATTGCCCGCGTCATCCCGAGCCTGGTCTATCTTCCTGCGCCTGAGAAGTATGTCAGCCGCCGCATTTGCATGTGCTCAGCGACAGGAATACTCCTTACAAACACCGTGTCGCGCGCGATACAAACTCTATCCTAAATCATCCCTGTCCAATTCGTACCAATAAATCAGTTTTAATCAACTATCCGCGCGCTTTGAGACCCTGCTGCCTCTGTGATCAGGCTCCGAGTCTAGCGGCAGCGGGTGTCCTCGGATGACTTAGCGCCGGGAGGGAGGAGGGATGTGGGAAGGGGGGGGGTGGGGCGTGTAGCGACCCCCTGCCCCCGCCTCTTCTCCTTTCGACCGGACATCGTCGTCGTTCCTTCTGCAAGACTGCCGAATTGGAGCTATTTCAGCGCCAAGCCTGCCATGCACCAACGCACAGCATCCTCCGGTCGCCCCGAGGTCCAGGAGCTCTCTGACGCGTCTGACTCTGACGTCTTCGAGCTCGAGAGACTGCATGTACGCGGAATGCCATCGACAGGACCCGGCTCCCAAGCTCTCACCACTGGCGATGATGAAGAAAAGGAACAGCCTCATAGGTCTGTTCGATCAGTGGTTTCGATCCGCGCCGTTGTTTCTCTTTTGCTGTGGTACATGTTCAGTATTAGCTTATCGGTGTACAACAAGAACATGTTTTCGCCGAAAGGTCTCGACTTCCGATTTCCCGTGCTGACGACGGCAATTCATCAATTGATGCAGATTGTACTTGCATTACTGTACCTCAGCATCGCGCGTATCTCTGTGACGCTCGGGTCCATGACAGAGCGGTTTCGCATTCTTCCAGCAGCGCTTGCCAGTGCTGGCGACATCGGGCTCGGCAACATGAGCCTGCTTGTCGTGACGCTAAGCTTCTACACCATGGTAAAGTCCAGCGCGTTAGGTTTCGTGCTTCTGTTCAGTGTGTTGTTCCGCATTGAATCGCCAAGCTGGATGCTCGCTGGAATAATAGGCGTCATGACTATTGGCGTGTTCATGATGGTAGCTGGAGAGACGGATTTCAGTCTCGTTGGGTTTATTCTCGTAATTGGAGCATCCTGCGCATCTGGGCTGCGTTGGGCGCTAATCAAGCTGCTACTTAGCGGCGGACAAAAAGACACTAATACGCGGCACCACGGCCCGCCCGCAAAGAAGCCTCATCCAGTTCAGACGATCCTCGCCGTCTCTCCGGGGATATTCGTCGTTCTCCTCGTGTTGGGATGCCTCATCGAGGGCCCGATTAGGTTCTGCACGGCGTCGATGTGGGTAAATAACTCGCTCCTGTTGGGGCTGTTCTACGTCACTCTGCCCGGCGCCCTGGCATTCTGTATGACGTGGGCTGAGTTCGAGCTCCTGAATGCTACTGGTCCTCTGACCCTGTCAATCGGAGGAATCTGTAAAGAGGTCGCGACTATTCTCGTTTCGATCGTAGCCTTCCATGATCGTCTCACTTTTATCAACAGCTGCGGCGTTGTTGTGACGATTATTGCCATCGCTATGTACCACTACTACCGGCTGAATGGCAATTAATTGAAAAATCAATTTCTTCTCGGGAGGAATCAGGAGCACGCGGTCGAAATGCCGACCGCCTTGCGGACCGCACGGACCGAACAAACCGTGGATCGACAAGCGGGGATCGTCGCTCGCCTCTGCCCCTCTGAATGCGCGGTACGACATATTTATTCAGAACTTTACTATACGCTACATACCACCACTAGCTTCAGTGCTCACAAATGGTCTTGACGGCGCATTCCCCTGCTGCCTTTCGAGGGGTAACAGGCCGGGGGGCTCGCCGATCTGCATTTGCAACGGCTAAAGATGTCCTGACCCATCGCGAATGCATATCCCAACGTAAAATCGACGCATTGGCGAGGCTGTACCGCACGTGCCACGCATCGCAGGGAACTTCCTGCTGCGCTATAGAATTCATTATTACATGATCTTTACTTGCATACTGCATAATGACGGAATACGCCGGTCCTTACCCTTCTCACATAGGTCCGACTTGTACGAATCAGACGCTGCCGCGCGTGGAGCACTACAGAGCACAGATGTCTGTAACTACCCACCCTAGAACCGGCATGATGATGCGGAGTATCGTTCAAGCTCGGGTTTTTCGTTAACGAGCTCTATGGTCCCGGTGGGTTCTATACGTAGTGGCGGTAGGGTGGTCTTGGCAGGGTCTCGACCAGGTGCGCGGATTGCCGCCTAAAGAACCAGCGCGGTGGGCCTTCCTGCAGGTCGTTAAAAATAAGCATGCCTGAAGGCACACAGGCAGATGAGGTAAACCCCACCACCCTACATGATGGGGTAAGGGCTAGATAGCTTGTCATTGGACAGCTCGCTCAGACGCAGCGCGAGCTGTCTTATTCAGTAGGGCTACGCTGAGAGCTGCGACATGCCGGAAAGGCATAAATCGGGACATCCAAGGCTCGGGCAATGTGCCGCACTGCATTCTATTCAATCGTTATTTTTTATACACATGCCCCCACATGAGTGAGGAGCTTTTTGATGAGCCCATGTAGGCGAAGACGCGTGATTATGAACAACTTTTTCAGGAATCAGGGCTAGGCTTCTACCCTCAGCCCACATTTCCAGGCAAGCGATACAGGACCGGCAAGGGGCACGGGGGGAGGGAGGGGAGGCAGCGACGGGTGAGTAAGTCAGTAAATATAATATCTCCGATCCCGAAGACAATTGTGCGCATGGGTCGTCCAACTTTGGATGTGGCCGTAGTCGTGGAGGCCGTCTGGAAAGGCGCACTGCGACGAAGGCGACCGATGCTAGTTTTTACCCTCGCGGGCTTCGCTGCACTGGCGCTTCTCGTGGCGGCGGTCGTCCGTCTGCGCCAGGTGGCGCAGAGCGAGCGAAAAAACCGACCCGCGCTTCGCTCCCAAGACTTGTCATTTCCGGAGAAGCGCGTCTTCCTCTCTGAGAAGTCAGATGTAGGCGGGTTCGCGCAGCCCTGTTCAACCGGCGCTGAGTTCGCCTTATCTTCGATTCAGGACTACGATGGTCCCGATATGCTCTTAGTTGATCCCGAGCAGCAGCTGCGCGGCGCAATGGGCACTGCGCCGTATTCGGTCCCCCAAGATCAGTACGCGACGCCGTTTGCACAGCAGGTTCACGGACACCCGATTCCGGCCCAGCAGCACCAGCAGCTCTCGGCTGCGCACTCGAATCAGCAGCACCGTCACCAGCAGCAGCATCCAGCAGCACAGCTCCAGCGTCAGGCAATGCAGTCAGTGGTGTCGAGAGCCGCTGTTGTACCGCCTCTAGATTCGTGGCAGGATCAGTTCATGCTTGGCCCTCAGTATCAGGATGCGGCAGCCCCTGCAGAGTGTGGACTGGTTCCGCCGGAGGGCCTATTCGATATGGATGCGCTGAGCGCTCCTGATGCGAACCCGTCGCCGCTCCACGCCGCGGCACAGCTCGCCTCGCAGCCCCAGCAAACGCACCAAAGTAACGTTCTCTCTGGCCAGCGGGTGCCCCCTCAGATGGCCCAGGCCCAGGCGCAGCCCCGGAATCTTGCTAGTCATCAGTGGAACCCGCGCCAGCAGTACATGGGAGAACTTAACCCGCTGATGGGCCGTCGCGCTAATAGCGGGCAGTCTGAAATGGCGAGGACTCTGTCTGCGAGCGATCCCAGCGCCATTGTGTCGCAAGAGCAGATCGTGGATCCTCTTGTCGAGCAGCACCAACTCGCACGATCCACGCCTCTCTCAGCGCCGATGGGTGTGCCGACGCCGTGGGGCGCGCAGCAAGCGCAGTTTGCCCCCACCGAACCGCAGTACACTCCGGTATCTGGTCCTGGGGAGGCGATCGAGGGCTGGCGTTCTGGCCTCGCTCAGGTGCAGCAGCTCACTGGATCGCGCACGCTGCGGACGGCCTCGATCGCGGAGGGCGACGAATACAATCTGAGCCGCACCGGCCGGGCTTCGGCGAGTGGCGGGGACCATCAAGAGTGGCGGCAGGAGTTTGGGTACGCGAGCGGCAGCGGTGGCTACCGGATGAGCTCGGCTCCGTTCGTGCCCCCCGCTGCGTCCGCACCCGTTCCGGTAGGAGTACCTGACTCCAGCACGCAAGTTTTGCGAAAATATTCCGGCCGTCCCATGTACGGCAACGGACAGGCAGCGGTTGCGCACACGGCAACCGGAAGCGATAGCACCATGCGTGCGGACTCGCCACCATCGCCGACATCGCTGTCCCCCGTCCCGTATGCACCGTCGGCATCATCATCAGCTTCGTCGTCGGTGTCAGACCAGCTGCCTCATGAACTGTCGTTCCTCAGCCCGACGACGAAAGTCGAGCCCCCGCTTGCTGCTGGCATTTCAAAGCCGCGCCAAGGCTCCAAGGTCAGCAGCAGCAGCGCGATGCGTCGCTCGAAGATCAGCACTGGTGTTGCCGCGCAGCTGATGTGGCAGAAGCACGGACGCCTCCCGGATAGTAGCGACGTACTACCATTCATTGCGAACGGAGACTCCCTTGACTTCACGCTGGGCTCTGCGCCTTCCGCTGACCACCACATGCAGCTTCATCATCAACAACAACACCAAGCGGCCCACCGCCACAGCAAGGAAAGCGTTAATTTGAGCGACGGTGGAGACTCTGCTTTCAAGTGCCCGCACTGCCCTGCTTCATTCAGAATGCGCGGATACCTCACGCGACATCTCAAGAAACACGCAGAGGTGATGATGTTCACCTGCCCGTTTTTCGACGGGAGCAACCCGCACCGCTGCCACCCAACAGGTGGATTCTCGCGTCGCGACACTTACAAGATGCATCTCAAGTCGCGACACTTCATCTACCCGGCGGGAACGACCCGGAAGCTGCGGTCGCACGTCCCCGGCCAATGTATAGGCTGCCGCAAAGAGTTCCCGGACAACGAGGTCTGGATTGAGAGGCACTTGTTGAAGAACGAGTGCCCGGCCGTGATCAACGCCCAGGCTCTTCGCGAGATCAGCGACAGCAGGTCCCACTCCCATCTCCCCCACTCCCACTCGCAGCCAGACACACTTTCACAACAACCCCACTCTTCTGTAAAAAACTACGTCTCCAGCGGCGCAAGTGAGAACCCGGATGGACACAGCAGCAGCGACATCGGCTCGCATGATTCTTCGCACGACGAGGAAAACAGTGACGAGGAACACCGCCGTCATAGCAGCAACAGTCAGCTGGATCTGTCCAACGAGGACTTACGGATAAGAACTCCGGACCATATTTTGCGTGCAGCTGCCGAGCTCGATCGGGCTCTGGCTGCTTCTTGATCCATTATTTATATTTTTGTACGTCGTTCATGTATGTAGTTATGTCATAGATACTCCTCTCCGAGGCTGTCGACTGCGTCACGGCCAACTTCATTGCGATGGGCATGGTCGGTTTAGAGTGACGGTGCCTTCCGCTGCCTGGTTTAGCCCTGTCACACATGCCTTCGACGTAGCTACCTCACCCCACCACCGCCCACGGTTGAATGGCTCTGGCGTCAGCGCTGCCTACCGCCGACCAGCTTCCACCTTCACAGGGCTGGGCCACACCCTACGGGTGCCCTGCCGCGGCCGCTGCATAGCTTACGGCCGTATCGCCCTAACCTATAGAATCCCAGTATCACGTATCTAGTCGAGGGTCTTGGGCCCAGTCTGCTTTTCTTTCCTTTCCTCGCGAGGACCCGATGGGTTGCATTCGAAGCTACGAGCAGACATCCTGTCTGCATGCACGCTTTGGGGAAAGTCTCCGGTTAAGGTGCTAGCAGAAATGTATCTCCAAGTGCTGGAGATAGACCAGGTGGCTATAGGCGTATGCTTGTCTTTCTCGGAAAGGCTCTGCAAATTTTGCAGGTTCTAATGTTAGAAGGGTTATGCGCCTTGCGCCCACGAAAAGCCTGGCCTTGGCCCTTAAGACGTCGGCAGCATTATGACTGCTAACTGAAAGATATGCAGCCTCCCTCTCAATCGAGAGGGGGTAACACGATGGAGCTTACTCTCGGTCCTCGCCACTTTCTCCGATTTTTTTCTCTTTTTTCACCTACCTGCTTTAGTAGATACGGGGAAGATTCAGTCTTTGTGCCGTACGCGTGGTCGAACACGCCAGGTAGCTTTTTTCGTAGTGATTGGGCTAGTTTTGGCTGACATGATGAGATCCTTTAACATAGAGTCAAGCTCAGAGCGGGGCCCGTACGCGGGGCTTCACCCCGTATTTTGTTGATAATATGGACATTTCTGATCGGCATACAATATAGTAAAGACTAGGCATATAAATAGATTAGAAGGAAATGACCGAACTTGCTAGGAGTCTTCGAGCACGAATAGAAGCAAGAAGCGAGGAGAGAAATAGAGAGAGCTGTGGGCATCTACACACCACCAGGGACGGGGACGCCTAATAGCGGCCCTGGGCTGGTGACGCAGGTGGCGGTTTGCGCGCGCCCGATGGTGAACCTGTCTGCTGCTGTTGCTGCTGCTGTTGCATGAGCTGCCCATAGTCGGCTTGGGACAGCGCCTCCGGCTGCTGCAAGGCTAGGAGTGCCGACGTATCGAGCGGCGGCCCTGGAGATGGGAATTGACCCGGGACGCTACCTAGCTGGTTCGTCAGTTGGTTCAGTTGGCTCAAGTTTGCGAGCTGGCCAAACTGATTGCCCAGCGGATACCCCTGGTATCCGTACTGCGGGGGGACCTTATATCCCTGCTGCGCAAGGTGTTGGAGATGCGCAGGTAAGCCCGACACGAGCGCCTGCGCTGCCTGAGCATTCTGAAGAGCTTGGGCAGCCTGTGCCGCCTGGGCAGCGTGGACCGCCGCAGCGGAGCCCCCGACCTGCGGCGAGCCTGCGCCGCCAGGAAGGTCACCAGCGCCGGGCCGAGAGCTCTGCGCAGCATGCGCGGCCTGCGCGGCCTGCGCCTGCGCGGCCTGGACTTCGGCGGCCTGCTGCTGAGCTTGCGCGTGAGCGGCCTGCGCCTGCATTGCCTGTTGGTGCGCCTGTGCGACGGCCTGCGCCTGCATCGACCGTAGATACGCGGCATTTCCGTCCGGGGTCTGCGCGTTGGGCGGCGGCGGCGATGACGTCTCGGACGCGCTATCGGCCGTGCCACCGGTGCCTGCGCTAGATACGCCGGGCCCTCCAGCGCCACCGTGCGCGCCCGAGCTTGCGACATGCTGCGATTCGTCGCCCTCGCCGTCCATTGGCGGGACATTTGGCGCGTTCAAGCATGCTTGGATGAGATTTTTGCCCTCGCTCTGTGTCACCAAGGGCTGTAGCTTAGGCGTCGTGAATGTGTACACAAGACCGGTCTCCGACACGACGAGAAGCAGCACCTGTGTTCCCGTGAGCTGTGACAGCTCCCAGGCCTTCTTCATGATACCGTGCTTCCGCTTGGAGAAGGTGATGTGTCGCCGCGCTTTGTTCTGAATGAACTTAATCTCAATCTTGCGGCGCTCACGCGGCGCGCCCTCTCCGCGCTGAGTTGGCTCATCATCACCCTCATCGTACGCCTCGCCGTTATCGACGAAGCGGTCATCGCCTGCCATGTCGGCCTTCTGTTCGTCAAGGCTTTCGCGCTCAGCGTCGTGCTCGCCGTCCGAGTCTTGATTATGTCTGCCTACAACTTTCATGTAAGAATCCGTCTTCTCCGAGCCACTTGCGCGCGTCCTATTAGCTGGCATTGCCCAATGAGGAATAAAGGCTCGACAACTACTCCAAACAACGAAAACAAAACCAAAGTAGCTGATTACTCATGTTGGTGGGTACGGGGATAGTGGCGACTCAGCGCCCGACTCGGCCTTGCTGTGCATAGAGACTCTCCAGCGCACAGGCCAGGGTGGTGGGCTTGGCAGCCACCGAAGCCGTCCCACTAACCGGTGGTTCGCTCACCCCCTTGTGCAGCCGGAGCCTTGTACACGAGGGCCAAGTAGGACTTCGCATTGCAAATGCGCTGGTTTTCTCCTCGCTGTCAATGCCTTCGCTGGCTAATTATTACTTGTACATGGGTCACGATATCGGGATGGGACCTACCTCGTGGGTGGTTTTCTGAGCTGGTCTGTGGGCATCGACGACACTTATGCTTACCCTATAGAAAGATGTGGGTGCGCAGTGGCTACTCAATTTCGCCCCCACCGCCCCCTGCCGTGTACACCCACCCCCTTCCAGCGCCGAGGAATACCATGCCTCTTGGGTTAAGGTGGGGAAAGGGCATGGAAAGGGGCATGAAGGACGAGCGAGCCATGCCACACGCGACTCCGGTGCACCTGAGAGGAAAGAGCCGCAATCGGGGACACCCTTCTTCTCTAAGTATATCATCATTTAGCAATAAGAATCTCCTATTTGCCTAGTTTGTATGTCCCGAAAATATCTCGATGCGCTAAGGCATTTTCTTTTTTCGGCAAACGCCAACCCAATCGAGCGTGCCCCTTTCCGCAAGTTGTGCTTGATGTGGCCTCGCTTAATTGAAACGGCAAGTAAGGACCTGCTGACAAATAATGAACTTCCTGATGGTGACGTCATGGTAAACGACATGGTGTAACCAGACCGTGATGGGAGCCCACACTCGCTGCTGATGACTGATGATGGGACAGTCCCATCACTGGTGTCCGCGCCGCTGATGATGAACTACATGCCTGCACGCAGGACACCACGTGAGGCCAGCGCGAGAGCAGAAGCACTGTTCACAGTAATGACTGACCTCCCTAGGCAGGTCGACGGCCAACGAAATTGATGAAGATCTGCTACCGGGATTAGACCCCGTATGCTACTGGCCTGTTGCAGGCCGCCGTTCTTGGGTCTGCTAGTTAGTATTCACAGAGCTCCATAGTGGTTGCGATGCCCAACGTAGCGAGGTCATCTACCTTCAAGCAACAGTTTGAATGGCGGCTCCGGGCCGAGTGGGGGAGCACCCGTCCCTCCCATCTACACGGCCTGCGCAGGCTTTCTCCTTTCAGTTAATCAGCTAGTGCCCTTTACGGAGAAGGGCAGTCCTCGACTCAGCAGGGTTCCAAAGTCATTTACATACAGCGGCTTAATACATAATAATGGCAGTGGGTTTCTAGGCTGAACAATCTCCACGAGCCAGCTCTCGCGGCTCCCGCGCCGAGATCACTGCCTCTCTGCGGACAGTGCTCGGTCGGTCGCCTTTGTTGATTCTGATCCCTGATTCGGTGTTGCCCTTGCCCTATGGTCGTACGTGCAGCCGTTTGTTTTGTTTATATAATATCGCGAGCGCGCTTCCCCCGTACACCGATTATCACGGGGAGATCGGATTTAGAAACGCGATGGCGCCAACTAAGTTCAGAAAGGCGGAGCTAGTAGAGCTCCTGGAAGTGCTAGGCTTGCGTAATTCCTCAAAGTACACGAAGTCTAAGCTAGAAGAGCTGATTAGCGATCACCTCGCGGCGAAGCCGGCTGACTTCGCGAAGGACGCTCGTCTAGAGGTATTCGACGTGGTAAAGGGCGACGACAGCGCGGAGACGGAAGCTGAGACGGATACGGAGGGCTCGACTCAGGAAACTGCCATCGAGAAAGTCGTTGAGGATGCCGAGGAGGCGGTCGAGAGTGCGATCGCGGACACGCGCTCGTATCTGCGCCGCCTTCACAGCAGGATACACTCCGTTGCTAGCGGAATTCAGGGCTCCCTGTCCACAGTGCTCGCTGTGAACATTGTCCTTTTGCTTGTCGAGTACGCCAGTGTACTTCACCTGCTGTGGCCGGCGCGTCTTGGTCTGCGCACGTTTACGCAATACCGCCTGCAGGTCATCGGCAAAGTGGCCCTCACTTACACGGTGCTGTTTGTGTTACCAGAACTTTTCTTCGCCATTGTCGTGAACTTTACTACTCAGGGCGCAATTCGCCGCAAAAAGCACGTCTACGCAATTGACCCCATCCTGTTTGGACTAATCCGCTTCTTCGTAGCCGCGGTTATTTACACGCTCACTGGCCTCCCGTTCAGTGGCGTGAGGGAAATGGCATTGATTGCAGGCCCGTCGGGTCTTACGTCGGCGCTCGTTGGCCTGTATGCCGCTCTGATCCAAACCCCGTAGTTCTGCTACATCTAGAACAATTGAGACGATAACAGCGCGACTTGACAACAACAGATATTATTCCTAGTTTTTTAAGCTTCCGATGTCCTATAATTTTATATTCATTCCTTTATTTATATAGCACGCCGTGCCACCGGTGCCTGCGGCCATGCCACAAGTTCTGCAAGCACGGAGCACATAGACGCGGACTAATCTAGTCCGCTCGGACGGACCGGCAAAGCAGGGAGCACATGAAGTAGAGTGCATCCGTTACCGTTTGTGAGAGACGGGCCTTTGTGCCCGCTGTCCGGATCCCGTATCCGGGGCGGAAATGCACGCTTATGCTGCGGGTGGATACAAATGCAAAGAAATCTAGCAGCAAAAAAAAATTGGATGTGGGCGTACGACCACGCCTCACCATGCCTCACCACAATGGAAAATATGTCCCCGTTCGTGAGCCACCACGCATCTAACAGATAGACTCAGACTTCTCATATAATTGCGCCTCTATCAGTGCTTTCTCCAAAAGCAGTGAGCTTATAGCATGTCTCCAGCCGGAGTCATCTCGATCGTGTCCAGCGCCGTATATTTTGGGTGTATGGCTTTTTAGGGCCAGTTAAAGGCTTCCTATGTAACTAGATTTATTTCGGCGCCTCCTTGTAGGAAACGGCAGCCTCCTCATCCATAGCAGAGATGATGGTGACCAGAAGATCCTTGCCCTCGTCGAAGTCGGACTGGATCTTCTCGCCAAGCTCTCCATCCGGAACCTTGACGTCGTCCTTGGTGTTACCGTCGTTCGTCATGAGCGAGAGGAAGCCGTCGTCGATGTCAATGAGCTGGAACTCAGTACGCGAGACGTTCGGGACGTCCATGTTGTGGGTGGACGGGGACAGATCCTCGAGCTTCTTGCCAGTGAAGATGTCGATGGCGACCAGGTGCACCTTGGCGTGACCGTGCTTGCCCGTCTTCGAAGTCGACATATCAACGATCTTGCACGGGCGACCCTTGATCACGACGTGGCCGTTCTTGCGCAGAGCAGAGCACTGCATCGGGAACGTGGTGGAGGCGCCAGCGTTGGCGGTCTCGAACGTGTGGTCCTCGTCAGCCATTCTTGATAAACTGATGGTTCAGGTGTAGAGGAAAGAGAGGACCTTATTGAGAAGTTTTTTTGCCCCTAGGTGAAAATGATTATGTCATCAATATAAGTCACATGGTCGAAGTTAGCCAGATATCGCCGCCCCCGCATTGGGGCAACTGCAGAAAAGCAATATTTTGTTAGGGCTGCCCTGCCATGGCTTATAGCATGCGCTAGTCGTGTTTATACGTGCCCCACGTAGATAGTTTCCGACCTACCCTGCTTGGACTAGGTGAAGCTCTTTTGCTAGGCGCCGTAAATTTTCAATTTAATCCCTGACTCAGTGGGTAGCCACACAGGCCTCACGTTGTTGCTAACAGCGCACGATGAGGCGCATACCGGCGGCGTACGGCACAGTTGTTTGTATATGCACGCGCTTTGCCGCTGAGTATGCTGCACTTCTCAGAAAAGTCGTTGTGGCGTAGTTCAGAAAGTAGACTCTAACTCTTATTTTTCTAATTTAAGCCGTTGGGTCTCTCGGTTGTCCCGTTTGGCCAGCAAAATTCAGGTGTGGCGACCGTCACATCAACAAGCTGAGGCGTTGCAGGAAAATCCGGGCCAATGCAAAGCGTGTGATGCATTACTACTGGTTTATGTAGTACAAGGCGACCCAGGTGATAGTTTAAACCACAGCAAGCGCAAAGCCACAGGTCTAGTGGGTGGCACGAGAGATGATGATTCCCTCTCGACGCAACCCCGTGCTCGTGCCGCTCGCGTAGCTCCCACGATCTGGTAACCGCCGTGCTCCGCCACATCTCCTTTTGCTGGAAATATGGCCTACGGTGGGTTTTGGGGTCGCCTATGATCGTTTCTTCGGTATGCTTCGCCGAAATCTACTTATTATACAGGTAATAAATAGCGTGCCACTCGATCGACCTGATGCTGATCAGCATTGAACTAGCCAGGCGGGTGCGCATCTAGCGCAGCGAGCGATTGAGGCGGTTATACTTTGATCGTTGTGAAACTAACATGTTTATTTATTCGATCGGGTAGTTCCGACCGCAACCGGCCCGCCATCGGAGCTGTGGCGTATTCTCGGGTACACCCACGCTAGAGGCTGCAGGAACTACTAAGACATTACACTCTTGTGTGGCATAATACTGTGGAAAGAGTGGAGGGCAGGGTCTTGGTTCTTTCGAGAAAATAATATCCGACAGCAATCTAAATCATCTAGTGCGCGGGGTTCGGTCTGCATAGCCGATATCTATAACTCCTCCGCGGAGACGTGGTAAGCCGACCGTCCTGCCGAGTGCGGCCCAAGGTTTGAGGTGGGGCGGAGCGTGGTGGGAGAGAAATAAAGGCAGGATTCGGGTATGCCTGTTGATCAATAAGCGTAGCGGGGCTCTCTCAAAACTAGCCTACGGCGGTAGCTAACAGGAAACATGGACCTTAATGAGAGGCTAGCGTCCGTTTACTACAAGCCCGAGTCCCCCAGCACTGCGGCGGGGTCGCGGGATGCCGAGACGGTCGCGACGGCTTCAGGGGAAGACAGGATCGCTGCGTACTTGGAGAACATGCCGACTACGGGCGTCACGCTATTCACACATCGTTCAGCACCGAACGGGTTCAAAGTCGCGATTGTTTTGAGCGAACTGGGCATCGAGTACCACACGATAAACATGGACCTCATGAAACACGAGGAGAGACTCCCCAGCTACGTAGAGATGAACCCCAACGCAAGAATTCCAACCATTATTGATCATGATAACGACAACTTTGCACTATGGGAGAGCGGCGCCATAGTGGAGTACCTCTGCAAGCGTCCGCAAACAGTCGAGCGATCATTCAAGCTCTCGCATCAGCTTCTTGGTGGCGAGAGCCTCCAGGACCAGGCGCGCGTAACCGCATGGTTGTACTTCCAGGCTAGTGGCCATGCCCCTATCGTTGGTCATGCCCTTCAGTTCCGGTTTGTGGAGGCAAATGTGCCAAGCGCCGGCATGTCCCTCGTTGCTGACCGCTTCGTAGCTGAAGCCCGCCGTGTCGCTGGCGTTCTCGAGGTCGTTCTTGCCGAGAAGCGCGAACAGCTAGGCGCCGATATGTCAGATGAGACGGAGTTCCTACAAAGACCGGTATGGCTAGTTGGCGATGCGATGACACTGGCAGATCTGTCGTTCGTGACCTGGAACCAGGTCGTCAACAAGCTGGGCATCGACTTAGAGAGCGATTTTCCAGAGGTATATAGATGGACAGAGGTGCTCATGGCGAGACCAAGGGTGAAGGCGGCACTAGGAATAAAGGCATGACTGGTGAAGAGGCTTGGGGCCTAAGCGAACAAAAATTAACAACAACAGCTACGCAACAACAGCTACATGACTTCTGCCAGCTGGGTGCTAGATAAACGAAAGGCCCCGAACTTATAAACCATGGACTAAGCCCCGCGCAAGCAGCTAGTGCACACCCCCACTAATCAATGCACTCCCCGTAATGAATTCTATGCACTATTTTTTTTTTGGCTCTGATGGTATAATTTTCTACTGCTTGCGATGAAGGTGGTTCAAACAACCATGGTGCGCGTGCTTCCCAGCACAACGGCATAACGAAATAGCGATACTAGTAACCAGATATCGTCCCGGGCACTTGAGATGCCTAAAATACTTTTAACGGGTCTTCGTGTCTCGTAGAGGTAGTTACACTAGTAACATCCTCTGCGTCACTATTCACAAATATTTAGCGAGCTAAGCCCGCAAGAGTAAATGTGTAGGCTATATATGCAATGATATGACTCCCTGAAGCATTTGCGCTGGGGGATTTCTGGTTGTGTGTGTGCATTGTGGCTGAATGCGGGGAGTGGCCCAATTTCCCTTTAAGGCTGTATAGATCATGTTGGAGTTGCTAGCGAACTATTGTGTTTACGGCAGAAGCCTACATGCGTCGGCTGGAACGTCATGTACGCAGCTCCACATGTGCGACCCCGTATTTTCGAGTTGGTCACTTACTGACGCATGCCTTGTGCGCACTATCGGTGCCTGGCGCGAACCGCATTGCGCGAGGGGCAGGGGCTTTCTCCGCTCATACGTTGGCCCCAGCCCTGTATGTAATTCGACCTTATCAGAGGCCGCGGTGGCAGTATGTTGGCAACGGAAATTAGGGAGAAGGTGAGATTCGACCCAAACGAACCCGTTTCCGCTGGGGCTTGGGGTCCTAAATTTATGTCGGCGCTAAATAATTTTTCAATTATATACAAACGATGGCCCCCACACTCTTCTATAATTTGAGTATATACTTATGCTGAGCCGCCAAGACGGGGAGACTCGTGAGCGCCTGTGCCCCGTGGGAAAATCCCCTCTATGCGCGCTTTGTGCTAGGCCTTTTTCCCTGCGCCATCGGCTCTCTGTCAGACCTGAACAGTCTTTAGCCCAGCAGATAGAAACACGTGACAATGCATAACGCGCGTAGGAGGCTACAGCGACAGCCCGATCTCGTCCCACACAGCGACATACACACAAAGCGGACAAGGCATAGGCTTCTCAAAACGCAGAGCACTTATAAGGGCTCCAGCAGTCGGTTATCATCCCAATGACTCTTGATTCAACCGATTGGACACACCTGTTTCTGCTTCCAGAGTCAACATGGTGGCCCGTGAAAGTATGCTGTTTGCACAGAGACAACTGGGTTGAAGTTGCAATGGGGACCATACGCGGTGAGCTGGACTCCGAAACGGAGGAGTACTACATTGTGGTGGAGGACGATGCACAGCCAGGCAAGTCGCTGATTCGTAGTCGTGTGGCGGCTCCTGTATCGCTACGGAAACAAGATACGCTGCTGCTCTGGACGGGCCCGGCGCTAGACGCCGCGGCTGCGGCTGTCACGGCGGCATTTAACAGTGGTGTGACGGCGTGGAAAGATGAGGACTGGGTAGATGAAAACGGGCTGGCGCAGATCGCTATCGGGTTTCAAGACGTGGCGGGCTGCGCCGAGATAAGCGAGTTTATAATATACGCGGCACAAGAGCAGTGCGAAATTGTGCGATTTTCAGTGCACTCCGGATCGAATGATCTTGCCATGGAGCCGTTTCCCGAGGAAATCGAGGAGACACCCCGGCTGCCACCATTGCCTAACCAGCTCAACCTCACGATAGTCTTAAACGTGATGAGCGAGCTTTCTGGGAGTCCACTTGGCAGAGAGCTGCTCGTAACTTACCTGGACAGAAAGGATTTCCTGGATAAATTATGGCAAGTGTTCAACGAGCTTGAGACGGGCGACGATTCTGCCGGGGACGCCGTCGCGGAAAGGGCGACGGCAAATTTGAGCCCTCTAGAGCGCATACAGATGTTATGGGCCATTTCTGATATTGTGAAACAGTACTTTCTCGTTGGAGATGCTTTGCTCATTGAGAAAGCCGTAAATGCCGACCGATTTGTGAAAGTACTGAAGATGCTTGCATATGATCGTGCATTCGGCACGCGTCGTGCAAATTTCTGTGAATACTACCAGAACAACACAAGCTTCCGGCAAGCCGTCAAGATTCGAGATAATGCAGTCGTGGAGAAGATTCGTTACACGTTTAAACTGCAGTTGCTTCGTGACGTCCTCGTGCGCAGCGCAGACGACTTTACCTTCCATGTTATACGAACGTTGATTTATTTGAACCAGGCTGATATTCTTGATTCATTGCATGTTTCGCCGAAGTTCTGGGACGAACTTTTCGGACTGTTCGATACAGCTGAGCTCGATAGCAATACAGCGACCACCAGCATATCTAGCAACAATGCAGGCACAGAGTCTAGCAGAGAATCCTTGCAGAATGACCACATTGAAAGGTCTCCTGTAAGAGTCGACGAAAAAGAAGTACCAGTCCTCGAGGTAGCCTCGTCCGTGCCGTCACGAAGCACTACACCTTCTTCTCAATCGTCATCACACGAGTCATCAGTATCGCTAGACCCATCAGCCGCGGACGCTCGAGATACGGCCGTGGAACTCATTTACGAGCTCACAAAAACATCACGCGCTTTTGCAATATCGCAAATGCGGGCACTACACGAGGCTCTGATCGAGCACGGCCTTTTCAATGCGCTGGAGTACGGTGTAGCGCCTGGGCGCTCAGAACATATAATGGCGAAAGCATTGGAAACGGTGAGTACAGTTCTCGAATATGACGTCCAACTCGCCACCCCTTTTCTACCGAGTTTGATGACGAACCTTGTACGTCTCCTGTGGACCCCTACACCCGCGATGAGCCACAAAAGTGCAAATAACGTGAGTGGATCCGGCATACACATTCAGATTAGTGACCTGTTGAAGAAGCTTCTCGTGGAACTCCCTGGGGACTCGGCGCGTGCTTTCCTTGATGAGAATGAAAAGCTCATGGCTGAAGCTACAATGAGCGACCTTTCGCGGGGGCTCGTCCTTGAGCTGGATATCTTAACGAACACGTTCTCAAGGACCCCAGAAATAATTGGCGAACTCATGGCTCGTAGCCACACATGGGAAACTCTTGCTGCGAAGTACCGTGCCCTCAAACCGCCAGCAACCTCGCGACACGCCTATGCGGAGCTTACAATGGCAATAGTACGTCTCATGCATGAGGCGACTGAACCGATGACGATGTCGGGGGCCAACTCCCAGGCGGTGGCCCAAGCGCAGGCAATGGTGGACAGCGGCCTCCTTCGCGGAGTGTTTACTTATATGAGCGAAAGTAAGTCCCAACATACGGCAGTCTATTCTAGCTGCCTTGATCTCATGTTCACTATTCTGGAGGGAAGGCACAATTCAGCGGCACCTCAGTTCCGAATCATCGCATCACGACTGTTTGGGTGGATTGTCAATGATAACAGCAAGGTTACGCAATCATTGCTGGAGAGACATCCCTTTCTCAAGGGGCTCACCGAGGAGACAGCGAGAGTGGCCGCTAGCCGTTACAAACTTGGGCTAACCGACCCGCACTCGCCTTTCGTAGCCAGCTCTCAACTCCAGCAGGAAGGACCACAACAGCTCAACCAGCAGGGCTGGGTTACTCCTCTCAAGCGCGGCAGCAGCGACAGCGATACTGACTCCCTCATCAGCACCAGTGCTGCAAGCCCTCCACAGGATGGCCTGAGTTTTGCAGAAGAACGGCAGCTTGACCACCAGCCGCGTCGCTTGAAGTTGACGACTGGCACAAACCCGAATGGGTTCCATCTTATTGACGAAGTTGATGAGGAAGCCTACATCTTGCCAGATGCGAGGCAAATCATACGTCAGGGCTCAGCAGAGCCTCCAGGCACTGTAAATGGAGGAAAAGCGGGTTCCACGGTAGGCTCAGGTGTACTCATCAAGACATCGCAACCAGAAACCCTGGAGGATGAGACTGAGGCTGAGACTAACGGTCATTCGGTCGCCCCCATGCGGACCTCACAGAGGGACTCCAAGTCTGTGCTGCCCATCGGGGCCAACAGTGACTATCACAAACTTGAGGGGCCCGTGCTAGTTGAATCTCCTAATATTGACAAGATCTCTACGCCTTTCTCATGGTGGGATTCAAGTATGGATCCTCACAATCGGAGTACTGCTACAGAAACCAGTCGATCTGATAAAGCTCTTGTCGTTGGCAACTCGCTTGCCTCAACCCAGAGAGACTATAATTGACTTGACCAAATAATGGCGGATCTCTTAATGCGCCTGTCTGAGGCCGACTAAGGTCCAGCGAATATTTATTTCTGGCTTTATTATTATTATTATTATTATCATAATACTTATTATTATTTATTCATGTTAGCTTCAGCAAGCCATACAAGCAGTTAAGACTACTGTGCCGTACCTTTAGCTTCAGAAGTCTTGATCTGTGCTGAGGAATATTATGCTACTCAAGCATCCTGGATCAGATCGCTCTGGATTTTACTAAGAACGAAAACATCACAGTGCGTGTTAAAGGTTTACTTCTCCATGGTTTACTTCTTCATGGTTTACTTCTTCAAGGTTTACATGGTGTATACATGACCAGGCGCTCTCGATCTTGATATCTAACCTATCCTCGGGAGGTCAGCACCAGCGAATTGCGTCACTGCAAACTCCCAGCTTGCGACAGAGTCTGTGGTACTTCGCTGGGAAGACCTCCTTGGGAAGTCCGGGGAATACAATGCCACAGCGCTTGATGATTATTACTTTTGCCTGCGGGCTGACGCATAATAAGGCACCCGCCGATATTCGGACTTGCAGGAATAGGCGAGAGTCATACGCCCGATGCGTATCACGGCTTGTTTATATCCCCTCCGACCTGGAGCTGCAGCCAAAATTTTCTACTGACTTCCGGCAACGGATGCTCCGTGCGCATGGCGTCTCGGACGCTCCCCTACCGCTCGGCTATCACGACCCCAGCCCTGAGATGTAGCAGGTGCTGGCCTAGACTAGCTTCTCCGCACTGATGGATACAGACGGGGGTTCCCGGTAGTTTTGATATTGATATAGCGCTATGTACAAAAATGGGCCTCTAAAAAAGAGTGTTGAGGCCTGAGGGGCCTTGACTGTCGTAAACACCACTGAACCCTACTATGATCCAACAGGTTTTTTTTTGGCTTGGCATGTTCGCATCCCACCTGGTGTGTAGTGGCCCTAGTGACGTATTGACTTGCCTAGCTCAAAATTCAGTGGCAAGTAAGGAAGATATCATAAAAGCAAATAGTATTGACATTAAGTAGCTGGATTAGTGGCGCTGCGGGCCATTGGACTATATATGCCCTTCATGGAACCTTGCGGCTAAGCCACCCCCACCCACGAAATGACGAGAACTGAGGATGCCCGCTGAAAAATACATCGGCTTTATCATTTCGGACGCCTTAGTTTAGTATATACTTGAAAACTGAGGACGAGCTCTGCAAAGTCTGCAAGATTCATGACTAGTTCTCAAGACTTAGTTGAGCCTTGCGCAAGCACTGTCATGCTCAACGAGAGCGCGCGCCTAAAAGTTGGCCTTGGTAACTAGACGCAATCTGATGCCTGACCATGCGCACGTACCTTGGTCAAGGGCAAAGCAGTAAGGAAGCACGCAGATGATGATCACGCTCCACTAGGGTGAACACATTTCTGTGTTCCCGCGGCAAAGTTTTTTGCCGAGGCAGGTTAAATGTCATACTTCATATCTGTTAGCCTAACTTCGTGGCCTGACTTTACAAGTGGCTGCCACACATACCACACGAGCCATGCCCTTTCGGATGGCACAGATCTCAAACGTAGGGTAGATGCGGCCGGGAATATTCTTTAGAATCGGAATATAAATTCAGATGCAAGAAATAAGCTCAGGCGCCGTGCTCACGATGCATTGCCACGTCGTTCGAACGTCACACGGCTGCGCTATAATTATGTTTGCGCTACCCTAAGTCCGACGTAAGCATTGTAGATTTCTTGGACACATACAGATCACATATCCGCAGAACATGACTGCGCATGGGGATGACAAGGGGAGTTGATGATCGCTGGGGTAACTGAAAGGTCTAAGCAATAAACGTGGAAGCTTATGACGCCTAACTCAGATACTAATCCCTATCTTATTCGACTATGGAAACTCACCCCGCATAGCGGGGCTTGGGGAAGGACTGATCAACCGGGCAGATCCCCTGCGCAGGCGGCGGCACCCTCGCCTTCCTCCTCTTTCGCGAGTCCCGCGTGATTTACAACCCTAACCATTAGGGCTCGGGTTGCTCGTACTGTGTGTGGGGGGGGCAGGACGCGGCACTGTCACAGATTTTATAACGCTTTACATATAACGGCTAGTTTTACAGACTGTCTCAATGCGCCGTAGTTCAAATAGTAACAAGGCACCCGTATTGTGCTCTTCACACGGCCATTCTTGCATTTCAGAATCTCGAGATGCAAGGAACATTCTCGCGGCATGAATGTAAGCTCACGCACACCCTGGATGACGAGCACATATGCAGACTATTACCACTCGCGTCATCCGGAGGGGGTGCGAGGCCGATAAGAATTGTTCCAGGTACTAAAAACCGCGCGAGGGCTAAGCAATGCTTCCATCAAATTAATTACACATGGTTTTGATATACTTACTTGTTCATACGGCCTACGACCACGCCATAGGAGGAATGGGAAGAATCTCCGCGGAACAGTGTCGTTGCTGATCCTCCACAGACGTTTCGAGGAGCTACATGCTGCAGCAAACCCCAGCCTCTAACTTGTGGGGTTCGCGTGTGATGCTCCTTGAGTGACAATACTCCGCATTCCCCTCCCCAACCTAGTCTAGGGAAATGCAAGATAGCCATGACCCCCATTAAATTGGTTATGGTGCTACATGGATAAGTACTAGGGTCCAGAGTATATAATTCTCCAGGGGCTCACCCAGGATATCAGTGTGATTTTATCAAACTATGTCCGATCACTTTATCACGGACGACAACACGAGCAAGATAAGTGACGTTGGTCTGGAGGCAGATCACAAGGAGAAGGCCGAAGCTCACTATGTCGAAAATGTTCGCCATGATCCTACCATTCATAATCCCCTTGCGCATCTTACGCGCGAGGAGCTTATCTCTGACGTGAACCAGTTCGCCGTACTCTATGGTATGGAAGACGAGTTGGAGTTGCTTCAGCGTGGTGCACTGACTGCCCAGCATCAAGATGATTGGGAGGATACGATGGGTAACACGCTCTCACCGGAGGAGTTCGATGCACTGCTTTATGAGAAGGAACATCCTTGGAGAATCACTCCGTCCTTGTTGATGACCATTCTTGTTGCTTCAATTGGCGCGTGTGTACAGGGCTGGGATCAGACTGGTACGGCTGGAAGTATACTGTCGTATCCTGTTGAGTTTGGCATTGACCCTAGTGCCCCCGGGCCTCACCAGACGTATTACAACTGGCTGGTTGGTGTCATTAGTGCAGGACCTTACATTGGTGCATGTGGTTTCGCCTGCTGGGCATCAGATCCATTGAACCATTATATTGGCCGTCGTGGTGCTATTTTCGTTGCAGGCATTTTCTGCTTGGCTTGTCCACTTGCCTCCGCCTTCACGTATAACTGGAAGCAGATGTTCATTGTTCGCATTTTGCTTGGATTCGGCATCGGGTTCAAAGAAGTCACTGCACCGGTATTTGCTGCCGAGAATGCTCCGAAGCGGATTCGTGGTGCTCTAGTACTGTCCTGGCAGATGTGGACAGCGTTTGGTATATTCCTTGGATACACGGCGAACCTGGTTGTTAAAGGCACAGGAAAGATTGCGTGGAGGTTACAGTATGGCTCTGCCCTGATTCCTGCTGTTCCTCTGCTTATTCTTATCTACTTTTGCCCAGAGAGCCCACGTTGGTTGCTGAAGAAGGGAAGAGTTTCAAAAGCGTGGGGCTCGCTGAAGCGGCTTCGACGACACGAAATCCAGGCCGCACGCGATTTATATCTACTACACGTTCAGATCCAACAGGAACAAGAGATTATGGGAGGCACCAGCTATATTCAGCGATTCTTCCAACTCTTCTACAAGAACCGTATTCGGCAGGCAACCTTAGCATCATTTGTCGTGATGATTGCCCAGCAAATGTGTGGCATCAACGTCATCGCATTCTTCTCGTCGACGATCTTCTCCGAAATTACTCACGACAACAATAAGGCTCTATGGTCAAGTTGGGGATTCGGGCTAACGAACTTCGTGTTCGCATTCCCCGCCATCTTCACGCTCGACTCGTTCGGCCGCCGTAACCTTCTTTTGTTTACATTCCCAAACATGTTCTGGACTCTTCTTGCCGCTGGATTCTGTTATTGGGTGAAGGATGAGACTGCGAAGCTAGGAACTGTCTCGCTTTTCGTGTACATGTTCTGTGCCTTCTATTCTCCAGGTGAGGGACCAGTACCGTTTACATACTCCGCTGAGGCGTTCCCGATTGTCTCGCGTGAAGTTGGCATGGCCTTCGCCGTATTCATCAATAATTTCTTCGCAGCAATTCTATCGGTCACATTCTTTAGGATTCGCCAAGTGTTCACCATTGTGGGAACTTTCGGCTTCTATGCAGGCTTGAACGTCATGGCACTGATTTGGATCTTCCTGTGGGTGCCTGAGACAAAGAGGCTCAGTCTTGAGGAACTTGACGGCGTTTTCGGTGTTCCAACAACTGTGTTCATGAAGTACCAAATCACTGAAGCTTTGCCATACTTCTTTAGGAGGTGGATTCTCTGGGATCGGAAGGCCTACCTGCGTCCGCAACCGACAGTGTCCTCGCTCTAGGCATATCGCTCTCTACGGCAGGAAATACTGCTAAATTGTAAATTTCTTGAATGATATATACAACAATATCTAATATCTATGCTTTTATTAATGACGTAAATACGATGCATGCTCCTAGAAATATATCATGAAGTTAGATGGTTCCCGCGCAGTTTAAGCTGCCTAGTGAGGTCAGCAAAAATCAACTTGATGTCCACCAAACTAGTGCAACCCGTTCTCCATATCGCTCGCGTAAGGTTTCCCACTCAACGAAGAGCAGTCAATAAGCTGCTGAGAAGCGCGGCAGCAGGGGCGACGGAGAGATAGGCAGGAGACGATGGACGCCTTTATTTACAGGAAGGGCTAGATACCCCAACCCATCAAGTGTGCGGACCTCATTACTACTCCACGCGTATCCATCAGCACACGCAAAAACCCACACGACCAAGCGCACACTATCTCGGCGGCACCGCATAGTTTCTTTTTTTCACCCACAAGGACGTGACCCACTGTTCGTCACTGTGATCCGAGACCATCCCGAAAAAATTGCCGCGAGACTTAGCGAGGCGTTACGCACATTCTGGTAGTGCTTTTCTTCGTTGCTGAAAACCCCACAAACTCTGCCGAACTTAAGAAAGCTTGTGCAACATGAGCGGGTCGATCCGACAGTCGCAAAAGCAGCTCCTGACTCTGCAACGCCAAGGCGAGAACAAGTGGTGCTTCGAGTGCCACGCCGTGAACCCGCAGTGGGCGAGCCCGAAGTACGGCATATACATTTGCCTTGAGTGTGCTGGTGTGCACCGCAGTCTTGGCGTACACATCTCATTTGTGCGCAGCATCACGATGGATCAGTTCAAGCCGGAGGAGATGAAACTGATGGAGGCCGGTGGCAACGAGAAGGCACGCCTGTTCTTTGAAGAGAACGGCATCGACAAGACAGTATCCATCCAGGACAAGTACAACTCGACTGTGGCGGAGGATTATCGTGAGAAGCTTGCAGCCGATGCTCATGGCGAGCAGTGGGTACGCCGGGACCGACCTGTACACATTCCGCAGACCGCGGCTGCGGCGACCATCTCCGAGTCTGCTGCAGCATCACAGCAGTTCCAAAAGCCGCTGGCGCCCGCAGAGCCCACGCTGAATGAGCTCGCTTCCGATGCGATGGGCGCCCTCACGTCTGGCTGGGGCTGGTTCTCGAAGACGGTGACCCAAACTGTGACGGATACCACGGAGAACTATCTTCGCCCTGGTATGCGCCAATTTGCGGATAGCGAGCTTGGCAGCAACGCACGCAAGGCTGTCGAGCAGTTCGGACGCCGTGCACGCGATGCTGGAGCCTACGGCGCAGAGCAATTTAACAAATACGCAGGCGAAGCGATGGCCGGAGCGCCGACTGAGCAAGAGTCGGAGTATGCACACCTCTTCGATGGATGGAAGCCGCGCGACTCCCAGGCAGAAGATGCGGAAACGGAAACGCCAAAAAGAAACGCAGACGAGAGCGTAGACTCCGGGACCAACGCATCGAAAGCCCCAAAGGACACTGACGCTGACGCTAATAGCACTCTATCTCAGAGCGCGTCTTCCAAGACGAACTCGTCAAACGAGGTCACTAGCTTGCCCGAGCAGAACTCGGAGAGAGGCTCTGGCGCAAACTCGACGGATGCCCCTAGTGCGAAGAAGGCGGCACGCCCAGAGGCTCAGTTCCGCGGCATTCCGAAAGAGGGTACTCCAGACTCTGCGAAGAAACTTGAGTAACACCTTTCACCTTACGAATACACCTATATACGGAAGCGTGTTTATACATGCGCGCATAGAGATAATTTAATTTTGCGAACTCGTAGGAACAGCCTGCTTCCAGTCTCCGAGTATTTGCCTGGTTGAGAGATCAACAGCTTAGCAAAACTCCTAGAATCTAGAAAACTGGCAGAACACGCCATTCGAGTGATGATTGCTGTATCCGCCGCCTGATGCGTTGACATAATGTAATGTATGATCATGTTTGGTTTGGGTCTATGAGTGCGCGCGAGAGGCGGCGGCTCCCCTAGCCCTCATTAGATTTACGGACGCGAGCTGTTTCGCGACTGGCATTTATCACCGTCACGGTGAGGGCGAGGAGGAACATGGTATTCAACGACCGTAAATTCATCATTGTGCGCAACAATACCGAGCCAGTTGCGCGATATGAGTCGTTGGAGGCGCTAGTCACGGCGAACGGGGGAGAGATCGTGGCGTGGGACGAGCGCGCGGATGTTGACGTCTCGCCAAAGCTCGTTATCATTGCGGGATCAATGGACTATGAGCGTGCCGATGAGATGAAGAGGTTCATGATCCCGACTGTCACCGAGGACTGGGTGCATGCATGTATTCAGGAGCGAAAGCTGGTGCCAATGAGGCCGTACTCACCAGACCCGAGAAATTTCATGCGCGATGTCATGGCGTGCTTCTCCCAGCTCACACCCGGTGACACCGATGTTTTTAAAGCGGGGATAAGAGCAAGCGGTGGTGATTTCACGGACCTAGTGACACGATATACGTCGCATGTTGTCGCTACGATACTTGAAACGCCTGAGGTCCAGATCGTTTTGCAGAGCCGCGAGAATAATAACAGCATCGGCATCAGACTCGTTCGCCCAGAATGGCTGGACGTATGCATGAAGTTGCAGTGCAAAGTTGATGACGGTCCCTACCTGCTTGACGCGCCTCAAACGTCCGATACGCAGTCCACACAGGACCTTACGGGAACTTTTCCCTTGAAAGACAGTCCGCGCTTAGCCGTACAACAGTCTATGCGCGAGTCCCTGGGGTCAAATATCCTTGATGGCCGGCGGTTCTACCTGGGCGACGACCTCGGCCTCAGCGACAAGGTTGGCAAAACTGTCACATACCTCATCGAAACCAATGGCGGGGTTATCGAGCCTACGATCGAAAATGCACAAGTCTACTTGGGGAAATGGCGCGAAGGCTCTCAATACATTAAGGCGTCGCGACTCAGAATAGTTGTTGGCAACATTACCTGGTTGTATTGGCTAATGATCCACCAAAAGTTCGAAAAGCCTACGCATCTCCTGCACTACCCGGAAGTCAAGGGCGGCCTAACGGGCATGCGCGATCTTCGCATTTGCATCACAAATTATACTGGAGATGCACGGGCGTACCTGCAGTCTCTTATTCAGTCCATGGGTGCCACCTACAGTGGCAAGCTTGTCGAGAAGAACACAACCCACCTTATAACCGCGTATCCGTCCGGGCAAAAGTACGATGCGGCCAAGAAGTGGGGGATTCCCATTGTGAACCATCTGTGGCTTGAAGACAGCTACGCGTACTGGCACCGGCAGGACGAAGAATCCCGCATTTACAGCTATTTTCCTCCAAAGCTGTCTATGTCAACGTTAATTGGTACGAGACACTTGGTTCAAAATGTACTGCAAAAATTCCAAAACCCCGACGACCTTGGCCGCGGCGAACGCGAGCATCACAAGCGCCAGGCAAAGCAGCGAGCAGGCGATTGGTTACACGATGCTATGATCATCGAGGGAGAGTACCATAAGAAGCTACGACGGGGGAAGCTGCCTCCGCTGGATGCAGGCCAAGAGCAGCTTGAGACTCTCAATCGCAAGCTTTCGTCCTCCCCTCCGCCTGCTTCTCCTTCACCTGTACAGCAACATCAATCTGAGCATGTGGATGCAGCGTCTCCTCACCCCCCACCACGTTCCAAGGAAAGCACAGGGGCTGCTACGGTTGGTCTAAAGCTACAATCGCGAGATAACTCCCGAAATAGCTCCCCAAGTCCAGCGCGCTCGGATCCTCCTCATCAGAATGGCAAAGCGGCAATTAATGTTGAGACCCCCAGAAGCAATGGCCATGTGCCCAGGCTCGGGACCGCGTCGCCATCAAGCACGGCCACAAGTTCGTCGTCGCAGTCTGTGCCGCTAAGAGTCATGTTTAGCGGCGTAGATGAACCACCGAGTAATAAGGAGTGTGCGAAAATAGGTCTGAGTGCTGTGAAAAGCGCTCCAGTGAATGTACTAGTCGCACCTCGTTTCTTGAAGACTGTCAAATTCCTCCAGAGTCTTGCCGAAACTGAGGAGTTTGTGGACCCTCTTTGGATAGAGACAAGCATAAGCGCTGGACAGATTGTTGACATGAAGTCATTTCGCATCAATGACCCGCAGCTCACGGCCGCGTTGGAGCGTCGCGCCCATCTCGGGGGTCGCGGACTGTTCGATGGTCTAAAGTTCAGGCTCGATCCCGAGCTTCGCGACAAAACTACAACATTCAGAGACCTCATCAAGGCCCACAAGGGTCAGCTTTCTGGACGCAGCATGAAGGAACCCGTCATAGAAGTGGGCAACAAAGATGGCCAGGTGCCGTTCGAGAAGTTCATTTCCGCCATTCAGCATATGGACGCGTCGCTTCTAGACACGTAGTTAGATGCTCTAAGCGCCAGACATTCAACGCCAAACTCATAACCATAGCAGGCGCCGGTAATAGAAGAAGACTAACTAATGAATTTAATTATACGCTGCTGTCGCTAATTTGATTGATACGGTAGGACGAAGCCCAGAAGCTAAGCAGCATAAAAATCATGTAAAGATGCCTAAACATTTAACTAATAGTCTTCACAAAGGCCTTGCGCTTTAAGCATCGTAAGTGGACGACGACACGTCACCACCGCGACCAGTCCAGTTGACGTGGATATCCTTGCCGGCAGGGTAGTCGGCGTCGGCCTCCTCCTTGAGGACACGGAAGGTGTGGGCACCGAAGTAGTCACGCTGGGCCTGGATAAGGTTGGCCGGGACGCGAGACGAACGGTAGCCGTCGTAGAATGCAAGCGCGGTCGAGAAGCAAGGAGTCGGCACACCGTGCTGAACGGCAAGACCGACAATCTCACGCCACGAGTCCTGGGCCTTGAAGATGGCCTCGTAGAAGAACGGGTAGAAGAGAAGGTTCTCGAGCTCCGGGTCCTTGCGGTAAGCCGCGGTAATGTCCGCGAGGAAGACCGAGCGGATGATGCAGCCACCGCGCCACATGAGACCAATGCCGGCGTTGTTGAACTTCCAGCCGTACTCCTTACCGGCAGCACGGATTAGCTGGAATCCCTGGGCGTAAGAGATGATCTTAGAGGCATAGAGAGCCTGCTCAAGCTTGTCAATGAAATCCTGCTTGTCACCCTTGTACGGCGGGATCTCCGGGCCCTTGAGGATCTTCGACGCTCTGACACGCTCATCCTTGATAGAGGAAAGGCAGCGTGCGAAGACGGCCTCAGATACAAGCGTGAGTGGCATGCCAAGCTCGAGGGCCTCAATAGCGGTCCACTTACCAGTACCCTTCTGTCCAGCCTCGTCAAGGATCTTCTCGACCAGCGCTTCACCAGACTTGGTCTTATATGCTAGCACATCACGGGTAATCTCGATAAGATACGAGTCGAGCACACCCTTGTTCCACTTGTCGTAGACCTTCGAGGCTTCCTCATCGCTAATCTTAAGGAACTTGCGCATGAGGTCGTAGGTCTCGCAAATGTTCTGCATATCACCGTACTCGATACCGTTGTGCACCATCTTGACGTAGTGGCCCGAACCAGCCGGTCCAATCCAGTCGCAGCACGGCTCGCCCTGGGACTTGGCAGCGACATCCTGAAGAATATGCTTGAGATGCGGCCACGCACGCTCGTCGCCACCCGGCATCAGCGACGGGCCATGGCGGGCACCGTCCTCACCACCAGAGACACCCATGCCAACGTAGAGGAATCCCTTCGCCTTGAGCTCATCGTAGCGGCGGTTGGTGTCGTGGAAGTTCGAGTTACCACCGTCAATGATGATGTCACCCGGCTCGAAGTGCTCAATAAGCTGGGAAATGAAGTTGTCAACGGCAGGTCCAGCCTTGACGAGCAGAATAACACGCCTCGGCTTCTTCAGCTTCTTTGCGAGCTCAGCAACAGAGTGCGCGCCGTGGATGTTCGGGAAAGGCTTGGCCTCGTTCTCGAGGAAGCGGTCGACCTTCGCCGTGGTGCGGTTGTACGCAACGACGTTGTAACCGTGATCCGCAATGTTAAGGATCAGGTTCTGGCCCATGACGGCCAGACCGATCAGGCCAATATCACCAACAGCTTCCGAGGAGGACATATTTCTTTTTCGCTAAAGACAGGTGGTAATCGGTGGTTCGATGGGACGTTCGCTTTATATATACCGGCGGCTGACGTGTAAATTGTGCCAGGGCGAGAAGCAGCAATCCCGGGCTGCATGGGACTCGCAGCTAGACGCATCCCGGATCGCTGCTGGCCTATGGGACGATGGCATGGACCAGGGTTTGGGTGACATACTTATCCAACGGTCACACAGCAGAGGGGAACTCAGCAACAGTTGCCGCGAGCCAGGACTTTGCCGGGACATCCGAGCCTCCCACAGATATTACTGAATACTAGAACTATGAGACACTTATACTGAGCTAAACCTTCAAGCTCGTTAGGTCTCTACCATCCTAAGCGCCATAGCCGGTGTGCCGTGCAAAAGTCACGCCCCTATGGTTACGGATCAATCGAAACCCCTGCCCACCCCACCCGCCTGCGCTAGGGGAAGAAGAGGATGCGAGCGACGGTATGGGCCCAGTCCCTCACCGCTGCTCTAATTAGGGCGGGTGTGCGGGGCTCCGCCTGCCTCAGCAGCGGCGGGTCTGCCTGACTTCATAATACGACGTGCGTGCAGATTCTTGTCGAATTAAACGATTCCGCCAGGCGGCTGTCAGAAGACTAAAGGGAGTTTTCTTGTGGGGAAATTCTGGCTACTAGTACATGATTTCACGGTGGGTCGCAGTGGAGGATTCCGAACATGCGGCTTAGACTTTATGCTTTCTTTCTAATCGCTTCTGGGCATGCTCAAGGGCAATCGTAATATCTGCAGAGCCGCGTGAGAAGGTTCTCAGGTCATAATATGCTGGCGCAAGCTCAAGCAACCATTCTGGCTTGACGCACGTCACTGTGCGAATATAATTAGTAGTTGTGAGCACAAGCTCGTGATAGAGAACAAAGTCGTAACCCTGTGCGAGAACAGACGACGGGTGGATCATTACCTCCTGATTGTCCTTCACCGTTTTCAGCGTTTTACGCGAACGCTTAGCAACCTGCATGAAAAAGCCCTTAATTAGAGCCTTCTTGATGCGCGAATCAAAATGCTTATGGGTTCGCGGTGTGCTGAGGAGGGCATGCCCCTGGCGCTGCATGATACCACGCAGCTGGTTCCGCACGGACCTTGCGCTCGTTAGCGACCGGTAATTAAGATAGTACTCCCAGGCCCATTTCGACGCCTGGCTCGAGTCTTTCGCGAGTTGTGCCTCGAACTCGTCGTACACGTTTAGCAGGGTAATATGGTCACTTGTCTCGTCTGCAAACGTGAGCTTGGCGTCGTCCGCTTCGCGCCGCGCATTATTCGGGCGCACGAACACGTTTGGCACCGATAGCATGGCAACGATTGTCAAGAGCTCCTCGCTGCACTTCATTTTTGCCGACGAAATCAGCGTCACAGCCAACGTTGGATCGAGCGGAATCAACGAGCACTGCCGTCCAAGCTCCGTGAGGTTCCCGTTGTTGTCAATACACCCGAGATAATTCAGTTCCTCGAGCGCGCGCATCATCGTCTCTGGGGCTGGCGGGTCGATGAAGTCAAAATGTACAAGGTCGTCTATACCGAGCTTCTTCAACTCCAGGATTGTGTTTGACAGATTTGATCGCAGAATTTCTGGGTAGCTTTGCTCAATCAGCTCTGTGCGGTACGCTTCTTGTGTGTACAGACGGAAGCATTTTCCGGGCTGCGTACGGCCGGCACGACCTGCTCGTTGTTGCGCCGATGCCTTTGAAATCGGCGACACGAGCAGAGACTCAAGCCTCACACGGGGGTTGTACACTTTTTGCTTTGAGAAGCCAGGATCAATCACGTACACAATTCCGTCGATAGTAAGCGATGTCTCGGCGATGTTTGTACCGACAACAACCTTACGGCCGCCCTCTGGTGCCTTTCGGAAGATCTGCTGCTGCTGCTGCGGAGGTAGCGAGCCGTAGAGTGGGTAGACGTCGAGAGGGCCGACACGGCGCTCGTGCATCATGTCGTCTGCCTCAGCCTTAATTTTGCGGCAGGCATCCTCAATTTCCTCCTCTCCCGTCAAAAACAGCAGGATATCGCCGCTTCCGGCTGGCTCAGAGCTGTGGATCTGCAGCACAGTCCGTACAGCGGATTGCAGATAATCCTCCTGATACTCAGGCGTATAGAAGATTTCCACTGGATGCGTGCGGCCAGGGACAGCAAGCAAGGGAGCGTTATTGAAATACTTCTGGAACTTCTCGGCGTCGAGCGTTGCGGACATAATGACAAGCTTCAGCTCGGGCCGTCGTTGAATCACAAGCTTGAGCAAGCCCATGAGAATATCAGTCGCCAGTGTGCGTTCGTGGGCCTCATCGAGTATGATACAGGAGTATCTCTTGAGGTCCGGGTCCGTCATTGCCTCGCGCAGTAGCATACCGTCCGTCATGTACCGCAGTTTTGTCGCCTCGCTCGTCTTGTCCTCGAAACGGATCGAATAACCAACCTCAGCACCAAGCTGAACATCCATCTCAGTGGCAACACGGTCAGCTACGCTCATCGCAGCGACACGCCTGGGCTGCGTGCAAGCGATCTGACTGTTGGAGTTGCCACGCGAGAGCTCGTCCATGGCGATGAACTGGGGAATCTGTGTAGTCTTACCGCTACCTGTTTCTCCAACGAAAACCAGAACCTGGTTGTTGTGGTATAGTTTCAGAAATTCTTGTCGCTCGGTGTGCACGGGGAGCTGCCGCCGCGTATCCAGAATGGTGAAGTAGCGCTGCGAGTAGTCTTTACCGAGCCATGGATTCTCAGGGCCATTCTCGAGACGAATTGCTTCTTCCATGGCGGCTTTCGTCTTAATTTTCTCGGTCTTCTGCCTTTTTTGCTCAGGCTCTTCTGTCATGCAAAACCAAGCGCTAGTTAAAAAGTTCCAGTTGATTTTACCAACTACTGGAAAAAAATTAGGTAACCGAGATGGGCCTTCGCAGCCTTAGCCCGACCTTATCTGTTTAGGTTCAAAATACAGCGAATGAATAGCCTAAGAAAAATTAGGAAGAATGGACCAGTGCAATGGATCCCTGAATCCGACTTATACATATTAAGCTCAGCGTAAATACTCACATGCTGCCATGAGGGGGTTGACACATAGTCTCCATATGTGTGAAGAGGTAGCGGCCACCCGCATTAACCCTAGACCGCCTAAGTACCTAGCAGCGCGCGGTATGTGGTCCTGCATCGTGGGATATCGGCACCCAATTGTTTCGTCTCTTAAACGTCCTTGCTGAAGCATGGACAGGGGACATAGGATGCTGGTATTAACGAGAGGTCGTATATCTGCACTTCGCACAGTGTGTAAGGCTCAGCGCGCATTCTCGAGTCGGCAAAGCAGTGATGATGAGCGTGAGCTCGAGTCGTCGCGCGTTCCGTCATCGCAGCTGGAGCGCATGTACCACTACGGCCAGCTCGCAACTGGTCTTGGTTTTGGCGCCTTGTCCGAGGGAATCAAGCGGTTGGGCGGTGGAAGCAGCTCAGGGAGCTTGTTTCTTAACAAAGACAATCTAGACAGGATGGTGCGCAAGCTCAGCCGCATGCGCGGGGCAGCGCTGAAAATCGGACAACTCATCTCGTTCCAGGACGAGAGAGTTATACCCAAGGAGATCCAGGAGATGCTGGCACGACTGCAGAGTAAAGCGAACTTCATGCCTCCAAGACAACTTGAGAAGGTTATGGCGCAGGGGCTTGGTCCGGACTGGCGCACTGCGTTCACGGAGTTTGAAGAACGACCATTTGCGGCAGCATCAATTGGCCAGGTACACAGGGCCAAGGTGGGTGACACAAAGGTTGCTGTGAAGGTGCAGTTTCCGGGAGTCGCGCGGAGCATTGATGCCGACCTTAATACTCTGTCAATGATTCTCATTGGCTCCCGACTCCTCCCAGAGGGGCTCTTTTTGGACAAGACAATTGAAAATGCTCGGACGGAACTTGCATGGGAGACAGACTACTGCCGCGAGGCACACTACGCTATGAAGTACGCCGAGCGGCTTGGCGATGACCCGTCTGGCGGCTCGTACCGCGTTCCGCGAGTGTTTCTTGAACAGAGCTCCAAGAATATCCTGGTCATGGAGTACATGGAGGGCTCCGAAATTAGCAAACTTCCAAAAGAGTGGAGAACGCCGGAAGTGTACAATGACATCGCGACACGCGTCATGCGTTTGTGCCTGCTCGAGATATCGCGGTTCCGTTTCATGCAGACTGATCCGAATTGGGCAAACTTTCTGATGAATACCAACTCGAATCAGCTCGAGCTTCTGGATTTCGGCGCGACGAGAGACTACAGCGATAAGTTTATCAATCCATACCTCAACATCCTGCGTGCTGCCGTACGTGAAGACCGTGAGGCATGCGAGAAGTACTCCATAGAGTTGGGGTACCTCACGGGACTGGAATCTAAGGCGATGCGCGAGGCACACATAGACTCGATCATTATCCTCGGCGAGCCCTTCCGTTCCAAATCCTACGACTTCAGGGACCAGACTGTGACGGACCGGGTTCGTGGAAATATCAGTCTCATGTTGCGTGAGCGCCTGACGCCGCCGCCCGAAGAGACGTACGGTCTTCATCGCAAATTAAGCGGAGCTTTCCTCCTCTGTGCGCGCCTGAACGCAAAAGTACCATGCGGTGAGCTTTTTGAAGAGATTGTCGGGCTATGACGTATAGAGTGAATTGTATATAAGAGGAATAATAGCGCTTGTCGTGCTGCTGATTGAGTGCTCTCATTCGATATTCAAGAATTATTATAAGATTACACAGAGTAATTTGTCCCTCTAGTTTTTCTCGGTGGCATTGTTCCGTTACGTTTCGTTACTTGCCTCCTCATCTACACAAGTACTGTCTATCGTGAAAGGGTTCGCTGGATTCACCGACGCAGTTTCGGTATTTCGAGGCCTGGACTTGAGCTACCGCCAGATCTTGTTCGGGACTGCGGTGGCCTCTCAGACAGCCTCTCCGGCGATCTAGGTGGTGAGCTGAGATCAGGTTGTGACTTTGGAGACGAAGTGTTACCAGAGATCGGCAGGATTGCGTTAATTCCTAGCCCGCGAATAGGTGTTGTATCAGTGCTGCCGCCGATGCTAGCCTCTGGATCCAGCCGGGGCATCATATTAAGCCCCAGTGGTCGCAAGGTGTTATTACTCAAGACACGATGCGACGACGGCGTGGGCGTTGATGGTGGCTCCACGCCGAAAAATGGGGTCGCCGGAGTCGTTACAGACCGGTTGTACACAGCAGGCTTGCGGGTTTGCTTAGAGGCATCGATTTCAGCCTGCTTTGCCCGAGTCGCCTCAAATATACCAGGCGCCCGATGCAAGAGATCCACAACAAGAGCAGCCGGATGTGTATCATGCATAGTCATTGCGGATGGGGCGCGGGGACGAACCAGCGGCAATGCTAGGGACTTGGCAAGCTGCGCCTGTGCTCCCTCTTCGGGGAAAGCAGTCCTGAGATACTCAATCACCTGCTGGAGGGCATCCCTGCTATCAGTAGATACCTGGGTAAACATGGTGGCTACAGCTTCACAATCAGGAGTTTCCTCAGCAGAATACAATTGCTTCACGCGCTCGTATATTGTGAACGGTACAAGCGACTCCGGCAATTCAAGAAGGTATTGCCGGAACGCTGAGACAACGACATGTGGAGTGAAGAAGCGAAATACGGCGTCGGCGTTAAATGGCTTTCCGGTATTAATCTGAGCCCGGAGCTTATATATTTCCGAGATAGGCTCTGGATGCGTCCACCATTCCACTTTTCCTGCCACATCTGGGTTTTCCGAGATCCAACCCAGGAATAAGGGGATGACGAACTTGGACTGCGCGATATCAACGCCGTATGTCTGCACTATATTCCCGTTGAAGTAGTCACGGAACACAGTGATATTCGGAATAAACGGTCCGGTTTCATGACTGGCCACAAGCGCCGCCAGATCCTTCTGCGGGTTCACTTTGTTCCCCATTGCTGACAGCCGCAGCTGCATACTGAGCTGGTCCTCAATACGGAACGCGAGCCGTGTGAAGTCTTGCATGGCTGTTCTGATTGCCTCTTCACGGTCCTGCTCCAGCTTTTCAATAAAGTCGTAGATCTTCATGATCTCTTGCTCCATATCACAGCGATACACGTCGAGCTCAAGCACTGCCTGCAGATAATGCTCCTCGCTGACGTCGGTGGCCCGCACCGTTGCAGAAGTACCTGTCGACCCTGCTGTCGAGGATACCAAGGACGCCGCGCTCGACGCACCAGCACCGGTGCCGCTAGCGCCGTCGGCAGGGGTACCTTGCTTGGAACCATGAGAGCTTGCAGTTGTAACAGACGCACCATCTCCTGTCACAGATGTATCCGATTCATCGCTGGCGTCCTCAATGAGCTCAAACGCGCTAGGCTGCCACTGGTAGTGTGTGTTGTGAGTGCTCTGATACCGGTTCGAGATCTGACCAACGGGCTTCAGGAATCCCTGATCCACGAGAGACTGGCCAAACTTCTCAGCATAGGCGAAGCTGTCGTTACGGAGATGCTTTCGAGCCGCCGTCGCAATGCTCGAGCCAGATGTAACATCATGGTACGATCCTAGCAGCGGTACCTTGTATTCCGTGAGAGTGACGTCGTCCAGGATCTGATGCAGCAAATCCGCGAGTTGTGGGCGCGTGTAGTCGAGACCTGCCACGGTGTAGGTCTTCCTGCGGCGCGGGGGACCTGCCCTCGCAGCCTCCTCTGGGGCTGTGTTCAATCGCTCCCGGAGCATTCGTATTGTCTTTATAATTGGGTCCCGCGGGGATCCCCCGGCGGTAGCGTCTTCGTAGTTATGACAGTGTTCATAATAAACTAGGCGCTGTTTGTTGGCCGCTTGGAGCAGGTTGTCGTAACCGGCAACAAGGCTGGCGAGACGAGAGTGGCAAGAGGCGATACGCGACGCATACATGTCACACCACTTTTGTAGAGGCTCGCGCACGAGCTTCTCCAGATCGGTGGCAATTCTAGTGTGCATTACCGCTTTGTTCACGGTCTCTGACGTGAATAGGTCTAGTGTGGATCGGAGTGTAGAGCTCTGTATAGCACGGCCATCCCTCGTACCACCTGCTGGGGCCGCAGGGAGCATATGTAGCTGCGGGTTTTGCGAGAGCTGGGCTAATTGCGAAGCGTGCGCGTGCTCAATGCGAACACGCTCCTTCACCATGAGGAGAAACTGCTTGTTCTCGGCAAGGCTAGGGCGCAGAGACGTCATTAGTGCTTCAATTCCAGATACATAGTCGTGGGACCAGAAGGCATCTGCGATCATTTTGCCGGCGACGCGGCGTACACCTTATTGATAGCTGGTCTTCCCTTTTCAAGCTTGCAAGCTGGGAACGCGTTGGAAACTCGCCAAGGTTAGGGGTTGTATTGCTGGTCCAGCCCCATGAGTATTATGGTTACGTACCGCTCACGCTGGCGTGTGCTACATGTGCAATTCTCGAGATGTATTCATTCCCAAAATGCTATAGCGAGTGAGTAGTTCAGTAGCCTAGCCAAAATTTCCAGTAAGAAAATATTTGCAGTGACGGAGCGTACCTCGCAAAGAAGCCATATGATCGACCGCTTAAAATGTTACAGCATTTTTGTATAGTCCTCGGCAACTGCTGAGGACAAGGAGAATCCAGACATTGAATCACACATTGGACTATTCAGAGAGGTTCTGAGTACTGGACGAAGCGTGTCGCGCATTCAGTGCCTAACCGGCGATAACGTTAGTAGCTATCTTATTTATAGAACGGGTTGCGCCAAGTTCGAACGTGCACGGAGTGGTGCATCAAGTTCTCATGAGTTGATGACGGCTTCCACGCCATTTCAGCTTCTCGGAGCTCAATGTGTGAACAGGTGAGCGTAATCCTTATTTGACTGGTTCGGGAACGCGATGGGGAGCCACATGATACTGTGGTTGGGATCCGATCGAACGCCGGCTCAACCGCCCCCCGCCTTCGAAGAAACTACATTTATTGGTCCGGCAGTGCTCGATCGCTTCCTACATCGCTCCCCAATTCTTGAAGATTTGGTTCAGCTGATTCCACGTGAAATGTCTGTTCTTCAGCGAGTCTTGCAGAATGTGCCAGCCGGCAACCGGGCTATCGTCATCCCTGATGGAGGCCCGCAGCTCTCTCACGGCGAACTTCAATCCGCTGTGGCACAATTTAGGGCTGATCTTGCAGACCTTGATGGCGGAAAGCTCCTCCGGGCGCAGGATCCTGTATCTATTGCGCTGCCCAATGGGCTTGACTTCACGATTGCTTTCCTCGGAGTCACTGGCGCTTCGCTGATTGCAGCGCCGCTGAACTCGAACTATAAGCGAGGCGAGTTCGAATTCTATCTTGATGACATGAAGTCGAAGCTCCTCATTGTTCCCCAAGGTAGCGTCAAGGAGAACTATGCCGCTGTTCAGGCAGCCCAGAAATTTGGCATCAGCGTTGCCGAGGTCGGATGGAACGGCGACCGCGTGGCCATTAATCTCACTATTAAGGGGGGGAACGCCGTGAGCTCAGGAACGCAACGTTTACGTGACCCCGAGCCGAGCGACATCGCTTTTGTGCTTCACACCAGTGGGACAACAGGCCGCCCCAAGGCCGTGCCTCTGCTACACAGTAACATGATCGCGACCGTGCGCAACATCGTTGGAACATACAAACTTAGCGAGGCGGATACATCCTACTTGGTGATGCCATTATTTCATGTTCACGGCCTCCTTGCCGGCCTCTTGGCGCCGCTCGGATCTGGCGGCTCCGCTATCATCCCGCCGCGCTTCTCGGCCCATCACTTTTGGGGCCATTGGCAGGCCCACCGCGCTACCTGGTACACTGCAGTGCCGACAATTCACCAAATTGTTCTTAAGCACCCGATTCCGACGAGCCCAAAACCACAGATCCGGTTTATTCGCTCTTGTTCGTCGTCGCTCGCCCCTGTCGTGTTCCACGAACTCGAGGAGAAGCTTGGCGCACCCGTTCTTGAAGCATACGCAATGACAGAAGCATGCCACCAGATGACATCGAACAGCTTGCCGCCTGACTTCCGCAAGCCGGGCACCGTTGGTGTTGGGCACGGTGTTGAAGTTGTGATTCTCGATGACAAGGACAACGTGCTTCCGCCGAACACGGAGGGTGAGATAAGCGTTCGCGGTCCAAATGTGACGCCTGGCTATCTCAACAACCCAAAGGCAAATGCTGAGTCGTTCACGAAGGGCTCACACTACTTTCGTACCGGTGACCAGGGTAAGATTGACGACGATGGCATGGTTGTGATCACGGGTCGTATTAAGGAGCTCATCAACCGCGGTGGAGAGAAGATCTCTCCAATTGAACTTGATGGCGTTTTGCTGAGCCACCCTGCTGTGAGTGAGGCAGTCGCTTTCGGCGCGCCCGACGAGATGTACGGCCAGCAAGTCAATGCTGTCGTTGTTCTCGCTCCCGGTAAACGGGCCACTGAGCAGGAACTCAAGGAATTCGTTGCCGGCAAGGTTGCCAAGTTTAAGGTGCCAACGAAAATCTTTTTCACAGACGTGATGCCGAAGACGGCGACGGGTAAGATTCAGCGCCGCATTATTGCGGATAAGTTCGCAGGAAAAATCAAGCCCAAGATTTAGAGGTAGATTAAACACATTCTAGCCGTTCAATGGAAAAAAAAATTAGATGTTCTAATGGCATCGAGGTGCAGAACCCGATGCCTATTTGCCTATCTGTCTTCGCTTGTCACATTGTGCCTGACAGCTAAAGACCTGCAAATATACTGATTTATTCTCTCTTATAGCTTAAATTCATATGTTGAGGCATATGCTTTGGCTCTGAGCTAATAGTGCCGCGAGTATGACGCTGTTTGTCAAAGTGCGCGCTTTATGCATGCGATCTCTCGAATCTGCCTATCCCCTTTCCCCCGAGCATATGCGAAACTCGATCGCCGGGGCAGACTCGAACAGTAAAGAAACTTCACCACTGGCAGCGATGTGTGAAAAAACAGGAAAAACTAAGATGCTTATCTTGCACAGCAGAGGAAAGGAACTGGCGCCAGTAAGACAAAAATATAGAATTATGAGAGGCGCAGCAAAAATAGCGGGAGTTTTAGCAGGGGTGGAAGAGAAAAGGGTAGTCATTTATTTTTATTCGCATGCGAGCCACTGGACGATGATGCTGCAGGGGCGACTCCGCTTGACACAGGGTGACTTACACCGGGCTAGGGTGGTATAAGAATGGCCATCAGTGCTGAGGCTAGGATAATTTAACGGCAATATAAATAGAACAATCTCTGAATGTAACTTTTTCTCAACGTTTTCGTGCAGTTCAGGGATTTCTGCTTCCAGAATATATGTTTTTGCGAGGCCTTACTGACGGGGCCCTAGAGGTGTGATGATATGAACTTGCATTCCACCCAAGCCCTGGTTCCAAAAATAGAGTTAACCACTTCACAACATACGTTTATATATTGGTGGCCAGGTTTCGCACGAATTGCCTCCGTGGCGGCTAAGTCATAATCTGGGAGAGGGGCCACACATAAGTCCACCCACACCCGCGCAGAGCCTGAGGCGTTCGAGTCAGCCTGAATTGAAGCTGGTTAAAGGCCGATGATTGAGGATCCTGATCGGAAGACCTACACGGTCTCTCATCAAAGTTTTATTATAGACAAGCATCTCGAACTCACGCGGGAGCTTGGTCGTGGGGCCTATGGTGTAGTTTGTGCAGCCAAATGCCAAAACTCGCCAGGCGTCGCTGTGAAAAAAATCACGAACATTTTCAGCAAGAAAATCCTTTGTAAACGGGCACTACGGGAGCTTAAGCTGCTGATCCATTTCCGAGGCCACAAGAACATTACCTGTCTTTATGACCTCGACGTGGTTTACCCTGCAAACTTCAACGAGGTGTACCTTTACGAGGAGCTAATGGAGTGCGACCTGCATCAAATCATCCGATCCCGCCAACCACTCACAGACAGCCATTACCAATCGTTCATCTATCAGATCCTGGTCGGCTTGAAGTATATCCATAGCGCTGGCGTTCTCCACCGAGACTTGAAGCCCGGAAACCTTTTGGTGAATGCAGACTGCGAGGTGAAGATCTGTGACTTCGGGCTGGCCCGAGGTTTTGATGAGAGCTCAACCGAGGTGAACGCAATGACAGAGTACGTGGCCACGCGATGGTACCGCGCGCCTGAGATTATGTTAAGCTTCTACAATTACACTAAGGCGATCGACGTCTGGTCCGTGGGCTGTATCCTCGCGGAGCTGCTGGGCGGCAAGCCGTTCTTTAAGGGTGACTCACCGTTTGACCAGCTTAACCAAATTTTGAGGGTGCTAGGTACGCCATCCGAGGAAACCCTTGAGCGCGTCGGGTCTGAGCGCGCACAAGAGTACCTGCGCTCGCTCGCCTATAGCGCGCCGATCCCGCTGTCATACTTTTTCCCTTACGCTAATCCAGATGCACTGGATTTGCTCGCAAAAATGCTCACTTTCGATCCTGCGCATCGGATAGATGTTGAATCTGCACTTGAGCATCCTTATTTAAAAGTCTGGCATGACCCTGCAGACGAGCCATCGTGTCCAGCTCTGTTTGATTTCAGTTTCGAGCAAATTGAGGATATGGAAGAGCTGAAGCAAGTGATTGTTGAGGAGGTCGAGACATTCAGGCAAGTTGTTAGGCAGCAAAGTGCCTCAGCTCCGGAACTTGATAGCCCCCCATCTACTCTGGACGGCTCAGCTTTCCAAGATAATCTCTTAGGATCAGGCGCTGTGTCCGTTGCTGACGACGAGGTCACTCCTGTTCCGCACTAGAGCACTCATCTATTATTTCGTTCTTGCAACAGCACCCCACCATCGCTCCTGTTTCCATAAAAAAAAAAAAGAGAAGGACCGTCCAAATGGCAGAGGTATCTCTCTGCTATCTCCCAATTCGGTTTCTACACGTCACGAAGTAGGTTACAACGTATTCGGATTGGCGTTTATAGAAATCTACATAGCGTTCACTTTTTGATCTAGTGGATGCCCCGGGCTCGCGGCAACTCGAAGCCGCACACTGAATCATAATCATCTATGTAAGTGTGTAAATACTCGTAACCAATGCATTGTATATACGTGATGTGTAGCTTATATGAATTCGTCGACTTTACAATCACGAGGAGCTAGATGTCGGCGATCTCTAACGTATGTTGGTGTGACAGCCGAGATAGTGCCACATGACATTACGATCCCGCCATCTTATAGTGAAGGGAAGGACTAAAGATAACGTATATGATGCATGACTAATCATTAATTTCCCAATTTGGACGCGCTAGTCTCCACCGACCGTCTATACCTTAGTGCTTCAGAGGATTCCAGATTTCAAGCGACACGACTCGATTTGAACTGGCTGGAAAGCACGAGGAACTATGAGGACTCAAAAATATTCGCCGCTCCCTGTGCATGAGCCGAAACTGCCTAGGGATGAGAGACGGAAATACCAAGGCTCGAGAAGGGAGCGCCTTGGCAAAATGCTGAGGCACTCCATCCACCTCGCTGCAGCTCTAATGATCCTTCTAGTGGTTTCAATCGGTGCTTTGATGGTGGTATCACTGTTATGGTCAGTATTCCAGCCAGGAAAACATGTTGCAGCTTTGACGCTCGCCGAGCTTCGTAACGGCACGTATGCCTCGCAAACTATGTCAATTCAATGGACCGCCGATGGGAAAAATGGAGAGTTTCTGCAAATGTCTGCGAAAAATATCTCCATCGCGACTTGGGGTGATAAAAGCAGCATCAAATACATCGCCCCGCGCGAATTTACGTTCGATGACGAGTCGCACAACGTTTTCCACGTTGAAGTGAACAAGCAGCGCACACATGCCATTGCTTTCACAGACCGTGTTAAGAACTGGCGTCACTCATCCTTTTCGAGAATCTGGTTGCTCGAGATCAGATCGAAGGCCATCAAGCCTATTGAGAAGGACGTAAGCATTGCGAGCTGGAGCCCGAGCGGAGAGTCGTTTAGCTATGTTCTCGATCACAACGTCTTTGTCTACGATCTCGCCTCTGGCTCGGCTAAGCAAGTTACGTTTGATGGTGGCGCTGATGTATTCAATGGAATCCCTGATTGGGTCTACGAGGAGGAAGTGTTCTCAGCAGACTCAACTTTATGGTGGAGTGAGACTGGCAGGCATCTTGCCTACCTGCGTATGAATGATTCGCTGGTTCCCACCTTCCCTATACCGTACTTCATCGACCCTAAGCAGAAGTCTGGTCCGGTCCAGGCGTATCCGGAGCTCACCGAGCTGAAGTATCCCAAGCCTGGATACCCAATTCCCAGCGTTGAATTGTGGACGTACACAATGGGAGCTGACGAGCCAGTTCGTGTGCCAATCGACACGAAACTGAACGAGCCGATTGTGAGTGACGTCATCTGGGCCGGCGAGCAAGCTGTTGTCAAGGTGATGGACCGTGAGAGTGATTTCCTGGAAGTGTGGGTTGCCGATCCGACGTCGCACAAGGCAGTTAAAACGCGATCATATTCTTCGGAGGAGCTTGGCGGCTCGTGGTTTGAAATTGTGCACAACAGTAGAGCGGTTGGCAGCGAGGGTTACATCGATACTATCGATGTCGACGGCTACAATCATCTGGCTTTTTTCTCACCAGTTAATTCGTCGACACCTATCGTGTTGACGCGCGGCCCATGGGAGGTGGACGACTCAGATATCACCGTGAATCTTGAGACCCGGCATGTCTACTTCCAAGCTTCTAAAAGGTCCTCCATAGAGCGCACGCTCTACCGCGCTTCCCTTAATGGTTCTGACCAAGAGATCACGCCAGTGGCATTTGATGGGCCAGGTGTTTACAGCGCGAAATTTTCGGGGGATGCGAGCTACGCCTTGGTCGGGTACACGGCACCGGATGCACCGTTGAAGCAAGCAGTCGTGAGCCTGCCGGAAGATCTAGGCGAACTCAAGCAATGGAGCCTCTTGAACAACAGCAAGTTGCACGATCTTTTGAAGGAACGTGGGCTCGTCCCACTGGACAGCAAAGATGCTGGCAGTGACAAGGATTCTGTACAGTACGGTACGGTGGATATCGGCAATGGCGTATCTGTGAACTATCGGGAGATAAGGCCAACAAAGTTTAACCCCAAGAAGAAGCATCCGCTGTTGTTCTACAATTATGGTGGTCCTGGCTCTCAAATGGTGCAGAAGCAACTAACGCTTGACTTTCAGCGAGCTTTCGCCGAAGAGCATGATGCAGTTGTAGTTACCGTCGACCCGCGCGGGACCGCTAAGAAAGGCAGAGCTTTCAGGGCCAGCGTTCGGGGACATCTGGGCGAGCACGAGGCCGACGACGTCATCGCCGTTGCGAAGATTTGGAATCAGAAGAAATACATTGACGAGCAAACGACTGCGATCTGGGGATGGAGCTATGGTGGATTCCTCACCTTGAAGACGCTGGAGCGCGACACAGATCTGGCGTTTAAGTTTGGCGTGGCCGTCGCGCCTGTCACTGACTGGTCGCTATATGACGCTGTGTACACCGAGCGTTACATGCACACGCCTGAGCACAATGCCAAGGGGTACGCGGCGTCAGCTATCACTGATGTCGAGACGCTTGCGAAGCACCACCGCTTCCTCGTCATGCATGGCACGGGTGACGATAACGTGCACCTCCAGAATACACTTACTCTTCTCGACAAGCTGGATCTTGCTGGGGTGGAAAATTACGACGTACATGTCTTCCCAGATAGTGACCATTCGATTTCGTTTCATAATGCGAACACAATTGTCATGGACAAGGTGGCTGGATGGCTCAAAAGACATCAAAGGTTCGCCTCGTCGCGACACGAGCGCCATCATTCGCAGGGTGCATAAGAGGTAAATTCTACCTACAAAGTGTCGAGATTTCTTATGCTCGCCCCTATATGATGATACCCAGCTTTCCAATGAAACGTGAGGGTGCAACAGTATATACCTGTCTCTCTCTCGTGTCTCCACCTGGCGTTCCTCGTCTGTAGCGGCTCGTGGTTACGGCAGCGTCCTAGCCGTCCGCAGCTATGCTACGTTGCCTACTGAAGAGCGTAGCAATGATTACTCGTAACGATTATGCTTATATTGAATGTAGCCGAAGGAGGCACGGGCCTATTCGAGTGCTGCTAAGCCCCGTGCTCATACATATAAATCACAATGGGGTCTGTATATCCAGTACCCATATGTAATTGAAGATTATCACCCTACTCCGGTCGCTTCAAGGGCTGGTCTGGTTTGGAGTGGGCAATTTTACCACACTGTGAGCACTTACGCTCTGACTCATTGAATTTTTCAATGGCACCCTTAACTTGCGTGCCAAGATCAACCATAAAGAACTCCTCTTCGTATACAATGGCATGACAGTTTTCGCAGTACCAGCGCATCCGGTCGTTCTTGCCCTCAGGCCGGTCCTGCTCGATAACCAGGCCTATGGTATCCTCAAATCGAACCGGTGAGTGCGGCGTCAGCGCAGGCAGAAGGTAAACATCGCCCTCACGGATAACGACAGTCTCGAACTTACCCTCGGGTGTGACAACTCGCAGCGCCATTGGCCCCTTCTTCTGGAGAAAGAATTCCGGCGTCGGATTGATGTGGTAGTCAGTACGCTCGTTTGGACCGCCAACGATCATCACAGTGAAGCCCCCGCGCTGCAGGCAGTAGTTGCCGACTGGGGGTTGCAGAAGATGACTATTCTCGCCAAGCCAACTGTCGAGATTTATCGGCAGCAAATTCATTTCCAGGAAGATGGTAAGCCAGTATCGTAGATAGGCTAGTCTTATATCGCTTACTTGCGTCGTCGACCAGGGCAGATGTCAGCAGGTGCCAAGTATGCGAGGCTCGAGCCACAACTGCGCGTGATTAGGGTCTAGCTGGCAACGCCCATTCCCGCCATTGACCGCCAAGTACTGAGGAGAACATGGATTGATAGACTTTTCCCAGGGAGAATGTTGACTGCAAACTTCTTTTTATCTTGCGCACAGCTCGTATTCTACGAGTCGTTCGCCTTGACATAGAGACCAACGGTCAGCTTTGAGTTGCTAGATGTTTCTAAACATACTGCGAGATTACAATTACTATTTTAAAGATCTGAGGCGTTGCCGAGCTCAATGGCATAGCCGAGGGTCAGCTTTGCGTGCTCAAGCATGTGATCGAAGTCGAGGTACTCGAGCTTGTCCTCAGTGGTGTGGATCTTCTTGTCCGTATTCTTGAAGTCCGCTTCAATCACAAATGCGCTCTGATATCCGTACTTGCTGGCCGAACTATGGTCCGAACAGGCGTAGCCACACTCGGTGACGACGTAGGGAATTGTGCAGTACTCGGTGATGAGTAGTTTGATGAACTCCGTCAGATCCTCGTCGACAAAGTCGCCAATAACTCCAAGCTCGTCCCTGCCGTCATTCTTCTCCTTCGAACCAGCGGAGTAGCCAGTCATATCCTGCTGAAGCATGGCGCGCACGTCTACGCTCTCCTCTGAATAGCGCTCAAATACGTCCTGACTGCCAAGGAGGCCCAGTTCCTCGGCCGAGTACCAGTGAAACTCAACGGTGTTTTCCGGCTTGAAACCGCTCTCCAGGAGCACGCGCAGCACTTCCAGCGTGGTCACAGTGCCGCTGCCGTCGTCGTCAGCACCTGGGGCCGGCAGCACAGACGGCAGGATCAGGTTGATCGAGTCCTGATGAGCGCCAACCACAACAACCTTGTCCGGGTTCTTTGTACCATTGATGCGCAAGATAACTGATTTCTGCTCCCATTCGTGGTCGAAAAGGCGCACGGTGATGTCCTTCCTGTCGCCGGCAAGCTCCTTCGCCTTTCCATACAGCCACAGCGAGGAGTTGAGACCGTACTCGCTGCGAGCGTAGCGCGTGTAAAAAGAGCTGAACTCGGCGAGCTTAAGCTCAAGCTCAACCTTTGACAAGTTCGGGCTGAGTTGCTCGAACAGCTTGTGTTCGCTTAGCTCCTTTGGAAACTGGCTCTTCGGGTACTGAGACGTGTGCTGCGGCGAGTTGTGGCCAGTCGTATCCATGAAGTTCTGGCCCATGCGCTTAAGCTCGAGTAGCGCATCGAATGGCAATGCGGCGGTGACGCCGGGTGCAAGCTCGACGTGGCGCAAGTCGTCTCCGAGACCGAGACGGGATTGCTCAAGAGGGACGGCGAGAGCCAGAGTGAGTAGCGAAGCAATACCTGCGAATTTCATTTTATGTTCACTGCCTCTCTTCCTGGCAAATGGTCAACTAGGAATCGCAAGGCTAATGGCGTGATACTAACCCAGACTCTGGTCAGTTCAGCCCACACACCATCGGCCGGGTGTCAGGTGAGCTTGCATATACACATGTACATACGTCCCTGATAACGTTAATCTCCCAAGCAGCAGGACATCGGTCATCCGGCTCCTGCGCTCCTTTAACCTCCCACCGCAGAGGCCAGGCCAGGTATAACCCTGGGTAGATCTCTATCAGCGTCGAGCAGGGCAGGGCCAAGCCAAACTGCGTGGTGGAAGGCGCGAATGGCCCCGAGGCTCCGTCCCCAACTGAGGACAAGACATCGGCTATGCCGACATAAAGAAATTCACTTTGTTGGAAAGGTAAAGTAAATTATACGATAGGCAAGAACGTGACAATTGCGTAAAAGAAAAAGCCGTTAGGAAAATTAGGCTCCTACAGCACGGCGCGCCCCTCGGCATGTCAACCTCTGAACTATAGCAAAAATGTAGAGGAGGAAACAGGCTTATCTTCCTAAAGCTCGGCTATCTTCATTGCACAAACGTCCCTTGATACCTTCCCTGTTCCCCAACCGGTGAGCACAAACAGAAGCGGTGATCGGCCCACGCAATCATCAAGCGCTTCCAATATGCCGAGGCCTAGCTGAGCGTTGGACGCTTCCTATCGACCCCGGAATAACCGCCAGTGCTTGATTAGGTCCGGGGTAGACCCGAGGTACGGGGCTTGCACGTGAGTTTAACACTGTCCTTGTGGGCCTCTTAGGGTGCTACCAGCAATGTCTCAGGCTTGTATGCTGACGCACATTAGCGTGGGCAGCTACGTGCTATAATCAAATTCACCAGCATCACCTGTAATGTTTAAATCACTAGACCGAGGATACACCAGAAGTCTCGCCGAGGCCTCGGGCTGCATATAGTGGTGCCGCAATAGGCCTCGCGCCACAGGTCCGGCCCAGGTCATATGACCTTCGGAATGATGTCGTGCGCCTTACGCGCGACAGGTGGCCCTCGGGAAACCTGGGGCCCTCCCCCCGCTTTACCCCACTAAGCTTAATCCGGCGGTATATAACCCGCAGCCTGACCCCGACCTTTACGCACCCGTCCTAAATCGACCACCAACTATTGAACAATGTCACTTGCGGACCCGGCCTTCCCGTCGTCGGCGGCTTTCGACCTGATCAAGCAGGGAATCTCTGAGAGCGAGGATAAGAAGAAGAAGTATATCAAGCAGGCAAACATGGTTGTCCAGTTCGATATCAAGAACAAGGAGGGCAAGACCCAGTCCTGGTTCCTTGACGTTAAGAACACCGGTGAGGTTGGCAAGGGTGCCGCGCCGTCGAAGCCGGACGTCACTCTTATTGTCGCTGACGCCGACTTTGCGAACCTCGCTGCCGGCAAGGCCAACGCACAGAAGCTGTTCATGTCTGGCAAGCTGAAGGTCAAGGGCAACGTCATGAAGGCCACTAACCTTGAGGGTGTGCTTAAGGCTGCTCGCGCTGAGACCAAGCTTTAAATGCTATATATTGCACTCTAACTTTGCGTATCTAATGATTCGTAGTAATTTTTTATGCTTTATCCTCATGATGCCCAGGGCGCGGTCACTATAATGGGGACAGCTGCCCCTCGCTTGGGTCATCACGAACAACTGAGGCGCTGGATCACACAATTCAGGCATGTCAACCCTTGGAGTCACCGTTCTTCCGCATATATGGCGAACGGTGCCCAACCGGGTGTGAACTCCCTGTTGTCGCCGCCGTGCTTACGACCTAGCAGCTAGCCACATGCATGCACTATCTTCGAGCACTGTTGACTCACATGCCGCACTGATAACGCGCATGAACACATGCAGCCATAGGGATTTCGGGCACAACACGAGGAATTGTAGCTTAAGTGTTCCAACTAAATAACAGTAGACATGGTGCCCGCACTACGCTACGTCGCGCGAGCGGTGAAACCTGTTCAGACCAGGGCTAGGCTAGGCTAACTTACAGACCTTGGCTGACCCCGACCGTAAGAAACGCTGGGCTCGACAGAAATTGTCTAATGTCGATAAACTACCTGCTATCTTCTTTCTAGCCATTGTGTAGCTCTTTTGCTCTCTTGGCTGCGTGCCACGCACTTAGTCGCCTGCCGTTGTCATTGGCACCTGCCGTTGGCGTTAGAGTGGCAGCAGTTCAGGGCACGGGAGCGTCTCGAGAAGGTTAGTGTAGCGCCGTCCACTCCACAACAGCGATCTTGGAACCACCACAGCCTAGCGTGGTCGGCTCGGAGTCCGTGGCGCGATGAGACTCGCCGAAGTCACCGGATTCGAGCTCAGGCCTAACGAAATGGCCACTGACAATGGGGATGCAGAACTGGGGCAGCGTGCAACGCGCCTTGTCGCGTTTGTCGCCGACCAGCATGATCCCGTGTATGTGAGCGAGGAGCACCTCGCCCAGCCTAACGAGGCAATAACATTTAAAGAGGTGAGCTTCAAGGACTATAAATGGCGTCGGTGCTGCTATATTGCCGTCCAGCTGTGGATACGCCCCGAAAAAGGGTGGGCGATAGCGGGCGAGTGGGAGATCGACCTCCGGAACTTGCGCCGACTCAGCCCGAAGGGCAATGAGTCGCTAATTCTTCACACTGACGAGGGCCCGCGCGTGCGAGCTGCCGTAAACTCGGAAGCCAGCGTTGGTGCTGTGCGGTCGCTGGAGACGCTTGAGAATGTCGACTCCGCTCTGTCGCCACAGCTAGCGCTGAGGGGCGGGCCACCAAGTACAAGTACTGGCATAAATGGGAAGGGTGACTTTGGTATTTCCTCGGACAGCAATACCCCGAGCCGCAATGGCGAGGCGGTCGAGGCACCGTCAACCGCAGCGACACAGAGCGACACGCTCGCGTCGCGGTGGTTTGCATGGGGCTGGGGAACGCCGAGCGAGTCAATCAAAAGCGACTCTACCGAGGTAAAACCGCTGACGTCCCTGTCGTACTCCACACTTGTGGATCTGTGGACGCTGCAGCAAAGCTTGGACGACGCGCAGGTCGTGTCGGTTGAGGCCGAGCAGCAACTTAACTACATTCTTCCCGAGGCTGCGCTGCCGCTCCGCGAAAAGCGCGCCGTACTCGAACGTCGGTTTGGAACCATTCGCAAATTTATAGAAAGAACGCGCACAAAGTCCGCGCGTATCCGCGAGACAGCGGCTGGAACCCGCAGCACTCAGGCCGCTCTTGCTGCAGCTCTCAAATCAAGCATCACTACTGGAGAAGCGGCCTTGCACTCAATCGATTTGAGTGGTGCTGGCAATGGGAGCCACCGGCCCAATGACGCGGACAAAGCCAGGGACGAGTCTAGGGACAAGGCCGTGCGCGACAAGGCCGACTCCAGTCGTCGATCTGCCAGCAGCAGAAGCAATCATGGCAGGAGCGAGAATGGCGGCCGCGAAATGTTGTCACCGCCGCGTCTAGCCGAGAGGACTCGCTTGATTGAGAGCGAGCAGGCACGCCTTGCAGACGAGCTGCTCGAGATCTTCCCTATCGAGCCCGTGGATGATGGAAAGTTCCACTTTGCCATTCGCGAGCTCGTTCTGCCGTCCGTGTTTGCCATCAACCATTACAGCCCCGTCCAGGTTGGAGCCGCACTGGGATTCGTCGCGCAGGTCGTTGTGAGTCTCAGTGTCTACCTCGATGTCGCACTGCCATACCCCATCACCGTGCACGGCTCTCAGTCGTTCATCACGGATAACATCTCGGTCATTAAGCACGGATCGAGCAATTTCCCACTGTGGACACGGGGCGCGCTTCTTTACCGGGTGGAATACGCGCTGTATCTGCTTCACAAGGACATTGAGCACCTCATGAACGCGCGCGGAATAGCCGTCGCTGACCTCAAGCAGACGCTGGCCAACCTCAAAAATGTACTTTTAGTGGTCTCGTCGAAGTCATGATATCTATTTCCACACCTACGTCTATACCTTATAAACCCAACGTGTAAAAAAGCAAACGCGAGCAGGTTCAAGCCAGAGGCTGCTCGCTGCCGTGCCGCAATAACGCCCCACGGGCAAATATATCAACAGCGGCTCTCCTTACTTACTAGGCGCTAGTTCTCACGCCACTGGTGTCCACATGAAGTACACTTGTAGAATGTAGTCATTGGCTCGTCAGCGCTACGGATCTGCAGCTGGTAGAAGTATGCCTTCGTATTCGAGCATGAGTCCACAGGACACAGGACGCTAGTTTGGTCGACGTTGTCCCAGGCGCCCGCGCCTCCCAACATGTCGTCGACCTGCTTGCGCACCATGTACTGGCGATCAAACACCTTCGCATCATTCAGGATCGGAAAGATGTACGAACATGTCCCGCACTCGAACCGATTGCACCCTGCAGACTTCGTAATGTGCAGCATATTTGTGCACGACGGACAGAACGTGATCATTATGAATTGATTAACCGCCGACGGCAGGGGTCACCGGCTGCTTGCTTCTTGTTCGGCAGATGCACGCTCTCGCGTTTGTCCCGGCGGCGACTTTTTGGAAAATAAAATGTGCACCGTGACCCACCCTCCCGGTACATACCCTACCCTGAGCCACAAAATGCAGTCTACACTTGGGCAGCAGCCAGGATCAACTAGCGCGGGGGCCGAATACCTCGGAAATTCCTGTTCCTAGAATAGCCGCTACTTGATTTGCTCCGCGCAGTCTAGGCATCCTCTCTGCCCTCGTAATGTCCGGGCTAAACACGCTATTCACAGATGGCTTTGAGGGCTACTTTGACCAGCACAAGCAGCGGCTGAAGATCAGCACGACGCCGTTTGCCCGCGCGCCACAGCTTGACAGCACGGACTATGTCCAACTCGTGGCCAACATCAATGATGTGGAGGGATACGCCGCTGTCCAGGCTGCTCGTAGTGCCGAGCACAAGCGCTACTACAGCCAGTGGATGACGGAGCTTGAGCAGGGCTTCAGCGTCCTGCTTTACGGAGTCGGCTCGAAACTCGAACTTGTTGATGACTTTCTTGATGCATGGGACCCGGAAGTGCCAGTAGTCGGCGTCAGCGGCTATAATCCGGCGACGACGTTCAAGGACCTGCTGAACACATGCGTCTCCGTGCTTGTCGACCCCAAGGTGTCGGAAGGGTGGCTACGTCAACCATCTGAGCGCCTTCTTGTATTTCTAGAATACATCGAAACGCATAGGAAGCACTTAGTGCTGGTGGTTAATAGCATTGACGGCACGGCGCTGCGCGACACAACAACCCAATCGTTCCTCGCGCGGCTCGTTGAGAGCCCGTACATCACTCTGCTTGCGACCGCGGACCACATCAATGCGCCATTGCTGTGGTCCGACGAGCTGGTGCGCCGATACAACTTTGTGTGGCACCATACTCCTACGTTCAAGCCTTACTCGACGGAAACCTCTTACATGGACATTCTGAAGCTCGGTCAGAGCCGCGCCAGCGTTGGTGTCGGCTCGGTCAAGACGGTTCTCGAGTCGTTGACATCGAATGCGCAGAATCTATATAAGCTGTTGGTCACTACCGAGTACGAAATTATGGTGGAGCAAGGCATCGACGACCCCAATACGATGGCCCTGCCATCGCATGGAGTCGAGATGGGAGAGTTTTACAAAATGTGCGTGCGCCGGTTCATTGTGTCGAGCGAGGTAAACTTCAAGGTCATGCTGTCCGAGTTCAAGGAGCACAAAATGGCCGAGGTCGTGCGCAACAAGGCTGGGGCTGAAGTTGTGTTTGTGCCCTACAGTTTCGACGACCTCGAGCAGATCATCGGCGACTTTAGTGATCTGTAGCCTTCTTGTGCTTGTGCTTTCGAGCGTGCTTGTGCTCCTTGCTTAGCGGGTCAGATCGCTTCAGGTGCTTCTTCTCGGCCTTTCCTGCCGCGGTTGACGTCTTCGCTGCTGCCTCTGCAACCAGACCCGCCGCGTCATCAAAGCGGCCAGTTATATCCCAAAGCTTCACACGTCCGTCCTCGCCGCCCGTGAAGCACGCGCCGGACGCGGGCCACAGATCAAAACAGCGCACAACCTCCTCGCCGTGTCCTCCCTCGAGGGGGATAGGCTCCTGGGCGACGCTATCGAGAATCGGTACTAGGCGTGCCCAACCTTCGTCGTTGGATCCGACCAGGAAGTGCTGCTTCTGGTAGTCTGCCACGTACTGGCAATTCCAAACCGTCCGCAAATCGCCGTACTCTATTGGCTTTTCGTCGTCCTGGAGCGCGTCCTCGCGAATGTCTATGTTTACGGTGCTCGTGCCGGCTGCCGCCGCGGCTGCGACGTCACCGAGCGGATACACAGTGAGCGTCTCCATGTGGCTCAATGCAAAAACGCGGTCCTGCGTGCGCGTGCGTGCGTCGGTGAGCTTCAGCCTACGCAAAGCCTCGTGGGAGTCTGAGAAGAAGCCGATGCGGTGAATCGAAGCCTGGTGGTTGTATGCCTCGAGCACGGCGTCGTCCTCGTCCTTGATGCTGGTGTCGAAGAGGTTCACGACACCGTCAGTTGAGCCACTTAACATGAGATGCCGCAGTGAGGGGTGGAATTGCAGGTCCGTGATGTCGTCGTTGTGACTGTCAACGTACTTCACCACGGGCGCCGCGGCCCGGATCTGGCGCGCGTCATAGACAAGGATCTCGGCATCAGGCTTCGCTTCAGTCCCGAGCGCGATCTCGCCGAAGTTAGACACTCCAAGTGCCGTCACTGCAAGGTTTGTATCGAGCTTGTCAAGCTGCAGCTGGGGGCCTTTCGCGCGCAGGTCCCAGATTCTGAGGTGGCCCTGTGCATCACAGCTTGTCACTGCCATGGGTGCCGTAGGCATCGCGGCAAGGCCTGTCATGGGAACATCGTATTGCGGCCGAGACACCTGGGTCACCGCGTTCACCGACTCGTCAAGCGTTACGGGTAAGCTCAGAATTGAGCTGTCCGTCAGCGCGGCAACAACGGCATGCGGGAGAGCGACAATGTGCGAAACATATTCCTTCGAACTCAGCTGGATCGATGCCCTCGCGGCGACCATAGCAGAACACGACTATCTGGGCCTCTCACTGGGTGCCTCTCAACACGCACTAAACCCAAATGCGTTTTCGCTGCTGCACTGCAATATCACCCTAACCTGCATCTTTCGGCCGTTGTCTCGCAGCCAGCGTACTCTGTCTGAGTATAACGCCCTTATATTTATAGAATGCCTTTAATTTACTATCATGTCTCGAGTGAGGATAGCTGTTTTGCGCTATCGAGAGCTCTCCAGTCAACGTGTACGCGCCAGAGGTACTTAGAAGTCTGTTCAGGCCCTTTCGAGGTCGGGTCTTAAGGCTGCAGGCAGTTCGCGTGCTTAGGTGATCTTTTTATTTGCGAGATCCAGTGCTAGCCTGACTTTTTTCTTTACTCGCGGAAGAACAGGCGGGGCTCAATTGCAATGAGTTCTGCCGTCAATAAATCTCAAAAACGCTTCATGCCAAAGATTGCGTCGCGAGGGCCCGGTGGTGGCGGGCCCTCGCAGCGCATGTCGTCGGCTCGGCCAAGTTTCAGCGTGCCTCGCAGCGAATCGGCACCGCCCCAGAAGCCTGCTGTGGATCCGTCTAGTGCTTCTCAAACGCAGCCTGATTCTGTTGCAACGCATGCGGATGCATCTCAAGGTCCGTCTCCTGCTTCAGCCCACGATAGCGCTCCTCCCCAGGCGCCCGAAGACCCCGCCGCGGATACGCGCGCAGAGGCACTAGGGCTTGCCGCTGCTGGGGAGCCCACCCTCGCAACAGAGTCGGCAATTGATGATGTACCTGTTGTGGATAATGCGCAGCTCACTAGTAAAGCCCGACGTGTGGTTCCTGCCTCATCGCGCACCTCACAGCCACAACGCGTCGCACCTGACGTCTCCGCCGCGCCAGTGCCAGCACCAAGAAGTGCGCGCCGACAACCGCAAGTCTCAGGTGGCACGGCTCCTTCTCGAGCGCTGGCAGCGCCTCGTCTGAGCAGCATGAGTACTCAGAGGCCTGCGCTCACTGCTGTACCAGCGCCGCCAGCAAACGAAGCCAAAGCTCGAATCAGTAAACCGGCGGCCGCACAACAGCCGCCTTCTGCAGCGGTGGCTGGGAATGCTGCTACCGTGCGCCCACGCGCTCCACCTCCCGAAGCTCCGCCGGGTTTCAAGTATGTCTCGCCTGAGGAGATTCCGCAGCTCCGGACGCTCGAGAGGCGGCGAAGACTCGCATTTGAGAAAGATCTGGTTGCCGAGATGCGGAGTCTCTATGCCGAGAAAGAGAGGACGCGACTGCTTGAGGCCGTCGATGAGACGGCGCCGCTCTCGGAGCAGGAGGCGGCATTGAAGAGCCAAATGATTGCCGATGCGGCTACATACCAACAACTCAAACAGGCAGTTGGTGCCGAAGCCAAGGCAATTCGTGAAAAGAAAATGAAAGACCATGACGAGGGTGAGGTCAAGCATCTCATCAACGTCGAGGAGTTCACCATGGGCTCCCTATGTAAAGATATCCCGGTTGGAGATCGTAACGAGACGTACGACGACTACGAGCTTGCGCGGGTAAACCGTCGCCGGGAAACGGTTCGTGTGTTTCGCGCCAAGATGTGGAGCCGCAACAAGTACGAGCCGCGTGAGGGCGAGCGCGCAGCGCTGCAGGAAGCATATCGCAAGTATCAGGACGAGCGGAAGGAGCGCAGCGGCAAAATCAAGACTGAGCAGCAGCAGAAGTTTACCGAAATCGACGATGCAGTTGCGACAGTTGGCTCACAACCACATGCCGCAATCGAAATCCAGGCAAACGGTGACATCTCGCTCGTGGGAACACAGTACGACCGTCATCAAAACAACCGGGCTCAGCGCGAAACCATGTCGGGGCCGCGTGTCGAAGTAGATCCAACTGAGCAAATCATCAATAGCTACAGCTTCAGCACGAAGGAAAGACCTGACAGATGGACAAGCGAGGAGACAGATAAGTTCTACGAGGCCTTGTCAGCATGGGGCACCGATTTCAACCTCATATCGCATTTGTTCCCTATGCGCAGTCGCAATCAGATCAAGACGAAGTTCAAGTATGAGGAGCGTAGAAATCCCGTGAAAGTCCAGCTGTTTTTGGTTCACCGGCGCAAGGCTAATGTGAAGAGCTACGCCAAGGTGAGCGAGATGGCGATCGAGAATGTAGACTCGATCGAACAGGAACTCGAAATGGTGCGGAAAGAGCATGAGGAACAGATGAGGCGCGAGGAAGCGTCGAGGGCCTTGGCAAAAGCCGAAGACACTCAAAAGTCCGTGCCAGTCAAGCATGCCGTAGATGTGGGCCCTCCGCCATCAAAGAGAAGGCGTGGTGGCGGCAATTAGAGAGCCTGCTTGTCTGCGCATCCTGTTGGTGTCGCATCCGCGTCGCTGGCTCCCTTGCGCGTGACTTATTTATTCCTATTTTGCAAGAACATTAAACATTTATTTAGAGAAAGCACATTCTTATAGATTCTGTCTGTCATCTGCTCGCCGATCATGGATCGAGCCGAGTAGATGCGGATTCTCAAGCCACTTCTTGTCTGTGCCCACTAGGATGTAAAGCTCTCAAATTCAAAGTTGAACCAGCAACTAGGATCTCTACGAATCTCTTCTTCTAGAACGGAAATAATTGCCTCGGTAGTCGGCGTCTCATCAATAACGCTGCCCTCAGAGCGTGTCTCTTCGTGGCCCAAACAAGTACTGCAGTATTCGGGAAAGAGCTCGTTGATGTGGCCGGTATGGCTGTAATTAGACTTCGCGCTCGCCAAGCAGTCTAGCTCTTTAGGAATAGGCAAGTCAAGGCCTCGTGAGCACAAGTCTCTGTGGGATCCCGCAACCAGCCCACCATCGTCACCTACAACTTCTAGGAGTGGGGTTGACGGCGGCGATGGAAGACTGGAGGCTTCTTCTTGCTTGGATGTCTGAGTTGGAGTCTGAGACAGCGAGCACGAGTCTCCACTTATGGTCTTCCCTAAAACCTCCCCAGCTTTGTCGGTAGTTTTGCCTCCCAGCATAGGTCCTCGCCCCGGGTCATTATCACTGTCGGAAGCGCAGGGAAACATTGAATCGGTGGAAGGATCGACGTCGGATCGCTGAGTACTAGAGGATGGCCGACACGGGCCATCCAAGGCCTCGTAGCCGTTGCTCAGCACATTCACGCGAAATGACTCACGCCATTGCCGCTTAGCGTTGTGGCGGATGCTCTGGCGATTTAGGAATCCGAGAGCTTCATGTCTCTCGTTCTCTTCTTCTGTGTTGCTGGTCCAGCTATCGTTGTCTGCACGCCGCCTCTTCCTTCTATTCGCTCGCGGTTGACCAGGGATCTGTTTCTTGTGTACATTAAGCTCTTCTTTACTCCCCAGGCAAGCAGCTCTCCGGCTTTTATCAGCCTCAACACCTTCCAGGTTATGATCTTCGCCATCGCGCAAGGTCGACGTAATCTCAACCATTGTCTTCAGACGGGACGTGGCGGAGCTTGAGTGCGCGTCCACATCTACATGCGTCTGCTTTGTACTTGCCTCCTCCACATTCACCGCAGGAGTAGGAACTACGTCCTTATCATAGACATGCTCACTTGCAGCTATCAGAGGCAGATCCGCTGCGTTCAGTTGCTCCGGCATGCACAGCAGCGCAAGTGGGACACCGTGCAACGATCGTACAATGCTAGCCCGAAATAAGTTCTTCAGTCGGAACAGCTCAGGGTAAGAAGCATGTCTAGAGAAGTAGAACCAAGGAAACAGGGGATAGTACCGTTTGGAAACCTCATCAAAGTAGTAGCGCTGGCGTGGACCGTGTACGATGGCTGGATTGTCTGTAGACACATCCAAGGTACCAAGAGGCAGCACCGCAACGTCTATCTGCGCGTTTTGCCGCCATATTGCCTCTATACCTGGCTGGTTACAAGGCCTGAAGTATACAGTCGGCGCGTAGGGCTCGCGCACAGAACATCCATTATGCTTGTGGCAGAAGTGCAACCGTGCATCACTCTTCGCGTCAGGCCCCGTAAATGAAAGCTCGAGCAACCTTGCAGCGAGAGGGGAGGTCGCCGACGCAAGCTGATATAGGCCATACGTGTAGGCATCCATGTGAATGCGCGTCCTAAAATGCTTGGCCACAGCAATGAGGACCTCCTCATGACCAGTAGCACGCTCAGCAAGACAAAACTTCAAATTGGCCGGATAAGTATCGAGCAACGCAAGTAAGGCTTGAATGCCGTTGCGGTTTTCCTGGTAGCTCTTGAGGGGATTGATGTGTGTCATGAACGTATCATCGACGTATAGATTAAGCTCTTCACCCGAACCGAAAGTCCTCAGAAAAGGTAGAAGCGCGGGGTTGTGACTCAAGGCGTCCAGATACCAGCGCTCGCAACGGACATCGCCTGTGAACAATACCGGCCGGCCAGGTTTATCTGCCGGAGGTTGCAGGAGCACCATTGCTCCACCTGGGCAATGATTCGAGTCTATGAGCGTTACCTGCAGCGTGCTGTCACAGTAGGGAAGCACGTATGCGCGATCGAGCTCAAGGACCTGGAGAATCTCTTTTCCCCCGACTTCTTTTCGGAGATGACTATACTTCAGCCACCCGCGGCCGTTGTGTGAGCGGTAGTTCAGAACAAGCGCTCGCGTGGTTGCTGTGCAGTACACAACAGGCCCGTGGTAGGATTTGCGCGATAGCCCGAGTGTGTGGTCCTCATGCATATGGGTAAGAATACATAGCGCAGGCTCGGGCATACTCGCACTCCTCCGAAAGTCATCTATGCGCAGGTGCGGATACTCTTCAATTGGCATCGCCTAGGTAGGCAGGATCCTTGCAATGATGGTGGGATCTAGACGACTCAGCCAGCGATTATTTGCCGTTTGACCGATGGTGCGTTCAACGACAAAGTCCCCGTGGCTACGGGTACCCGCACGAGTAAATACGTTTTGACCTCTTGGCAATTGCAATTGGATTGCGACGCGGGCGCCTGGTGTGTGTGGGCGAACGCGCGATGTCGCGTCTTGGAAGTGCTTGGTGAAGGGTCGTGCGTGCGTAAGTAAGCGGCGCTCGTCCCAAGCATCCATCTGTCACGTCTCTACCGGTGTGCTTTAACAAGATCTCGCGCGGCGCGCTCCGGCACTAAGCACGCTGATACTAGCCTACAGAACTAAGTGTGCGACTGGAATTGGCGATGTTGCTACTAGTCGTCGGCGATGCACACATACCTGACCGGGCCACAGCGATTCCTGAGCCGATTCGGAAGCTGCTTGTACCAGGAAAAATCTCGCAAGTTGTGTCTGTGGGGCACATGAGTGACGCCGCAACGCGCGAGACACTCAGGCGCATTACCCCTGAGACACCGGTTCGGGCTGTAGCTGGCGAATTCGACGTGCCGAGCAACGACCTGCCGACATTTGTCGAGTTTCGCGCGGGGAGATTCAAGATCGGTGTGATATCTGGGTTTATGGTGACGCCTGCTGATGACCAGGAGGCGCTTGCAACAATTGCTCGCAGCAAGGACGTCGATATCCTGCTGTGGGGTGGTTCCCACCGCCAGGAGATACAGGAATGGGCCAGCTACTACTTTGTCAACCCCGGGTCGGTTACGGGCGCCACGAATCCGGAAACCTGGGCTGAGGAGGGTATTGAGAGTGCTTCCCCGAGCTTCTGCTTGCTCGATGTTAGCGATGACGCATTTACTGTCTACATGTACCACCTCGAAGGAAAGGACCTAAAAGTTGAAAAGGCAAAGCTGCCACTGCGCACGCACTGATCGGTTAAAACCAGCGCTGTGTCCGTGAATTTGGGCGCAGCATTGGCCCCAAATGAAGCATTGATCACTGTTCGTTTATCAGATAGCGCTTTTTCAAGCATGGCTATATCTCGTATTTAATGTCCTACTTCCGGCACCATACTACCCCACAAATCTATGAAATTAACCTTCTATAAGAGCAGCGAGTCCAGCAGCTATGTATATGTACGAACGAACCGCTACAAATCCACACATTGCTCGAGAGCCGCTAACCCTGTGTAGCGACAGGACTACCCGCGAGAGTCCACTGGTGGTCCCTGTCCTAGCCCTAGACCCAGCTGACGATGCACGCATTCACCTATTTCTACCTGCCTAAAATCCTGCACTCTTTCTTTCCTAACTACTATCACAGTATTCATTACTGCAGTTTCCTGCTTCGCGCGGGTTGATCCAAAGCGTAAGTATATGATGACTTGAGTGCATTTGGCTCGAGACACAGGCTTGGCGGCTTGTTGTCGGTGTGGAAAAACTCACGCTACCTTACTTTTTTTTGTCTGAGAAGCTACTAACACCCTTTCAGTGACAGGAACAAATCAGTTACTATTCAGCTTCTTGTAAGTATACATCTTTCTATGTAGACAAAAGCCATGCGCTCTCGGTATTAGCATAAGGAGAAAATAATGTTAGAAGGCACTGCCGACTCGGAGATCACTCGGTCTTGTTGATATCCTCGTCATGCAAGGCCCTGGAAAATGCGAGGAGCTCGTCGAGCCGGCCACCGCATACGTCGTCAGCGTCCGGCGCACGCGCGTGTTCCCACACAACTACAGAAGAGAAGCCCGGGCCGTGGTTCTCAAGCTGGGTTGCGCTCATCAGCGGTATGTCGTCGAGCAGGGATGTTTCTGCATCGGCATTCGCATCGAGTGATTCGTCAATGCTGGTAGCTTCGCGCGGCGTTGAGGGGTCGAGAGTGACACCGCGGAACCCATGTGTCGCAAGGTTCACGCGATTACCATGCAGCTGACGGCCACGGAAGCGCGCCCGCAGGCCTTCGGGGGTTTTAGTTGCTGCCAATTTCTCTGCGTCGACAGGTCCGTTGTAGTCGATGGCGCAGGGCAGAATATGGCACTCGCCGAGCCCAGGCCCAGCCTCGACCTCGACCTCGAACCATTCACGCGAAATCATACTCCCCAGGCTCAATGAGTTCAACAAAACCGTCCAATCGGAGGTGAGCACCGATTCACACAACCAAAAGAGTTGTTGATGCTGGCTTGCCCGAAGAAATGTTTGGTAAACGGACAGATAAATGCAGACCCGCTGACTGACGCGCGCGCGTCGACGCTCACAAGCAGGATGCGCGCTCTGCGCCGACCAGCTGTGTGTTAACCGCACCACGTAATGACCATTCTTCTCACAATCTAATTCACGTGATTGGAGCAGCATGCGTCCTCGCTGCCAGCAGCCCCGCGTTATTGTTTACATCGCGCAGTGGTCGGCGGCGCGCCACATGAATCCCCTGACCTGGTGTTTGCGGAAGATGATGGGATGTTAAAGTGGGTTTTGGAGGCGCCTGCGCCTGCCTAACTCCCCTGCGCGCCAGCGGAGTGTCGTTCATCAGCGACGTCTCGGGACTAGATAGCAGCATGCCGCTGCGGTCGAACATAGTGAGGCTTGAGTCGCCGCTCCTGCGTGCCTCATGCATGTCACGCACACGCTTGCGCGTTGCGATTTCTGTTGGCTGGGCGATGCGGCTTGGCATGCGCCTGACGCGGCGTGTAGCGACCTGTGGCTCGCTAAGCGTAACATCCTGCGTCTGTTCGCGGGTTAGTGGGTCCGAGACACGGCGGTTCTCTATGCGTGTCGGTGGTTTGAGTCGCGATGGCTTCGCGGCTGTATAAGTCGTGTTGGATAAGGCGAGGGTGGGTTTGGACTCTGTTCGTCGCTTCTGAGCATGGCCAATGGGGTTTTCCTTATCCGGTGAGTCGTTGTGCTTCAGCAGGGCTACACGCGCTTCCTCCTGTTCGACCTCTTTCAGCGATGGGATGCGCTGATGTGTACCGCTGAGCCGTTCGCGGTACCGCACGCCACGAAGGACGCGCATCGGCGGGGGTCTGTGCCGCGGCTCTGCAGTTGGAACTCGTGTGGCTAACGGTGAAGATGAAGATGATGGCAGCTCCACGCCCCTCCGAGCCTTTTTGCTCTGTAATCGCTGCTCTTGCTTCCTCTTCTCTTCCTCCTCCAGCTGCTGCTCAAGTAGTTGGGCGGCCCGGAATTTGTCAATGCGACGGCGAATGTCGTTTATGACTTGCTCGCCGAGCCTGCTCAGGCGCTTCGCACTGTCCGGGAAATACGGCTCAGAGTAGGTGATAAACGTGTTCAGTCGCATGGGCAAACTCTCTGTAATACTGAATACTAACGGAGCAATCTGTGCCTCCGTAAACGGCTCTTGCTCGCTGAAGCTTCGGATCTCCTGGAGGATGCGCAGCGTTTCCGAGTATTCAACCGCGAACTCGATGCGCGTCTGGACCAATTCCATGCTATCGCATAGCTGGTTTGCCACCTTAGCTAGATTGGCCGCTACGGGTGAGTCGGTGGCCCCGCCAAGGCTAAGAGTCTCTTTACAGAATTCAAACGCGTCGAGAACCGCCGGGAGAACCCGCTCCACGAGCCTGGTGCGAAAGTCACAGTATAACTTTATGTCATTCACATGGGCTAACGAAGCCATCAGCGTATTTGTTTCGCCAAATGTCACCAGCAGCGAGCGGATCGTCGCAACTGTCGCGACCTTTACTGGCGGCTGTCGCTGCCGGCCTGGGGTTGCGACCGCAGGCCTCGGAGGAGAAAAACGCGTGCGCAATGTGCTCAGATCCAGTCGCTCGAGGTCGCGGATCGTATCGGCCGGTGACCTCGTAGACTTTAGCGACTTCATTGCACTCGTCTATCCGGAGATCCGAATCTCAATGTAGTAGCGATTCCACTGTGTTATCGCAGGGTTGGGGCTCTGGAGATTGTAAACAAGCTTCAAGACCCACCGCCTCAGGCTGCTTACATCCTACATTATACTATACTATCAAAAGCACTCTCGATTCTGCAGCATAACCGTCACGCCTGCGTCGCAGGCATGTGACTTATTAGCGTGCGTTGTGGATGTCATAGCTTTAGAGTGTGCATTGTGCAGCTAAGAACGAGTCGTAATACCGAGCAAGGCGCCTATTTAGCGCAGGCTGCAGAATTGACATGTTGCACCGTTAAATTACTATCTTTTACGTCTACTGGAAATCTGAGCTTTGAAACGAGTGGAAAGCACAATCCCTACGTTTTCAGAGGATTGTGACTGCGGCTGATTAGTTTGAGGGGCTCAAAGGCCGCTCGGGACTACATTTTTAGTAGTAGCCGTAGCCACCATAGCCATTGTAGCCGCCATAGCTACCGTAGCCACCGTAGCCACCGTAGGGATATGACTGCGGGTAACCACCCGAGCAGCCATTGTTGCCCCAGCTAGATGAGGAGGTCACAGAGGGCCAGCAGTAGTTCTTGTCGCTGTTGCCATTGCACTCGCACCAGTCAGCCAAGATAGACCAGGGGCAGAATAAGTAGCGGAGTGCGCGTCCACTGTCAGCTGCTAACGCATTGCCAATGTCGGAGTAGCAGCCGCTGCCGAGGAAGCTACTACTACCACCACCACTGCAGTCGCTGCTGCCGTAGTACGGCTGCGGGGCGTAGCATGGCTGAGGAGGCGGCGGCGGCGGAGCTACAACGGGCTGCGGCACTACAATGGGCTGCGGCGGAGGCTGAGGAATGAAGACAGGCTGCGGAGGAGGAGGAGGAGGCGTGTACGGGATGCTAATCTGTTGCTGGATCAGCGGCGGCGGCGGCGGCGGTGCTACCTGGCATGGCGGCGGTGGCGGCGGTGGTGGTGGGCCGCAGGCAGGCGGCGGCGGAGGAGGAGGCGGGGTGTAGCAATCATCTCCACCCTTGTTGCACTCGCACCAGTCCGCTAAGATGGACCACGGGCAGAAGAGGTAGCGCAATGCGCGTCCACTATCAGCGGCAAGCGTGTTTCCGATGTCGGAGTAGCAACCACTGCCGAGGAAGCTACCGCTGCCTCCATCGCTGCACCCGGATGATGGATAGTAGTAGTACGGCTGAGGGGCTGAGTAGTAGTACGGCTGCTGCTGGGCATAGTATGGAGATACAACTGGGCCGTATGACTGGGGCAAGCCGAAAGACTCGCCGCCATAGACAGTCGGAGGCAACTGCGGCGGCAGAACACCCTGGAGCCCATAGAAGTCATTGGGGTTTCCCGGGAACGGCTGCGATACAGGTCCGGCCGTGACGGGCCCGGTTATCGGCTCGGGCTGCGGTGCACCTTGCTCAACCTGGGGAGGGGCGAACTGCGGCTCAACCTGTGGCGGAGGCGGTAGAGCGTACTGCGGCACCTGTGGTGCATACTGAGGAACCTGCGGCGCATAAGGGGGGACCTGCGGCCCAACCTGCGGTGGGTATTGAGGGGCCAATGGAGGTGCCTGTTGCTGCGATGCACTAGCTGGGGCTGCTTCCGGGGCATACTGCGGGGCGTAGCCTAGCCCATTCGGTGCAAGAGGAGGGACACTTGCAGCGGGCGATACTGAAGCCGGAGGAACACCAGTCTCAGACCCAGCGGAAGGGGCCTCTGAACCAGCTAGCGGTGCAGGTGGGGGTGGGTACGCAAATTGGCCCGGCTGAACTGGCGGCACAGCATATGGCTGTCCGTACACTGGTGGGTACGCTTGCGGGTACTGCGGCGGGTACGGGGCATACGGGGGAATTGGACCCACAGCAGCCGACTGGGCCTGGTTCTGCGCATTCGCTGTCGTCTCCGACTGCTGCTGCTGCGGCTGCTGCGGCTGCTGCTGCGGCTGCTGCTGCTGCTGCTGCTGCTGCTGGGTGACAGGCTCGGCGGTTGAGTCTGTGGCCCGTTTCGCCTGGGGTGACGCTATCTCATGCTCGGCGCCATTGACCTGGCGATAGACAATTGAACCGTCATCTTTCTGCGAAATGCCTTCGCTATCGCCACTCTGCGTAACAGGTGCGGCCGTAACGGCCGAGAGGAGCAGCTGGAGAAAAACGACAGAGAACTTCATACTAGTAAAATGAAGCTGCTGTGTTAGTTGTGGATAGTTCTAGATTCTAGGGAATCGGCGACACCTTTATACTTGTGCGGTCCGGTCGAGTGTCCTGATTTGGGTCTGCAGCGCGTCGTGAGATCTACATGCGTGATGCGCACGATTGTCCGTGTCGACACTCTGCAGGCAAGCCCCAGGATACTTACTAAAAAGGGAACTGAGATGGTGGTATGCATGCCGAGCGGCGCGATCTCAAGTGGGAGTGTGCGATATGATCGATCATACGGTCCTTCCCGATTAGGAAACGGCAGCTAAGTGGGCGGTCTCATCATCTGCTACTCCCAGTCACAAAGAAGTGCGTGTCATATGTGTATCTGCTGCGCAACCCGCGTTGATATTAGCGGCATGCCAGTACCGCCCGCCGCCAACAGGACGCCAGCAGGCCATCCTGTCGCGCCATTCCACAGAGAAAACATGTCGTAATTGATTATCCATGTTGCTCGTAGATCGGTTATGTGCATTGAAACGTCTCGCTGGCATAGATTAATTACACTGCAGGTTTCTCTGATGCTCGTGTTCAATGGGTCTGTGAGTTCAGAGATGGGGGAATCAGCTCATGCCCCGGCAGCGTATATAATTCAGAATGTATATGCTTTTGCAGGAATTGTGATCTGGTGCTATCCACAAAAAAAACGTATACGCGTTTTCCTGTATGTCAATGACGCAGGAAACTGGGTCTATGCTTCCATACGGTTCTATGTGTGAACTCGTCGATTCGCAGCCGCTATGTACCATCTCCCAAGCTAAGGGAGGGGTATGGTAGTGAATTAATCTACATATCCACGGCGCCAGTCGGACCTATATCGCATCTACGACTAAATGTGGATGTCAAGCTTCGACCCTATCAAGACCCAAAGTTCCACCATGTTGCTGGCACTAATAAATTAATACGCCTCAGATCTCCTTGATGACGCTAATTCTGTGTGGGATATCAGCGAAGGCATTTGCGGGAACAGATCACAGCTGGGAATACATCACTGACCCCGAAGGAGCGATTAAATATGCACATATAAGTAGGGCGGTATTATAGGACACCTGTAAATAATGAACTGACAACGTTCCCTTATTTCTCCAGTCGGGCAGACATTCCTAGTCCCACGATTCTGCTGCGTCAGCAGAGACACGCGCGCGCGAGGTCCTCGGTCATCCGGATCTGTCAACCCAAGGCCGTGACTGACAAGTGGCCGCGATGGAAGACAAGCTGGTCCCGCGGCAGCGTAATCTGCGGCCGCGCAAACCGCTGTTTGAACCCGAAGAGCCCATCATACCCCGCAGGAATCTTCGGAGGACGCGTGCGCGTCTGACTCAAGCAGACTACGTCTTTCTTGACAATGAGGAAGATGCCGATTGGGATGGTGCAACAGCCGACAACGAGGAAGAGGCTGGCGCCGTCACATTCAGTACGAGGCGCCTGCGGCATCTCCGAAGTAGAGGCGAGTCGCGAAGCCGCAGCCAATCTAGGCGACATAGCCGTCGTGCGTCGACTCCTCTCCAGGATGCTTCCGATTCACCGCCGTCGACACCACGAAAGCGTGTTCGCAAGCCGAAAATTCTGCTCCCTGAAGATGTGATAGGTCGCCCACTCCGCGATGGCCAGCCTGAAGCTGATGCTGATGACATAGAGCACGACCCGAGCGTAGCATTCGTTGCTATTTTCATGGCAACCTTCCCTGATCTTTTTTCTGATCTTGCGCAGCTCCCCTCACCGCAGGATTTAGAAGAAGGTCTTTTGGCGCCAGAGCCATCGGCCACCGTTGAGCTCGTGTTTAGGCGCTTACTTGGTCTTGTATTGAACCGCAAAAAGGAGATTGAGGTCGGGCGCTACAATAGTGCCCTGAGCGAGCTCCACTCGCATCGCAATGCACTTGGCACCGGTCCCTGGTTCCCACCGCTCCAATGGAAGTCCAAGGGCAACGCGTTTGCCGAACTAGGATGGGCAGACCGTACGGAGCTGCTACATGTTCTTGTGCACTGGTGCCTCAGTTCATCGGATCGCGTGCGCCAACTGCTTCGAGGGCTTGACGAGGAAGCGATGACGCCGTGGATTGGTGCGGACGAGAAAGGGTCGCACTACTATCTGGTTGGGTTCTACCCAATGGCTGAAGGCTCGCTAGAACGCACACGATTCCGCTTGTACCGGGAGTCAAACAGGCTGCTAGCAAATGTAAAGTGGGAGCCGATTGCTTCGAATGCCGCAGAGGTTTTATCCTTCCTTCGGGCCCACGAAAAGAAGCCAGAAGTTGGCGAGGACGATAAATCAGCCAGCGATAGGACCGCTGCGACTAAAGAAGTGGTTGACGATGATGAGGCCGAAGCCAAGGTAGAAAGCTCCGAGAATGTTGAGACTGAGCCGATGGACCATGACCAAAGCAATTTGAATGAGACAAACAACTCAGAGACTACGGGCCTCACTGATGCAGATGCGGGAGAAGGTGCTCCTGCCGCGGACCCCGCCCCAGAGGGAGCTGTAGAGAATGCAGAGTCGGAGACTGTGCAAGTAGAGTACGACCTTCCTCAGGCACTAGTAGATAGTCTGCTCGCTATTCTCCCCGAGATGCAACAAAGTGAACAAATTGCTGCGGACCGCACATGGCGCGAGATGAAGAGGGCGCGTCGGAGAAATGACATCATGGCTCAGACAGCTGCGATCGCGCGCGGTGAGGGTCGCTACGCTGGGCGTACGCGCCGGCGCCGGGTGGATTACTCCGAGTTACTGCGCAATATGGGCGGTGCTGCGAGTGACGACGATTCTGATGACTCGGACAATCCGCGTAAGCGCCGTCTTCGCAATAGGGGCAACGACTATGCTTGGCGCGAACCTGAGCCGGAAACACGGCAGCAGCGACATGCGCGCTTGCTTGCTGAGCGCGCAGAGCGCGAGTCTATGATGAGAGATGCCTCGGAGTCTCAAACTCCAGATCCCACACCATCTGAAGGTCCAGCGCCAACAGGCTCCTCCTACTCGAATAGCGAGCAAATAAGTGCGAAGCCACAAGAAGAAGCTTCGACCCACTTATCAGAGGAGGTTGATTCGAAGGGACCAGCGTCCATGAAGAATCATTTTATTGAGTTCCCTCCTATGGCGACATCCACCGTACAGAACGAGCCAGCTTACTCGACTCCGGGTTCCGCAACTGAAGCACCGCCCGTGAATGCCCCGTCCGCAGGGCAAATACCTGCCAACGTATCCCTTGTAGACGGAGATTCCAATATCGTGATGGCACCTTCTACAACCGCACCCCTTGCAAGGGTGGCTCCTACATATTTTCCACCGCCTCATGTGCTATCCACAGAAGTGCCATCAGTTGGGCCGCAACCAGCAGGCACCCCAACATCAACAGCGACCTCTGCTGCCAGGCCACTCTTGGGTAGTAACGGCCCACCAGCAACTAGCACGAAATACAGGCAAGAATCAAACTCTGGATCCGCTTCAGGCCATCGACCGGTGCTGGATCCCAAGTGGGCTGCACCTTCCTCTATAGCCCAACCTCCAACAGCCTTGCGGCTTTCCCAAAATGATATACTGGGTGCTGCCCAACAACATGCGCCGGCCCCGCGAATGCCTCAGACTCAAGCCTCTTCGGCAAATGAGTTGGGTGGCATTGTGAACTCCATGCAGGAGGTTTCACCATCATACTTACTACAATCAGCCACTCTCCAACCAACACCTTCGGTTGGCTTTTCCACTTCTTCCGCTCTCACATCTCAGAATCCAGCTTTACAACTACATGTAGATTCGTCGCAGAAGTTGGGAATGGCTGAGGGGACTCTTCAGCAGCCACAACAAGATCAACACCACTCGCAATCACAGCAACAGGAGCTGCCGCATCCGCCGCAACAGGGGTCACTTCCTAGTACACTACAAGGGGAATTTGGAGCTCCTGGCAATATACAGACAGATGCCGCAGCAAATCGTGGCTCTTTCGAGCAGAATGGGTCTCGAGGACAGCAGTAATTGAGTTATTGCGCCAAAAATTATTGTAATATTATGCGTCTAACCATAGGTCAGGGAGTTCTGATTCTAACAAAATTAAGCGCACCAGCTAAAAGCAGATCGCGGATACTGAGTAGCTTGGTATGAAACTGAGGAAAGGTTGGTCGGGTGGAGACGCCTCGTAGCAACCTGATTGACTTGTCGGAATGTAGAGTGCAGCTTATCTTTAGGGCACGATAAACTGATAAGAGGCCTAAATGCGTCACCTGAAAGCCCCATGTCGCTCGTACGAGAGTGCGATAAGTATAGCGGCTATTTCGCGAGAATTAAACTATACAGTGTATGTTGCGTAAGAGTGAAAACGTAGCATATCTCTAAATTGCGACATACCATCGAATAGGGTAAATATGGCGCGAACGGCGAATGATGTGACTGGATTTTACGGCGGGAGTCACCATCTAAACCCAAGTGTTTAGCTAACGTCCGATTCATGACCGCTCAATATTCCCTAACCACTACATTTAGTTAGGGCAGTGAGCTGCGCGCCAATACACACAAAGGTTAGGAAACAAGGAAAAAAGGTGGGCTATACGAGGGATTCCACACACCCCTTCGGAAATTAAAAGAAAAAATTGCTACAAGTCTCGGAATAAACCAAGAAATCTCTAAATAACCAGATTAGCTCAAGTGACACGAGCCACTACCAAAATAGCTCTTTCAGTTTTCAATTCTCGATGAGATTCTTCAACGTATGATGCTAACCTAGCAACAATGTCACCAGGTTAACTGAAGGATTAGGAAGGATAGTAATAAATTGGGTATTGACACAATTACCAACCAACTTCTTAGAGAAGGTAGGCAACAGCGGCAGCAACACCAGCGGCCGCACCAACCTTGCCAGCAGCGGCGCCGTTCACAACGCTCGGCGAAGTGGAGTTCTTCGGAGCGACGACGGTCGGCGCAACGGTCGGGACGCTAGCAGTGCAGCTGCAGTCCTCAACAGTGAGGGTGGTGGCCTCGGTGACAGTGTAGGTCTTCGAGCCGTAAGCGAAGGTGGTCGGGGTCGGGCACGGGATAGTGACGTACTTCGTGGTGTCGACAGTGGTGGTGTTGGCATAGGCCGCAACGGAGCCAGCGAGAGCAAGAACAGCGAACATTTCTAAACGATTTGGTGGGATGGCGAACCTAGCTCGGCCAGTTAATGGCCGCCTTATATACGCGTCTTGGGCGGTATCTGACTGAACGATAAAAATCTGTAACGACTGCAGATCTTACACAGGGTTATGCACGATGAGTACCTAGAATATGCAAGGGTCAGAATCGAAGGAAGCAGCCCACTGCAGACGCGGTCACCTTCAAACGCGACTATGTCGTCCACGGATTCGAATATGGATGTGAAAGCTACTCTCAGCCGAGAACCAGTTTGGATCTACTCACGTTTTTACTTTGAGGCCTACGAGGGCCACTCAATGATCAAATTCTCCGAAAACTTCTTTACAACGCCCGAACCTCCGGACAAAGCGTCATAGTGACCTTTAGTCTTGGTACTTCCGCTTTTACATGCATGTGTCCCAATTGGGTACTTGTAAAGATTTGTCATAGCGAAGTCCTAAACATCTGTGCTAAATTTAGCGAGGGGCTGTAGGGGGTTGGGTCGCGGCGCCCTGAATATAGTATTGGAACGAGGCAGCGTAGCCGTGGACATTGGAGGAATGAGTGCTTCATTTTGGCTGTTCAATTACCTTTTAAACAGAAGGTGTCTACTGACCACTTGCCAACCGGAGGATCATCTCAGCGGCTGTCACCTAGGCAATTTTTGCCACTATAGGGCCTATCTATCGGTCGTTTTGCTGCAGGTCTCACGGTCCGGATCTCATGCATACGCAGCGGACGTCCCAGCTTGGTAAGCTAACCCTAGTGCATGTGGTTGCGCGTCCAATCGTGCCACTCAAAGGGTGCATCGAGAGCCGAGAGCTGCTCTCGCCCAGCCAAAGGCGGGCAAGGGAAGAGCGGATCAACTATGCGTCGCTACCACCCAGATCGCAGAAATACGGAACTTATGCACGGCTACTCACTTGCGTTAGACTCTGATTTGGCGTGAGACACATTCACGCGGGAGCAAGCAACTAAACGCCATGCATTTTATAGGGGCTCCTTTCGGCTGATGGTCGGATGCGAGCCCAGATTTGGCTCTATAGAGTGCGCCACGTCGGGTGTAGATCCGCAAGTCAGGCGCTATCAGCACTATCAGTAATCGTAGCGCCGTACATTTATATAAGTAAATACTAGGTTAAGATGGTCAACCAGTGCGTAAGAAACGTTGTTGGGCGCTATCAATGACTTGCTCAAGACGTAACATTTGAAGAAGAAATGTATTGGTCTGAATTAGGTCCTGTTGAAGTATCGCGGGCGTTCAGCCGAGGTCACGCACAGCCTAGGGGGCTTAATAAACGTAGGGCGTTACGTGCGTGGTGCGCTCCCCGGACTACGCTTCTGTGAGACAATGCGTGAAACATCTTATGAAGACTCGGCGATTGGCGACCCCTTGAAAGGGATGCTTTAATTAGATCGAGTCCGAAGCAGAGTATACTTATGCTGCATATAAAAATAGCCATCTATGAAAGGGGGAGTACCTAGTATCTCACACACTGGGTGCTAGGCTGACTGAGCTCCACGAGGCATGCGTGTGCACCGTGGGGAATGCTGAGCCCGCCCAGGGGATGCCTCATACGCCGTACATATTATTTCATTAATATAAATAGCATACCAATTATAATAGTGACTAGGTGGTGTTTGTAAAGCTACCATATAGGGCTGCTGCGCGTTGCGGGCAACGTTTCGGCCATCGTTTTGCATTAGTGGCTGAGTCCCCATTTTGCGCGGGCACCCTTATAAAATGCACCCATAATTATCCCCTCCCCCATATTGTCAACTCCAAATGCTCTCGGGGAAACTGAGAGGTGTGAGTGGTATAGAAATATGTAATACGATTTCGCTATTGGGCAACTACCAGAGAGTGTGTAACTTTTTTGCACCTGCACCATCTGGAGCACGCACGCTGAAGCGCATTGAGTTGTATGTCTGATGTGGTTCATAAGGCGGAGATTTTTAAAACGGCTAGCATATGTCTGTTAGTTTAGTATAGAATAAAGGGCGTAATAAAGAACAAAGCCAGCACGTTTATTGCACAATGTTCGCCCAACTCTCTTTCTCGCGCTTCCGCATGCGGTCAGTCTCAGTCGAGTCTGAAATATAGACCGGGTTGCGGTGGTGGCGAACAAGATGCGTGATATGTTCGCTAAGCTCACGCGGAGTGATTCCAAGATCTTGGTAGGTCTTCGCCTCCGGGTCGACCTCGGCCTGCGACACGAACATGCGCTCGACCTGATCCGGCGTGAGCGGGCCCTGCCAGTACGCGGCGTACTGCAAGAATGTGGCCCATGCCTTCAGCAATGGCTTCGGGACCTGAACGAACTGGAAGTCACGCTTGACCTCAGACTTAATGCGGTCAAACAGCTCGCGCTGCGACCACGACTCCGGACCGTTAAGCTCGTACGTGAGGCCCGTGGTCGAGTCGTCATAAACCATCTTCTCTAGTGCAGCGGCCACATCAATAACGTGGGTCGGGTACGTGCGCCCAGCACCGTGGTTAGCGGTGAACGTCAGACGTGAGCCCGCGAGGCGCTGCAGCCAGTTACCGTCGCGGTCCGAGTAGGTGGGGGCTGGGCGGACGATAGTGACGTCCGGGTAGGCCGCACGCACGGCGTCCTCTCCAGCAGCCTTGGTCTTATGGAACATCGAATCTGTCGGCTCCGAGGGGCGGAAGCTCGAAAGATGGATTAGCCTAGGCACGCCAAACTTTGCAGAGGCCTCGGCTATGCGGCGCGCACCCTCGACATGGACGTCGAAGAAGCTGAAGTTCTTAGTCTCCCAGTCACGGCCGATGCAGTTCACAACGACGTCAGAGTGACGCACAGCCGTCTCAATGCTCGCGATATTGCGAAGGTCGAACTCCTTGAACTGGATTACGCCAAGGTCTCCAGTCGGCTTCAGGTGACGCTTGTGGTATTCGTCCCGGAACGGGGCGACCGTAATCGTGCCGTGCTGGCCGAGCTTCGTCACCAGAGCGGTGCCGATGGACCCTGGCGCGCCAAATACTGTCACCGTGTACCCAGTGCGCGACGCGCGGCCGCCGGAGCCCTGGGCCATTACCGTCTTTCCGTTGCGTAGAACGTTGACCTGTGAGTCAAGTGCCGTGAACGTCTGAATCGACCGGGCCAGCGGCGCGCAGCCCAGCCTCAGCGGAAGTCGCGCGAGCATCGTCATGGTCGGTGCTCGTCCGGTCGTTGGTGTAACTGCTGAAAAATGCGGGCCTTGTCATTGGTAGCCATAACCGTATCGGGTACCCTTCAGACCGACTCCAAGGCCGCGAGGAGGAAGTGCGAAAGGCTGTGAATAATGAAAGGCTGTAAGTAATAATGGCTCGTCGACATGTAGCGTCGTAAAGTACATGGGGACCCCGGACGAAAGAACAGAAACAGACAACTAGAACTGGCGCCGGTGAGTTCTGAGATTATGATGCTTTATTGGCAAAGGAGAATGCTAATTTTAGGTATTGCAGGATCTAATGTTGTAGTAGCAGGCCGCTGAGCAGCAGGACACAATGTGGTACCCGGGCTCCGGGAGAGCCATGTTTATCAGAGTGTGATAATGTGGGAGGGCATCACTCCATATAACATCCTTCTGTGCTCAATAATATCTTGTGACGTCTTCCCTTTCCGCACTTCGTAATCCCTCCGCCAGCACTCGTAAAGCGTAGCCTTCTCCCTGAATCGACGTGGCTCCGATGACGTGTGAACCCCAGCTGCCACAACGCTGAATCTGCAACAGGTTATGCAGCAATCCATGCAACCACCCAAGCTATAACGCGGCAGGACAACGAAATCATGGACGTCTTCATCCAGAAAACTTCCTCTATGAACACAAGACCAGCTGGCTAAACCAATGAAGTACACGCTCACCTACTTGAAATAAAATGAGCTACGTATTAATTACAAAAACTTGATTTAGAAGGCCTTGGCAAGGGTCTCGTAGAACGACTTACCCTGGAGCTCAGCAACCTCAAGCTCAAGCTTCGACGGCTGGCGCGAGCCATCGCCGCCAGCGAAGGTGCCGGCACCCCACGGGGAGCCACCGTGGACCTCGTCGAGGTTGGTGAGGAGGCCGAACACCGGCTTGTAGCCGAGCGGCACGAAGATGAGACCGTGGTGAGTGAACGTCGAGATCGAGTTCAGCGTGGTGACCTCCTGGCCACCACCCGGGGTACCGGTGGAGGTGAAGACACCGACGTACTTGCCGTAAAGCTCACCCTTGGCCCAGAGACCGCCGGTCGCGTCCCAGAAAGCGCGCCACTGAGCGGGCTGGGTACCGTAACGGGTCGGCACACCGAAGAGGAAGCCGTCGTACTTGGTGAGCTCCTCCGGGGTGATGACGGGGTCGTCAGCCTTCGGCGGCGCGTGCATCAGCGAGAGCACGTCGCTCGAGAGAGTCTCCGGGATCTGGAACAGGTCCGCGCTGCCGCCAGCGGCGTGGACGCCGGCCTGGACAGCCTTGGCGAGAGCACGGATGTGACCGTACGTCGAGTAGTAGATAACAGCAATCTTCGGGGCCATTTTGGTTCGCGTAGTGATGTGGTGTTCGAAGGGCGAGGTGCTTCGCACTTATACCCTCACGCAGTCGAACCCCTGGCCCCGGGGGCCCGACATGGGCCTGTGGCTTTTGTTCAGTAGCGTGCAGATGCTGACGGCAGCAGCATGAACTATGCGTTACGCCTTGGGCTTCGTGTTGGTGTGAAGTACGAGCGACACGGCCTGTTGCGACAGTTTTACGCTGCCGAACTCGAGGTTTAAAGCGCAACATTTAGCACAAAGAGCTCACGGAGGGTTAAGCGTCAATTTTACGGCTCAATTTCTCGTTATACCTATGTCTTTTGCGAGCTCAACATGAGCCCTGCTTAACTAATCGCGCATCATACTCGCCCGTTGGCAAGTTTGATCGCTTGAAGTCCCCATACGGCGTAGTAGGGCAGGGGCGCCAGCACGTCAGCAGCACCGGCAAAGCGATGTGACAGCTGCGGTTGCGAGCTCAGCGTGGTGCAAAGGCTAGGCGCACACGTATCAGTTCCGTGAGGCTTAGGGTGCCAACGAACCTACCCCGGCTTAACGGTGAAGTGCGGCGGCATCCCGCTCCCGAGCTATTGGGTATTTGTGCAGATGCCCAATAAGGCGCCGTTGAGCGCTCGTGGTACGTCATCAATTGTCCAGGAGGGAGACATGTCTCATATGCCACAAATGGTGTGTTTCATGCTCCAATGAGCAGCCGGAGTAGGTATTATCGCTTTGAGGCTATGAAATTCGCATGAGGCTCGGCGGACAAGCGCGATCTCATGTGCTTAGTACATTCGGCAGTGGCTCTTGCGCTTGGCTTGCAGGGAAGGATTGAGGACCGCGGTTATGGGCGGCTACAACCGCGCGCACCTGCTCCCTTTACGGGCTGCCTGAGAATAGGTAGAGGGCCTGGATTACGATACCACCAAACGCAGCGAATACGAGGAACGTCAGAGCAGCCTTTCCTAGAGGAAGTCGGCCGCCGCTCTTCTTTCCGCCGCGACCTGTTTGCCGCCTGACGGCCTTCTTCTCAGGAGCCGCATCCTCGGTCGGTTTCGGCTTAGGCGCCTTTCCCATCTTGGCCTCTTCGCGCTTGTGAAAAGCGCGGTTCGCGGCTCGTTGCGCTGGCGTTTGCTGGGGCATCGGGTTGCAACGCAGAAGCTATGACTTGCCAAGTCCGGTTGTGCGACTGTTCGTTCTACTCTCGCGATCAGGTCACGTGTATCAGGACAGGTACATCTGACAAGCGCTGGCGCTAAACGGGAGTAGCTAGGCCGCGGCGTAGAAGCCGCAGCACTAGAGGCAGCGTTAAAAGTACAGATCATAATATTTGAAAGTAGGCGTGTTTCACTTAAGACTGCTTGCTTCCGGATGATTATGCCCGGGTCTTGCGGCATACCGATTTTGAACAACATGCATTGATGGACCACACGTACTCGGGCGTTACCAGTTTTATACAAGAGATTATCGCGCGGGGTTGCGAGTACCTACAGGGCAAGACCACCAGTTGGCCGATTGCTTGCCATGGTAGTAAGCTTTACCCTTCGTTTGCCGCGACTCCATGAACCTGTTACACTCGCGTTTATGTCTGAGTTTATGCTAGAGATGGACGCGCGTAAAGTTATTATCCGGCGTGATAGAGAGTCAATTAAACACAGTTCATTGCGCCCGAACTCTGGTGAAGCAGTGGCTTACGCTGAGCACACTGGCTGGTGGTTTCCAGCGGTTTATTGGGTGCAGAGTACTCGCATGGATGATCGAACCACTGACCCTACCTTTGCATAAGTTCACGTTAGATTATATGTGGTTTCACTGATATTATTAAAAAATAGACATCATATCTACATGCCAATCAACGGTGTGGAACCAGGATACGACTTTCTCTCTGCACGCTGCGTCTTATTTTTCAGATACCCGTGATATCGTTTGAAATATCCCGACTGACGCGTCCCCCACCCCACTATAGCTGCAAGCTTACCGGGGTCACTTGTCGTATGAAGGGGTGAGCCACAGGGCTATTCTGTACACCATCAGCTATGCACGGCCACCATGGCGCTAAAAACCTGATGGAACTGTTAGTTGTTGTGAGGTTGGGTGCCTCTCCAAGCCACTGCTCAAAGCGCGCATATTGGCGCAGCTATGCTGCAAGAGTGAGTCTTCAAGCCTGGGACCTTTACATAAAGGGTTAGGTAGGCTCGCATTGCTGGCCCACACCTCGTCTGCACGCCGATTCTCATGCAGCAGTAATGGCTGGTGTTATCCGGGGGCCATCACCATCAGCTGCGGCTGATCCACACTAATCCGGCTAAAAAAGTAAAGCGGTCCGACGTGTTAAACGCGTCACACCTGCATCATACGGAGTAAAATTATTTCTTTTATGATTTTAGAAGTTAGTGACGCGTCGTGCTGAGCAAAATGCCGACAAACATCGATACGGTCGATGGTGGTTGGCATCGATATCTACTATTTTGAATGTAGCGGTATGCTGGTTTAGGGTAAAAGTTCCATTTTTGGATGGAGTGCACCCAGCCAGGAACCGTAACCCGTACCCACAAGCTACTCCACCAGCGGACCCCCTAGCGGACGCGATCTTCTTTCAACCTCATCGTACTGGAGCAAAACACTTCCTCCACCCCTTGTGAACAGCGCTTTTGACAGCCTAGCGACGCGTAACGCAACAACCGCGCACCCCCACTCTCTGTTTCGTTCATTTCCAACCGAATACATTCCTTTTCACCCCAAGTCCTTCCTTTTTTCCCCTTCTTTCCGAACTGAAACCGTGTTGTGTTAGAGATGCTGAACCTCGCTATCCTCTCTTTCTTTGCTGGGGCTTCTGCCGACACTTGCCAGAACATTGCAGGCAACTACTACTGCGACCAGACCAGCCTAGTTCAATTCAACAATGTCGGATTCTCCGGCTCGTACAACCGGGTCACCTCGTTTAACGACGATGGGTCGTGCTCGTCGACGCCGCAATCCTTCTCGGGATCACTGTCGCCGTTCGACGAGGAGCTCTCCATCCACTTCCGCGGCCCGATCCAGCTCGAGCACCTGCGCGTGTTCTCGAAGCAGGGTGGCAGCTCCCCGCAAAAGCGCCACGTCCTCCACCACCGCCACGCGGAGCCGGAGCCAGTGATCGTCACTGCGACGGACTACTACACGAACTACGTGACGGTTGGCGCAGGTGGCCCCTCTGAGTCCGTTATCACGTCGACTGCGACCGCGCCAGCGAGCTCGCCAGCCACGTCTACGACCTCTCCCGAATGGTCTGCTCCGTCCTCCTCGTCGGCGGCTTCGCCGTCTTCGTCGTCGAGCGTGTCAGTATACAACTACAACTACAACCACCTTGACCAGACATCGCAGACTGGCCCGTCTGTGATTACCCGCACCACGAGCTCGGAGTCTGCGCAGTTGCCGTCGTCCACGGGCTCCAGCGGATCGGGTGGTTGGTCCAAGATCGCGAGCTATGATGCTGCTGCAGGCAGTGCTAATGGCCTCGTGTTCCTTAACAACCTTGGTGGCTCTGGCTCTGGTGTCTTTGACTTCAAATGGGGCAACTCTCTTTCGTACTGCGGCTCTGACGGTAAGTCTGCCGCGTCGAGCCCGCAGGTGCTGAGCCGTACCACTGTCCCGAGCAACACTGAGTTCATTGTCTTCACCGACAACGAGTGCCAGGGCAACAGCTGCGGCTACTACCGCCCGGGTACCGTCCCTTACCACGGCTTCAGTGGAACCTACAAGGCGTTCGTCTTCGAGTTCAGCATGCCGTCTGATGGCGGCAGCGGCTTCAATGCGGATATGCCGGCTGTATGGCTCCTCAACGCCCAGATCCCGCGGACCCTGCAGTACGGCGAGAAGTCGTGCTCCTGCTGGTCCTCGGGCTGTGGTGAGCTCGACCTGTTCGAGATCCTTAACGGTGGCAACAACCGTCTAACGACAACGTTGCACGACAATCAAAACGGCGGTGGTGGTACTGCTAACTGGTTCCAGCGCCCAACACAGGGTACACTGAAGGCTGCTGCTATCTTCGACGGCTCGACGATTTCCGTGCTTGAGATTCCGGAGATTCCGGATTCGCTCGACGATTCGACAATCGAGTCGTGGATCAAGCAGGCAGGCAACCCGTCGTCAGTTAACATTTAAACACCTTACGTTTTCAACCTGTAATTTTATTTAGTTAGTTTATGAAATATTTAGAATCGCTCTCTTTTAGTACCTATGGTAGTGTCGCAACGGATAGCCAAAAAAAGGCGAGCGTGATGGCGTTACGGATGTATATACTACGGAGTGGGGCGGGTGGCATGTCCTTATTTTCCCTCTAGGGCTCTGCAACACAGATCAAGCTTGATTTTGCCGACTGGGGCCATCGGTGTGAGCTTGGAGTCCAGGAAAACGAGGAAGAGCCTAACTGGGATATGTTCAACCGAGTTTGAGAGGGTATCCCTGAAACGTGGAGGTTTTTGGACGCACTAGCTTGGTTCCCCTGATAGGTTGAAGCCTTTACTAATGGCGGTTGTTTTGTCTTTATTGTGTTTCGCGCGCGGCCTAGGGTCGTGGGGAAAAATGCACATAGTCAGGGTGAACTTCCCGGAACAATTAGGTCGAACCACTGTGACCGGAACCACCTTCCGCTTTTGTGATACCCGCTGGCGGTGCCAACAGGAAAAACCAGGATGCGGCGTGAAAAGAGCCTCACTGGGGGGTTTGCATATTCGATTAATTTGCCGATGAGTTGGAGTTCGAAAATAGCGATCCTTGCGTATTAACATGCGGACCTAGGCCTTGGTCAGTCTAGGCAGTTTGGAGAAGATAGTTACATTCCATTTCATATCTGTGTGATCTCCGAGTTCCGAATCTCGTTCGAACGCGAGCCGCTTCGGCCGGTGTTCGGACGTCACATGGCCACCTGCATGTACCCCGCATATTTCTCTGCAGATTGGTCCTTGAATGGCCACCGGCTGGTAAATGTTAGAGCCGTCTTCAATTTAGCACAATCCACATATTTTTGTCTTTATTGTTCGTAAAATAGGCAAAAAAATCCGCCCAATCGCGCCAACATGCGCAATCTGATCATCATCAGGTCCCCGCGTTGCTTAGCTTTACAGTAGACAGGCGTGCTGACATTTCGGCTGTTTCAAACCCCTAACCTCGAACGTACATGCAACTGAGCTAAAGAGCGAACCGGAGCGAGGCTATTTAAAGGAAGGAGGTATACGGGAGACTTTCGGAGTTCAGGTGAATCTGAGGACAATCCATCAGGTAGACCCAAAAAGACATCCATTTATATTTGGAAAATGACTACAACCGTCCCTATTAATGCGACGAGGTTAAACCCGACTGGTGTGGAGGCCTACCCGCCAAGTGGTCTGGAGAAGACCCTCCACCGCAGGGCTCACATCGACTACAAGAAGGTCCATATCGAGCACAATCCCAGCGTCGCATCTCTTTACGAGGATGCCTTGACTCGTGAGCGCGGCAGTGCCATCTCCTCCACCGGTGCACTCATTGCTAATTCTGGCCGCAAGACAGGCCGCTCACCTAAGGACAAGCGTATTGTTGACGAGCCGGGCTCAAGCGGTAATATCTGGTGGGGACCGGTCAACATCAAGCTCAGCGAGCAGTCGTGGAACATCAACCGCGAACGTGCGATTGACTATCTGAACACGCGCGAGATTCTTTATGTGATTGACGCCTTTGCTGGCTGGGACCCGCGCTATCGTATCAAGGTCCGAATTGTTTGTGCTCGCGCCTACCACGCGCTGTTCATGTGGAACATGCTCATCCGCCCGACTGAGGAGGAGCTTGCCAACTTCGGTGATCCGGATTTCACTGTCTACAATGCTGGCCAGTTCCCGGCAAACCGTTACACTGACGGTATGACTTCGGACACGTCGATTGATATTAACTTCAAGGCGATGGAAATGGTTATTCTTGGTTCGGAGTACGCCGGTGAGATGAAGAAGGGTATCTTCTCGGTGATGTTCTATCTGATGCCGATCAAGCACAAGGTGCTTGTGCTGCATTCGAGTGCAAACCAGGGCCAGAAGGGTGATACTACGCTGTTCTTCGGTCTCAGTGGCACGGGTAAGACAACGCTCAGTGCTGATGTGAAGCGTGATCTCATTGGCGATGACGAGCATTGCTGGTCCGACAATGGTGTGTTCAACATCGAGGGCGGCTGCTACGCGAAGTGTGTGAATCTCCGTGCCGAGAACGAGCCAGAGATCTTCAATGCGATCAAGTTCGGCTCTGTGCTTGAGAACGTCGTGTTCGACTCGAAGACGCATGTTGTGGACTACGACGACACCTCGTTGACCGAGAACACACGCTGCAGCTACCCGATCGAGTACATTCCGAACGCGCTGCTGCCGGCTCTGACATCTAACCACCCCACTAACATTATTCTGCTGACCTGTGATGCGTCGGGCGTGTTGCCGCCGGTGTCTAAGCTCACGAACGAGCAGGTCATGTTCCACTTCATCTCTGGATACACGTCTAAGATGGCTGGTACCGAGCAGGGCGTCACTGAGCCGACTGCCACGTTCAGCGCCTGCTTCGGCCAGCCGTTCCTCGTGCTGCACCCCATGCACTACGCTCAGGAGCTTGCCGACAAGATTCACCACCACAAGGCGAACGCTTGGCTGCTGAACACCGGCTGGACCGGCAACTCGGTGAGCCGCGGCGGTAAGCGCTGCCCGTTGAAGTTCACCCGTGCGATCCTTGATTCGATCCACTCTGGCGAGCTCGCGAAGGCCGAGTTCGAGACCCTTGAGGTGTTCAACCTGCTCGTGCCGAAGGCGGTGCCGAATGTTCCGTCGTCGCTTCTGAACCCGTCCCGCTCGTGGGTCGATGGTCCGGAGGACTACCGTGTCGAGGTCATCAAGCTGGCGAACCAGTTCAACCAGAACTTCAAGCGCTTCGAGGATGGTGCGACCCCGGACGTCCTGACGGCTGCCCCGCAGGTCCCGAAGTAGGCTGTGTTGCATACTTGGTCATATAGTGCGAGACATATAGTGCAGAACTATGGATAACTATCTATCTTGAACTAGTTAAAAGAGTTGTTACGATATTGTGAGTGTGTGTGAGCGCGTCGTGTAGGAACGTGATATGGCGCGCAGAGTACTGTAGTAGTCTGACCTTTAACAGAGCCACACTGACTCTTTCACTCTACGTGGTAACTACCTAATCACTGTCTATGTACAGCTATACAATATACTACGGATGGGAGTGGAGGGTGGCCGAAAACATGGTCCGCCCGTGCATGCTTGTCTATATGTACAGTAGCATGTGCAAAACTCATTGCATGAGACCAGACGCGTATGCCATTGGTGGCACCTTCGGGTGCCACGATGCTGTGAACTGCTTGTAACGCAGCTCCAAGTCCTTGTCAATATTAATATAGGCGCCTTGGTTTCCAACTGAGTCGCAATAGTTTGGAGCGCTAAACACGGTAATAAGCTTGCCAGCGTGCTCGACCGCGTAGCCATTGTCGCGGACCTCGTGGGAACGGATTACGGCGCGTAGGCCGTTGTCCTTTACGAACTTGGCAGTTACATCCGGGCCAAACATGTGGGCAATACCGCGCCGACTTGGCGACCGGCCGGGGGTGTCCTGCGGGTCGCTCCACAGCATCTCCATCATGAGGCCCTCGTTGGCTGGTTGGGCTTGTGCGAATCGGTCGATGCTTCGGATCTCGTCAAGCGTAACATCATCGCGCGAGAACAGACCACCGTGGACAACAAGATAAGCATCAGCGATGATGCAGCCCAGCGGCAGCAGCGCGAATGACTCGGAGAATGCCGCAAAGAGTTTTGACGCACGCGGGTACTTCGCCTTGCACTCACCGCTGAAGCCATACGTCACATTCATTTTCTCCGTTTCATGGTTGCCGCGGTTCAGAAGAACCGCCGACGGGTTCTGAAGTTTCAGGACATACAGAAGAAGCGCGACCTCGGTCGACCAGCTGCCGCGATCGACGAAGTCACCGTTGAACACGTACGTATGCTTGGCCGATGGCCAACCGTTCTGTTCGAAGATGTGGAGGACGTCGTAGAACTGGCCATGGGTGTCGCCACACACAGTGACCTCGCCACCTTCCGGGATCGGGACACCGTTCACGGTCGGCTCCTCTGCCAGCAGGCGGGCAACACGCACAACTATCTCATACGCAAGGCGTCGCGACACCGGATTCCCCGCCTTGAAGTGCTCGACAAGGCGGCTGATCGCGGCACTGTCAATAGCATCGAGGTCGAAATCGAGATTTGTGCGCTCCCCATCGGACACAGGCAGTGCCTCGAGATCGATGGTATCAATGACCCTTGGCTCATCGTCTGTCTTGATGGCGGTCTGGAACGCCGTGTAGCGAGCAAGGCTCTGCGCAGACTGCAAGCGTCGCCGGCCCTCGGCGAACTCCGGCGCGAGCTGAACAACACGCTGGAAGTCGCGCACGGCAAGGTTAAACTGGAGCGTACCGCCGTATGCAATAGCCCGGCGGTAGTAACACTTCACTAGCTTATCATCAAGCTCGAGGGCCTGTGTGGTCGTGGCGACAGCACTGCCAAACTCCTCGAGCTTCAGTTCGCAGGCTGCGCGGTTGGCAAGATAGACCGGCACTTTCGGTTCCAGATGTGCCGCCTCATCGTACTTGGACCACGCATCCTGGTACCGGCCTTCCTTGAAAAGCTTGTTTCCTGCCTCCTTCAGCGCCTCGGCCATCAGAGCTGGATGATTACCAAAAAGAGTTTGCCCGCGAAGTTCGGTCCCACAAGATCTATGATTTTTTACCCCTTACCGTGCAGCGTCCCAACTAACAACAGAGGCCCAAACGCACGCACCTGACAATTAACCTTAAACAGCATTAAACAGGATATACACACCGCTATTTGGAAGGACGCAAACACGGATACTATTAAGCAGCTGGGCCGCAGCCATGCACGGCTTATATGCCATAGCCAGTACAGACGTAGGGTTCTCTTGCCACATACCCCAAAGTTGAGGCCGCCTCCGGTGGGCAGCCGAGTCTTAATACGTTAGGCATTAGGATCGCGCGAACCAGCACGGCTAGCCAGACAACTATTACCAATAGGCCCGAGCCTTATTCTTGCTTATTTGTTGGGTGGCTGAAGGATTGAGTGCCCGCGGGCCAAATTTGGAAACCGGTGCAGCTAATTTGAATAATTCACTTATAGGCTCTCCCAACACCTGCTAACGTCAGGGCACGCGTCCTCGGCGTGTACGTACACGCGCACACGCACAGCCATAACCTTAGCTTACTTACGTAGGTAACTAGCAGCTCTCTAATTAGGGTAGCGCTAGGTAGCGGGCTGGACAGATCGCTGCATCGATGGTCGAGATCTCACTGGAGCCGCCTCAGCGTCCCGGCGACGAGGGTGAAGCGTCACTTGGCGAGCAAATCTCGCGGATCACGCATGAGCGTGGCTCTTTTGCTCGTCTAACTGAGTCGCAATTATCAGACGCTATAGCCTCTGGAGCTGATGCGGCAGGCTCTGATGCGCTCGGTGGCTCGGCGGAGAAGCCTGCACTGGATTCACGGAGGACAGACGATGAGTCGTTCATGGACACTGACTCGCCGGTGCCTGGGAGTGCCAATGCGGAAGTTGCTGACCCTGCGGAAAGCGGCAGCGGTGAGGACACTGCCATCACAGCAACGGGCGGGTCTGCGGAAACTGAAGAGGCCGCGGCGACCTCGGCCTCAGGCACTGAGGCCCAGCCAAAGTCGTATGAAGAGCTTCGCGCAGCACTGTCGCAGCAGATAGCGGCAGCGCTCAACGAGTCTGCTCTGAACCTCGACTTCGTGTCCCTGCTCGTGAGCGCATCTCGCCCACAGGCTGGGGCCTCCTCGATGTCGCCCGCGCTGAAGGCTCAGATTCCCCCAGGAACCCTGAATGCAGACACAGTCGAGGCACCGGTACCTACCGTCTCGCCGCACAGCGGATACGGATGGAAGGTGTCTTCGTACGCAAGGGCTGCAGACCGGCTGCGGGCAGCCGGCGAGCGCACGCGTGGAGAAGTCAAGCGCGAGGCTGCGTTTTGGCGTGATGTACGTATCATCACGCAGCATGGTGAAAACGTAAATCGTCGTATGGGCATAGAATATGGCTTTGCTGCCTCAGGCTCGACATATTTCGACAGGGGCATAGGAAAGCTAGAGCGTGACCCATCGACGGGGTCGGCGATATTTATTCCGCGGTCTCCCCTCGAGGACAAGCTCGTGCGCGTTTCACTATGGAAAGCCGATATAGATACAGACGCGCAGACAGAGTCTCGCCCTGGTACGACTGACACTGCGAGCAGCAACGCAGCCCGTCGTCGAGTATCATCCACTCTTGACTCGAAAGCTGGTTCCTTTCAAAAGCAATCTGATTCCGCAGCTAATAATCGCGACATGAGCAGTGCTGATAATGGTGCGCTCATCTCGTCGGCTGTGGTAGCTCCAGTAGGGATCGAAGGTCTTCCGGAACCTCTGAAGTCGATTCGAGCCGAAAGATATAGGCTCTTTGAGAACGAGCTCATGTACTCGCTCATCCAAGAGGCGCGCACCGATCTCGGTGCGCATCGTGTAAGACTGTATGGGGGCCGAGTTGTTTGCGACCTCTTTGTGACACGACTAGAGATGGAGCTTGTTGATGCTGCTACGGCTGCCGAAGTCACCAATGATGGGCCGGCATTGGCAGTGGCCCATAGCATACACCTACTGCTCACACAGCGGTATGCCGAAAATTTCACTGCGAGACACGCATTTCCGCACCCCCTGAAATCGTCTGCAGCTACCCCAAAGCCGACGGGCGGTGTGCTCAAGCCTGTTCTCGCGCTCATCCACCACAGCATCATTCTCGCTCGCGCAAAGAGGCTCATCGACGTGATGCTTCCGAATGCTTCTGTAAAGCTAGAGAACGTGTCAGCCCTCTCGCTTGATGCCCATCCGGAGGCCGCCTTCCATATTCAGCGGGATGGATCGAGCGGAGCCGATGCCGAGAGCGAGATTGTTGTTTACGTGCGCTCCTCCATCGAAAACGCAGAGAGACCGGTGTTCAGTGTAGAGACTATGGACACGCCATCTCGCCGCTCAGAATTCTACGATCTCACTGAGCTTGAGCTCTGGCTTAAGTGGGTATCGCACTGAGCACCACCATCCCTTGGTGGGGCAGCTGTCTCTTTGTTCGGCAATGGTGCCACTTGTACATGACTAAATCTAAAAATGTGTAAAAGAAAATGACAGGAATGCATTTTCTGGTATAGAAGTGGCGATCAGCACTCAAGCAATTGCCATCGCGAAGCCAGTCTAACGCTCTGCCTAGTTAACTATGGCTGCTAAAGGCCCAATGGCTTAGAATCGCCTCGGTGGTTTCCTGGGTAAGGACAGCTCTGGGATAGAGCCCGAGACGCTAAGGAGTCGTGGTGTACCTCGCCAGCCCCTACGAGATGTGGACCTTCGAAACGTCCGGCCGTGGTAGGCGGGCTACTGTTTTGGGGGTCTCGGATGGAACCACAACATTCTCGCCCGGGGACTTTGTGGAGTATGACGACTTTGTAGGTGTTGTTGCTGGATTCAAGATCGGGGAGACCGAAAATACGCACCAAGTCGAGCTGCTCAAACTAGTCCGAGATGGAGACGATAATAGCAAAGAGAGTACAGACTCGGATGAGCTTTTTGCAACCAGCATTATGAAATGGTACCCGCTTGGCGGGATCGGAGCGAAGCTCGAGCCTAAGCCTCAGCCTAAGCGTGCGGTTGACCATCATTGGCACCACAAGGATAAAGTTGCCGATGTGGGTATGGAGTGCACTCAGGATGTCGTCGCCTATGCCAACCATGTTGCATCGCTGTTTGTCCGAACCCCCTCGCCGAGGAAGCGCCGGGCCCAAGGCAGTCGGAAGCTACAAGCACTGGCTGCGGAAATTGAGCCGGACTCGGGCGATTCAAGCTCAGAATTCTCGCTGGACGAGGAAGATGAGCCATTGCCTGCTAGGAAAAGGAATGAAGAACTCAAGCAGTCGGCAACGCCGCAGGCAGTGCGGGTGGCTCAGTCCGCCCTTGAGGCAGCGACTCTGAACAGCCCAAAGAAATCGCCGTCGCGCTCACCTGCAAAGCGACGCCGTGCAGCAAGCGTAAAGACAGAAGCAATACTGCCAGATGCTGCCACTTCTGTAGCCACTGAAAAGGACGAAGGACTGCTAGGTGCACTGGGAAATGAGAACGAGCGAAGGCCTGGGGAGGAAGAAGACGAAGGTGATGGAGAAGATGACATGAGGGTGCCACTGTCCATTGGAAAGCCACAATCCACTCTGAAGAAGACATCTAACAAAGCACTGGTGCCTAAGATCCTACCTTACGCACCGGGAGCTGTGCAGACCACTGACGTCGACCGAGTCATTGCTCGCCTGCATCCCGCCAGCGAGCCTCCCACACACGCCGCTCGCGATGATCAGTACGACCGTTTGTTCTTTGCAATTGAAGGCGCCATAGCTGCTGAGACTGGTACCTGTGTTTATGTGAGTGGCACTCCTGGGACGGGCAAAACGAGCGTTGTAAAAGAGGTCTTGAGCCAGATTGATTTACGCGTTCATGACAATGAGTTGCGACCATTCTCGTATGTGGAGATTAACGGCATGAAACTCGTGCACCCCAGCGGAGCTTACGAGCTGTTATGGGACTCACTGGGCCGAGGCGCTATGGCTGCTTCCAATGCCATGACCGCGCTCGAGGCGGCATTCACACAGCCCGAGCCACTTGAGAAGCGCGGTGTCATTGTTGTTCTATTAGATGAGCTCGATCAGCTCGTGACGAAAGGCCAGCAGCTGATGTACAACTTTTTCAACTGGCCATCACTGCCGCACTCGCGCCTCGTAGTAATTGCCATCGCGAACACGATGGACCTTCCCGAGCGCATTCTCAGTAACAAGATCTCATCACGCGTTGGGTTGACCCGCATACAGTTCCCTGGCTATTCCCATTCTGAGTTGAGGGAGATTGTGCTTCAGAGGCTCGGGCCCGACGCCAACATTCTCGAACCTGAAGCGCTCGACTACGTCACGCGGAAAGTGGCGGGCGTCGGCGGAGATGCACGAAGAGTGCTGGATTTTGTGCGGCGCGGCATAATAAGGGCCCAAAGGGACTATGCAGAAACGCAGGACAGCGCTGGTGGCACGAGCGGCCAAAATGGAGGTGCACCCGGTGCAAGCGGCCCTCACGGCGATCCAGACGAAAAATCAAGTTCCACGTTTGGATTTAGCGTGAAGACGGCTCACATTCGGGATGTAATTGTTAAAACGCAGACGCAGTCCCAGCAACTGTTCATACGCACACTAGGCGTTGCATCAAAGGTCCTTTTATGCGCTATTTTGACGCGCGCGCGGCGCTCAGATGGGATAGAGGTGCCACTACATGACGTTTTGAAACAAGCGAGTCAACTAGTGCGGGCCTCGAGTGACTCTGAACTGCTCGAGAAGTATCTGTACCCTACGCGCTCTGTGCTAGGGAGGTCTGGCCGGCTCGCTATGTTTCGGCATGCAGTGATTGAGTTGGTAGAGGCGGGCGTGCTTGTACAGCAGGCTATTCAGGGAGAAGCCACTCCTAATGTCCGTCTAATGATCCCGGCAAACACGCTCAAGGAGTACCTGGAGCACGACCCTGCCGTCAAGGACATGGTATAAAGTATATCTTGGCATGAAAGGCACGCTATCATAGCATATTCGTTGCTAATTGGTATATTTATGTGTAAATAAAAGGTTACGTGAATGTGGGTAATGCTAGCGAAGAGGATGTATCAGTTGCCGCTACTTCTACCATTGCGAGTAGATGACAAGCGGCTCGCCGATCTGCGTGAGCTCCGGCATCTTCAATTTGAGGTCGAAGGTCTTCGCAATGATAATTTTGAAAATTTTGGCGATGTTGATTCCCTGGCTTGTTGAGCAGAACACTAGTGGCGCCCTCATTGCCCTCGCGTACTTCTTAGCCTGCTCTGTAATTTCCGACTGCTCCTCGTCACTCATTTCGTAAAACAAATCGAACTTCGTACCAACCAGCAGAGGAACTGCTGACTTGTTGAACCCGCGCGCTTGGCGGTACCAGTTGCGCACCGAGTTTAGCGTCCCTTTTCGTGTTAGGTCGAACATGAAAATGATCGCCGCGGCTTCGTTGCACACGATGGGCAGCATATTGATGAACTCTCGTTGGCCACCGAGGTCCCAGATGGAAAATGTCAACTCTGTATTCCTGATCGCTATCGTCTTTTCCAGGAAGTTAACCCCGAGCGTTTGAATGTAATCCTCGTCGAATGACCCGTCGCAATATCGGACCATTAGCGAGGTCTTGCCGATTTGGGCATCGCCAATGAGTCCTACTTTCACCTGCATTCGCTCCGGCTGTTGTGTCTCCGCATAGTTGATAGGAAGGGCCGAGCTGCCGGACCTCGACATATTCCGCACCAGTTTAGGCCTTGCAGCTTGTGCTTAAGAATGTAAACATTCCCACGCGATCGACACCACACGATACGCTTAATAGCAACAGCGGTGCACGCCCAGACACACTAGGAAGTCACCACTCCCACTCTCGGTCACGGGTCAGGTCCCATACTCGCGCGCATGTGGGTCATTGAGGCAGCGAGAAGAAGCCTATCCAGCATTCATGAAAGCTGGAGCATTCACGTTTGCAAGATTGTGTGCAGCGTGATCGTATGGAATTGCAGATTTAGTTAACATAGCGAGATGGAGGTGCTGCCTGAATAATCTAAAAAACAATTAGTACGGGGCAAAGCTCGACTGACCTGGAGCAGCTCATGACTACAGGTTTGGTGACATTCAATTGAACTAATGCGAATTAAAAAGGCGCAGTTTGCATCGATTCAATTGATGGTGTGCAGATCAAGCAAACCACGCCTCCTCCCAGCGCATTACGTTGAGTGTCACTTCAAACAAGAAAATAGATAAGACTGAGCTCGGCCACGATTTCAATAAAGATACACCGAGCCCCCGATAAAGCCCAGCCACGCCCTCGTGTGCCACGATTTGCCTACCAGCGGCAAATACGTTGTGAGAGTAGCGCTCGCCGTATCCAGCTGTAGCCGTCTCGCTCATGGTTCGCGCGCCATGGACTTGAACCCGCTTGCGAATTGTGTCTAGAGGATAAACAGCGGCTTTTGAGCTCAAAGATGCGATACTGCTTGCCGTAAACACAGGTGGAAGCCATGCCGGAAGCAGTTTACCCGGTTCTGCATCACGCACATAGCTGTAGGTAGCAAAAAACAGACCCATATACGGGAAAACCGAAATGAGTGTCGCAGTTGCGCCGTGATAGAACCCGCGAAGGCCCTCAGTCTTCATTGTTGTTCTGATAGTTGAGAGCAGCGTGGACTTGGTCGACGTATTAGCGGCCACGCGCGTGCGGAGGAAGTCCAGTGGGTATGTGGCAAGAGTTGCAGCAGAGCCAGCGGTGCCACCCGCGAGGACCTGGCGCCATTGTTCATTTTGGATGATGGGCACATAGAGTCGCAGAGCGTGGTTCACAAACCGCAGAGTCGAGAACTGAACGGCTCCGTATGCGACGTAAAGCAGCTCAGCAGGCGAGTTTCCTTTCCAGAAAGCACGAACACCTTCGTTTTTTAGAACTCCTGACACAACTCTCCACGACGTCTCTTTTCGATTGAGCTGCAAGCGGATCTTCAGAAGGTCGAGCGGCGCGATCGCAAACCGGGTGAGCAATCCGGCCACACCGCCGCAAACCACAGATTCCAACTGGGTCAAGTCTGACCCAGAATTTAGGTGGTTCGCACCCATGCGGTTCTGCTTCTCGCTTGCGTGGACGCGCGTAGTCAGTCTTTAGCTACTAATGCACGCGCGATGGCCGATGAAAAATGTCAGCAGCTTTTCTCTGGTCCCCTCGTCCCTTGCAGCTGCAAGGACAGGGTGGTGTGTTGGGCGGTCTTAGCTGAAAAAGAACTCTGTAGGCTTGATCGCTCACGCGAGAATCCTGCCAATTATTTGTAGCCTCATAAAATACTGTCTTCAGCTTTTATCATCGCGCACAAGTCTAGCTGCTATAGACACAAAGTAAGTAGAGCAAGGCAGGCAAAGTGAGCCTATCGTTGCAGTGCCGTGTATTTACTATTTAAATGCACGCAAGCGATGAGTTATCGTCCTGAAACAGGATTCTATCCGTCGGGCGTAGCACCGCCGTCTACCCACCCGCTTACGAGGGCGTGTGCACACGCATTTGGGCTCGCTGACTGTTGGTTGGTCTGGATCTCTCTCCCGTTTCCATTCAGTGAGCCTGCCCCGCCCCCGGCTTAACAGAAACAACACAGGCTCCGTATATGTCGGTGAACGTACCGCGCAGCTTTCGGTTACTCGAGGAGCTCGAGCATGGCGAAAAAGGCCTGGGAAGCGAGGCCTGCTCAATTGGCCTTGCCGATGGCGACGACATCACCATGACGCATTGGAACGGCACAATTCTCGGCCCCCCGCACTCGGCGTATGAGAATCGCATTTACAGCCTTACTCTCGAGGCCGGACCCGAGTACCCATCCGTGCCACCCGAGATCAAATTCCTCACGCGGATAAACCTGCCATGTGTAGATGAGCATGGAGGCGTGATTAAAGCGCGTGTTCCGGCACTCGCCGAGTGGAAGCCTCATACAACTATGGAGAAGGTTCTCCTGGAACTCAGGCGCGAGATGGGCTCGCCGGCGAACCGAAAGCTCTCTCAGCCCCCTGAGGGCGAGTCGTACTAATGCCTCACATCGCTTCTAGATCAGGGGGAAGGGCGATTCATGATATCTCTGGGAGCCACCGCGCTCTTCATTTTCTTTTTGGTTTATCTGCTTTTTCCTTAGCTGAATAAATCGAGTGTAGGTGATGCTTTGCCGAGTCTTCATGTTGCTTGGGTGGTGCCATTCGCTGGCACAGATAAGCTGCTGAGCTGAGCTCGAGTTTTGAAAACCTTAGTTTCGGTGTATTCACTTACTTATATACATATATATACATACGGATGTATAAATGCATGTCACTCCAAAGGGCGCAGGAGACAAACTACGGCCGCACCTGCCTTTCTATGCGTGCGCGTATTATCTGTTCAACTGCGGCCGCGTCACGCTGAGCCTCATCTACAACTCGGGTTAGCTCCTCCTCGCGGAACTGGCCAACGCTTTCCACCATCACAATTTGTGGAGCGTCCTCACCGATGAATCTAAACGCAATGGAATGTAGCGACATTGGGTCGGCTGGCCCAACCTCTTTGCTCAGCAACGAGGGCCGGCCCTCGTGGTCCACGGCATAACTGACAGCCGCAACAATGCCCCTAAGTGGAATTCCGGCATCAGCTAGAGCTACGCTCATAACGTTAACGCCTTCACTGATTTCGAGGGCAGATCGCTTATCCTTCGCCCCGTTTAGCGGCTTCTCGAGACTGCTATCGAGAAGTTGCACGACAATTTGGATGAGGCTGCGTGGTAATAGATCACGGCGCACAGCAGCCAGCAGACATGTGTGAATCCGGTCTTGGATGAGCCTTTCTCGGATCATCGGCATCCCCTCGTTGCCACGGTAGACCAGCTCAAGTGACGCCTCTTGGGGTAATTCATCCCGGGCTTTTGCTTCTAAAGGACCATTAACAGAGCAAGCAAAACTTATTTCCACGGGAGGTTCAGTTTTCCATTCAGCGCTACCGTCGCTGTTCAGCAGCGGGCCTGCCATGAAAAGTAGTTACTACTAACTAAGCAGGTCAACTACTACCATGCGTGCATCTTCCAATGCGTTTGGAGGTAAGGAGAGGTAGTGTCTGTGTGGGGGGTGAGGAGCGCTATCCGAGAGACGAAAACCCACGAGATCAGCAAAAACATTGTAAAGTAGAATTAAAGAGGTACATCAAAACCATTAGTTTATGTGTAAATGCGTGTCATGCTACAGTGTCACTAGCATTTTGGCTCTTCGTCGCTATTCACCGAAAAGGGCGGTTGGCAGTGGGAGGACGACCGACGAAGCTTGTGATCAAGCGTGCTCATAATGTAGTCACTTGCTGCAGAAGCGTCAAGAAGCTCAAGCTCGTCTCGACGCCAAAATTTCGGCAATAAAGCGCCGATAAGCATGAAGGCAAACAGCACGCCGGGAAAGCCAATTGCTGCGATTGTTTGCGTGATGGCAACCTCTCCAGCTACACCAATTGCACTGAGGCAAAGAAATGCAAAAAGATGCCACTTTGGCATACGGTTCAGAGGCTCGGATGGGTCCCTCTGTGTGGGATCTGTGATTAACAGTTTAAGTCTCCGAATGAGCTCATTGTTCAGCAGACCAGGCACCCCCATCATGAAAAACAGTCCGGATAGTACGCCCTGAGGAACGAGGTGCAGAACCCGCAGCAGCGGGCCCGTCATGAGCCCTATTGTGGCCAGCCCTTGCAGTGTGTTCGTGAAACGCTGGTCCACAATATACTCGGCGCCAGTGACAGGATCTTTCACTCCGGTAGCCAGAGACTCCACATGCAACGGAGCCTGTGGGATGAGCCCGTTAGGCGCTGGTACTCCGATAAACCCGGCAACCAAGGTCGTAATCCCAAGCAACACGAAGTCCCAGTGAAAGCTAGACGGTTTGCTGAAATGATACCGCGGAGATTGTGCCATAATTGACGAGATATTATGGTCAAAGTAGAACAGCATTGTAAGAAGCAGGGCGAACGGAATCGCTAAAAACACATATCCCACTGGGATATTCCAGAAATGAACGAACCAGCCAAACTCACGGCCATATTGTGCAGACGCAGTGGAAGGCTGGAATGCTTTATCAATGGGTAAGCGAAGAATATCCTTTTTGAGATGCCCAATCCTCCCTGGGAAAAAGGTAAATCCAGTAAAGAACACAACGATCAGCGGCAGACTGTAGTCCGCCACGAACTTACGCATATGCGGCGATCCCCAGAAGCCCGTCGGGCTGCCAATGATCAGCACAAATACCACGCCAAAAATAAGAATACACAAAGCGGTGACAATCTGGAAATACGAGGCGGCGAGTGCAGTCGGAGTGTCATCTTCCACCTCGAACTGGCGAATCAAAATCTGCACACCTTTCTCAATATAAATAATATTGATGAAGCATCCAAAAATATCGGCGCTGAACTGCGTAATGTGCTTCATCAAACGCACGCCGTTGAAGGCGGCAATAACCACATGCATAATGAATGACCATATGTTAATCCAACACATGAAGGCAAAGAAATTGACATGCTTAGGAACAATGATTTCGAAAACGGTGTAGGTAAAGATCGTAATTGGTCCCGTAACGCCAACAATGCATAACGGCTGGCCAGCGAACAATCCGAAGATTATTCCACCCATGGCTGAGCCGATGAGGACCTCGTTCACGCCATATGCGCCCTTGGTGCGGTCGAACATGTCTTGGGCAAATGCAATCGCGGGAAGAATATTGGCAAAAAAGATATAAACCACCGCAGGAATGACGCGGTAGTCCCATGCGTCTGTCCAATCCGACCAGTAAAGAGGGAGTCGCCGCTGCCAGTCATCGCGGATATCGCGACAAAACCAACTCGCGGCCTCTCTGACACAACTTGGCATTTTTTGGATCCAGCCCTTGCAAGTGATTAGTTTAATCCAGCGATTTTTTTCTTCTTTAGATTGTGGGGTAAACTTCTTATTGCTTACTAGCAAGCTTCGACCATAAGCCTGGAGCGCCCTTTCTCCCAAGCTGTGAGGGTGCTATGAAGCGAGAACATGGCGTGTGAATGATACGCACCCACAGGTAAGGAATCAAAATGTGGGCACGGGACCCCTCCATGGCTTGAGCTCACGTCCCATGAATATGATGGCCCCTCTGTGCCGGGCCAGCGTTTTTTTACGAGGAAGTCTCGACTAGTGCTAATTTGCTCTCGACTGGTTTCCTTAATTTATCCCCTCTCCTCAATTCAACGCGGTCTATAATGTTTCCGGCATTTCCTTGCCAGACACGTGTTAGTCATTTGTTTATCCGCGAGTAGTTTATATTTATTTACGCTTGGACCCAGTCAGACATGCCGCGGGACCCAGACGACCCGCCTCCTGTCACTCTCAAGTCACTGGCGATAAATGCTGCCGTGTGCGGCGTCGCTATTGGTGGTTTCTTTGGGTATCGGCGCTTTCTGCGACGGATCCCAACCGCGGACGCGGTGCCGGAACGACTCCTGAAACGTCGGACACTACTCGGCAAGGTCGTCAGTGTGGGAGACGCAGACAACTTTAGGTTTTTTCATACCCCGGGAGGTTGGCTCGCAGGCTGGGGCTGGCTGCGCAAGATACCGCCGGTCAACTCCCGCGGTCTCGGCGAATCAACGATCCACGTTCGGCTAAACGGCATTGATGCCCCTGAAGCAGCACACTTCGGTAAGCCGGCCCAACAATATAGTTCAGAGAGCCTAGAGTGGCTGCGGTCGTATGTCCTCGGCCGACGCGTCCGAATAGTGCCACTCTCCAAGGACCAGTACCATCGACTAGTAGCTGAGGCACGTATATGGAAATGGAACGGTCGGCGCAATGTGAGCAGTGAGATGCTCCGCGCCGGCTGGGCAACTATTTATGAGGGAAAGGTTGGTGCTGAATTCAATGGGCTTAAATCGAACTTCAAAAGTCTTGAGAAAACTGCTCAGCGCAGGCGGAAGGGGATATTTCAGGCCGGTCCTAATATCATGACTCCAGCACAGTACAAAAAAAAGTACGCCTGAGCACAGGCCGCACTGGAAAAACAGGTTTCTCTTCCGCCGAACGATATACATTGTCATATAGACTTCATGGTGAGCTGCGGTGCACTTGCATATCATAGATGAGAATAATGCGAAAACATTAAGGGTAATTAAAGTCGTAAATGATCTATTGCGATGCCGCAAATGGTATTAAAAATTAATAAGATAAATATGAATCCGATTACTTCGCCAACGGTTCTGTAGTATACAAAATCACGGAGCCCGTGCATTGGACGGAGTGTTGTGATGATGAGGATCGAGACTTTGAATGTATGTTTACTCATTCCTGGTGTTAGGGTTGGCCACACAAAGAAACCATTTCGCAGCGTCTAGTGCCTGCTGCTTTGAACGGCTGTGATTTTCTCGATACACACCTTTATGACGCGACGTCTCGCCTGGAAGGAACTTCTGCTTAACCTCGCCCAGCTCATGACTCTCACTTCCTCCGTGCAAACTGAGAAATACCTTTAACGCTAGTCAGAGTCGTCATCCACCACGATCGGCCTTGTTCGTACCGCGGTGATCTCAAAATCGTCATTATTATTGGTATCATCATCATCGCCATCATCGACTATGATGGGGCGACTCGACGATGAACGGTTCACGACCGTACTGCCGGCACCGGCGTCATCATCGGCGCTTTCGAGAGCACTTGAGTCTCCAACATCCATGACTGGCCACTGATGCGCCATCTCCTCGTCCTCCTCCGAATCGCCGGATTCATCTGGTCTGCCAACATACTCCTCGTCAATCTCCTCGGGCTCTTCGTCGTCGTCAACAACAAACGCCCTGTCCTCGCTGTCCATCTCGTCATCATCATCAAGGTCGGAGTGCAGAGCCGTATTGTATGCCATGTCCAGGCTTTCGCCGCTGTCGTCCGACCACTGTCGGTCCCGCGTCCGCGACCATCCATGGGCGGACCCGCCGCGCCAGGTTGTACGAGAGCTGATAATCGGCTGCTGTTGCTGGCGCCGCCTTTCCGCCAAGATTTCACCTGCATCATATTCAGGCTCATAGTCCTCGTCATGCTCGGCATCAAGAGTGGCGAAGTAGCGTCGGCACCCCGAGCACGCACCGTCGTCTTCGATCTCGTGGTTGCAATCCGGGCAGCGATACACATCGTCCTCACTGTCCCACACAGGAGCCCGAAACTGTGACCTCACGAAGAGGCTGGAGGCACTCTGAGCCACAAGTTTCTCGGGTGGCACCTGGTTCTCCGGCGGTTGCGATGCATTCCACGCGCTCACAACAGCAAGAGCAATTTGTCGCAGCGGAATGCTTGGCACTGGCTCGCCCTGGATCTTCGAGCGGCATACAGGACATGTCGGGTCGTCCCGACGCTCTCGCATCCACAGTGCGGCACATGTGCCGCAAAATGTGTGTCCGCACGTCATTGCGAACGGCGAGACCATCAATGAATTGCAGATTGCGCACTCGAGGGAATGCCGGAGAACCTCAGGTGCCGTCGACAAAGCCTCCTGTGTGTTGCCACTGAACCGCAGCACATCATCAAGTACATCCTCGTTCATTATCTGTAGAAGGAGTGTCTATCGATGGATCGAAACCATGACGGCGCGCCAAATGTAATCAACAAATATTGGGTAAGGGCGGTGGCGGTGAGCGCCGCTGGGACCGCTACCGAAGCACCAGGTTAATGGTGATATTTGTGATAGCATATTGACGCGCCGAACTAGACCATATGTCGCGTTTATCAAGAACTAACTAGAGGTGCGGGAAATATTGGGCTAAAGGACCCTTTGGTGTTGCCCATTTGGGATGTGATCCCGAGGCAGCCGAATAAGTCGCGCGCCATCGTTCGGGGTGTCCTCTGCAAGCCCCCAAGATGATTAGGCTAAATTAAATATGTTCCAAGCGGGCGCACCTAGAAAACGGCAATATTTTCTCACACGAATGTTCAAACCTGTGCCTGACGTATACGCCGCGGCTAATCACAACCCCGGGAATTCACTGCTTTCACACTAGTGCAGGCGGATGTATGGCTTGGGACATACGCGTCTGCAGCCCGGGCTGACTCTCCTTACTAACCCCACACAGGACTACGAGAACAACGAGGACTACCATGACAATAACAACAATAACGAGGACAACCGCCACAAAAAACGCAGGCGCCTCGGGGTGGATGGGTAAAAAACCATTGATATCACACGAGGAGGTATGCAAGCGTATCAATGAGGGTGAGATCCTTGTTATTTGGCAGGGTCATGTATTGAAACTTGACAAATGGCTAGCGCGACACCCCGGTGGAGATCTTGCAGTCATGCATATGGTTGGCAGAGATGCGACCGACGAGATAGAAGTATATCACAGTGCTGAGACAATAGCCACTATGAAGGCATGGAGCATCGGAGAAGTCGAGCTCCCGTGGACGAGCATCGTTCCTCCCGTGGAAAGGGGCACGTTCGAAACGTCCGATGCGCCAAAGCCGGCCGAGAAAATTGTTCAGGAAACACTAGCAAAAGAAAAGCAAGCTGATGTCGAGCGATACCCAGAACTCTCCCAGGAAATGCAGGACAAGATCCGCGAGAAGTTTCGCGAGCTACATCGTGAGCTTGAAGAGGCAGACATGTTCAAATGCAATTACTATGCATACGCCGCCGAAGCTGCACGCATTAGCTTACTGTTTGTTCTCTCGATATTTTTGTTCATCCATAGGCAAGATTCCCTCTTACGCATAGCTGCTTCTGCTACTTTCCTGGGACTGGCCTGGCATCAGATCGTGTTCATCGTGCACGATGCTGGTCATCTTGGAATTACTCACAACTATTACGTCGACAACTTCATTGGCGCTGGTCTCGCATCGTTTGTTGGCGGACTGAGTTGCGGTTGGTGGAAACGCAATCATAACGTCCACCATATCGTTACGAATGACCCAGTGCATGACCCAGACATCCAACATCTGCCGTTCTTCGCCGTGACGTCTGAGTTGCTCCTTAGCGTTTGGTCAACTTTCTACGAGAAGGTAATCGCATATGATGCTGCAGCCCGTGTGCTTTTGCGGTTCCAGCACCACCTCTACTATCCTATCCTTTGCTTTGGGCGATTCAACCTATACAGGCTTTCGTGGATATACGTGCTCTACGGTCTTGGGCCAACACAGGGGAAAGCCAAATATCTCCGTCATTTCGAGCTGGTAGGATTATCATTTTTCATGATATGGTTTTTCTATGGTGTTGTGGGATGCGCCCTGCATACGTGGTCACAGCGTCTTGTCTTTGTCCTAGTTTCGCATATCGTCACAATGCCTGTGCATGTCCAAATAACTCTATCTCATTTTGCGCAGTCCACGGCAAACATGGGGCCCATTGAGAGCTTTGCCCAGCGCCAGGTGCGCACGACCATGGATGTCGCGTGCCCCCCTTGGTTTGACTTTGTGCACGGAGGCCTGCAATTTCAGGTGATCCACCACCTTTTCCCGCGCATGCCTCGACATAACCTGCGTAGGGCGCAGGCTCGTGTCATTGAATTCTGTGAGGGTCTTGACCTGAAATACACCATCTATGGATTCGTCCGTGGCAACCGCAATGTTATCGATCGTCTCTACGACATATCTCAACAGGCAGCCGTGTTCAATGAATGCAACGACTTCTGCCGCCAAGAAATTTTGAAGCAGCCGGAGCGGCCTCTGTCGCAGAGATTTATGATAAATTAGTACGAAAGAAATCAATGGCCTCACGATCGTCTACGTAAAAACAATTCTTTTCGTCTATGCGCTTTCTGCATGCATTGTATATATAGTCAAATCTATTCCTGCTTCTTCTTTCCCTTCACTCGCTGGTTGGACTCCGGTTTTGGCTCTGCGGTGGCTGCTACCGTCTCATGAGAGACATGCGATGGAGGATCCGTAGACGACGTAGACGACGCGGTCTGATTCAGCAATGTAGGCTTCGGCTCGCCGGTGGCAGAAGTCCCCGACGCGTACTTATCGGCTACCATTTCATTCTCGCTCCCAACATCATCCGACTCGTGCGTTTCTTCTTCGAAGCGGTCTAGTGCAGCCTGGAGTTGCTTGACCTCCTTATGGAACCGCTCACCATACACGTCAATGTAGTATGTGGCGCCATTGTACGCGGCTACAGAGAAGATTGCAAGTAGCACAATGACCGATAAAGACTCATAACGGTAGTAAAGTGGGCATGGTATCATCGTCACGAGCTGATACAAGAATTGGATGAGGGTGAACATGAGCACCGGGAGGGGTCCTGGGAGTCCATTAACGAAATGACCTAGCCGCGTCTTTGCGTACCGCTTTCGCATAAATTCAAAGCTCGTCATGCTACCAGCTTTTATCTTGGCGGCGCGACGAACTGTAATAAAGTAGTGGTACAGGGCCTGCCATACGAAGTATACCACGGTCGTCCACATAATGGAGTGGAAGGCCTCCCATTTGTTCACAGCATAGGCACCTGGGAAGCGCGAGACTTTAAATTCGGGATCGAGCCGAAAGTTAATCGTGTAACATACTACTGGTGGCATGATATGAATGAAGGTTGACGTTGTTTTGTCCGTAGATTGCATCACCAGAGAGTTCCGCCACAATGCGACACTGATTGCCAGGCTGCCAAATGAGAATGCAAAGATTGAGACCCATAATCGCGATGCATCGGGAACCCACCATAAGAATAGGAGCAGCATCGCATTTGCGTAGTAGCAGAGGTCAGCGAGAAAGTAATGCATGCGCTGTTTGTGATAAGTGTAGAAGCGTATTGGTAGCAGGAACAGCAATTCAACGGTGTATATTACGTGCAACCATTCTGGAAACCTGGCGAGAACAATTCCTAGACCAAAGATGTTCAGCAAGGACGCAGTGTACCACAGCTTCTCCATCTCATTCACCACCGTCTTGCGCGCAAACGTAGCATCGATACGGGCTACCTGACGTTTTAATTTTCGTCTCATTTTATCGACCTGCGGGTCTATATCGATCCGTTTTACGCGGTGGCCGAAGCGGGCTAGTTCCTCAGAGCGCATGCGAACAGAGTCGCGCACACGGTCATTCAGATTGTTCGTGTTCTTGTAGAACAAATTGCTCACAATTTCAAAAATACCCAAATCTTCTTCCGCCATTGTACGGAGCCTCGAATGGGAACGAGGTTTGAACGAGGTTTATTCGCTGCAACTGTTGTGGTTCCATTGGATCAGGCTCCCTCCATATCAATTATGTCATCGAGCAGCACTTTCTCGGCATCGAAGACCGACTGCATTGATGTGCAAATAGCTGGGCGCACAACGAATGGTTGTAGCTAACCTGTTGAAACTTGCTTAGGAAACTGTATCATCCATATAATGACATTAGAGTCTATTTTCAGAAATTTTCGCTGTTCAATAGAGGCGTAATTGGAGACGGGCGCGCATACCGAGGAAGTTCGACATCACAGGGTACTCGCTGGAAGGGTAGGCGCGGAAAAATAAATAAAGGGGAAGCAGGGGAGACAGTGATCATGCATCCTCAATCAAGCCTGCCAGCATCTCGAGTACTTCTTTTGTTTGGAGGTTTGTTGAACAGGTGCCGCCGCTGGATAGCACCGCATCGGCAGCGTATAACCAAAGTTGGCCGATTCTGGGCGCGCGAAAGGTCCTCAACACGCCACTCCGTGCTTTCGGGCGTGCGAGGTACAAAGCATTGCTTGCAAAAGCGGGCCTTTGTCTCGCGACTCAGCCGGATGACGCTCTTGCGTGCGACCGTCGCCATCGTGAAACCATAGAGTTGGCCAAGATCTGTATCGGGTGCAGCCTGCGCTAGTTGAGCGAGAAAGCCAACGCGCTCAGGCGCGGCTTTCTTTTTCATCGATGTTCACTGCGGCCCTGTTTTCTCTAAGTGGATCTACGGTTAGGTTACTTTCCTCTCCAGACGGGTGGGTGCCTCTGACAGACTGACACATACCAGAAACCCCCTAACACCCGCTCGCCACAGCACACAGCACCACACACCTCGTCAACTACTACATACTGCTTAGTGAGATAGGTGCGCGGCGGAGGTTGACTGCGCAGATACCCAGACCACCTACCCCCCATATTAACGACAGGGACCTCATCTTGCCACCGGTCTGTAAGCGACTGAATAGATACGATGAGCGGGTACGACCGAGCACTGAGCGTGTTCTCCCCAGATGGACATGTGTTTCAGGTCGAGTACGCACTGGAGGCGGTGAAGCGCGGGACGTGCGCCGTCGGCGTGAAGGGACGCGATGTTGTGGTTCTCGGTTGCGAGCGCCGCAGCGCCCTTAAGCTGCATGACCCGCGCACGACGCCGAGCAAGCTGTGCCGTATTGACGATCATATTACCCTTTGCTTTGCTGGGCTCAATGCCGACGCACGAGTGCTCGTTGACCAAGCGCGCCTGCAGGCCCAGTCGCACCGCCTCTCTCTTGCTGATCCGGCTAGCGTCGCGTACGTGACGAAATTTGTAGCCGGTCTGCAGCAGCGGTACACCCAGAGCGGTGGTGTCCGCCCGTTTGGCATCTCGACTCTCATTGTTGGCTTCGATCCGCAGAGCAGCGAGCCGCATCTTTTCCACACTGAGCCGTCGGGAATCTTTTCAGCTTGGAAGGCTAACGCGATTGGTCGCTCTTCAAAGACGGTGCGCGAGCTTCTTGAGAAGTCTTGGGAGGAAGACATGGACGAGGACGCCACCATAGAGCTTGCGGTGAAGGGTCTTCTCGAGGTCGTGCAGACCGGAAATCGCAATATCGAAGTTGCGATCATGCGCCCAGGCTCTAAGATGGAGCTGTTGTCGAATGATGCACTTGACGAGATCGTGCAAAAGATCGAGGCTGAGAAGGCTCGCGAGGCCGAAGAGAGGCAAACGCGTCGTCGCCATGACGATTCCGCCTCTGCATGAAAGCTTCAAGCTTAATTGGCTAAAATGCATGATAAACTAAACCAATCTTCTATACTAGTGGATTAATGCTTGGCCAGACGACGAGACGGTGGCTGCCTTCAGCGGCCTTGTTATGTTCAACGTGTGATGTTGAGTGAGGGGCTCGAGAAAGCAACCAAGCTGCTTGACGGAAAACGCCCTGAGAAAGAGGCTCTAGGTTAATAGTTATAACACATTAACGTCATAAGGAATAAGATCACACTGTCACAATTAAGAGGTTGCTCCGAGGTTCCTGTCATCTGTGCCGGCACTGGTCGTAGCACAATTGTCAGGCAGCCACTGATCTGTGACAAAATCAGGCCGTAGACTCGGCAGAGGGGAAGTCTGGGGACTCATTAAGGGCTGCCCACTTCCGCAAGCAGCATAGTAATGTCTCGTAATCGACCTTGACGTCGAACTCAATAAGAAGGAGTAGTGACAGCTCTAGACGGGCAAGATCAGGCTTCTTCAGCCCAGCAGTGGTTGCGTACCTGCTCATTGGATAGAGTGAATCCTCAATGAACTTGGATGCGATAAGGAAAGCTGCGCTGAACAGCCGGTACACGTTCAATTGCGTCACAGGAAGAATGTCTCGATCCACGGATGCGAGGTATATTAGCCGTCCTGCTGTGAGATATGTGGCGGCCGAGGATCGGCAGTAGCGATGGAACCGGTTTAGATACTCCAACACAGATATTGGTGGTGCCTCTTTTAGCCAGAATCGCTTGTATAAATTCTCAGGGCATTGGTCGTCATCATCTTCACCATGCTCGCTAATTGATTGGTCCTCCATATTGTCTTCGGCCCATGGTTTTGCGGCTTGCTCCGCCGCTTGAGGCGAGGCATCGGTATGCGAATCTGGGACCGCATCGGCTGACCCCGCATCCATAGCGTAGAAGTCCGGCATCGGCCTAAGGCGGTCAAGCGATTGCGCGGCCCGCTCTAACGCCGACTCGTAGCTCGCCCTTCGCGGGTGTTCCTGAGACGCTATGGACTCATGCCCGTCGACGAGACGTTGCAGCATCTGGGCAACGTATGCCAGCGCCTCAACGTCGGTGATGTCCATGAGCTTTGGCAGGTGGTCAGGCCGCAAAGGCTCAACCGGACCGGGAGAGTCTATTTCCTCCATTGCGCGCTTCCCTGAGTCCGGCTTCCCGCAATTTACTGTCTATATTGTGTAGCTGATGCTTCTTGGTAACCACCTCATACCCAGCGCGCGCTGCGCCGCTGTTTCGCAGAGTCGCGCCGGCGTCTAGTGGCAGTATGTAGTAACTGTCAACAACATGCAGCGGCAGCGAAGCCACCTAGGCCCTGCAGCTGGGAAAAAGAAGGTACCTGCCACAGCAGGTGCAAATTCTATTAAAAGCATACTTTCATCGGCGCACAAGCAGCACAATTTCAGTGTTTGCCCGCCCGAAAGCCCGAAAGCTCTTTTCGAAGAAACGCACGCTTCCTTAAGCAACTACATAGGTGCAAATTAATTAGCTTTAGTAGATGCGGAACGCCGGGCCCATCGTCGACTTAATGACGAGCGAGCCGACGTTCTGCCAATGCTTCTTGAGGAGCGAGACGAGGAAGTTCGACGCCAGCATGATCTGCTGGGTGATCTGCTCCTCGTCCATCTCCACGTGAGCAACGGCAACAGCCAAGCACAGAACCTTCTTGAGCTGGAACTTGATCGTCGACTTGACATCGGTGATCTTGGAGACAAGGTCCTCACCGTGCGAGACCGGGGTCGGGAACTTACCGGCCTTCGACAGACCCGGACCAAGCAGACGCGGGATCTGCTTGATAAGAGCCTCAGAAGCAACGAAGGCGTTGTACTTCTTCGCAAGCTTCTTGATGAGCTTCTTGTTCTTGTTCAACTTCTTGAGGTCCTCGACCGACATCGAGTCGACACCAGCGCCCTTGGCACGGTCGACATCGACAGCGTCACCGAACACACAGATCGTCATGTTCGGACGCGGGACAGCCGGCAGCTTGATGCTGCCGCTGAAACGCTTGTCACGCTGCGGGTCGTAGTTCTTGAGACCGATCTGGAGCTCGATGGTCTCGAGGAAGTTGCGCTTCTTCTCGTTCGAGTGGGCAAGAACCTTCTTGACCTCCTCACGCACGCCGGCGGACGTAATCTTAGAAGACATTTTTCGATTTAACAATCTTCCAAACGAGTTGGTGGTGTCTCAAAGATTGGGTGAGAGGAAAGATTTCCGCAGGGCTAGGACCTTTGTACTCACTCGGCGTGAAAAATTGATCTCTTAACATGTATTACTAATATGAAGCGTTTGTGATGTAATAAAGCCCTAGGCTCCACACGACCTCGCTGCGTCTGGAGGTTGGTCACTACATACTGTCAAACGAGTCCAGCGACAGCCCAACGCGCTGTGAGGCTCCGAGGTGGTGGTGGGGGGTGTGGCTCCTATGGTGCTGCGGTATAAGGGTAGCGCCCGCATCAAGCGCGTCGGACCAGGCTAATGTTGATCAGTCGAGCGGGAACTCCGGTGCTCATTGAGCCTTGGTTCGCACGATTATCCCATTCGCGGGCTCGTGGGTCCTCGTCTCAGCGCTGGCTCGATCGTCAGCACAGCGACCCATTCGCACGTCAGGCCAAAACTGACAACTACAAGTCGCGCGCCGCGTACAAGCTCAAGGAAATGAACACCAAGTATAAATTGTTTCGGAAGGGCCAGACTGTGGTAGATCTTGGCTTCGCACCCGGGAGCTGGAGCCAGGTTGCAGTGCAGAACACGCGACCAGGTGGACGTGTAATTGGCGTGGATCTGCTGCCTGTTGAGCCCCCAGAAGGCGTCTCGACTATACAGGGAAACTTTCTTGATCCAGGTGTGCAAAATCAGCTGCGGGTTATGCTATCCCACCCAGCGCGGGGGCGTTGGCGCGCCAAAGATAGCCCCGATGCTGTACCATCATCTGATCCTGTTACAGACATGGAAGAGGAAAGGACAGCCCGAGACCTTGCGCACCCTGATGTAAAGCAATCTACATTGGCCCCAGAGGAGAAAGGCAAGGAGTACGAGGATGACATAGTATTAAATGGTGCCGCGTCGCAGGCCGACGTGGTACTCAGCGACATGTGTGGTATCTGGCCCCAACAAACTGGATTTTGGACGAACAGTATTAACACCCCTTACAGGCTGGCTAACACAAGTGGCGTGGTTGCGCGGGATCACGCAATGAGCATTGTAAGTATAGGAAGATTCTTTTTGCCCGCGGGCAAATGCTTGACACTATAGCAGAATACTAACATTCCCCCAGGATTTATGTGATGCAGCATTGGTTTTTTCGCTGTCGCACCTGCGCACAGGTGGCTCGTTTGTGTGCAAATTCTACACCGGTAGTGAGGACGCTGGACTCGAGCGCCGGCTCAAGCGCGCGTTTAAGCGCGTCTGGCGCGATAAACCGTCCGCCTCACGTTCAGCATCGCGAGAGGCTTACTTCGTAGCAAAGAACAAGCGAACAAATCTTACTGTGGACTCTGTTTTCGCTGATTGAGTAAATTACATACTGTGCGTGAGCCGGCTTAGAAGGCGCACTTTATTAAGAGAGCCGTGTACATAAAATATCCTGCCATGATTTACCTCCAGAAATGGAGCGTCAGCTTCCTTCTTAAATAGAACCCTCACTAAGGAAGATAATCGGAGGGGCTCTTTTAGTGGACTTCAGTCATAAAATATCTCGCGCGACGCACTTTTCAAGTTCACACACGGTGTGGTCCACGCCCCGCGATATTATTCATCGGCACTTTACACACCTCCTAGGCGTACGTTAATGGCGGCTGGCCCGCTAAAACTAGTCTCGCGGAAGTTCCTGCCGCATGTGGCTCCACCGAAGCGCCTCAAACAGAGCAAGCCACTGCGCAAGCGGTGGTTGGGGCCTACAGTCGCCTTGAACGGGAATGTGAAGCCATCATTCACACCTATGCTTGAGGCCTTGGCTGGAGTAAAGCATGAGCCGCTGCAGAAGTTCCGCAATCTCCTTAAATTGAAGGATTTCGACTCTGCTGAAGGAACCTGGCAAGCAGCACTCACTGCCCCCACTTCTTCCCCACAAATCCTCTCTTGGAAAGAGCTGGCTGAGCTCTCGCCCACTGGCAGCTACGGCCCTCCTGTTCTTACGAATGCAATCAATGACATCGTGGGACTACATAAAGAAAATCCGGATGTGGCGCTTCGCCTGTTGTCACCTCGCAAATCTCCACTGGACACTTTCATCCTTGCCATGAGTGTCGAGAAGATGGGTCGCGCAAATCTAGAGCTGGCTTTAGATGTGCTGAAAAATCCAGATCTTAGCGATGCTACGCGTCGTCTCGGACTCTATTCTTTGTTTCATGCGGTAGAAATGGACGTTACTCGGGTGGTGCGGGTCCTCAATAACGTGCCGCTGCCGCCCAGGTTTCGACTGTTACCCTACCATGAAGAAAGGCTGAGTCGGCAATCAGACAAAATCGAAGCTGCAGAGGTGTTCAAGCTACTCGTGAAAGGAGGGGCCATCCTTGATAGCCACGGTATGGATAAGTTCGTCCGCAGGTTATATACCCAGAGCGACATTGGAGCTTCCGTGGTCCTAGAGTATAGCTCTGTGGCACAGTTATCATCAAAGATATATCCTTTCATTGTATGCAGGCTTGCGGAGCGGATATCTGCCGCCTCCCCTGGAAGCGTTGAGCACTCCTTGGCTGTTAGCCAAATAGATAAGGTGTTTGAGGGGCCGCTCCTGCAGCTCTCTACACACGAGCCCTCCATAGTCCTACATCTCCTTGTGTTACGGACTATTGCTACTGATAGTATCGCTGCTGCTGCTCCTGTTCTCGATCGATGGATCGCATCAGACGAGCGCGGTATTAGCGAACCAACATGGCTCTTGCTATTCCAGTACTTCAGAAGATTCGGCAGGCCCGACAAGTGCTCCGAAGTTTTGGAAAGGGCATTGAATGCGACTAACGAACAATTAAGTTTACCTTTCGTCGGCGAGTATTTGTCTTACGTCGCCCAGTACTACAACCCTCACATCTACATTACGGCGCTGCAGAATCTTATACCTGAGGCTGTTATGGTGCTGGAAAACACTGGAATTCATTCACACGTTGCTTCGCTTCCGCCACCCACAGAACCACCATTGCAGCCACTCCGCCGTAAGTTGGATCCACGAAATCGCGCATTTCGAGTCAATCGCATGCACGAATCTTGGCTTGTCATCACTTATGAGGCCATCCTTCCAACAGTAGCATCTGTGGAGGGAATCGTGGGCCTCTGGGAGTCATATGTGAAGTATGCTCAGTACTCAGGATCACCAACAACCCTTCGCGTGACGTCAACTTTTGTCGCTCGACTTGTCACAATGGGACATACCGGTATTGGCGCGGCAGAGCAAGTATTCCGTGATGCTCTTTCAAAGATCAAGTTACGCCATCCTGTTGACGGCAAAAATCACTCAAAGGCGCTTGGAACACTTGTACATAAGCTTGTTCGAGCGGGTGACGTGGAGCGAGCATTGGCGCTCAGTAACACCGCACTCCAGGCACGCGGAGTCTCAGCCCGCGCAACAGCACTTAAGCCCCTCTTAGAGGCAGTTCCAGAAAGTGCTCGTTTTCCTTTGATCGAATGGGCGCAGAGCCATGGCGTCGATCTCTTGGAAACTTCTCCCTTGCCTTCAACATCACAAGCATTTTCGGCCTCGCGGGTGTCTTCTTCATTGACGTCATCCTCTAATGAAGACGAGTGGGCACCTGTTGATCCGGAGTTCCCTGAATTTTGAACAGCGTTAGCTTGAGGTCATAAGCGAGGAAAGTACTTTTATTTTCAACTAGATATTACATGGACGTGTAGAAAATAAGTTAGACATTAAACGCGCCAGCGGCAAGAACGAGATTTTTGCTAGTGAACTTCACTGTATACACAGGGGTGCGCTTTGTGTTGAACACGGCCATATGGTCAGTAGTTGCCGGAACTTCCTTTCGCTTTCCATCGTCTTTATCAGTTCCTGTGGTAGTACCTCCAGTGGCGCCGCCATGGTCACCAGCTCTCTCAGCAAGAGCATCATATGGTTCTGGCTGAGGTGCCGCTTCAGCCGTGTTTTTGTTCATGTCCCACACTCGCACGGTACAATCGGCAGCGCCACTGACAAGGACCTCACCTCCCATACTGAAAGAAAGAGAGTAGATAGATGCGATTCCATGGCCCCGCATCTTCTTCAGTCTGCGGCCTGAGCCAATGTCCCAAACATTAATTGCAGCATCCTCGCCAGCAGCCGCAACCCATCGACCATTTGGAGACACTGCGAGCGCGGTAACCGGAGCAATATGCCCGAGGAACACGCGTACACAAGAGCCTTTAGACACATCCCACATTCTCACGGTCTTGTCGGATGAGCCCGTGAAAACGTACATCCCATTTGGATGGAAGCAAACGCAGTCGACGTCAGACATGTGGCCGGCAAAGATGCGTAGTGGGTAGATGTGATCGACCGACCATAAGCGGGCAGTCTGGTCCGCCGATGCCGTAGCGAAATAATGGCCGAAAGGGCCATACGCAACATCCCAAACCGGTTCTGTGTGGCCCCGATATGCGACAAGCGCCGTGAATGTGTCCATGCTCCATAAACGTACAGTATGGTCTTCCGAAGCCGTGAGCAGTGTACGACTATCGGGGGAGAAAGAAGCCGCATACACTGCGCCAGAATGGCCTATGAGCCGCCTGACTGGTCCCTGGTCTTCAGAATTCTCAGAGGCCACAGCACTCGTCAGCTTCTTGCCCTTCAAACTCCAAAGCATAACGTACGAGTCGGAAAATCCGCCGGCAGCTAGTTCCGCATCATCGCTGAACGTCACACAGTTCAAATCGTCGTAAGTATTATGAAATGTGTACATTGCGACTGATGGCAATGCCGCTTGTGTGGCATGGCCAAAGCCGAGCTGCGCGCGCTCGGCTGTGTCGACAACTCGCTGTACAGCAGCCTCGACATCAACTGGTCGGAACTTTGGCAAGGGCAGGTTCTCCGCAGCAGGTGAGTCCGTCTCTGGTCGTGATTCTGCTTCGAAAACAGATGCGAGGGATTTCTCACGCGGGGGCTCATTTGAGTCCTTATACTCCAGCATCTGCAGTATCTCCTGGCGGAACTCTGGCTCCAAAGGGAGCCGGCCTAGCCTAAGTGGTCTTGCGTTGGCACCTGGAGTAGATCCTGTTTGTGCAGAGTTTTCCTCGCTAGCCTCAAATTCGTCCTCATCATCCACGACGTTACCGTCTTTCGGCGCAATGTCGAGGCTGAAGTACTGGTTGATCAGCCTGATAATAGTCGATCCTCCAGTACTCTCGATCGAGCGCAGGAAATACAGAAGGAGATCAAATGCCGTTGGGGAGATGCGTATTCTGTATCGCTGCGTCATAAAGCGTTGCGCGACAGCATTCTCGGAGACATGCTCCGGTAGCCGAATACCACGAAGTGAGGCAATGTCCTGGGGATGAAGCAGTGACTGGGTTTCACTAAACTTATCAAAGAATTCCTGAGCTTTCTCAGGCTCACCCAGATTCACGAGCTCAAGATAAAGGTGTACAAAGAGCGGGAAAAGAAAGCGCCCAAGCTCAGGCTGGTACATGTCAAGGCTAGACTCAACCCAATCTTTGAGAAGCACGTACGCATTAGAGTAGCTTTCTAGCTGAGTCGTCGGAACAGGCGCGCTCAAACCACGCGTTGCTGAAGCTGGAGTCGGCTGGCGACTTGACTCAAGACGCAACATCGCCTCCGTCCGTGAGTATCCCTTTTTGTGGAGAAACTCCAGTACAATCCGATTAAGCTCGTCAAGTGAGAGCATTGTGCCGGGCGGACGCGGGGCCGACCCGGATGGCGCACCAGGACCACTGCTCATTTGTGGGGTCCTTCGGTGTGGCAGTCAAGCTGGATACTCGATCTGGGTGACTAATGAATCCTTACGCACCTGTATAGTTAGGAGGGTATAGACAGCAGTGGGTCGTGTATACACATGCATACGCCATCCTAATTCCTATCTACTTGGATTGTATCGCCGCTGCGTGGCATTTGCATCGATAAATAATTTAAGTATCCCTCGAGAGTTTGCACAGCGTTTAACAGTATTACTCAACATGTTGCGCGCACATGCTCGCTCCGTCCTCTACTCTTCTACGTGTTTGTAATGCATTTACCCACACAAGGGTATATATATGTGAATGATGTTTGAGTTGACGTCAAGTTTTGAGCCGAGATGCCCCGTAGATATTGATTCTCAAGAATTGTTTTCTCTTCTCTAGATGATAGATTAACACGGGACTCAGCTACGCGAGAAATCTCCATTTCGGGCACTGGTAAGCGAGACTTTCCATTCTCGGAACAAAGGTGTTCACCATTGAGAGGGCAAATTAAATATGTTGTAGTCTACGATGTATAGTCTGTATAAAATGTTGGATTGGCTTGTACTTCTCCTCTTGATCACAATCAGCTCCTCCACTCGGGTCCCCCTTTGGGGCGCCTCATTTGTGGACTTTGTGCCCGCAGCCGCAGGAGAGGACGAGCTGTGCAATCCGGATGCAGTGTCATTCAGATACACAGGATTTCGTCTCTACGAGGCAGTGGCTCTAGAATTACCAGTGAGGCGCTTCTGGTACGTCGTTAGGTGTTCGGCGGGAAGGGCTCAAGAGCAGCAGTATTTCCCAACAACCCGTGAGTCGAATCCACCATTTGCGACTCCACTATGCCTCGGAGATCACCAATGTTACATTTTCTCGCGGCGAAAGAAGTTTGCGCCGCGCGAGATACCAGTTTTTCGACCTTTTGTTGACGTCGGTGCCGTGTACACCTACAACTGGGACGCCAGTGCTGCGGGGGAAGCGCTGGCAATGCTGCGCGCGGACAGCGCTGCCAAGGCGCTGGTACTGAAGACGTCGCAGGGTCACAAACTGAGATATGTTTCTTTGTTATATACACCTGACAAGAGTCTTTCCTCACATTGGCAGACGAGGCTCGAAGTTAATCCTTACGAAGAGTACAATTATACTCGAGCAGACGAGAAAACAGCTTGGTGGAAAATAAATCAAGTCTTGAACCGATCTGTAAAAGCAATGACTTTGAATACCTCCCTCATATTTTGGGAATACGATGCCCTGCAGCACCAGCTAGAGGGCTCAATGGACTGGCGTCAGGTCGTGAACAACCATATCCCCGACACTATTTAGTCTTTTCAACCTTATCGACAGAAGTAGACGCGGATTTGGAGTCCTTTGATCCTTCAGGATTCGCAATTATCTGGGCTATATTGAGTTTGCAGAATCTCTGCATCTCTGATGCATCGACATCCAGAACTGCGGCACCGAGAACAGACTTGAAGCCTTCCACGAGTACCAGCTCCTCAAAATGTTCTAGATCAACTCGGTGTCCCGGACCCACGAGCCTCGCTATGGCAGGTATCACCTTATCTCGCTTTACGGGGGTAAGTCGCAATGTGGGGTGTATCGCAAAGCTGGCCTCAGCTCGTAAGCTATCTATCACGGTCTTTAGCTCCTCAACCTCACTCAGCTCTGAATCACAGTGCACAAACCGTTGCACAGGTCCTAATCGTTGCATGTATTTTGCTGTTCTGGACCGGGAAGCGGCTTCTTCGCAAACCCGCAGCACAAGCTTTACTGGATCAACGGGGGCCCTAGTCTGCACGAAAACAACACAGTCAACCCCTAAACGGTCATGAGCGACTAGTCTATGACGTCCTTTCGACTTCATTCCCTCGATTTCGCGCTTTATATCTGCCTCAATGTCATCTACTTGATTTCCATCTGCGATGTCTTGATCAGAATCAGTTGGCCATAACTCTTCCGCCGCAGCCTCGAGCCAGTCGAGAGCCTCACGACCACACTGAATTTCCCTGCCTCTTGGACAGGTCACGAAGACACCGCGCCACGTTGGCTCCACGACGGCAAACTTCGCGGGCTTCTTCCACTTTTTGGGCATGAGTGAAAGTCCCACAAAACTCGCACTTATGGAAGGGGGAGGAGAAGTGCCAGAAAATGACATGGTAAGAACCTTACTTTAAGATAGGAGCTTGCTAAATTTTTATCTATATCTTTCCTTAAAAATTTCAAAGAAGTCATATATAGGGAGAGGGGCTATCACCAGGGATGGAGATCTTCATATGAAGCTACACCTACATCCAATGAAAACGGCCTGAATTAAGCCTGGACCTTCTTCTCACCACGCTCTGCATTACGGATGGCAATGTCCTTCGGCTTGTAGTCCGCGAAAAAGTGCTTGGTAACATTCTCAATCAGATAGCACAGTCCAAGGTCGGCAAGCATAACAGCAGTGAGCTTAACCTTGAATACAGTGGGCATCGGAACGAGGCTGAGTTGCTCATTAACTTCAGGGAATAGTTCAGTGGCACCAGCGAAAGCAAGACCAAGCGCACCTAGAACACCGTAATACATGCCGCGATTCTCACGAAGTGACTCCCGGAAGGGCTTACCCTGATAGTTCACAGCGTACGTTGAAACCTCCTGGACAGCCTGCAAAAGATACATGGCCGTATTCAAGAGAGATGGCTCGAACTTCTTGTCAAGGTCGACAAGCACCGGCGGCTCGTACGCAAGCACCCACGACCTCACAATAATAAGCGATGCAACGTGCACAGCAAACTGGCCTAGAACCGAGCCCATTATGTACGTGTTGAAAATGCCTGGTTGCGGTCTCTCAGTGGAAAGCTCCTCCCGAACACGCGCTCGAGATACAGACATCGAGCACGAGCTGATGAGCATGCCAATGGCGAGACTCTGGCCATCACCCATCTTAATTCCAGCGAGATAGAGCACAGAAAGCGTATAGGCACTGATCAAGCAGTTCAGTGCGAGAATCTTGTACATCTGGATCGTGGTCGCGAGTGTACTGCGCCCTTGCCTGATAATGCGCACCACCGCATCCACATCACGCAGCTTCGACGTGAGAGGTGCGGCGCACGAAGCGTCACCGAGCTTCAACTGTGGGGCGTCATCATCATCCTTGTCCTCCATCATCTGCGTCATCTTGTCAGCGAGCCCAGCAGCACGAGCCTCGCTCTGGATCTTAGTCTGAGCTTGTTTCGAGTGGGTGACTTCAAGGATTTGCGCACGCGTCGTGGGATCAATCTGGCCACCACGAGCCTCGATGGTCTTGATGTAATGAGGGTTTTGAGGACCAGGCGGGTACAGATGAGCAATCACCGCCGGCACAGGAGGCACCTTACCACCCCACCGTTGAATCACATCCTTCTGTTTCTCGTACACCTTTTGAACGCCTTCAATCCTTCGCTGGTCAGCAAGCTTTGCCATTCCCTCAGAGGTACCATTCAAAAGCGCAATGCCAATGTGCGCCTGTTTCAGAGCACCCACATCGTTCGTTCCATCGCCACACATAAGGGTCATGTAGCCTTCATCCTTCAAAGTCCTGACAATAAATTCCTTCTGAGAAGGGGAAACACGAGCATACACCCAGGTGTGGCGAATCAGCTGTACGAGTGGAGCTGCGTTAGCCAACCTGCTCAGAGCGGCGCCAGTCATGCAGAGATCGAACCTTTCGTACAATTCCACGGAAGCATGCGTGTAAGCCTCAGCCTTTTCACCGAGTCCATCACCGCGCCACACGAGCTCATCATCAGCATCAACGTCCAGAATAACAGTTTCGCGATCCACAATTCCAACATCCCGAGCAACCTTGACAGCGGTGAGGGGATTGTCACCGGTGATCATAACCGTGCGGTGCGAGGACTCGTTAAGCATGCGGACAGCAGCAATAGCATCAGGCTTCAAGGGACTCGTGTAGATCACGAACCCACCAAAGGTGAGACCGCTCTCAGCGCTTTCACGAGCGTAATCACCTAGCTTCGTCGACGACGGGATGGTCTTGTATGCAAATGCAAGCACACGCGAGCCATTCTTCGTATAGTCCGTGAAGGTTTGGCGGTACTTCTCCGGGACCTCAGCAAGCATTGTCTCAACCGTCTCCGGAGCACCCTTTGTAGCAACTAGGAGGCCACGCTCAGTCTTGGCGATAGAAGAGGACCTCTTCAGCGCAGAGCTGAACGGGAACCGCTTCATAATTCGCAGCTTCTGCTTCTGTTTTGGCTTCTCCGAAACAACTTCATCGTTAGCCTTCACATCCCAGCCAAGAGCCTTCAAGGTTGCTTGTTCCATGGGATCACCAACAACCTCGCCATCTTCCAGAATCGCAAGAGCATGCGCAGAGGCTACGGTCAGTGCAGCCTCACCACGCAACGCCGTTAGCTCCTGCATGCCCTTGCCGTCAGCAACGTCACAGCCGTCGACAACCAAGTCCTCTTCAGTGAGGGTACCAGTCTTATCAAAGCAGCAGACATCTATCCGGCCAGCGTAGGGAATGCGGAACGGTTCAGTGCAGTAAATGTAATACTTTCCAAGCGCACCAAGACTCGTATTAACGGCCAAGGTGAGCTCCATGGGCAATTCTGGTGGCACAACCGAGGTAACAATGAGCACGCAGTCAAGAAGAAGTTTCGACTGCTTACGGCCAATAAGAGTGCCTTGGGTCCACACATAATACGATGCGGCGATGGCGAATACGAGCAAGAAAAGAATGAAGAAATAAGCTTCCTTAGAGCCAGAACCCACGCGTTCAGCACCAAAAATCATCGTGCGAACAAGTTGGCCCTGGGTCGTTTCGAATCCAGTACGAGCAACGATAGCGAGTGCACCGCCATCGGGGGTAGTGCCGGTAACCTTCGATGTTCCGGCGCTGACCTGAATAGCCTTGGTGCCACCAGCAAGCAAAGCAACCCTATCAACACCATCGATGTCGAGCTTCGCATCCCGTTCGCGGTCAGAAATTCCCTCCTTCAACAGCGGGGTCGACTCACCGGTAAGCATTGCCTCGTTGACAACACAAGTCCCGGACAGCAAAATCATGTCGCAGGACAGACCAGAGTCCTCTTGCGACCTAGCAACGCTCACGAGATCTCCTGGAAGCAGCTCCGGGGTCTGCTTCTCCTTCCAAGCACCGTCACGGAACACTTGAATGGGGTACGGCTTGATGCTCATTCCACGGAACTCGGTCATGGTGCGCTGACGCTGCCAGACAACTGTGCTCTCGAATGCGATGAGCATAAACAGCATGAACACACTGGTCTTCCACATCTCGTCTAGGAACCACAAGCAGCAGCTGAAGATCTGAAACACAAAGAACGGTGCCACCGCGTGCTCTTTCCATAGGCCGAGGAAACTTGGGATGGGGATATCGAAAATGTTATCACCAAATTCACGCTCCTCATTCAACAAATCGCCGCTGAGGCCCTTGGAGTCCTGAAGTTTCCCAATTAGTACAGCATCCGAATCGTCTACCCAGAAATGCGGAGGACGGAAGTCGCCCGACTCTGAATGCCAAATGAATCGGCGCTGCTGGAAAATGAACCCACGCTCACCATCGGGGCTACGCTCGATCTCAACAAACTCAGCCTGGCCGCTACCCGGCTCTGGCACAATCTTCACAAGCCTCGCAGTCTCAACACCCGACGCTGCCTTCGTCTCAAATGCCTCCTTGACTGAAATACTCCAGAACGGGATAAGGAATAGAAGTAGCTGCAAACTAGCTAGACCACCGAAGTACAGCAGGGTCCACTCGCTCGACCCGTAAAAAGAATCGTACTCATACAGGTACTTCCGCAAAAGCAGCCCGTACAGCGGGACAAACCCAAAGCCGTACGGGCGCATGAACAACGGAATCGGATCCCGCAGTGCGGCGTCCCGAATATACGGCGCCGAGACAATCATCGCACTACGCAGAATGTACGTGGCGCGCATAGCAGCCCTCCGGTTTTGTCAACCACTGTTCAAACACGTGATCAGCGCTGCAGATGGGATGGCGTGTCAACGCTGTATCTGACACACGTGTGAGTCGCGCGTGGTCTTTTTTTGCTTGGGGGTAGCATTCAAAACGCATTTATTACGAAAACGGTAAGTGCTGTTCAGCTCTAATTATGGCGGCCTGCCTATCTATAGGGGAAACGCACTTCGTCGTGAGTGCTTAACCGCGTTGAATGCTAAGATTACTTAGCTGCATTTTCTTATCATATCGACGGACACACACCGTGGGGGGGGGGGGCAGGGGACAGGACTAGGAAGGAGGGGGGCGTAGGCGGCAACAGCACGCTAACCCTTCACGGCCCACTAAAATATAGTCAGAGCTCAGGCATATTTGTCTACATAGTCTAAAATGAACTCAGGCATTTATATTCATGTTATGCGAAGGATTTGAACTAGCGAAGGTTGGATGGTGAACAGCGGGGTGTGGTGTCTAATTACGATGGGCACCAGGGTGAAGGCAACGACGGCGCCACCCCTATGGGTCAAAACCATATATCGCGATTCAACTATATTCTCGTAGATTCACGAGGTGAACACTAAACATACATCATTATAATTATCGATAAATTTTAAATAGTATAGACCTTTCCGTCTGCGGCATCGAAGAAAAGCTTGTTCGAGTTGTGCATACTGCGGAGTGCCGCAACAAACTCGTCCTGCGAGAACCTATCCTCAACCGGCATGCGGGCATTCACACGCTCAAGTAAAACCGGTGCCTGCACCGCTTCATCCTCGAAAAGCGACCTGTCTGCCATGAGCCCGCCTGCGACCTCCTCGAAGCGGCCAAGCCGCGACGAGCTGATCCCGTCTAGGTCGTGATCAGCGGGCTGCTGAGCTTGCTCCTGTGGTGGCGTCCTGAGAGCTCGCCGGCGAGATGTAGTTACCTCTGCCGGCTTAGATGGTGGCACGGCTGCTACATCAACATCGAAGTCATCCTCATCACTATCGTCATCGAGCACGGGGTCTGCGTCCGAGTCGGCTCCAGAATCTTCAGAGTCGACGAGCTCCTCCTCTTCGTTGACGCGACGACGCTTCGACGGTGCACCTGGCCGGAGCACCTCACGGAACATGGCATAGCGCAAGATAGACTCTGCCGCCGCAGCGTCCTTCTGCTCGACGACGGAACTCAGTCGGGCTTTGGCATGCGCAGTCGCTAGTCGGATTAGCGTCTCTAATGTACGGGCGGTGACTGGCACAGTCCGGCGCTGGCCAAGTGCAAGCGGGTCATTGCGCAGTTCCGAGTAGACATTGGCAATGTATTCAACAGCCGCATCGCCAAGAACAGGATGCACACGCTCCTTAGCGTAATTCACATACCGTCGTACGAATGGGACTGTGAGATAGGTTTCCGCCGCATCGGCGAAGACTTGCGCCGGCTGGATTTGATCGTCGGCTGTCGATGGAGGGCCAACACTCAAGGTTGAGTGCTGTTGCTCGCGCTGCGGAACGCCCTCGGCAGATCCGGTGGGGAGGTACTGGTGCATGCGCAGAACGTGCTCTGAGACATGGCGATCCCGCGCATCCTCGACGTCGTCCGTGACGACAAATAGCAGGTCGAAACGCGACAGGAGGGAGTCCGGCAGTGCAATATTGCGGTGCGGCTCCTTGTATGGGTCGTAGTGGCCATACGCTGGATTGGCGGCGGCAAGGACGGAGCAGCGGGCATTCAGCGTCGTATGGATACCAGCCTTCGAGATTGTCACCGTCTGCTGTTCCATAACTTCGTGCATTGCCACTCTGTCTGAATCGTTCATCTTGTCGAATTCATCGACGCATACAATGCCACGGTCCGCCATTACCATAGCACCAGCCTCGAGTCGTCGCTCTCCCGTATCCTTGTCCGTTGTGACAGCAGCGGTGAGACCCACGCCAGTAGAGCCCCGTCCCGTGGTGGCAATTGCGAGGTTGGCCATGTTCAGCACGAACCTGAGCATTTGAGATTTAGCGGTTGACGGATCGCCAATCATGAGCATATTGATATCACCACGGATATGCGTGCCGTTGGCCAAGTTCTTCTCAGTACCCCCAAGCAGGAGCAAAAGCACAGCACGCTTGATATAATCAAATCCGTATATTGAAGAAGCCAGTGACCGAGCAAGAAGATCGAAAATGTCGTCTCTCCGGGCGAGTTGGTTAATTGCACGGACATCTTGGTCGGAGAGAGAATCAAGCCCAGTCATAGCGGCCGTACCCTTGCTGCTAAGTACTACTGCATTGTTGCCGAGTAGCAGAGCGCGGAATGCAGAGCCACGCTGGCGGCTTGAGCTCCCTGAGTTCCCTGAAACACCACCAACGCTGCGGTAGACGCCCACGATCTGGACACGGTCACCTGGTTTGACGAGGTCCACCAAGTCGTCGTCCATAACAACGTCCATACCTCGGGGGAGCTGACCAGCTGGCGCACGCTCTGGCATTTCCTGGATCGAGACCATTTGATGATCACGATACGTTGACAGACCATACTCAACAATTAGAGGGTTACCTTTGCCATCGTCAGTTGGGTACGTTGTGGTGGTAGGCATAGGGTCGAAGCTCGTGGTCTGATCGCGGTAGTCACGAGCGAAGAATTCGTTTGTAGCAGCGCCATAGTGAATAGACCTTGAAACCTTGGGGCGGACGATGGTCGCTCTCGACACAATACCCTCGACACACACGAGTTTCCCGAGGAAGGCAGAGTCAATCGTTCGCGGGCTCAAGAGGTGAGAGCCGAATGTGCCACTGAAACCCACGTGGAACTGGGTGTCTTCGCTGATGAACGGAGCTGTCGCTGCGTCGCGTAGAGCTAGTGCCGTGTCCTTGAGCGCGTGAGTAAGAGGCGGCAGAAACTCAGCAGGCAGGAGCATAACACCACTCCATAGGTGCCTGTCATGCTCGCGGAGGTCATCGAGCGAAACAACTAGCCGAGTACGGTTCGCAAGAACCATGCGACGGATCTCAGTTCGGTACGACGCTGAGGCCGCATCCGGGTCGCTGGGGTCCAGGAATTCAGTGAACCTGCGTACTCTATCATTGTAAAGTGCGTCAGATGTCGGGGTAGCCTCCATCTTCAACCTGATAGACTACTTGACGCTGAACAGAGTTGTTAAGAAGTGTTTCTGTGTGGATGGCTCTTCTTGGGGAAAGGGGATTGCAGGGGAACGGGTTGGAAACGACGCGCCAATTAAGGGTCGCGCCCTAACCTAACCCGTGACGTTATAGGAGTTCCCGCGAAACAGGCTGTATATTCTCTAGCTAATGAAGTTCTGATAAGCGGGTGTTAGCATTAAGAATATAACAGATCCCAGCGTGGTTATTTTTGTAGTGAATTTACGTTTCTAAGCGTCACCAAGCGTGGCTTGTTGCGCTGTGAAAATTTGTAATGGCGTTACGGACTTGATTCGAAAATGGCCAAGATCTGGGATCATTATACAGCGTACTTCGGCGGGATGCTGAAGGATACAGTCTTTCTCTATAGTTTCCTCAAGCTCAACGTGTTTTCTAACTACTTCCCCGAGCCGATTCCCAGAGCCTGTCTTTTTCTGGACGTCGTGGGCCTGGGTTTTTTTGTGTTTCGTAAGACGAGTCAGCCAAATGAGCCGCCCAGAATAAAGACGTGTGATTTTGGACTCTACACTATAGAGTCTAGGATATCCTAATCTATAGTCCGCCTTGACTTCTTGACAAAGGGCCTAAGCGCCCTATTCACATTTGGCCAACAACGATGGTTCTTCTCACCGTGCTGCGAAACATGCAGCGTAAAGAGAAGCAGGTCAGGGTGCTGGTGCTCGGGCTCGACAATGCTGGAAAGTCCACTTTGATCGCGCGTGCGCTCAACCGGCCTCTTGATAAAGTCCACCCCACTTTCGGGTTTCAAATTGAAACCGTCGAGCGCGGTGGGCTCACATTAAATGTCTGGGATATTGGCGGTCAGCGCAGCCTTCGGCCTTTTTGGCATAACTACTTCGAGAAGACCGATTTTCTGATATGGGTTGTAGATGCTACTGCGCCAGAACGTTTAGAATCGGGGAAGGAAGAGCTGCATGAGGTCCTCCGTGCTGAGGAAGACCAGCTTGTGGGGGCCGGTCTTCTTATATGGATCAACAAAATTGACGCTGTAGAGGATGTCGAGTCTACTCGTCGTAAGTTTATTGAGGATCTAGGCCTCGAAGAAATTGTCAAGCACCATAACTACTGTGCTGTCGCATGCTCGGCATACTCAGGCGCTGGCGTAGAGGAAGGTCTTGACTATGTCGTTGCTGAGCTCCAGCAGCGGCTGTACACCGTGTGATTTAATTAATTGTCTGCTATTGACGTATATAAATACTGATATTTAAGCAGTGGCGTCGGTAGCTACAGCTCTTATCAGGTCCGGAGAGGCGTCACGCACATGTTTGCGTAGCTCGTCGAAGCTTGTCGGGAACGTAAATGCGCGTAGCAGTTTTGGCACAAGTTTTCCACGGATCTTTAAGACTGATCCGTTCGCAAAATGGCGAGCATGGTATACTGTAGAGGCAACATGAAGAACCAGAGCCGCATCCCCCGCTTTTGCGCGGCCTGCAAGCCCTGCAAGGCGAGCTTCGGTCTTCTTCAGCAGATCTCCGGCGACCTCGACCACGATCGTGCTTCCAGGTGAGAACTGTGAGACCGCTACTGCCTCTGTATCTGGTACTCCGAACTGGTGGTCACTCACATACTGTTGCCACTCTTCCCAAGCTGATGCCCGCAGGTCCTCAGGCAGAGTGAGCAGAGCGTCTAAGTAAACTCGGATCTTCGCCTCAACCTTGCTGACTGCACCTTCAAGTCGGGGGCGAAGAATTTCGCGTGCCGCTTCCTGGTATGATGTACGGACCTTACTGCTAATGGAGTCGGCGACTTTCATCCTCAAGTCTTCGGGAAGTGTGTGCTCACCTAAAACTGCTATTTCCTCGTTGATGTCGGCGGCAGTCGGCAAGCTTACCTTTCTCAAAAGCTCATCAATAGTTGTCGTACCCAAGACATTGGTAAGATCAACACCCAACACTGTTTCTCGAACTGCTTCCGCCAGGTTGGTCGATGCCTGTGACGCGGCATTCCGCTCAAGCGACGGCTTAACAAGGTAGGGAGCGTACTTTGGCGTTCGATACTTTGCGTATGGCTCAAGTACTATCGATGCAAAGTCTCTGCCCAGCGGAAGGTCACGAAGATCAAAGTAGCCAGTCGCTGAAAGAGCCTCTCCAATTCGTTGCTGAGTCTTCGCGAGGAAACTCGAAGCCACGATTGTGGAACCAATAACGCGCGCGTCATGTCTCTTCGCAAACTTAGCTGCTCCTTCAATACTTTCAACCATATCACTATCAATGAAACCGTCTGCTTCTAGGGATTTTCTTGCAGCGGCTGTCTTTTCATCCACGAACTTTGCTGGCATGTACTGAGCGGCATGGTTAGGAACATTAAGCGCGCGTTTGACTAGTCTGAGTAGCGTAGCATCAGGCTCAATTGAAGCGTAAGATACTGGGGACGTAGCTGCCTCGAGCTTAGCTCGCAGCGCTTTGGTATGCGTCTCGATGACTGTGACGGGTACAACAAACCCATCCGCAAGTAGCAGTCTGCCTTCACTGAGGCGGACAATATATTCGAGAGCTTTAATAGTAATTCGGGCCTCTTCGCAGATCAGCGCCGCGCTTTTGGGCGCCTCGAGTTGCGAGAGACTTTCGGTGAGGCCCTGTATGCGCGTCTGAGGCAATATAAGCACAGATTCGGCATAGGCGCCAGCCTCTTCGGCAGCGACAGATATTACAGAGTCGACAGCATAGCGCGGAGCGCCAATGTAGGTGGCGATTTCAGCGGTGTCAAGATTGTTGTTACTACTCCGCAGCACTTTCTCAACCTCCCGCCGAACCCAGGTTTGAGAGACAATGGCTGGCGCGTTATCATCAGAATTACGCTCGCACTCGAAAACGGATTCCTCCAGACGCTCTTCGAGCTTAGGAAGCGCTGCTTCAAGTAGAAGCCTTGCGTCTTCGATGGAGACTTCCGGCCCGCGCGACCACAGCATTGATGGACAAGCACGCACAATCTGTCTGAGTAAGAAAGGCTGGGAGCGCAGTGGAATCAACATGCGGATGTGAAACGAACTCAAGGAAATTTCAAGCGAAAGGGAAAATAAGAAGCATCTGGTACAATGTCAATGTTGCTTAATTATATGCTGATCTTTTCGTAATCTAAATCTATAAGGCTGCGCTAATTTAATGCCTAACTTATAGGTGAATCTTGGGACGCTGCTCGTCCCACCGTTTGTATGCAGCGCCGTCCTCATCCAATTTTCTCAGTAATGTCTGTAGGTCTGTAGCCTCCGGTAATTTAGCCAGCATTGTCGCAAGCTCCGTCTCCGTAACATCGTCAGTCCGTGGCGTAGATGTGAGTTCCTGTCGCACGTACGATGCCACGGTCTGTGCCCACTTGTGAGAAGCATCCGAAGGATTCATTGGTTCTATTGAAGCACTTACGCGCCAGACATCATTGGCAGAAGTGAGTGAGGGATGCATTTTTTCAGGCACGTTGCGTCCGTTTACACTTTGCCTGAATCGAATTCGAAACGCGCGCATGGACTCCGGCAGTGTAGTCTCAGAAAGAAGCGCTGAACCGCCAGTAGAAGTCTTCGAGCTGTAACTGCCAGGGACTGCGAATACGACTAGAGATCCTGGCCTATCGCAATGCATCACAACATTGATATCGCCCTCATTAGCAGCACCGGATGGCACCCGCGCACGGAGTTCATCGAGAAGGCTTGATAGTATTTCTACGCTGAGCTTGAACTCCGCGTCGGCGATTATCGGAGCTGCAGCCTTAATTTGGCGCTCCAAGTCAATGTTATCTGTCGAGGGGGGACGGCGCTGGATACCCTCAGCAGGCACTAACTGAGCAGAGTGATATATTTTGTCAATTTCGTCAAGTGGAAGGTATTGAAATCCGAATAGTTGGCGAACATTATGATAGGCGACAAAAATACCATCCATGCGACCAATACGTGCCTGCAAGGAATACTTGAACATGGCTGAGCGCACTAGCTCATAAAACTCGCGAGAGAAGCTCTCGTACTCGCCTGAGAGTTTTAAAATTTGGTAGTCGGAGCCATCGCGCACCTGTGCGTAGTCGATGTCGTGGCGAATTGCGCAGCATGCGCGCGTCTTCAGATCAAACATTCCAGTCCCAGGAAGCCTCGAGTCATGACAGTCAAGCTGTGATCGCATAAGAAATGATCCCAGCTGAGTGTAGTTGTACGTCGAACCTTCCACGGGTGGACTCTCAGGGGATTGCGTGGACCGTTTAGACCATTTTGCGAACTCACCGCTCTCTGTGGTTAGCATGGTCTCCATAGCGTGTCCCAAAAGCGTCAAAATGAGCTCCTGTGAGCTACCGGACGCGCTCACGGCGTAAGTTTGCGTCTTCGGATTTCGTACCAGCCAAAACTCTGTTGGCGCGCGCTGCGTCGCGCTGAACGACGTCAGCAATGAAGGAAAGTACTTCGGTAGATCCACGATTTGAGGAGGACGCTGATGTGACAGTGCATGATGCAGCTGCGTTAGGACTGGCGTCAAGCTGGACGTGCTACCTGTGTATGTCTTACCCTGATCGGCCGCGAGTTGCGATAGCACCGAGTCCCTGCCAGCAGGAACATAGGGAGCAAGTCGAGAGAAATCAAAGTCAGTGATAGACATAATCTGTTCGAGGCGAGAGTCAAAGTTGTAGACATTCGTGCGCGGATCCTTCAGAAAGTGCACACCTGGGCTGAAAAGTACACGGTCGAGCTTGTTGGCAAGTGCAGGTACGGGAGCTTGACCTGGAACCTCAAGTGCGGAATAACTCAGCTGCGAAGAGTCTGTATCGATGAATGGCGTAGTCACCGGGGTCTTTTCTAACTGCCGCCTTCCAGGTGATCGAGTCCTTTTAGGGGGGTCCAAGCTTGAATTGGTACCCCGGCGAGCATAGCTTGCGCTGGAGTTCCGCTTCGCCAACCTTTCCACGGCATTGAGTGCTGCTCGCACCGAGCCTTGCGACATCAAGCCGAATAAGACGCCGCCAACAATGTTTTCGAAATTTCCAATCACCATATCATATGCACGTGACACGCCACAAAGTACCCTCCATAGGTATTTTTCACTGGAAAGTAAGACTTGGAGCAAAATTGGTTCGTTTGTCCTAAATTATATTTTATTATGTACAATTATGCGGAGTGGATATGTTGCTGGCTGTCATGTGTCGTCTCGTACACATGAACGGCGTCTTCGCATCTCCCGCATAACTCGTCCTCGACATCTGCGGTGTACTTCCAGCAGCGCGGACACTTATATCCGGTGGGGGGGACGATGCTGACCGTTAAGCCATTGTCACCTTTCGCAGCATATATCCAAGAGTTATTTTCCGGCGGTGACGCGAGAACTACGCGAGAAGCGATGCACAGTATCTCCAGCAGGGTATTGTCACCTTCTGTCACGTTCTCAAGATTTTCGACATAGATGTCACAAGCAAGAGAGGATCCAATCGTCTTCTCAGCTCGAGCCTGCTCCACAGCATCGTTTACGAGCGATTTAACAGGCAATAGACGTTCAATGATCTTGACCGACTTCTCCGGAGCGATAAGCGGTACGGGCTTTGGAAATCCGGCCATCGTGGGCGAGTCCAAGCCGTGCGTCATTTCCTTGGGACAGGCATTCCAGACTTCTGTAGTAAGTAGGGGCATAATCGGGCTCATCAACCGCGCATACGCATCAAGCAATTGCCACAGGACAAATTGGATGGCCTGACGATTCGATTTCGATGGCGCGTCTGCATACAGCGAGTCCTTAGCAGCATCGAAGTATACCGAAGAAAGCTCAGTGTTCATATGAGCTTGTACAAGCTTCACAACGCGCTGGAAGTTGTGCTCCTTGTATGCAGTATGCGTTGCATCGATTAGCTCATTGAGCTTCACAAGAACGTAGGTGTCTAGACTGCTCAGATGCTCAGACCCCGCTGGCGGCTTATAGTCAGCTATATTTCCGAGCAGGTACTTGAACGTGAGCCTGAACTTCTTGACCATGGAAGCGACCTGGGAAATAGTGGTTGGGCTCAAGCTAATATCAGAGGTGAAGTCCGACTGAGCAATGAGAAGACGCATTCCGTCAATGCCCAATGCCTTTACCAGCTGCTGCGGCTCCACGACATTGCCAATGGATTTCGACATTTTTTGGCGGCGTTCATCAAGAACAAACCCATGTGTGATGAGTTCCTTGAAAGGAGCAACCGGCTGTTGCTTCATGGCAACGTGAGTGAGAAGGCTCGACTGGAACCAGCCGCGATGCTGATCGGATCCCTCGAGGTACACATCTGCGGGCGTATCCGGGAGCATTGTCCACGAGGAGCCGCTGTCAAGCCACACGTCCAGAGTGTCCGTCCCCTTGACATATTTACGACCAAGAAGTTTGCCCTGCATACTAGGTGGAAGCCAGGCCTCGACCTCATCCTCCGCACTAAACCACGCGTCGATCCCGCTCTCCCCGAGTGTCTCAATTCGGCTGATTGCGTGGTCAATTGCCTCACGCGTAAGTATTGGATCCCCAGTGTCCTTGTCGAATAAAACGGGGATTGGCACGCCCCATACACGCTGGCGGCTGATACACCAGTCCGAGCGCGATTCGGTGAACGCACGTAGACGCTGACGACCAGACTCAGGTGTGAATTTTACAGAATCCAGCGCCTTCAAGGCGAGGCCGCGCACTTCTGGTCCGAGGTCGATAAAAAACTGCGGTGTCGCGCGGACCATCACCGGGGTCTTTGATCGCCAATCCAGCGGAACAGAGTGTACAATTTTATTAGTTGCGAGTAGCGAATCCCCCAGCAGCTCGAGAATTCTAGCTGAGCCTTCTGTGCGTGCGTCGAGCCCTGACAGCTCCGCGGGTACTACATCCGGAGTATAACGTCCCTTGCCGTCGACCGGCGACGTAATCGGCAGCTTCTCCTTTAGCCCCACTCCATAGTCTTCCTTACCGTGGCCGGGAGCCGTGTGTACAAGGCCAGTACCAGCACCAACCGTGACATGTTCGCCCTCGACGACTGGATGAGTCTTACCCGTGAGGGTAGACTGGTATTTCAGGCCGAGCAGCTCGCGTCCCTGGACGGCACCCTTGGGTTCCTGGATTGGGCCGATGGCACTCGCCACCGAGTCGAGGAGATCTTGTGCAATTACGAGCTTTCGGTCGCCGATCTTCACTACCGCGTATGTCACGCTGGGGTTAATGGCGATTGCCTCGTTCGACGCCAGCGTCCACGGCGTGGTCGTCCAGATAACGAGATCGACGTCCCCAAACTGCGGCATGTGGGTCGAGTATGCGACGTAGGCGGTGGTGGACTCCCGCTCGCCGTACTCGAGCTCAGACTCGGCAAGGGCCGTGCCAGTCTCCACGGACCAGAAGACGGGTTTGCGCTGGCGAAATACTAACCCTCGGTCGAGCAAATCGGCAAACACGTGAAGTTGCCGGACAACATAGTCGGGTCGTAAGGTTAGATACCTGCCTTCGGGGTCGTCCCAATCGGCCATGACGCCGAAGTCGCGAAACCCCTGTAGCTGCTTATCGACCATGCTCAATGCGAGGTTGCGCGAGCGTTCGCGTCGCTCCACGGCATCCTTTGGCCGTGATTTTTGCTTTTTCTGCGCCGCAAGCTCAATGGGCAGGCCGTGGCAGTCCCACCCGGGGAGATACTGGACGCGCGAGCCGTCAAGGACGCCCACGCGGTTCACGAAGTCCTTGAGCACCTTATTGAGCGCATGCCCCATGTGAAGGTCACCGTTTGCATAGGGTGGACCATCATGCAGCACGCGCAACGGACGCTGCGACTGCGCGGCTTGCCAGCGGTAGAGGTCTGTGGTGACGCGCGGCAACAGCGCTCGCACGAGTCGCGGGTCCGACCGGTTGGCGAGAGGCGCCTTCGGTAGCTGCAGGGTGTGCGACCATCCTTTCGGCATTTGCTACTCTTCGGAGTTCGGCCGAGTAATTCGGTCCTCTCCGTCTTCGACAAGCCTTACCGAATCACTCAGGTGGTTTCCGACCCTCAATGACATGCACGGCCAGGGCCCGCTGCCGGTACCCCTTACCTCATCACGGACTCGCCCAAACCTGAAATTTCACACTGCTCGACTAGACTGCGCTAGGTCCGGCCCACAAAAAACGCACTAGGGAAAATCAGCGCAATGCTCGGTCTGAGGCGGTTATACTCGACAGCTGCAGCAGCCGTGAACCTGGCCCAGGAGACTTCAGCGGAGCAGGTGGCGTCCGCCTTGAGACGCACCCTGAAGCCGCTGAACTCGCGCAAGACGTTCCTCGTCGACTCGTACACGCACATGTTACGGTCGAACTCCGTAGTGCTGGCACTACACAACTCGACCCTCCTTCAGAATGAAGACCGCACTCTGCGCTCGGAGATCGCCAAAGCCGGCGGCCAACTCACAATCGTGCGCGGCGCGTTGATGCGCGTGGCTCTCCGCGGACTATCGACTCCGGACCCGGCTGCGGCGCTGCGTAAGGACACCAAAACCCACCCACTCTCGCCGCTGTTCAATGGGCCCTCGGCGGTTGTTACACTCAAGGACATGGACCCGGCGGCGCTGGACCGCATTGTGTCTGTCATCGACAAGTCGCAGAATCGACTCGTGCTTCTCGGTGCTCTCATCCAGGGTGTTGGTGACGCCGTTTTCCGCCAAGAGATCGATGTGATTCGCACCCTGCCGACGCTTCCAGAGCTGCGCGCCCAACTCGCGGGTGTTCTCACTGTGCTAGGCGGCGCTGGGCTCACGCAGACCCTTGAGGCTGCACCGCAGGCTCTTGCGCTCGCGCTCTCGCAGCATGCTAAGGGCGATAGCGCTGAGAAGTAGAACCAGAAGCCCTGCATAACTCGCTCACCCTCTCACCCTCCGTGGGTCCTCCGGCACCCGCTTAAGTCTAGCGGGCGCCGTATTGGCTCGATCAGCTTGAAATCTTGAAGTCAGCCTATTAGTACATAGTCCCCCTCCCCTCTTATATTCCTGATGAGAAGACAAATTTCTAAGGGGTCCAAAAATTAATTATAAATGCCGTGCATACAGCAGCTGTCCGTGTGTGTTTTCAAAAGTATGACCTCCAGCGCGGTCATTGGGTGAGCCTGCGAGCTAGTGGCAACATGGTCTCAGCGAGCGCCAGCGTCGCGCTTGTTGCGCCGCCGCCTAGGCGGTCGGCGCGACTGGTCATCTCGCCAGTCCCGCGTCAGGCCCCGCTCTCTCGGGTCGCGACCGCGGTCTGGTGTGTTTGCGCTACTGCTGCGGTCAGCATCAACATCTGCGCCTGCGCCGATGTCGCCCTCGCGCAGCTCAGCAGGGTCGTCATAAGCGTTCATGACGAGCTTCACCTTTTTCTCGCCGACCGTGAGCGCATCGTAAACTCGCCTGGGAGGGGTGGCTAGAAACGCACTCAGCGCCCGCCTGCGGGCGCGGAGATGCTCGACCCGACGCTTCAAGCCAGCGTTGATCACGGCACGCTCACGACGCCGCTCGGCTTCGGCGGGCAGTGCGGCCTCCGCATCCTTCGCTGAACCAATCATCCCGAACCGCACTAGAAGGCCGTCGGTTGCATCTGCATTCCTTGCCGACGTGTACTCTGCGATCTCGCGCGATTGTGCCGCAGTCTTAGCCTGGAGCGCACTGCGCTCGTCACGCAAGGAGGCTAGCCGCGCCTGGAGCGCGTCGACCGATGCGGCGTCAGAGTCAAGTCCACGGTAGGCTGTGAACGTGGCCTCGCGCAAAAGTGCGAGCTGGGTCCTGCGCGACTCGTCGTGCGTTGCAGCAGCTGCTGCCTTCTGCAAACACTCGAGAGCCGCAGGAAGTGCCTGTCCAACTAAATCCGGCGAGCCCGTCTCACTGGATTGCACCTCCATTTTTTCAGCGGTAGATATTTAACAAACTCTGCAGCGACAACTTGGCTGTGGTACCGCTTATGCTTTGGATCTGTAGGCCTACAAGCGCGCGTGGGTGACCGTGCTATGCGGGGCCGTGTGTCAGCAGTCACGCATAAGGCCCGGACGAGCCGCGCAGCTGGTGCGTGTGGCCACCACATATACTTCCAACAAGCAGGATCCCTGTATTTGGGGATTCTGCGCACGCCACCCTACGTGTCTGTGACGAATTGAGAAAACGCGGGCTGTGATAGACCTAGAACTGCTTATTATAAAGCGCAACAGACAAGACCGGAAATGAACGATCTTTTGGCGCGGTACAAGCTGCGACGGCGCGCCACAGAGCGAGACCCGCTGGCTGGATTCGAGGTTCTTGGGTATATTGCTGCAGGTACTTACGGACGGGTATACAAGGCGCGAGAGCGCGTGGGAGCGCGAGAGCCCGCCGAGGGCCGATTCGTTGCCATTAAAAAGTTCAAGGCCGAGAAGGAAGGCGAGCGAGTGCAGCACTATGTTGGGCTGTCGCAGTCCGCCTACCGAGAGCTCGCTCTGTGCCGCGAGCTCCAACACGAGAACATCGTGGGCCTAGTGTCGACGATTCTTCACGACAAGTCGATCTACCTTGTATTTGACTACGCCGAGCACGATCTGCTGCAGCTGATCCAGTTTCACTGTAGCTCATCCGCCCCATCCAAGCGATTGGCACCAACGACGATCAAGTCGATACTCTACCAGGTTTTACGTGGCGTGCAATACCTGCATGCAAACTGGGTTCTCCATCGAGACTTGAAACCGGCGAATATAATGATCACTGCAGGCGGGACAGTTAAGATTGGCGACCTTGGACTTGCCCGTATTTTCCGTGAGCCTTTGCAAAGCCTCTACGCAGGAGACAAGGTGGTTGTCACGATTTGGTACCGTGCACCCGAGCTTCTCTTCGGCTCGCGCCATTATACGCCGGCAATTGACACCTGGGCAATTGGCTGTATTTTTGCCGAAATGCTCAGTCTGCGCCCTATATTCAAGGGCGAGGAGGCGACGGCTACTTTCCAAAGGGACCAAGTCGAGAAGGTGACGAAGATTCTTGGTACGCCGACGCCTCAGCAGTGGCCCTCTCTCACGGCCATGCCGGAGTATCGCTATCTTTCCGAGCTACGCCGCCAGGACTGGTGTCTCGATGAGTGGCATCGTCATTTTGACCCGGGCAACTCTGAGTCGTTTGCCCTCCTTGAGCGTTTCTTCGCCTACGACCCCGATCGTCGCGTCTCGGCAGCCTCAGCTCTCACAGAGAGCTACTTCTCTTCGGGCGTGCCTCTGAGTCCGACTAATTGCTTCGAAGGCCTCCAGACTCAATACCCGCCGAGGCGGATAGCCTCTACAGACCTCAACATGAACGCACCTCCGAAGCAGAAGAAGCGCCCGGCAACATCTCAAGGCACGAGCTCACATCAGAAGCGGACGGCTACAACTAAGCTCCGGCCATAAAAATAGAGCTGAATTGTTCGACGACGCGAAGTGCACGAAGCCCAGTTCGCCTGACGCAGTTATATTGGATGACGCTAGAAGCATGATGATAATGATTATGACTATGATGATGTACATATACATACAAATGAAACGGTTGCTATTTACAAGAACATTAGCACGTCGCCACGATGTCGCCGAATCAATGAGTTGGCCACTACTACCGGTGGCGCGTGAAGGATGTGGTCGCGGATGCTCGTGCGTTTTTCTGAGGCAGGCGCGACATGACATAGATCAATTGCGAAACTTGGCAAGGTCCTCTTCTTCGAAGATGACCTCAATCATAAGCGAGCAGCTCGGGCAAGTTGCAATCGTTTCACCATCTGCAAGGTCGTCAATTGCGACCTGAAACTGATCGCCACACGGACACGGATAGTAAAACGCCTGCGTCGTCGGGTCGAAGGTCATGTCCTCGATCTCAATTGAGTCGTAGACATTGCTCATTTTATCTCGAGCTCGATCCTGCGTGGAACGGAGGACTCCAGTCACTTATACCGCGGACTCTACGATAGCTCTCTACTGGCTGCTGAAATTTTGCCCAAGCCCACTATGACATGTATTCCTTCACATTTCCTAACCCGATATACATAAGCTCCTCACTCATTGTACCTGAGAGCCGCGCTCAGGAGGGACTGTCTAGCTTAGTGATCTCCGTCCCGCTCTCTGCTTACAAAGAGGGCTTAGGGCACTCATTGTGTACCATTCCATCATTAGTTGAATTACACGTGATTTTACTCCAACTCCCAGCCTTTGGCTTTCACAGCACCACGTGACCGTCTCGAAGCCGACCGTAGGCTCCCCCCGGCGGCCGCGCCCTGACAAAATCATCGATCTCACTTCTCATCAGCGTTAACCGAACCAATGGGTATCAGCCGCGATTCTCGCCACAAGCGTTCGCACACCGGCGCCATGCGCGCCCAGATCCGCAAGAAGCGGAAGTTCGAGTCCGGTCGCCAGCCGGCGAACACCAGGATTGGCGCGAAGCGCATCCACCCGGTGCGCACTCGTGGTGGTAACCAGAAGTTCCGCGCTCTCCGCCTCGACACCGGTAACTTCTCGTGGGGTACTGAGGGTGTCTCGCGCAAGACCCGTGTTATCTCTGTCGTCTACCACCCGTCGAACAACGAGCTTGTCCGTACGAACACTCTGACCAAGAGCGCCATCGTCCAGATTGATGCCGCGCCGTTCCGTCAGTTCTTCGAGTCCCACTACGGTGTCCCGGCCTCGACCAAGGGCAAGCAGTCTGAGAACATCCGCCAGACTGCCAAGACCGCGGCTCGCGCGTCCAACGCCAAGCTCTCGAACGGTCTTGAGCCGCAGTTCGGTGCTGGTCGTCTTTACGCCTGCGTCTCGTCGCGCCCCGGCCAGAGCGGCCGTGTCGACGGCTACATCCTTGAGGGCGAGGAGCTTCAGTTCTACCTCAAGAAGCTGGTGCACAAGAAATAAGCAACATAATTTATAACTGTCCACTATAACCATAACCAGCAGCTTTAATGGAAACCACTGCGAGTCGGTTATAAAATAAACGTGCGACATACGGACTCTGGCTTTATGTTTTGCCTATTTCCAGGCGACGTGGCACGCGTTTGGCACGCGTTTGGCACACTTATTTGGGTGCTGTTCAGGCGAACCTGTTTCGAGGGGCAACTTGGCCACGGTGAACATAAAAAATAGAATAGAAATACGAAGAATAGAAGGGGAGGGAAATCTCTGCTTAATTAGTTGACCCTTTGGCTAGGTTAATATTCACTCGGAATGAATCCTCACCTCATATTGTGGGATAGGAAGCGGCTTATTCTCATAGAACAATTGAAGCAATTCAGCACGCGAGCCCCAGCGTTTCTCCCAGTCTTTCGACAAATACGTGCCTGTAATGTAAAAGGATGAAAGAAGCCATCCAATGATGGTAGCAACTACTCCGTTAGTGCGGTTCGCCCAGTCACGCAACGCGAACAAGATGTACACGATTGTGAAGCCAATGGCGTGTAAAATGAGTCGAAACCCAGAACTGAAAGTATAATCACGTTGAATAGCCATTGGAGCACAATGTTCCTGAGATGTTTTGGGATACAAGAAAAGTAGATAATAGTACCACTCCAAGTTGGGTGGTTAAAACGTCATGGCTATCTTGGGCTAGGGCAAACATGCTTGCAGGACGGTCAAAGTGTACACACATAAGTCCTAGGGATCTAGGGTATGCAATAGATTGTTTCGAGCGTGTAGGACCTTTAGAGCCGGGATGGCTTCGCGGGTGAGCACGGTGGCCCTAATTCCGTGCGACATCCGACTAATGTCTAACTCCAGCTTGTGAGTCAAGGAGTCGTCCTCATTCAGATCTTTCAACGCCGCCTGCCTAGTTTACGCTTGGCTGCCCATTAAAGGCGTTCGCCTCGGCTCAGATATTGCCCAGCCATGCCTCTCCAGTTCTTAAGCGATGCGGCGAGTCAGCGGCGGGACGTTCCCATATATTCGATTAGGTGCGCCTTTCCCCTTCTGTTCGCCCCACCCTGGCAACGTCAGGCGACTCATCCGAAAAGCTTCACATGATAAGTGGAGAAACAGCAGCAAATCATAGGGCCATCCCCGCACGCTAAAGATAGATATTTCGGCAGCGTAGGTAGAGATAGATTAAGTCTATCTTTTTTACTCAGTAAATTCGTGCGTGTGTGTGCGCTGAGAAGCCTGGCTCGACCCGGCGCCGAGATGAACTCGCCGTCGGTAGTCGAATCCCGGGCATGATGCTCGAGCATGTGATACGACGCTAATCTTATCAGTGCCAGTAACTTATCTACCCAAGCCCTTGCGTACTTTAGGCTTTTCCCGCTCGATCGAGCTTTGACCAGTCTCTATCATGTTCGAGGACCTCACTACGAAGGGAGTTCTCTTCTCCATCCTTTTCTGGGCATTTTCGACCTATGTCCTGCCCCGGTTCTTAGCTACCGACACAGTGAAAAAGGCTGTTAAGGTCGTCGATCGTAACGTTGACGTGTTGGAAGGCGATGCCGACTTCGACTGGAAGGAGGCCAAGCCGGTTGCGTACCGGCCGTTCAAGCCCATCTACTACGTTACCATGGGAATCTCAAAAACGAAGCAGAGCGACTGGTTGCGCATCGAGAACACTTATGACCGGGTCACGAAGTATCGCGCGGAGGTCGCTGATGCTGAGCCAGAGGAGGTGTGCATAATTGATGGCGAGCCGCGCCTCACCCGTAAGCAGAGCCAGGCGACGGCCGCAGCGGTCGAAGAGCTCTACGATGAAGTTCTTACGTTCCTCGTCAAGAAGTACCCCATGTACTTTGTGAAGACTGGCAAGACGGTGACAAACTTAATTAAAAACACTCAGTTTCCGCGCCGTGCTGCTGACCGTAATAAGTCGCAAGTCACTCCGCGCGACCTGTTGCGTATTCTGAACGACAACGTTGAGGAGGACTTCCTTATCATGCAGTACGATGACAAGGCGGAAGAGTATGTCCTTCGTGCCCTGACCGGCGTGGGTGCTAATGGCTTCCGCAGCAGCCAAAAGCTCGGTAGAATCCTCACCAAGATACATGAGCCGGTCCCGCAATACATTGCTAAGCTGCAGCTCAGCATAAATCGCCACTTTCGCCGAATCGCCGCAGGCGAGTACACCCAGCGTTTAACGTGGGGCATCCAGGTCGGTGGTGAGATTAATGAGGTGTTTCGCCCTAGCGGGATGCATCTTTCCAAGGATGAGAAGGCCGTAGAGCTGTCGAGTGCAGATCTGGATTTTGCTAATGGAGTGTTCGTTCGCGTCGAGCGGCAGGTCCTCACTCGCTTGAAAAAGTCGCAATTCATTGTTCTGTCGGTCCGTACATATATGTATCCCCTGGCAGACATCAAACGTGAGGGTGAGGCGCCGGCTCTTGCCAAGGCCATTCGTGCGTGGCCTGAGGACGTAGCTCACTACAAGGGCCGGCCTCGCTGGGGAAATGCAGTCTTGTCGTACTTGGATAAATAGACCCTCTTGTTTCCTGTGTTTTGTATAGTTCGACGGCTCCAGCTCGACTCCTGGCTCGGATTCGAGAACCGCATAATCTTCCTATAATACTAGGAGTCTCTCGATAATTATTCACCATGCAGTTTCTTTCCACAGATGTAGATTAAGTTACGATAGATGTTTACACCTCACTACAACTTTAAGCCAGCAGCTGCTACATAAATCTACGAGCAACTCAAAAGAGCCTACTATTCCATCATTCCAAGAGGAAGAAAAGCACCTGAGTTTACAAATTTGGATACTAGGTAAGATATGTGTGCAAACGCTCAGTGCATGCTCTCATGACCGATGAATCCCGGGTTACAGCCAGGGTTGTCCTCCTTAGGCAGAATCGATGCATAATCTACGCAAGCTGAATCGCATTCGCCATAGTTGCTCGGGATCGTCTGTAGGTTAGTGTCGGCGCCAAGTCACTGCAGTCTTTGAGCAACTGCATAGTAAAAGAAATAAGAGGCCGCAATTCAGAACTTAAATTTCTAGCTATGAATTATAAGTATGAAAGGATTGTTCAAGCAGGTACACCACAAACCTCCGTCCAAATCGCGCTGCTCCTAGTCGCCTACTGCGAACGGCCTAACCCATATAATCACTATCCTTGAATATCGATTCCTAGTATCACGTGATCATCGTATTCCACCGGGCGAAAGGGCTGACCAACCACGGCGATGTCTTTCCATCAATCCATCAACCAGTTCTCGAAATGCCGTCCACGGAGAAGATCCTGAAGTATCAGAAGATTTACCAGTCGAAGCCGAACGTGCCGCTGTGGATGCGCACGCCGCGTTCTAAGCTCATCGTCTACCCGTTCTACGCCCTCTTCACGTACACCTGCGTTATCCAGCCTGTGTACCTTGCGGGCCGCGCTATTGCCGGCAAGAAGGCCGAGTACGAGTAAAACACTCGGTTAAAAGGCCCAAAAAACACTCGGTCATGCAACCTAGCTGGTTTGCTGGCGCGCTTTACCGAGTTACGAGAGATATTTATGAATAGCCTAACTGTAGCTTTTAACGAAACCTGGTGCGTGTTCGTTCATGCTTTCAATAGGCGCGTGCTGGCACCTTCATACCGCGATGATTTTCAAGGCTCCGTGTAGCTAAGATGTTGCTTTATCTGTTGCCTAGATATGCGCTATCTCGACCTCAGGCAAGGTTACTCACGGCCACCATTAGGCTGGGGCACCCCTAATACAACCGATGACCGTGCGCTGCCCTTACTAACCTCGTGGACTGCGGTGAGGCACAGACGTATTCGCAACAGGATGAAATACGGCAAGCGCCTCGGGCAGTACAGCGTGCCCGAGTGGGGCGCCCACAACATCCTTTACGAGGATATCAAGCTCAGCATCAAAGACTTGACCCGGTCTGAGGAATCATTCACCGATAGTGGTTATGAGACTCTGCGCGATTCGATGATTGAGGAGGTTGAGAGTACAAACCTGTTTGTGCACTGCAAGTTTGGCGAACTCGAATATCGATTTAACCAATGCGATTCTGCCGTTTCCGAGATGAGCAAGCATGGATTCGACGAGGCCAAGTTCTGGCAGCTTAGCAGAGAGGTCCAGAAGTTGCGCGAGGAAACGCAGAATCTGTCAAGGTTTGTTGTTGCGCAATACACAGGATTCCGCAAGCTTTTGAAAAAGTATCGGCGGCATGCACCTCACGACAAGCTGGCAATTCATCGCGACCTTCATGAGGTCGACAACGTATTGAACGCTCGTGGCTCGTTCGCACGGCTTGATCTCACGCCTCAATTTCTTGAACTCAGTGCTCTATACTCCATTCTCCGCACTAAGCAGTTCGACACCTTGCCTGCAGCTGGAGGCGAGTCAGTGTCGCCGGCGAACCTGCTCGTTCAATTCGATGTCAAGATGCTGTCGACGGCGGTGACAGATGTTTTCAGATTTTGGGTCCACCCTGAAAACCTCGTCCAAGTCAAGGTGCTTCTGCTCCAGCATCTTGACCTTGTACTGCCACTTCCGGCCTCGTCTGAGCCAGCGGACGATGAGGAGACCACGCATGTTCTCTATCTTGATACCGTCGATCTTTCCATGGCCCAGAGCCTTCGTGATCCGGCTCAGGTACGACAGGTCGAGGCTCTCAAGGAAAAATCCCAGCTAGAGCTGCTAGTTCCCGCCAGTGGACTTCGCCATACCGCCTCATCGCCCCTTACCCCTGGGCAATTCGAGGCCATCCGAGCAGGAGAGCCCGTACCAAGAGGGGTAGACACGCCTGCTGGCGCCCGAGCTCTTGGTTGGGTAGCATCGAAGCATGTGAAGCCAACAGCCTCGCTTAGAACACATCGAACGCGCTTTCAAAGCACCGCTAACCGGGTGTGGGCAGCCATTGACGTTCAGGCTGAGATTGTCCAGACCAATGAAGGCTCAAAGCCGCATGCCACGAACGGTGGCGACAACAGCGTCATCGAAGCCAACGGCCATGAGCCCACCGCGACTAGTGAGAGCCACATGTTCCCGTACGCCGTGCTCGAGCTTCGGGTAGGAAGTGATGTGCCGTGGATAGACGAGCTACGGCGTTCTCATTTACTGTATCCAGTAGCACCATCATTCTCACTTTACGCATGGGCGCTTCTGGTTACCAAGCCCGACCAGGTTGTAGCCCGGCCTGGCTGGTTCGACGACCTAGCGTCAGGCCGAGACATTAGGCGCAGTCCTGAGACCCCGGTCATTGGCGCGACCCAGCAGCCCTCTCACTCGATTGGACAGAAGAAAAGTGTGGCAAGCCTGGGTTTCGCGGGACCGCCGAGCGCCAGTGACGGGAATGGCGAGGGCAACGGCAGCAGTCGGCCGAGAAGCGGTAGCAACAATGACGTTGACGACGGTGGCTTCAGGCCGAGATATTGGAATGAGTTCGATGATGGTGATGAAGAGTTTGGTGACGATGATGGGGGGTTCATCAGTACCGAAGACGAATGTGTGCGGCGCGCTCGAGTGGCGACGCGCTTAACCAACCCCATGTACCAACTGGGCGAGTCTGTTCGACGCCGCGTCCACAGGCTAAATAGCTGGTTTGAGCGCCGCAGTTCAGACTCCACACTTGACTCTATCCTCGACGGCCAAAGCATTGTTTCGACCCCCTCAGAGACTTCAAGCCTACGTGGTGGGCCCTACTCGCCGCGGATTCGACCCGCTCAGAACTACGGGGCAGTGAACGATTTGCGGCTTGACCCTGAAGCTCGCAGCGCACGCACCGCGGCGGCGTTGACGTACATAGATCGACGCAACGATCAAGGCCTCGTGCTCATCACATTTCTTTGCTTCTGTCTCTCTATCGGGATAATTTCTCTGGTCTATACGATCCTGGTGACAGAAGATCTGACACTACTGCCGAGTACTCTACGCGCCGCGCTGGTGGTGTTCCTCGTCATTGCTCTCGCCCTTGCGCTGCTCGGCTACGTGGCATCAAATTTCAGATCAGAGACTTCCTGGGCTGCGCAAGCTCTCGTGCATACAATCCTCTTTTCTGTCGTGTGTGTTGGTATCGGTGGAATCGTCAATATTACCATCCCAGACATTTTGGCTGCGACAACGGGCGATTACGGCGGTTGAGGGCACGAAAAGAGCTGATAGAGGTTTCATATTTATTATCATTGGCGAGTTTAGCTTGTCAAATCCCTTTTTTAATACAGGTTTTAATACAGAGTGCAATGCTGAGGCTTGCCACAAACATCTATGTACAAATGGTTGAACATTGCTGGCAGGCACATACGTATACGGTGCTTGCCAGCTTCATTTCATGACAGTGGTGTACGGAGAGTAGGATGGTTGTTGCCTTACTGAAGCCAATCCAAGAATTGCGGGGCGAAGTACGTGATGATTAGGTTCGCGCCCGCGCGCAGCATTCCCTGGGCTGACTCAAACGCCATTGTCTCGAGGTCGAGGTAGCCTTTCTCGGCGGCTGCGTAGATCATTGCGTATTCGCCGCTAACCTGGTAGGCCGCAATTGGGTAGTCACGGCAGATCTCTGCAGCATCAGATATGACATCTAGGTAGAATGTGGACGGCTTCATGATGAATGCATCCGCGCCTTCGCCGATATCGCGGCGAAGAGCGCGACGCGCAAGTCCACGGCCACCTGGCGGGAGCTGGTAGGCGCGTCGATCGCCAAATTTTGGCGCGGATGCAGCAGCGTCACGGAACGGGCCATAAAGGCTTCCGGCGAACTTTGCTGAATATGAGATCAGCATTGTCCGATATGCGAGATCTTCGGCCTGCAGAGCACGCTTAATCGCGATTATGCGGCCATCGATCATGTCCGACGGGGCCACGGCTTGGGCTCCTGCCTTTGCATAGGCGACTGCGACCTCTGCCAGTCTCTTCACGGACTCCTCGCGGATTATGCTGCCGTCGTCTCTGAGGATGCCACAGTGCCCCGACTCGGAGTATTCGCACAAGCAGACGTCGCAAATAACGAATAGAGAAGGGAAAGCCTTTCGCAGAGCCTTAATTGCTTCAATGACCGGGGTCTCCTCTCTGTCGGCCCAGGTGGCGCGAGCGTCCTTATCCTCGTCAGGCACAACTCCAAACAGAAGCACACTTGTAAGTCCTTTCTCGACGAGAGTGCGTACGAATGGAATCAGTCGGTTCAAACCCAACTGCTTTTGTCCGGGCAAAGACTTTATATCGTTTTCTGCATCAGGATCCTTGTGAACAAACAGAGGATATATCAGCATGCTCTTTGTGAGCTCGCGATTGTTCTGCCACGCCCGGCTCACGGGATGTGCATATCCAGACGCGAGCAGACTAGAAACTTCAGCGGTGTCAGGCATTTTTTCAAGACTGATCTATCGGTGTGAAATAATCCACCACTGGGCAGATAGCTGAAGTGAGGGCCGGGTAGTGGTAAGCCTTTGAGAATGAGTAAGACCTTACTGGTGGCGCTCGCGTAGCGCGAGGGTTCGGGGTTCGGCTTAAGCAGGTCCATCACCCCAGCTCATTACCGTGCATTAATGGTAATGGCAGTGGGGCCGCCGTGCCCGTAGTCGGGGCTCCAGGCGGGTGCGCTTGAACGGCGTCGGACCTTTCCCCCCCGCTGATGTAAAGACATACCCGCTGGCCACCGTGCGGGTTGGAGGCAGCAGGGCAGTGAAACCTGTGCGGCGTAATTATATAGAGAAATCGGCTAGTCCCGAATAATATCGCCGAGCTCAGAGAAGCGGGTACCTGGTACAATAAAATGGTTCAGTTTCCGACTCTGCAGCCAGCGGTGCAAAATTAATTTACCCTGTGACTATAGAGTACAGTTTACCCCCACAGGTCTGACGGGGCCTGATTCGAAGGCGCGAAGACAATTCCGAGTATCACACAGCCCTTCCTCGGCGCAGCGTTCTCGCGCCTGTAGTGGGACACTACTGGTGCTATATTCGCCCTCAAATACTAGGTTATACCTTCACCCGTCTGGATAGGAAAAACACACTGCATCCTAGTACATTTACCCTAACCGCGTGCATTTTGCCGAGCCGGTGTGTGTGTCCACCACATATAACCCCGCCGCCCAGTTCTACCCCGCGACTTTGACTCGTAGCGACGGTGTCGTTGTTATTCCTGCAAAGTTAAGGGCCGAACAAAGCTAGAATGGCTCAGGAGGCTAAAGAATATCTCGAGGCGACGCGCCTCGTGGCGAGCCGCAGCGAACCTTCGAGCGCAGTCTCAGACACTATTTTTGCTGTAGCAGCCCGGGTACTGGTGTGGCTGTTCGCTGCCTACGCAGCCGCCGAGTTCTGGGTACGCCAAATTGTCTACTCTGCCCAGCGCAGTCTCATATACGCGCGACGAACCCCCGCGCAAATTCGCAGCGACGTCACGTCGCTGGCGAAGATTCCCCGGCACGTCGCGTTCATCCTCGACGTGCGGAAACTCGGCTTCGATGGCCTGGTAGTATCGACGTCGAAGCTCTCGAGTTGGTGCCTCGGGGCTGGAATACCTCAGCTCACTGTGTACGAGCGCACGGGCCTGCTACAGGTTTCCGCACCGCTGTCCTCGGTTGCCGAAGCCGTTGTGGCGGGCCTCTCCGAGTATTTCGGTCGTGATGGCGTGCCTCTCATTGAGATTCGCAGCGGCCGCGATACTGTGCGGGCAGGCGGCCAGTTACAAGGAAGCGATGCTGCTGGCCCAGATGCCTCCGGCGTTAAAGCCACCAAGGGCGAGCCGGCTCTCCTAATCACATTGGCGTGTGAACGCGAGGGTCGGCCCTTGATGGCTGAGCTTGCACAAGAGTATACGGCAGAGGTGTCTGCGAATAAGTTGGACGCGTCCAGTATCGATGTGCCACGCGTCCACGAAGACATTCGTGCGCGCGTTGGTGATGAGCCGGATTTGCTGGTGACGTTTGCTTCGCGACTTGACCTCGACGGCTTCCAGCCGTGGCTCCTCCGTGTCACCGAGCTCTTCTGCTTGCCTGACAACAATGGCGTATTGCACTACCTTGTGTTCTACCGTGCGCTGCAGAAGTTCTCTACGGTAAAGGTTAATCTTGGGGCATAGACGTGGCTATGCAGGCATTCTAGCTGTGTCTCCTTCCCTCGCTCACTGCCGATGTCAATTCTTCTAGCAGCTGTTCCTGGGGCTCCTCGAGGGCGAGCCTGGCAGCGAGGGCCGAGCCCTCAATGGGGAGCCTGGCGTGCAGGAGCATGACAAGGGCCGCGGCGTGGGGGCGGAATATAACCGAGTCTGGCCGCGAGAATGCGTGGTTACACTCGGGGCACACACGTCCGACGACTTTCATCTGCACCAATACACACTGTCCGCAGAAAGTATGGTTCTCGTCGCACCCGAGGAAATACGGGACCGCTGTGAACTTTCCACATCGCCCACAGTGTGCGAGCTCGAACCAACGTGTAAGCTCAGGACGGCCGCGTGCGAGCTGTGTGAATGCGTCAATCATTGGATCTGTTTCTCAATTTATCTTCTTGTTAGATTCAGAGCCCACGCGCGCGCCTTGTAAACACGATCATTAGATCGGACCGCATGCCGGCGACTGCCCGATTGGGAAGGCACCGCACCCCATTGTTGGATAGGGAACGAAGCTTACGAGGATCTGACGTCCGGCACGATTTCTTTGCATGCGTTGAGACCAGCCTCATGGAGCGCGCACGGCCTCACGCTGAATGCCCTCCTGCTATCTGCATCGACCTGTTTGGAGAGCTGGCCACTTGAGCCGCAGGGGAGTCAAGGCGCTGCATCCTCCTTCTGGATGCGCGTGCGCCTGCGATGCCCTTGGTAGGCTCTTTCACTTCACAAACGTACAGGGCCTGGGACTGGCGCCGGTCGCCAGCTCTCTAGCACAGCCAGCGCTCACCACGGCTGCTGGCCGCCATATATACTCTTACCAACAGCCAATAGAGTGGGCTTTGATTTGAGTGTAAATATATATCATCGATTCTGAAAATTTGTTGCATTGAGAAGTTTCTAATAATTTTTTTCTACTCACCCAAAAGAGGGCCTGGTCCATGTCTGTCTTTGTGCCAGAGCTCATCCTCTTCCCGCCGTATTTATATATCCTCGTTGTCAGCGCTCACGCGTAAGCGAAAGCATTCCTGGGAGGAAGGCCAAAACCCGGTGCGCGCGATGTCCGCCAAGACCACGCCGACTTTGGAGGTTTCCAGTTCCATAAAGAAAAAACCCGGAAGGTTATTGCTTGCTCCAGAACTGCTGCAGTGGCGGTCTGATGCTGGTGATGTCTCCGAGGCTATGCGCCTTGACGAAGTGCAAGGCATGCAGGCCACGCCACCAACATCAGCCAAGCTCCGCTTGAAGCTAACAGGGAACGATGGCCGCACTCTAATGATCGAGTTTTCTGCGGCAGGCGAATTCGAAAAGGCGCGCAATGAGCTGCAGGCAGCGATCAAGGCGCATCGCGAGGGACCCGCGAAAGCACAGCCCGCTGCATCCTCTGGTGCCACTCCGGGCGCCGAGCATACTTCAAGTAAGAGCACAACGCCGCAAAGCGTTTCCCAGAGCGCCTCTCAGAGTCCCGCTCCCTCTGGCGCCGCGAAGTCCAAGTCGCGGTCTTCGAAGAAGGTGTCTCTTGACCCTGCGAAGCTTATGCAGAACCTTGATCTGCAGCGCAGCGTATTGCAGCAAGACCCGGAACTGATGCGAACGTTTCAGCAGGTCGTGATCACAAGCGGAGCCCTCACAAACGAGCAGTTCTGGGCGCTCCGGGTCCACCTTCTCATTACGGCTGCGCAACAGCAAGCGCAAACGCGTGGTAGTTACAACGTTCTCAGCACCATCAAACCGGCAACCTCGGGAGACAACCGCATCAACATTAATCTGACACGGGAGAAGATCTCCGATGTGTTTGACCAGTATCCCATCGTACGGAAAGCGTATAACGAGAGCGTGCCGAAGCTTTCTGAGGGCGAATTTTGGCAAAGGTTCTTCATGTCACGCCTGTTCCTGGTGCTGCGGGGTGAGAAGGTCACGCAGAATCACCCTACGGATGCTGTGCTCGATCCTTATATAGATGTACTCCACAAGCTGCGGGCCAAGCAGTGGCAGCATCGCGCTGCAGAGGATAGCCAGCATCCAGCGCCATCGTTTGTTAATGTCGAAGCAAATGCGGAAAACAACCCGGAGACGTTTGGCAATAATATTGTGACTACGGCTGGCGGAGGTACCCGCGGCCTCATTCGCTCCATGAATGGCTTGAGCCACAGACTGCTCCTCGGCAAGCGCAAGGAGCGCGAGGCAGAGCGCGAGGCAGAGCGCAACGAGTTCTCGCGCCGTGAAATGGAGGATGAGCTCAGGCTGCATGACTTGGCGCCTCAGGAACAGGAGAACAGCTCTGTCGGCTTGCGCGTAGCACTTCCTAATGAAAACTCGTCGTGCGAAGAGACAGGTGAAACGGCAGCCGCGCTGGCCGCTGCTGCGCCAAGCACACTCACCCTCAACGAGGTCGGTACTGACAATGAATCTTTAGTGACGGCGGCGACTATCATCGACGCCCTCATTCCCAATGCAGAGTCGAAGGTGTCGGAGACTGTATCTGATGAGGTGCTCATCACCCAAACAACATCACTTGAGTTTTTGCGTCAGTTCTGGCATGCTCAAACCCATAATAGTACTTCAGAGGCTGTCGCCTTGCGAGGCTATCTCACGAAAAGCCTTGAGCGCGTTAAGTCTGTGCAGAAGCATGGCGAGCTGAAGTCCCTTCAAGACGCGATACAAAGAGCGCTAAACGTAGCCGACAGTACATGATAAAAACTCATTGCAGCCTTTCGAAGGCTTATTTATGCATGAACTGGGTAAGAAGAGAACGATCTAGTTAACCTAATAAATATCATGACCTTCTCGATATAGAAACTAGGACGCGAACTGCCAGTCCACGACCACAGCTATCATTATCATCATTTTTGGGGGTTTAAGGACGAGAGTGCAAAGTGCCTAGCCGCGCAGTTGAGTGAGGGGAAAACGCTACGTAGGCTCGGCATCTGCTGTGCATATGACAAAATATTACCGATCATAGTCCGTTTTCACCGCGGAACGCCTCCCATGCATGCTGAATAGCAACAAAAACTGCCTGGTATATCATCTGCTTCTCAACTGGCGCTGATGATGGCACCTTGTCTGGATGCGTGCGCGATACCGCACGCATGTATGTAATACGCACCTTCTTTGGAACCACGAGCTCACTCGATGGCACTGGGGTCCAGACATCAGTGCCAACCACATTTTGAAGAGTCGCAAGCAACGTCCGAAGGTCCGACTCGTTGCCGCTAAGCCAAGCATCGACGCGGCGCCCAACAACGTCGCGCAGTCGGTCCCTTTCTATCTCCTCGGCCTGCTGCTTCGCGTGACCCTGCTTCACCTTCTCCAGGGCAGCAAGACCCTCAGCAGATGTAGGCATTGCACCAGTCGTCCCCCATCCGCGCCGCTTTGATTTCCGCTTCTCATCGGCAGCGGGGCGCTCGGCCTTTGCAGTGGCCTCTGGATCAAGCGCCCGAAGGCAGCGCCTCTTCGCTTCAAGGACTGTGGGAGACGCATATCCATTGTCCAGGAGAAGCTGCCAAGCTTGCAAGGCGCTGTTGAATTTCTCCATGTGCTCTGCGGCCTGGGCACGACGCGTCACCAGCTTGGGCCAGATCTCTGACATCTGCTTACCTTCAACCTCGATGCCACTTCCACGGCGAGGAAGAAGCTCTATACCGAGACCGCTGTCATCAAATGCACCTTTGGCATCTCCAACCTTCAGTCTTGCCGCTGCGCGGTTGGCGAATAGCAAGGCGCGCAGAGCATGCCCTTCGGGTACGACTTGAAGGGCTGTGCTATAGTGTTCCACAGCTCCCTCATAGTCTCCATTCCGGAAAGCCGTCGACCCAAGTTCCCGTGACGTCGTGTACAGATCTGTTTCAGTAGACGACATTGCAACCACTACTGGATCAGACCCGCCAAGGTTGAGAAGATCAACGGCTGGCTCGGCCGGCGGCCCAGTTCCCGGTGAAGAGGCCGTTGAGTCTGTCTGACCCAGTAAGTCCCCAGTAGGAGTAGAAGACGCAGAAGGCGCCGGGGAACTACGAGACGGAGGGGTACCTTGCTCACCACGGCGCTCACGCTGACGCTGCCGGAAGAGATCGGCACGGCTTGGGCGGCCATTCGGCTCGCTTGAGCGTGAGGCAGCAACGCCAGCAGTCGTTACCTGCGATGGCTCGGTATCAGTGTTTCTAGCAGTTGCAGGGGTGCCCGTTTGCTTTGAGGGTCTTGGAGGGGGTCGTCTAGGCAGTTCGGGGTCTTCGCTACCGAACTTTGCCTTGCGTGCATCGTATTTGTTCTTGTCGCGCATCCATGCGGGCTGGTCGGCGGTGCTGCCGTTGCCATTGCCAAACCCGGCGCTCGAGTTGTATTGCGAGTACGCCTTCTCCAATTCTTTACGGCCCTTGGCGAAGAGCGTGGACGCCTTTGAAAACATCGATGCACCAAACTGGGACGCGGATGCTTGAAACTCGTTAAAATCGCCGGCACTGAATCCGGACGCAAGTCCACTCAAGCTCGCGCCACTAGACTTCGGTTTAGGCAGTGGCAGACCCTGAGCCTCCGCCATCAGCCAGTTCACCGCGCCCCGAACTTGACCATCCATAGCCTCAAGCGCACGCTGGCCATCGTCAGCCTCAAATCCCATATCCACTAGCTGCGCCACAGCGCGATCTGAGACTTTCGGTGAGCCCTGACGTGTGGATGGTCGAGTTTGACTAGCTCGAGGCGGCTCTGCATCGAAGGAGTCGGAAAAAGCATCTGGTTCAGACCTCGGCTTTGGCACCGCAGGAGCCGCTCTCCGCGTGGGTAAAGGCGCTGCCTGCGCGGATGACGGCTGCCGCTCACCAGGCTTCGTCGTGGCTGCTAGTTTAGATGCGGCAGCTGGTGCTGGCGGAGCAGCTTGGAAGATACCGAAAATGTCATCTTCATCAAACGAGGTCGTACTTTGCCCGGAGGTTAGCCCTGCCGGTGGTGTTGGAGTCGGTCTTGGGCTTGATGTGGCCGAGCTTGCTGGCGCCGCCGTGAAAGACCCTAGTAAGTCTAATGATTCGAACGCGTCCACAGTGCGCTTATCGACCTGCTCCTTAGCCTTGCGTTGCTCAGAGAGCGAAAGCTTTTTTGATGGAGCAGGCCCGAGCCCGTCCAGGCCAGCAAATGAGTCCATTGCAGACACGGTCGAGACTATATCCCTTCCAATCTACGATGCGTAAATAGAGTTTACGGACCTGAGACCGGTACACAAGGCTGGCGGAGGTTTGGTTTGTCGGCAGGGCTGCGTAAGACATAGCCCGTAACTCGATTCAAGTTGTCTGTCGCACCCCCTAGCTGTCATGGCAGCTAAATCTCAGCCTGTATTTCTTTTATTTAAGGTCCGTTATTGCGTTATTCATTTAAATTGGAAGCTGGATGCAGCTCGCGGCATCCAAGTACCACGTAGTTTTATTGTGTGTGCCAAGTTGACTTCATATCTGTAGCTATAGCTGCGCCCCCCAATAGAAACAGAACATGATTAGATCTACATCTGCTAGAGCGGGTGGAAAGAAGCAGCTACACTCAAATACTACTAAATCAAGAAAGATAAATTCTAGGTCCTTACGATTCCCTACGGACCCCAGGTAGTAAAATGTTCAAAAAGTGGAGCTCAAAAAGATGGCGACACCTGCAGGATTCGAACCTGCGCGGGCAGAGCCCAGAAGATGAACAGGTGTAAACACATTCTAATCTTCCGCCTTAACCACTCGGCCAAAGTGCCATATCATGTGACCACAGAGCGCGACTGCACTGACCGCTAGGCCACTTCCCGTACTTGTTATCTATATATTCTCATGTCTGTATAAGTATGTGGTGACTTAGCGTAAGATCCTCTTGACTTACCTGCAATCGCATAGCAACACCATGACGACCACGACGACCATTGGATAAGAACACAGCTAGGCCTACGAGTTGAAACAGACAACAGAAGATTCGAATGAAGTCTGGTGATACGTTGTACAAAGGATCGGAAGCCTTAGGATATTACGCCTGGAGAGCCTGCGGCGGGCACAATATGATGAGGCGACGCCAAGCTCATCCAGGCGTTAAGAAATGCTACTTTTCATAGCATCGATGATAACAACATCCAACAGTTGTGGCGTTTATACACTTGTCTGTAAGAAGTAGTAATTAGCCTCGATAGAGGTGATTATCTAAAACAGCCATTGCAAGCTGGGCACATACGGCGGCATAATTGATCGATCGTTTCTGCTGTAACTGTAGCTTTCGGCCGCCGCGCCAAGTATTGTCAGGAATATGGGTTCAGGAGCGTCAAAGCTCGCGGTACAGGAGCGCTTCCTTGACCTGAGCCGGACGGCGGATGTCGCTAAAGACGACGGCATATGGGACTCTCTATTTTCGGCAGCCGCAGCTGGAACCCATACGTCTGATGCTGAGTTCTTCGCAATAGTGTCCCCAGATTTAATTAGGCGTATTCGTGATGTGCAACCCCAGAATTTCGAGCTCCTGCTAAGCAAAATGGCCGAACGACTGGACGGTCTCGTTCGGATTCGCGCTATAGGGACAAACGGGACCGTTGGTCCGCAGATAAGCAATATGTGCCGTATTATTACACGGGTATACCCAATTGTTTATGAGCGGGCTCTGGTGGATTCGGAATACTGGGCTGAGCAATATGTGTGGAAGCAGACTGACATTGGCCAGCGGACCGTGGTTGCATTGCGTGAACTCCTGCTTTTCCCGGGGTACACGGTGCCTTTGTCCAGTGCTAGGGCCAGAAATCAAGTTCTTTGGGCTGGTGGAATAGGATCAAGCGACGCTGCGCCGGCCGGGTTTGTCCAGCAGCGAACTGACGTCGTGCGTGCGATTCTCAGCGTGCTTAGCCAGCCAATGTACTCGTCAGTTGGAACAACAGGGAGTGAGACCATGCTGGTGAATTATAGGAGAGACAGCGCAAGTGCTCCGAGCGGGACTCTTCTCAATGAGACTCCTCGAAGCGAGACTCCTCGAAGCGACACTGGTGATCGTACACCCAGTGACAGAGCTGAGATGGCCCGGAGCAGTTTTGGCCTCGACTTTTGGACTGCCACTACCGATCAACCGGCTGTTTTCTGTTCGATCATGAACATCGCGCTTGCAAGCGAGCCGTTCGCCTGGGGGTCAGACGCCGAGAGCAAGCTTGCTGAGCTCTCATTGGAACTAATGCTAGTGTCGGTGACCCATGTTCATTCCAATGATGGGACTAATAAGGTGCGCAAGATGCTGTCTCGGCTTCACCGTCCCGCGGACTTGAACTGGCTTACTGAGCGGCTCATTGCCCGCATTTCTCACCAAAATGATATTGATACTGATGTCCTTGGGATAAGCATTGTCTGGGAGCTTCTCCAAGCGAATTCGAAGTTCACCCGCGAGCCGGCTCTGGCCGAGGTTGTGAAGCCTTTGTTGCGTCTTGCCCAAACTCACGGCAAGCAAGACCTTGAGGCTCGGGCACGGCTGGCACTATTCGCTTTGTTGACTCTGTCCGCCGCTTGCAGCGGCCGAGCCGCCGAGATAGGGCCCGGCGCACTCGAGATCCTATGGCGGTCTTACAGAAGAGAACTGCGAGCAGCGGTTCCACGTGTGGAAACGCTAACTCTCGTAGACATCTTGTGGAATGCTGCACCTTCACAGTATCTGACGTCTGAGGAGTCTGATGAACTCATGAGTCTCAATGAAGCAGCGGAGAACCCAGAGGTTCGCAAGGTACTCGCTGAGATCAAGGAGCGCGGAGGCACTGGCTGGAAGGCGGTTCCGTTCGTGTGGACGCTGGCGAGGCTGCGTTGGTACGTTGGAATTATCTGGGGCCAGGCCTACAAAACGAGCCCTCGCGTGTGGTCACACTCTGGCGTCACACTCTTTCATGTTGCGGTAACTGCAAACAAAGCCTACGCCCGCAGCCCGGAGGGTGCCGTGGATGCCGCTGGGGATGCCGCACTGACGTTCGTTAAGAGTGCTGCGACCAAGTTTTTGTCGCGCGAGTGAAAATGCCTCGGCAGGCATAATGCTAAATGTGATTGTCGCGCTATGGCGGGTCAGCCTATAATGTACATAATAAATAATTGAGCATCGTCCACTACGACGAGAACATTCAATGACGGTGCTTGCGCTGCACTACCTGGAAACCGTCCTCATCAACAACCGGCTCGTTTTTCGCCGGCGTGTCGTCGACCTCCATAAGTGCTGGCTCACCCTCCTCACCACTCGCGTCGTCGTCGCTTCCATCGCTGCCGTCTTGATCCTGAACAGTGACCTTCTGGTTCAGAGGGTGGTGGCTCTGGTATTTATCAAACAGCTCCTTCGCGAATGTGAAGTTATTTTCGGCGATTTCCTGGTAAAGCCGCATGACTCGCTCCGCCACGACCAACGCCGTTCCCGTCTCGACCGTAACGTCGAACTCATCCTCCATTGCGGCCAGCAAACGGTACTCTACGTCCTCTGTGGCAACCTCGTTCTCGTCGAACAAGTCGACCACTGCCGCGGCCATCCATTCACGCTTCGCTTCCGACTCAGGGCCACCCCAGCCGTTGGCAACCGCTGTCGAGAGGTCGTCCCACAGGAATACGGCACTCGCGACGCCCATTTCGAACTGCGCGAGCTGCTTTTCGTCAGTAAAGCGCAGTGGACCGCCGTCTGTCTGTAAGAGCACCGGATCTCCCATAGATCACACTAGTTTAACGATCGACGATTTACCTAATTTTTTTCCCCGGAGAATAATAGCTGGTTGTGGCCTGCAGCTGATTTTTTCGAGCCCTCGCGCGCTGGCCCAGCCCTTAATCCCCAAATGCTGAGATCATCGCCTGCTGCCGCCTATCTATCTGGCGGCATCAGCATAATCTGGCCACAGGGCCATCTCGAGTTCGTCGTACCGCGTAGCCGAACTCTGCCTCGTCATAAATTGGGCCAGCGATAGGCACCGTAAAAACCCTGAAGCATTCGAAAGCAGCAGTAGGCAAGTATCATCAGGGCAAGGTATCGTCGCCTCCCTAAGCTAAGCATCGGCAACACCCACTGCTTTAAGCGTTTGACATCGCGCTTGGCTTTACTTCGCTAGAGCTCTGGAGGAAGCAGCACAACCCGCTAATGGCAGGGCCATCTGGAGGGGTATCAGATCGTTCGATATATAGATCGAGCGATGGGATCGAATTGTCGACAAAGGAGAGGGTGGTGAAGGATGTGCCTTACCCCGCCGCGAGGCCTGCGACAGACAGCGAGCTGTGGATCGACCGAGCGGCCGGGAAGGTCGACCTGGCGTTTCTCACAGACTTCTTCAAAAGGGAGGGGAGGCTCACACAGGACCAGGCGCTTGAGATTATTGAGCATGGCACGGCCCTTCTCGCGAGGGAGCCGAACTTGTTACATCTCGACGCGCCAATTACGGTGTGCGGTGACATCCATGGCCAATACTACGACTTGATGAAGCTCTTCGAGATCGGCGGGGACCCATCGAGTACCCGCTATCTGTTTCTCGGTGACTACGTCGACCGTGGCTATTTCAGCATCGAGTGCTTGATCCTACTGTGGGCGCACAAGATATGGTACCCGACAAGCTTTTATTTGCTTCGCGGCAACCACGAGTGTCGCCACCTAACAAACTACTTTACGTTCAAGAGGGAGTGCGAGCACAAATACAGCACAATCGTGTACGACGCAGCCATGCGATCGTTCGATGCGCTGCCGCTCGCGGCAGTGATGAACAAGCAGTTCTTCTGCGTGCATGGCGGCATCTCGCCGCAATTGAAGACACTCGATGATATAAACAAGATCAACCGATTCCGGGAACCGCCGACCAAGGGCTTGCTGTGCGACCTCTTGTGGGCAGATCCGCACGAGGATTTTGGCGAAGAGCCGGAGGGGACCGCTAAGTTTGTCCCCAATAACGTGCGCGGCTGCTCGTACTTTTTCACTTTCGATGCCACGACAGCGTTTCTCAAGAGAACTGGCCTGCTCTCAGTGATTCGCGCTCACGAGGCGCAGGACGCCGGGTACCGCACATACCGCAAGAACGAGTCGACGGGCTTCCCTGCCGTCATGACGATATTCAGCGCGCCAAATTACCTCGATGCGTACAATAACAAGGCCGCAGTGTTGAAATATGAGAACAACGTCTTGAACATTCGCCAGTTCAACGCGTCGCCGCACCCGTACTGGCTGCCGAACTTCATGGACGTCTTCACATGGTCGCTGCCGTTCGTTGGGGAGAAGGTCAGCGAGATGCTTATGGCGATCCTCAACACGTGCACGCGAGAAGAACTCGACGCCACAAACGGTGCGCAGTCTCGTGGAGACACCTCGCGCGTCATGGCGTCGGCGTCCGTCGACGTCGGCCTGCCCTACTCAGCGGTAGCGACTAAGGCGAGCAGCGGGGCGAGCAGCGCGGCTGCATCCACAGCAAGCTCCGGGGCGACCTCCCCGATCGCTTCACCCCAGGATCCGCCAAAGAAGCCGGTGGACACGCGCACTCCGGAGGAGATCCAAGAGGAGACATTGGCAAAGTTCCGGAACAAGATGCTTGCAATTGGCCGCATCTCGCGCATGTTCTCCGTGCTGCGCGAGGAGTCCGAGCTGATCAGCGAATTCAAGGGCATCAGCGGAACGCAGCACTTGCCCAAGGGCACGCTTATGCTCGGCGCGCAGGGCGTGCGCGACTGCATTCATAACTTTGACGAGGCGCGTCAGGCAGACCTTGCGAATGAGGGGCTGCCGCCTGAGCAGCCTGCTGAGGACGAGGGTGACATACACCTACGACGTCAGCGTAGCTTGAAGCGTGTGAACCTACAGCAAGGCGACGAGTAGCCGGGCCAGATCAAGCAAGCTCGTGAACCACACTACACACAAACATCTGGTGCTAGATCACCAACTCATTTGAACATTTTCCCTGTGCGTTTCAATGCGCCTGCAGTGCTTTTGACGGCCCTGAACAGGCTTGGCGGAGCCACGGTGCGCAGTGAGGTTCTAGACCGCGGTTTGACAAAGCTCTCACTAGAACTCTTCACAAAGTAGAGACACAACAACATGAACATATATTCTAATATATACGCGCCATTTATTTACATAGGCCAGACAAGGATTAGCCAAATAAAGATTGGGACCGAAACGGGATCGGGTTCAGGACCAAAGTCTGGGATAGCGCTCAGGATCGAGTCAGGAAGGGATATAGGCAAAACAACACCAGTAGCTGTATTGTGCAGTAGAATGCGTCTCTCAAGTCCCTTGCTTGTATTGCCGCTTACCACACATCTGGTGGCCGGGCAGGGTCAGCTCGACCGACGCCGTTTTTCAGCCACTGGGGGACCTGTGCGCTGTCCGTGGTCAGTGCCAATATTGTGCAGGAGGCGCTCGTCGCCTAGATCATCGGCTTGGCCGGTCTCAATGTCCACGGGAATGGCGAACTCCACATCATCGGCGGCATCCGTGCCGAATACGCGGCTGCACCTCTCCACGGCATTTGCTACTCGCCGCGTTGCGCCTGCGTCCAAAGGAAGGACCTCGTCTCCCACATAAACGGATTCTCTTGTCGCGCGTACTGCGTTCAGATCGTGAATCGCGCTTTTGGTTGGATTTCCGAACCACCACACATACACGCCCTCAGACGCGACCCACAGGGAGAGGTCCGACGTACGTACGGTTTCGTACAGCACCGGTGTTTCGGGCAATCCATACGCCGCCGGTGCCTCAGCCTCGTATTCAGCGGCCGGAACGAAGTCTGTCGCAGCAGGCTCGGTCAAGAGGTGGCGGCGCATAAGCAGGACGCTGGTCAGCGGCGATGTGGTAAAATTAAGAAAGTCGACGGGCTCGCGACACCCAAAACTATCGGCACCGGTAAGTGTTAAATTACACTCGGCTCTTCGAAGTTCACACAGTTACATTATGAAGGATTACTCCCTGTATCCTCAGCGCTAAGTTCTAAGCGACACTGGGTCAACTAAGCTAATTATTTGAAGTACTTTGCCTTGATGCCCTTCTCCTTGACGCTGTCGCCAAGCAACTGCGACAAGGCATCGCCCTGGAGCCCGGAGACCTTCGAGGCCGTCTCACCGAGCTGCAGGTCGTCGAGCGCGTCGATGAGCGCATCGACATCAGCAGCGAGGTTCGAGGCATCGACCGGCGCGAGCGACGACTCAATGTCTTTGATCGACGCACGGATCGCACGCTTGTTCTTCTTCTTTGCGCTCTTGGCGGCCTCCTTGTTCTTCTTAGCATCGACAGCAGCAGCGGCATCGGCCTTCGCCTTGGCCTCGGCCTCCTCCTTCGCCTTGCGCTCGCGCTCGGCGGCCTCGCGGGCGCCGGCCTCGCGATCCCACTTGCGCTGCTCCTTCGCCTTGCGCTCGGCCTCCTTGAATGCAAGAATGCGCGGGTCCTCGGCAAGAGCCGTGTCTACAAGCTTGCGCAAACGCGCGCTGTCGTCCTTCTTATGCTTGGCGCGGCTCGCCTTGTTCTTCTTCTCAATGTAGCGCTTGTTGTCGCGGTTTGAGCTGTCATCAGGAACGTCCTCATCGAGCCACTCAAACGTACGCCACGAGTCAAACGAGTACCAAAACGCATAGAATGCGTCGACGTCGGCCTTGGACGACTCGGCGGTGCCGAGCTGCGGCACCGGCTGCTTCGTGCTGAAGCGGCCCTCCGCCTCGAACACTTTACCCCACTTGTCGAAGAACGAGCCCTCGGCGCCCTTTTTAGGCGGGGTCACATTCGCCTTCTTGTCAACAGAGTCCCACTGCTTCCGCTTAGTCGGGTCGGACAACACCTCGAAGGCCTTCTGAATGATCTTGAAGAAGCCGTCGCTGTCCTTGCCAGCCGCAGCTTGCTTATCCGGGTGGTGCTTCAGCACCTGCTTGCGGTGCGCCTTGCGGACCTGGTCCTCAGTCGCGCGCCAGCGCAGATTCGACAGGCCGAGCGCCGCGTACTGATCGACATTCTTCCAGTCCTTCGGGTCATGAGTGAGCATATCAGGGTCCTCATCCTCGCTCTCGAGGCCATCGTCCTCCTTCGGCTTCGCGGTCGCGAGCTTCGCCCGCTCGTCAGCCTCAATACGCTCGTGCTCACTCCACGTGCGGTTACGGATCGCACGGCGTGCATGAGCAAGGAAGGCCGGACCAACCGGTTCAACCGTCTCCGTTGCGACGGGGGAGAGCTTTCCAACTGGCTTGAAAGACATCCCAATTTTTTTTTTTTGAAATACAAGCAAGATCCGCTTGCCAAACTGCCTTAGATGTGAAAAATCCGCTAGAGGGTATCACAAGATACGGCCAAAATGTTTCCGGTAGGTCCGCGTGCCTTGAGCGTAGCTGATCAGCGCTGTTAGGGAACTAATAGAAATTATACACTCGCGGGTCTGAGGGAGAATAAGCAACCTACGCTCTGCATTCACCTGCTAATTTAGCCTGCAACAGTGCTCTACCGGCATCTCCGCAATGAAATTCGAAGACGTCGAGCTGTTCACCAGCAATCCCTTCGAGCTCGCTGGGCTTACAGTCGTCACTGCGTCTCCACAAACATCTGCATCCTGGCTTGTGTTGAGTCTTGTCAAAGTACACGGAGGCGGTGATGCGAATAGGTCGCCTGTACTGAGCCTTGAGCCGACTTCTGCGCAGATCCGGGTGCCTCCGCATCTCAGCACTGCGGATCTGCTTGTGCTCCAGAACCTCGAGCTACCAGTACTGGCTGGGGCAATGACTGCTGACGCGCTGGCGCGGGCAGTGCTCGACATCGCTTCTCGCGTACGCAAGGTCGTAGTCGTGCTGACGTTGAGCCCCGCACTTGTGAACTCGTACTTCGACACAGGCAAGGAGCTTGCGCAGCTGGCGACCTCGCTACTCTACCAAGCACAGCTCGTGCTGCAGCTCCAGCCACTGGCAACCGGCCGCGCGAGGGACATCACCGGCCGCCTTGTTGTTTCGCGTGGTCCTAGACAACCAGCTGAGAGGCAGGTCCTCGAGCGCGAGATGCACTACTTTGTCAACCGCAAAGGTCACGTCGATCTTACGTGAATATAATATGTATAACAGATCTGGAATAGCTCACCGAGTCCTCCTTGGGCCTCATGTTAGCTGGCCAGACATTTCAAAAGCAATAAAAACGTAGAGCGAATAAGTGCCCAAGAACTTTAGGCTTCTTGGGTCTATCTACAATATGTACAGACTAAGAGGAGTTGAAGCAATTATTTTTACTCCTTCTTCTCGTCCTCAGGCTTCTGGTCCTCGCGGGCCTTGTTCTCGTAGACCTTCTTGAACACGTCGAGCGACTTGTTCTGGACCTCGTCCGTCTTCTGGCGGAGAACGTCCTTGTCAAGGGTCTCATCGCCGGCCTGGGCACGGGCAACAAGCTCGCGGAGCTCACCAAGAACCTTCTCAAGCTCCTTGGCGTCCTCCTCGACGAGCTGAGCGCGGTACTCGTTGAGCGACGTCTCGATGTCGTTAGCGGCCGAGTCGGCACGGTTCGCGTTGTCGATGAGCTCGCGGCGGGCCTTGTCGCTCTCCGCGTACTTCTCGGCGTCCTTAACCATGTTCTCGATCTCGGTGTCGGACAGACCCGACGAGCCAGCGACTGTGATCTTGGCGTCCTTGTTGGTGCCCTTATCGCGGGCGCTGACGTTGATGATTCCGTCGGCGTCGATGTCGAAGGTGACCTCGATCTGCGGAACACCCTTCGGGGCCGGCGGGATGCCAGAAAGCGTGAAGTTGCCGATCAGCTTGTTGTCGCGGACGAGCTCGCGCTCACCCTGGTAGACACGGATCTCCACCGAGGTCTGGCCAGTGGCGGCGGTCGAGAAGACCTGCGACTTGCGGGTCGGGATCGTAGTGTTGCGGTTGATGAGACGCGTGAACACACCGCCAAGGGTCTCAATACCGAGCGAGAGCGGGGTGACATCGAGCAGCAAAACGTCCTGGACCTCACCAGAGAGGACAGCACCCTGAATGGCGGCGCCAATGGCAACGGCCTCATCCGGGTTCACACTGCGGTTCGGCTCCCTGTTGAACAGGTTCTTGACCGTCTCCTGGACCTTCGGCATACGCGACTGGCCACCGACGAGAATGACCTCGTTGACGTCAGAGGCCTTGAGGTCGGCGTCCTTGAGCGCGCTGTGCACCGGGTCAACCGTGCGCTTGATCAGCGGCTCAACGAGCTTCTCGAGCTGGGCACGAGTGTAGCTGAGGTTGATGTGCTTCGGGCCCGAGGCGTCAGCGGTGATGAACGGCAGGTTGACCTCGGTCTTCGAGCTCGACGACAGCTCAGTCTTGGCCTTCTCTGCAGCCTCACGGATACGCTGGATGGCCATGCGGTCACCGCTTAGGTCAATGCCGCTCTCGGCCTTGAACTTGGCAACAATGTCGCGGACAAGCGCGATGTCGAAGTCCTCACCACCAAGGTGAGTGTCACCGTTGGTAGACTTGACCTCGAAAACGCCCTTCTGAATCTCCAAAATCGAGATATCGAAGGTACCACCACCGAGATCGAACACAGCAATAACCTTATCGTCGGTCTTCTCGAGACCGTAGGCAAGAGCCGCGGCAGTAGGCTCGTTAACGACACGGAGGACGTTAAGACCAACAATCTGACCAGCATCCTTGGTGGCCTGACGCTGCGAGTCGTTGAAGTACGCCGGAACAGTGACGACCGAGTTCTTCACGGCGCGGCCGAGGTAAGCGTCGGCGGTCTCCTTCATCTTCTGAAGAATAAAGCCACCGATCTGGGCCGGAGAGTACTCCTGACCGTTAACCTCGACCCACGCGTCACCATTCGAGTGCTTCACAATCTTGTACGGGACCTCCTTGATGTCCTTCTGGACCTCGGCGTCCTCGAAACGACGACCAATAAGACGCTTCGTGGCAAACAGAGTGTTGGTGGGGTTGACAACGGCCTGGCGCTTCGCCGGCACACCAACAAGACGCTCACCGTCCTTGGTGAAGGCGACAACCGATGGTGTGGTACGCGAACCCTCCGCGTTCTCGATGACCTTCGGGATCTTGCCCTCCATAACAGCCACAGCAGAGTTCGTCGTACCCAGATCGATACCAATCACTTGGCCCTGGACCTTCGTGGATTGAAAGCGGGAAAATTGTGGTGCGAACCGACTCGCGGAACGCACCGAGCGAGCAAATCTAGCACCAAGCATCGCTGAGAATATATTTCGTCGGTTTTGAAAATTTAACCGTTCATAAATTATATAAGTGTTGCGCCGCCGGCACCGCTTACGTTAGCGGAAAGTTCTAGACGGCTTCGCTTAGCTTCGGGGGCGATGAGGCTGTCCCAGCAGTAACGCGGTGACATGACCTTTGACGTTAGGAAGCTCGGCGTGAGCATGTTCCAAACCTACGCTCGATTTTTCAGCCATCGTCACTTGGGAATAAAGATACGGGATACAGTCTTCCCACGGGCCCACTACATGCGACTAAGTCACGCGGCGCAGGGTTCGCGGTCTGGGGGAGGCGGCGGGGCCGGGCTCACGGGCGCGCGCGTGAGCGCGTCATCTGCCGCGACGCCTACTAACGTTGGCTCCGCATGCCGCCTACGCTCTGCAATTAAGGGTTGGGTCTGAACGCGAAGAAACAAGATCGCGTCGCGTCTAAGTAGACATCAATAATCGACGATCTCGAATTCATACTTCTAACGGCCAAGCGGGACCAAAAAGGGGCAGCTCAGACTCTTTTCCATGGACGCGTTTCTCGCTATCGAGCGGATTTTGCAATTTCACCACGCGACTACGCGCCAGCCACTGAATGTAACGACACTTCGTGCGCGCACGCTGCGCAACGGGACACCTGTGTCTGTAAGAGACATCGAGCACATCCTCCAGGTTTGGCCGGCAGCGTATAAGATGTACAATCTCCGTGGACAACGCGTAATTGAGGCGCTTGATCTTCCTCACAACATTGAGACACGCCGCAGTGTGTTCATGCGGCGTTGGCAGCAGAAGGAAAATCTCTCCCACACTAGTGTGAGGGTGGGCTGTGTTTCGAAGGCTACGCCGAAAAAGCCCGGGTTGAATGGTGGTCGCTCCATCCTCATGGGGAGGCTAGCGCCGGCCGAACCGAAAGTTATAAACGCGGCACAAGGCACGCTTCTGGAGAGGATCCGCGCTAAAGAGGCGCTCTTGAAGATTGAGCGCAGCCCGCGAGCACTCGAGCGCTCTCGGGACAAATTTCTGCAGAGCCAGATCCCGAAGATGTCGCGTGTACTTGCGGCAGTTGCGGGTAACGCACCCGGGGGTGTGTCCGTGGACATCGACCGCACGATGGAGATTCTGCGCACAAACCTGATCAAGCTCGGAGACGACGAGCTCGAGCGCAGCCTCGAACTGTTGGCGGAAGCGCAGCCCGCATTTTGTAAAATCGTTCGTTCCGGTACCGCTACCCACGTTAGACTGGCTAATAACAAGCAAGACCTCGCCGGAAAGCTTTCTATCCCGGAACAGAAGCCTGTAGTATCCTCCTGAGAAGTCTATGGACCGGCATTAAAGTCGATTACGAAGAAAATATTTATTAATTATTGTATACCTAGTTAATTCACCATTATAATCGAGTCTCAGCTCTTTCGTATGACCCGCCACTCTTCCGCATCAACACGAGGAAAGAGCCAGCCAATACTTTTTCAAAGAATGAGTAAATTAATGCGAATTCGCTAATACAAATGATTTAGACATAAATGCAATGCTACATAAAAAGAATCGTTTGTTCCGCTTCTGTGCGGAATAAATAGTCATTTCGTCATGAAGAATGTTTTGCTCGTTCCGAGAGTATCGTTACTCGAAGCGGTCGCGCGCAATATTATATTGCACGAAATACTGACCTAGCAGGCACATGTCGGCCCCGATGTCTGGGACTTCGAGCCCTGCCACGGAGACAAGCTTGCCCCGAGAGCACGGCTGAAGCATGGGCTTGATGACGCGAACCATCTCCGAGCCCTGAAGAACCAGAACAGAGCTTGAAGAGATTTCCAAAACAACCCCGTACTGCTCCGACGGCGGTCCCTGCGGCTGCTGCTGGCCCTCAGCGTCGCGCCTGCTCTGGGTTGAGCCCGTTGACTCCGGTCCGTTGCTGGCAAGGATACGCACCACCGACCCCCTGCGCAGCCAGTCTCCTGGAGCAGCAAGCTGGGCCAGTGATGCAGACGAGACAGACCGCGAGAGCGGCGCGTTGTCTACTTCGGCAATGTTGCGGGTGATTATGCGGCGCACAAGGTTGGAATACAGTCTTGGATGCTGCGCCAAGTGGGTCACACGCACGTCATTTGCGGCATGCTCAATGAGATCCAGTACGCAGTGCCGCGTTTCCGTGGGCACTGAGTGCCATACATAAGAGGTGGCGAGAAGGTCTACCAATGAGATGCCATACTGCACTCCGTTATTAGCACCTGAGGAGTTCGGAGTCGCCATGGAATTAACGCGCTCCCGCACCTCCCCAAGCGTGCGTAGCTTGCCACCGCGCTGGAAGTCCACGAAGAATGCCTCTCCGTGCGCAGGTTGCACGCACACATACGAGCCGAGCGGCAGTTTCAGCAGCCTCACGTTCCAGCCAAGCCGCTTACCGAGGTCGACAAAAAGAGATCCGCGCCCAATTACTGCGAGGAAATCGTTCCTGTGCGAAACACTCTCAAAAACATGCATGACATGCTGGGCAAGCGCCTCTGCCTCAGTCTCGAGCTGCGTGTTAGACGAAGCAGCACTCGACACGGCACCATCTGACTCTGAGGCTGACGATGGCCCGCCGTCATCTTCACTCAAGCGGGACACCGCTTCCTGAACGGTGGCAGCAGCTGCGGCCGCATTAGAGCCGGCGCTTGGCGCCGGCGGCTCCCAGATCCTACCAAACCGTGCGTTGAAAAGCTCAATGGGATAGCGGCCATTTCGTAACGTATACAGGGCCATAACATGCTCAATCGGGTTCTCAACGATACCGTTGCCCCAATTATCTTTTGTGGACAGCTTCAGCAGCATGTGAACGCCTTCGAGACGGAACATGATCTCGGTGAGCCAGTGAGCCCAATGGAAGTGTGCGAGGGTCCTTGGCGCATTGCGGGTCTGCTCGAGAGCCTCCGTGACACGGAGACGCATTTTAAGCACCTGCCACACATAGATCTCGATGTCCTCGGATGCGGAGTCGCGCATTTCCGTGACTAGGACATCGATGCCCTCGACGGCGCGTTTCGTTGCCGCCCGCTGGCGAAGCCACCACTCGCGGTAATCGCGAATGGCTCGGCGCTCATCGGGGGTCAAGAACTGTTGGTCAAATTGCGGTTCGAGCCCGGCCTCCCACAGCTCGGGGTCGTCGCTGAGGGCGCGAAGACGGCGGCAGGATGCTGCCGCACCGCCAGCCAGAACATCCAGCCCGCCAGCGCCGTATATCTTCAGCAGCAGCTCATTAGGCAAGTCTAACAACTGCATGTATAGTCCAGTGCTCGTTGCGTAGAGTGGTAACGAGCTTGAATTGTTGCGGGGTTCTTGAAGGTCCGAAAGCCTTTCCGCTGACTCTCGGCTGATCTAAAGAGGTGTCGTGATGCGTCATGGGTTAGGATAGCACCCCTTGCAGTCGCCAAACTACACAGCCTCCGTGACACTTTTTGTGGGGTAGAATGTGTCACGAGGTGCAGATTGGGGAGGCGCCGACCTTGCGGCTGTGCGAAAAATCTTTTATCATAGTGATAAAGCTGCCCGAGATATATCCCGAGGCAAAACACGCTCTAGGTTTGAATTTTATTGAGTACCCGAGTCTGCACTTCGTTTTGCGCAAAATAACCACGGCACGCATGCCGTCGGCCGAGAATGCGCTTTGTACTTAATATGGTTAAGGGTATCTCCGGATTATTTCAAGTGCCGTCTTGCCCACTGGAAGCTCCGAAGCAAGGAATTGTGCAGCGCCCTGATGACCTATGTATTGGCCCGTTGCTTACGGGCTGCGGACCGCAGGAAAACGTGAAGAAAAGAGAGGGCGAAAAAGTATGCGCGACATTGTGCGACGCGCGATTCCTATCCCGTAATCGGTCCGGACCGGCACGTTTATATAGCGTAGCTCTTGTAACAGAAATAGATGATAAAATAGGTTTTGGTCTTAAGCGTTCGGTAGTACATAAAAAAGAGGGGAGGACTGAGGCAGTCACGCCGCCGATACTATCTAATCGCCGTGTGCACCAAGCACGCAGGCCGGACGTAGCGTGGGCGCGGGGCACAGCGCGGGGCGCACACAGTAACTCTACAAAAAAATAGGTTATGCGCGTTCTTCACCAGGATCGGGTTGCCCCTGACCAAGGCACAAGCACAGGACTTTTGAATAGGGCTAATGCTGCATATACTCACATGCCCTAGTCGTTGCTGGCAAGCCGCTTAGTTGCTTAATAGTTAACCCGGACAGCGTTAGTAGCCTGAGTTGCGAGGCTGCACCGCCTCCCCCAGAGCATTGCTTTACGGCAGTGCATTCAGCCTACTCGCCATTGATGGTTGCTACTATAGTCCGCGCGTGGCGATACCGGCGAAACTCGCAGAGGTAGATGCCCTGCCAAGTTCCTGTGCGTAGATAACCATCCTTGATTGGGATCGTGACGGCGTTGCCAGTGATCACAGACTTGATATGCGACGGCATATCGTCGGACCCCTCATCGTTGTGTAAGTAGTGTGGACCCTCAGGAGCAATGCGGTCCATCGCCGTCAGGAGATCCTTGCGAACGTCTGGGTCGTAGTTTTCATTCAGCGTGATTCCCGCTGAGGTGTGCTTGACGAACAGGTTCAAGAGGCCTACCTTCACTGAGCGCAGCTCCGGCAGCGCCTGGAGAACTTCGTCTTCGATGAGATAGACGCCCTGAGAACGTGGCGAGAGCGATATTTCTTTTTGAATCCACATGTCTTAAGTGAAGGTTGTGGTTAGTGCCCAGAAATTTGACACTCCCGCAAAGACCTATGCGTTGGCTCGCTATTATAATCTATTATAATCTCGTGCTGCGTGCGCCTGCGTCTAGCGACGTTGGTTGCTGATCCGCGATACTGCCAGACAAGGGCACCTCTATGCACCATTCTACTCGAGCCATGCTCGTTCGTTGAAGGGCTCATTCGCTGGGGATTTGGATGTACTAAACCGTATATATTCTAGTCGGATACGAAAAAAGGACGGATCCAATCATAAAGCGCCGTATAGATAAAGCACTTAGTATAACTTCTAGTGGGTATGATCGTGTGGCATGCGCATTGGGGCTTGCTGCATCGTCACCCACGAAGCAACCGTGAAGGCTGTGAAAGAACGGTGCAAGGCGAACCGCCCGGCGTGTTATTCTCCCATTCAGGATCTGGCAGTACTGGTCGAGCTAGCGCTAATGGGCGTCTTCTCATCAACCGCAGCTGAGGCTGGGCGCGTTGGGCGTGCATCGAGGGCCTCCATGGCCTTCTCGGCGTGCGAGACACCCGCCCACGCGGCAATCTCAAGGAAGGCAAAGTAAGGCGCGAGAACTAGCGCTTGGTGCAGGTTGTCAAACAGTGCCGGGGCCCGGCCCTCAAAGACACCGTGTCCAATAAACTGCGCTATCCAGCCCGTAGCCCATAGCGCCCACGCAAGCCCGTAGTGCTGATTGCGCAGAGAGGCCTTAGAGAAGTAAAGCGTCACAGCCGTGAGCAGACTGCCGAAAGAGGCTCCCCAAAGACCATCCAGCCATGTGTAGTAGTAGAGGTAGTACAGCGAGGTGAACAGGCCAAGAGTCAGATACGCAGAGCCCGGTACGCGCAGCTTCGTGAGGATGTACATCGACGTAGTGAGAATGACGGGAATGCCGACAATGTGTAGGCCCACATTCACCGGGTTCCGGTGATACTTCCGGTAGAACGCAATTTCTTTGGTCAGGACGGAAACCATAGGGCAAGTTACTTAGAGCTTGTGAAGTGCGATTACTGGTTCAGTCAGGCGGTCGTATAGCTCGCGGAGTCTCAATTCAAAGCTTTGAGGAAATATGTGCAGTTTGACGGGGAAATCTGCCCATCAAAGTAACCACTAAACTATTTAAACCTGCGGGGAATGTAAGCCGAGGCGAGGGGTAGTCCTTACTGTTAAGGTGGGGAGGTGGCGGCCAGGGCAGGCCCTGGTGCGCAGGGCGGCGGAATGTCTGGTGCTTATGGCTTGAAACTACTGCTGCTGCCTGCAGTTCCCGCAGTGCGGTCAGACGGGCTATTGTAAGGAAATTGCGTGACGCCCCTTTTTTCGGAGCGGGTGGTAATTGCCACTGCTCCGGAAGGTCTCGGCCTGCATACTAGCGTCGCTTGAGCAGGTAGCTATGTCCGGGGTCTGGCAATGGCCAACCGACATAATGCAGCCCGCCTGTGCGCCAACGGTCAGTCACGCGGCAGCTGCTGACCAGTTGCGGGGACACTAATTATCTATATACTCGCTAATTTCCTCCTAAGCTGTAATCAGGATAACCGTGGAGATGACAGGCTTTTAATCGCAGCGCTGCTATTAAGGCTGGCGTTGTAGCGTCTCGCGTGGCAGACTGCAATGCTGGCTACGCTTCGTACGGAACGTACGGTTGTTGCCGAAAAGCTCACGCCGGCGCTTTTTGCGCCGTTTGGCGGCGTGATCAGTGCGACCCAGCAGCTTGCGTCGGCCGAGCAGAGCAGCGCGAACTATGGCACGGCTACGAAGCTGCTACGCGTCTCCCCCATAGAGAACCGCAGTCCCGGGCGAGCAGTAGCTAACTGGAACTTATTTCGATGCTCTCCGCCCTCGCATTTAATTGTTGACCACCGCAGTGATGACGGCGGGTTAAGCTATCCGTGTCGCGTGCTGGAGCGGCACCCGCATTCCACCCAAACGTTCGTACCAATGGGCCGCCAAGCGGCCGACACTGCATATATGGTGATCGTTGCATCAAGCGACGAGTCAACGCCCCAGCGGTTACCCGATCTTAGTACCGCCGCAGCGTTTGTCGTGCGCGGGGGCGAGGCTGTCACTTACGGTGCAGGGACGTGGCACGCGCCGATGATTGCACTGGGTGATACGACGGATTTTGCCGTGCTGATCCACGAGACCGGCAACGCGAAGGAGGATACCGAGGAGGTCGCGATCGAGGAGCTCACCATCGAGTTTACGCTCGACGATGTCGAAACGGGCGATCCTGCCACCGCCCGGCGCAAACCGCAGTCCGCTGAGGAGTACGAAGCGCAGTGCGCCGAGTACAGTGCAACGGGCCCGCCGCTCGTCTCTAGCACCCCGTCTACCGAGGAGACGGGCGACGCGAGGTTCGACGTGAAACAAATCAAGTATGCGGCTGAGCGGGCGTATTTCCACCGCAACTACGCCGAGGTGCTAACCATTGTGGGCAACGCGAAGGTCGATGGCAAGCTTGGGCATGAGTTGGCCGAGCTAGCCCGCCGAGCTCAGGAGAAGCTGGCTGCGCCAGCTGAGAACTAGAGATGACATCTCGTATTATCGCATTGCCTCTTAATTGCTTCATAGCTCTGAGAAAACCGGTAGCCAAGGACGCTTGCACCATCAATCCTGATGTCCTTAATTAATATCTTTTATAAATGATATGTATGCATCGCCAAAGTACATGGCCATACAGTATTATAGTACATGGGTGCGCAGTCGAATCGGTGACTATGATCAAAGCGTAACGGCACCAGTATCTCTGCTTCGGATGAGTAGCTCTACTCCGGCCAGCGGGCGTTCCACGAGCGACGATTCCCCGCGCTGCTCATCAACCAATTCATCCACGGCGGTTGCCGAGACCGTCCGTACCTCTACAATATACAAGTTCCGCTCGCGGAGGCCGGCCGCAATCTGCAGGGCCGTTTGTGCCGCGCGGCCGAGCCCAATGACGCGAACGCGGGCGCCTCGCGCCTTTCCCAACCGGCGGTCAATGCGCTTGAGGGCAGCCACAAACGGGGTGGACGGAGAAACGTACACGACTCCGTGCACATTGGCGTGTCGCGGCACCGCCTTGACTGGCAGGACACCGCGCCTGCTCCGCTTAACCATTTGTCTTCAGAGAGCAAAGAGGTTCGCCGTAGCACACTAAGTGGGGGATTCAGACGTTTGGAGCTGTCACTTCTTTTCGCGCGCCTTTACTGCCAACGGCTGACGCATCTGCTGTGGTGGCCTGCCCGCACCTTTGGCTCGCCCCAGCCCAAATAGATAAGCGTGGGTAAGCGTGGGTCTGTGTGGTGTTGAACGAGCCTGCCTTAGTCTGTCGTCACTTGTTTGAGAACGATAGCTCGGGGCTGATACCGTAGGATGGCCAACGACTCCAAGCTTCCTCAGTGGTATTATGACCTGACCGAGCCGCAGCGCGCCATCGGCTCCAAGAGCTCTGTGACCGTGTCTCAAGCGTCTAGATTCGCGCATCCGGCATTCTTCAAGGCCAGTGGCAGCGCGAGCAGCAAGGGATCGTCCTCCTCTGGTGTCAAAAAGGCGCGTGCCCACGAGGACGAGCTCAAGGTCAAGCGCGCGTGGGAGGTCGCCCTTGCGCCGGCGAAGGGACTGCCTGTAAATCTGGCGATGAGCTATTTCAGTGGCACGGGCCTGCAGGTCGTGACAATATCAATGACGCTATTTATGTTTTTCCTGACGCCGCTGTCGCAGCTGGCAAAGATAGGCGAGGCATTCTCTCTGTTCGAAGGCAAGTCTGTCAGGAACGAGGTGCTCCTGGCGAAGGTCGTGTATGCGCTTGGTCTTCTCGCCACCATCGGCGTTGGCGTCTGGAAAGTGTCGCAGATGGGTCTTCTGCCGACCCACGGCTCTGACTGGGTCGCGTTCGAGGACCCGCCGGTGTATCACCCGTAGGTTGGCTGGCGAATAACTTCCATAGGCTCGGGTAAATCCTAGGCTGCATGAAATGGCACTTCCTGTAATTAAGCTGCAGATCATGCCAGGCTTTGTTCGCTTTAAACTGGAAAATAATAATAAACGGTATGTCTTTAGTCCACACGATATGATGATAATAAATATTCTGTAGCTATTCGCAAGTGGGTTCCACGCGAACGAGCGGCTGCACTCTATGGCTGCTGCAACCTCTTCTTCACTCACCATCTTTCTTCAGACGACGGAACATCTTTGATAGACGGGGAGTGCGGGTTGTGCGGCCTTTCGCCGAATTTTCTGTCTCGATCGGCAGCTTTGAGTTGCTCGGGCTGTGGCTGAGCCCAAACGACGACTCGCTCATGTTGTGGCTATGGGAGCCTACTGCAGGATTGAACTCATTGAAGCCCACTGGCATGTTCGTCGGCATGCTTGCCTCGGAGCCCATGGTGTACGTGCGATCATTCGAGGCAAGTTCAGAGTCATTATACTGGTTCAGATGTGGTGGCACGATCGAAGGTTCGAACGGGTTTTGCATGCGCGTGCCTCCGATAGGCCGGTCTACGGACTGTCGGTTGTCGAACCATGTTGGTTCCTCAGCATCCGTGGCGTGGTCAGCCTGCGCCGCCGCGCCTAGAGCGTGCAGCTCGGCAGCGTGGTTCATCGCCGGCGTATTTTGCTCGAGGATAAACGACTGGCGGTCATCGTTAGCATCATGGTCACGGTTCGTGCCGTGGGACGGATGCCAAATGATACAAATCACCGAGTAGATGATGATGTACAGTAGCAGTACAAGCGAGTACGCCGCGTTCAAAACAAAGAAGATTACACCCATAACACCATTAACGATGAGTGGCTGCGTCATCAGGTTAGAGAAGAACAGGAAGAAGCACGCGTTAAGCGTGATAACGACGTGGGTCGTGATCTGGATAGCGTTCACGGCCTTCGACAAGAATGGCTTGTACACAGCCACGACAATAAACATGGCGAGCTCAATGATGAAGATAGCAAGCGCCTGTGTCTTGCCGCTGGCCTGCGAAAACGCAAGGAAGCAGGCCTTGACGAAGTTATAAACCAGGTACACGAAACCGAAGTAGTAGAACTTGGAGTTGAACATCGAGTACAGGTATCCGTACTTCTGTAGAGTTTTCTCATCACCGTACAGAAGGAACGCAGGGGTTCCTGTCTGGCGCTCTGACTTGCGAGCAATTAAGAACATCCTGAACACGTTGAACAGACATAAGACAAGACAAATGAGGAACATGAACACAGACGTCACAATCACGGCTGCGCTGTCGCGATGCGTCCACTCCCACATCGAGAATACCATGACAGGCGGGAAAGCTACATACCACAGCTTCAGTAGCGTACCCTTGAGCATGACGGGTAGCAAAGCGTGGAAGTATGAGCCGCGTGAGCGATACGAGTGGAAGGACTGCACTGAAGCGGAGGCCGTCGTCGACTCAGCATCTCCGTCCACCGGGTACTTCTCCGTGCTGCTGTGCTCCAAGGCCTGGGCATCGGGCTCAGTCCGGCGCGACTTGCGCGTTGCTAGGTTCACAATTAGAATAAGCACAGCAAACACGAAAACAACGCAGACACAGATAAAGATGAAAATCGTGTAAGACGTCAACACCGCGTTCGTAACCTCGATGCCCATTTTGTAGGAGATACGTTCGATGCCTCTGTAAACAACGAGGTTCTTCGAGCTCTTCGCGAACGACTCACTCGCAGCAGCATTGTCACGGCGCACGAGATTGCGTGCAAGCACTTCAACCCGCTCACCGGCTGGGGTCATCACGCCCTTATGCAGTTGATTGTACCAATCTTGCACGCGCGGCGGCACGACAGACATCACGCCGTCAATAAACCGAGACGTCATCTCATCAGATACAGTGCTGGCAGCTTCCACCGCTCGGCGCTTTATACGCTGAACAAGGACAGGTTTCGTAGGGTACTCCAAATAGGTTGCCGGGCTGCCGCCGGTGGCCTGCACATACCAGCGGAAGATCTTCTGCATAAACTTGGTATAAACGAGACCTACACTCCAGGCAATATTTTCACTCCACGCAGACGCGATAGGCGGAACGCGCTCTACCGACTCCATATCGAGGAACGCCATGCTCTGGAAATAGTTCAACATCAGCACGGTGACGGCAGAGATACTCTGCGCGTTGACCGAAGTGCCCGCATAAACAACGAGCAGCGAACTTACCAGCAGACCAACACCGCTAAGTACAGCGGTGACCCACTTGACTGCCGTCTGTTCCACCGTCTTAGAATTTTTCACCTCAACGCGCAGACACGCGAGCAGGTTAGACGGGTCATTATCGGCATAAACCTTCGCGATGAGATAGGCATCAAGGTCGGGAACGGTGAAAGCAATACCAGGAATATGCTTTGTGATGTCCTCGCTGAGCTGCGACGATCCCTGAATATCAATCTCTCCAGCCGTAAGAGGGCATAGCTCCTTCAACCGATTGTTTTCGCTGCAGGGATCAATCTGAACATGGATAGCCTTCAGCCCATAGATGTACAGGTCAGCATCAGCATAGACCTTGCCTCCGAATGCAACATTCACCGAGGCGTCGTAGTAGACCTCGCGTTTCTCGTGGTCGTAAGTGATATTGAATTTCGAGGAGGTGACACCGTTTGAGTTCATGCAGGGCACCAACGCGTCGGCGTGCAACACCCTCGAGGCGCTGGCGATACCCAGTACCGCCAGAAGCGTCGAAAGAACCCCGAACCGCATGGATCGCTGTTTCTAGAGTTGCGCACTGCGTAAGTCCGTGACGGGGCCGTACTAAATTGCCTTTTTCCTTCAGGGTCCGGGTTGACCAAGGCCTCCTCACTCAGCAAGCAGAGTCATGAGTTGGCGCATAATGATGGGTTAGGGTGAGCTGCGTGCGCTGGGAGGAGGAGTCTACATTAACGGGGGAGGGGGTTACCCTCTATATTTGGTTCCGGGCGGTCGTCGCACGGGGGTCCTAGACGGGTTTATGCCAAGAATAGCTGGATACTCCGGGAATAAGGCGCGTAATTGAGTAGTCTTGGACGGAATTTTCAATCGTCATGGTTGGTTACGAGCGCGGCTCAGACGCTGGCCAGCGCTGCGGATCAGCTCGGCATGCGCTGTCAACCCTGGACCCAGCGTCGATGGCTGGCTGGCGAAAAATGCGCTATTATACGGTGCTATAATTAGGTATGTGGTGAGGGTGAAAGTGGACCCAGGTCTGCCCTGCGGCCCAAGTATAGCATGGGCATCGCAGAGCACATTTTTTTATTAGAGTTGAGCCAGGTAAAGATATAAGCACAACGTGCCTGTCCATAAGAGGCCCCCTTCTAGGTTTTATATCTCCTGATGGCTTGTCAGGGTAGACGAACATTCCGCGTGCAACGCGTCCTCCTGCTTGCCCTAGATGTCGCTGTGCCTAAGTCGGAGGCCCAGGGATATGCGCGGGTGCCAGAGCCCTATTGAACACCACTTCCGAGATACTCAAATTTCAGCCCTGACGAAAAGTAATGTTTAACTTCGAGGTCCTCTAAAACTCTCTATGATGTGGTTTACAATTGACTTTTCAATAAACTGGTGAGCGTCAGAAATGCATTAGGTGCGGGTGTGAGCTATGGCTTGTCGACACTCTAAACAAGCGAGGGGTAATGTTCCACTATGCTATCACAATAAATTAGCTAAGACAAGATGCGCTCGCGCCTCGAGTGGCTCCTCTGCTCGGCAAGGAGTATACCTGCGCGCTAAGGCTAAATTGCCGGTGTGCGGAGTGCCGGCTCTGGTACCGCGGACCCCCCCCCCCTTACCGCGCTAATCGAGCTCTTGTCTGCTCGGCCTGGTCATGTGAAAAGAAAGGTCCAGCACCTATCTGCTCGCTACCTTCGAGCTGCCGCAGTACTTTAGGTTGGCCCCTTACCCCGGAGACATAGCTACAGCGTCAAGGACATCATCACCACGCCATCGGCGCGAAGCTCGATGGATACGAGCCAGCGGTTGCGGCTCGCAATCATCGAAAATCGGGTGGAAACAGTGGAGCTGATCATTGATCGGCATCCGCAGCTTCTTGTCAATGTCGACATGTCGAATGGCTGGGCGAACCTTCACTACGCGGCGTACCACGGCCACTACGAAATGTGCAAGGTCTTGGTGAGCCGCGGGCACGACCGCGACGAAGTTAGCTTGAGCCATGACCGTTGCACGGCGCTTCATCTCGCGGCGATTCAGAACCACGAGCGTGCGCTGCACTACTTAGCCCAACACCTTGAGCGCAGCATGGACTGGGTCAATGAGAATGAGCAGACCGCGCTTATGGTGGCGGTTGAGCACGGAAATGACCCGATTGTCAACCTGCTCATTGATTTCGGTGCAGATATTGAGCGTGGCGATGCCTCCGATACCCGTCCCTTACACACGGCAGCGGCGCGCGGTCATGTCAAGATCCTACGTACGCTGGTAGATCGCGGCGCGGATGCCTCTAAGCCCAATGCACTGGGATGGACCCCGGCAGACTATAGTTCGACCCTGCAGGTTCAAACGTATTTGCGCACGCTGGTTGATGACCTGAAGCGAACCAATGCACCAGGCACGCCGGTGAAGCAGACATTCGACTGGCGCACAGAGGTGTAAGCCGCATACTCGTCTTCTCCTCCTAGACAAGCGTCGGGCCACTTTAAAAAAGAAAGTCGCATAAATAACTTATACGGCTAGGTATCTCTATATAACAAAATGTCTTTGTGCCGCAGCAGAGAACGTGGAACTAATACAGAATAGGGTGGCTCGCGGTCGCAGGAGTACACTGGGGCCGTTCCGGTGCGAAGTCGTGCAAGATGCAGGTGGTTACGCAAATCTTACCGCAAACAGCATGCCCGGTTCCGTATAGGCACTAGATACTGAGCTCTTCGAGAATTTCTTGGGCCAACGTCTTATACTGCCACACATTGCCTGTCATTTTCTTGAATTGGATGCCGTGCAAAGACACAATTGGAACCCGCACGATGTCGATCTCGAATCTAACCGGGATCGAGATCTGTCCAATGTCTTCGCCTAGCATATCTGAGGCGCCTATCTCCATCTCGACACTATCGCTAGACGCGCCGCCGCTTGACACCCCACCACCCAGAGATACGGCGGGCGAGACCACACCATTATCAGATATCATGCGACGGTGTTTAGGAGTGGCGGGCGGCGTAGCAGGGCTTTGTGGCACAGATAGGGTGTCGCCATAGCGCGGGGTTTCATTGGATCTGCGAGTCGCGTATTCAGCCGCATTGACGCCAAGGCTTCCAGCGCCCCGCGAGCGCGAGCTATTGTTTCGAGACACCGACGACGGCGTACGCGTACCATTTGCCACCGCAGCAGCAGTGGCTGACTCGCCGTAGCGGGCTACACACGCAAAACCGCCGCGGATCTCGGCAAACTCGATGTTCTTGCGTGTGAGCACGCGGATGATCTCCGCGCGGATCTCGCGCAGCGGCTTCGTTGAGGTGCTCTGGACCGAGAAAATGCCCCGGAAAAATACCGGCTTCGGCGCCTCAATAGACGGCATCCCGATGTTCTGCGAGACCTGCGAGCCGCCGCTATGCTGCGAGATACGGCTCGCATTGTCGAAAGTCTCGACGTCGTGACCTGTGGACTTCACACGCGAATGGCCATGAGGCTTGCGGCGCAGGGAAAGTTTTCGAAAAATTGAAAGTTGATGTTGATGTTGATGCTGGTACTGTTGCTGTTGCTGGAGTTGTTGTTGTGGTGTCTGTGGAAGCGGCGTAGATAAAATACGACTTTGCTGCTGCTGTTTGGGTGTCTCCGGCAGCTGCGGGAGCGGCGGCTCTTCACGCACGATGTCCACCGGCACCGCCGCGCTCACTGGTGTCACTCGCCCTATCTGCACATGCCGCGCATGCTTAGTTTGCACAGGGCTGGCCAGTTGTGGCCCAGGAGTATCGGCTGTGGAAGACCCAATTGTCCTCGCGCGCGCTCGCCGAACAACAAGCTCGGGCCCTGCCGATGGCTTGATTTGCTGGGAGGACACTTGATCGGTGTTGGCAGAGGCAACTGGCGTGCCATCAGACGAGATGGTTCCTTCGGGCGTTGCTACCGGTGTTGGAATGTTGGAGGCCTTCGCAATTCGTTCTCGAGCGAGGAAATAACAGCTGATCTCGGGTGCAAACGAGTCCATGGGATCAGGAACTCGCGGTATAAGCGTCACGCTCGATGCATCGGCAATGTCACGCGACTGCTTATCGTACCAAGCATTCAGCGCCGTGTGGTACTCGGCGCTGTTCAGGCTGCGCAACAGCGACTCGTGGATCGTCTGGACATCTCCGACCCCGAGCGCCGCCATTTCCTCGATAACAGTCATATCAAGTGCATCAGCGGTTAGCGGCAGTCGCCGCGGCAGATGAGATTCTGGTGGGCCGTCATATCCTTTAAGCATCCAAGGATGGTGCATGACCTCTGAAAGAGTCGCCCGCTCGCTGGGGTTCACGTTAAGCATACGAGACAATAGGTCAGTACAAAGGGAGCTGAGCCACTGCGGGTATTCGACGGTGCCTCGCTTGATCTTCCCGTGTAAAACAGTCATGCTTTTGTCCTCAAATGGGACCTTTCCGCACACGAGCACATATAATACGACTCCGAAGCTCCAAACATCGATCTCCGGGCCTACATAAGGCAATGCATTCAAAAGTTCCGGAGCGGCGAAGTACAATGATCCACAAAACGTACGCAGCAGGTCGTCGCGTCGAAATAGGTTGGACAAACCGAAGTCGATGAGCCGGATGTCACCGTCTTCTGCAATAAGTATATTCTCGATCTTTAAGTCCCGATGAACGACTGAATTGTGGTGACAGTAGTCGAGCGCACTAGCAATGCTTCGCGCAAACCGACGCGCCTGCACCTCCTTGACACACCCATGGGTAATAATGTAGTCCAGCATCTGACCGCCAGAGATATACTCGAATACGAGGTAAAAGTGGCCGGTCATAGAATAAACGTCGTAAAGCTTCGAAATATTCGGGTGGTCGAGCAAACGACCGATAGCCGACTCGCGGATAACGCGGGCGTCTTTGGCCTCATTTAACTCGCGTCCATCACGGCTGCGTTGGGTAAACGCCTTGGGCACAATTTTGACGGCTGCCGGCTGTCGCGTGTATCGATGGACTGCCAGCTTCACTTGACCCATTGAACCCGCACCTATCGACTTCACAAAATCCCAGGGCCCGATGGACGTGCGTTTCTGAGGCTTCCGTGGAGCAGCTGCGGGTGTGCCGCTCTGAGCGCGAGCGTGCGAGGATGAGGACAACGTGCGCTCATGACCACGCGATTGACTCGCATGCCGGCGGTGGTGGCCAGACCCAGAAGCCGATCTTGTATGCCCAACAGAAGAGGATCGCTCAGTGGACGGCGTCGCGTGAGCTACTTGAGGAGTGACTGGCCCAGCAAAAGCCGGTGGAGCAAGTGTTTTGTGAGTTCCAGATGCAGTGTGGGTCGACGACGGCGTTGTGTGCGACGACGCGGCAGAAACATGGCTGGAGCCAGTCGTAGAGCCCGGAGTCGAGGCTGTGGCGGCAGGAGTCGTCAACACATTCGTCGACGACGATGACGTGTTGGCTGCAGCTGCGGGCGCCGTCGACAGTTGGGACCGGGGAGTGATAGGGACCGTGCCTGCTCCGGCACTCGCAGCAAGGGCAGAGCCAGGAGTAGCTGGATGCTGCGCCTTATCCTGCTCATGTGAGCTGCGTCCAGGGGTGTGAATGGTTGAATTTGTTTCTGACGCGGGCGTTATCGTGCCTCGGGCGCTCTCACTGCCAGATATTCCCCCTGGCGAGCCAAATGCCGCCGCAGCCTCGCCGCTACCGTTCGAGGAAGGGGTACTGCTTCGACCTACTGAGTAGGGAGAGATTCGTTGCGCATGTGCACGCGCTGCTGTAGATCTGGGGCCGTAGGCAAGCGTTGATGGACGCAACCGTGGACTATCTGGATCTCCGCGAATGAAAGGTGACGCTGCTGTCGCACTTACCTTGCTCGTATTGGGAGAGCTTAATGGGGATACATGAGGATCTGGGCCGAGAAGCCCGCCGCCACCATTGCTGTAGCTTCCTCGAGGGGTCGCGCTAGCCAGTGCGGCAGCAGCAGGCGTCGCCCCTTGGTGGCCTGGAGCGGCGCGTGACGAGCGCTCAGGTGTCTGCGGAATCGCACTTGGGGACACCGGCAAGTGATCCATCGGGACCCGCGCTTGCTGTATTGGCTCAGAGGCAGTCGAAGAAGCCAACAGGCGAGAAGCAGGACCGTTCAGAATCGAATGAATGAGACGTGCCAGGGCATACCACGCCGTAGGGTTCGGTGTCGCATGATGACGAAGCCCCTCTGCCGCGTGCGCGCGTGCGCGTACGCACACACGCTTCTCGGAGCTCGCTTTCCAATGGCAAGTCAAAGTTCAGGCACAGTTAGTTTTCTATCATCCCCTTATCTCTCTGTTGCACTCCTCACAGATTTCCACTCGAGAATGGGCACATTGGTGAGCCATGTAAGCACTCTTGCGTCCTACGCCTCGATTTGGGATTTACCGCGGTGGCGATTAGACGCGCACGTCGGGGTTATCGTGCATGACGGAGACCTCCAACCAGCCGTCGCCTATCCAAATTAGCCTTTTCTTAGAAAAACTTGATTCCTATATCGACGCTCTCTGAGCGCCTTGAAACCCAGCGGTTTTTCTGCAATATCCCGCAGCGGCCATGCTTGTGGAGTTGCATGAAGGGCTAGGTTATAACCGCGAGGAGAGAAGGGGACGCGGCGGTTCGCCTTGGGGCCATACACACCCCTTTCTCCGAGTAAGGGTTGCTAGCATATGCATCATTTTCATGCACGGTCCGCCATTGCGAGTCTGCTATTAAGAGCGCATCCAGCTATTGATCTAATGCGTTTCCAATAGGAGCTTACCGGCTTTTTATGGCGTGGACCTCCGATCACGAGAAACCCGCTCCGGTCTCGAACCAGAGGAGAGGAGTGCTGGCGTCCACAGCCTCGCTTATCTTCACGTGATATAGACGGGTTCAGATAGATTCTGAACGGTCTGTTCGAGCGCGCGACGCCAGGCAATAAAATAACCACTGAGAAATGTAGTAGAATTTGTCACTCTCACCGCAAACTAGACTGGTGTCAATGTTTTACGTTGGGCCGCTGAGCACAAGAGGAGCTTGCATCTACTATACGGGCCCATTGCTTAACGACTAATGGATAATAAATGTAGACATTACAGGTTCAAAATCGCACCTAGGTGCCCATCGTCGTCCCGTTCACCGAGGAGAGTTTACACTCCATAGACCTTTCCCGAATGATGTATGCATTGCCCTTAACTTTCGAGGCTACTCTCACCCCGCTAAACTCCACCCACGAGGAGGAGGGGGCGTCCATGGTCATTACTCAGCAGATCCGGACCTGAAAAGTCGCCATTCTAAGAGCGCCAGCTGCCGACATCCAACTCATTAGACGGATGCTAGATGAGAGACGGATTGTGCAAACGGTGGAGGGCCTAAGGGTCCTCTGCATCGCCGAGGCTCGCGGCGCGCTTCGCGAGATTAACACTCTGGTCGATAGGTACAATGTCGCGGCAGTCGTGCACACTGGCTCGTTTGGATTCTTTGACGGCGACTCGTCGGCTGCAATGAGCAAAGATCTTCTTGTGTCAGCAGCCACTCACTCCCCGGTGGTCCCGCGCTCGGCCAAGCTCGGGCAAGTTTCTGAGGAGCACCTCCGGGAAGCGGTGGGTTCGCAGCTCAGCGAGCTGCCCCTTTTCCTTGCCCGCGCTGAACATTTCAGCGTCCCAGTATATACGACTTGGGGAGCCATCGAAGATGTCCGTGTTCTTGATAAATTTCGAGATGGTACGTACCGCGTGCCCAACCTCCACATACTTGATGAGACGGCGTCGCAGCTGGTGCCGGGCACGCCCATACGCCTAATCGGTTTACCTGGTGCGTATATACCAGGTCACTTGTTGGATGCTGGCGACGGCGCCGGCGCCATCGCGGGCACGATAGGCCTGACTTGGACGTCGCTGTGGCAGATTGGCGAGCTCTTCCAGACGGCGCGCCGCGAATACGATCCGAACGAGATTCGTGTGTTTTTAACGCACACGTCTCCTGCGCTGCAGCCGCTTCTCCATTATATCGCTATCATCCTTCGTGCAGATTACACGCTGACCGGCGGGTCGCACTACCGAGTGCCAGTGAGCTACAGCGACTCGGCCGCCGACAGCGACTTTGGGCACTTCGAAAAGCGGTTGAACACTGCACGCGAGGGACTCGTAGACTTCTGGCGACAAGCTGAGCCAATTGTTAGGGAGATGACGGCCGATGCGCAAAAGCAGCGTGAACTCCTTGTCTCAGCGGCTGAGCTTCTCACTGCCCAGCCGCGTGGTCCTGCCCTTCAGTACATGAAGCAGGCTTTCCGTAATATGTGGCACTTCAATCTGTGTGATTTGTCTGCGGGTGCGCTGGTTTTGATTTCCAATAGGGGTGTGCTCGCAACTGAGATGAAGAGTACTGGGCTCGACTTCTCGTTGCGCCGCGCGAAGAAGGTGCCGACCGAGCCAGAGCGACAGTATCGAGATGAGGAGCGACGCGCGAAACGCAAGGAGCGTGCGGACCGCCCGGAGCGGGTTAGGCGCGACCGCGATTCAGACGGAGCGAGCTCGAATGGCGCAAAGTCGACTTCACCACCACCGAGCGACACTCCCGCTGCTGGCCAGGGACCGGCCTCGCAAGTCAACGCAACAGCTGCGGCAGCTTCAGCAAGCGTACCCCGACCAGGTTTGTGGTTCAAAAATGGAAACCGGTCAGCCGAAGTGATCCTCGGTTTCCTGGCCGAGGAGGATCGGGCAACGAATCCGCAGGTCAAGTTCAAGACCACCACGAAACCGGATGGCCTTAAAACCAAGGTCGCGCTTGTGTTCTTCGACTCACCGGAGCGTGCGTCTGCGGCTTATGACCGCGTAGACAAAGATGCTGCGGGAACGGTATCAATCTACCAACCAGACCAGCAGCGACCGCGTAAACTAAAATCTAAAAAGAAGTGGTAAGTGTGTGATAGACATACCTCGCCTGTTTCTTCCAGGGGAGATCCACTTATAGCACATAATGTTGAAATCTCCTTAGTCTCCTTGGTAGCCGAGATATCTAAGCATAATGGAAGACATTTAACTAGCCAGGCGATACGTGACTGTAGGCGCCCATAAGCGCACAGTTGACGACAGTGTAGTTATATGATATTTATGTATAAGACCCTCATCGGATCGAAATTCGTTAAGTGGAAACAGCTATCGACCCACCGTAAACGCTGGCCATTCTTTTGGGGCTCAGTACATGTGGTGAAGGGCAGTAATGGTCGACTGCAACAGCCGCACGACCCGTACCCTTGCAGACGGAAGTCGAGCGACCTAGGTTTGTCCTATAGCATAGTATGGACCGGGAACCAACGCGAGGCTTTCAGTACCACGCAAGCCTTCCATATGATACTGAGTCTTCGGAGGAGTTCCTAGCGGAGCTCTATGCCATAGTACACCGCATCGAGGATCTGTACGGCTCCGGTGGATTTCAGGAATTTCAGTTTGGCACAGGAATGGCACCCGATGCTGGCTTGGCGACACGGGATCTCATGTCATGGACCAAACGGAAGCTGGATATTCCACTAGAGCTACGCCTGCGCCTCACGGAGATCTATAGCGACTCATGTTTCGCCGCTACTGAGCCAACTCTGATGATCAGGTATGGCTCCGTTTGTGCGGCACTATGGAAGGGGCACTATGCGAAGAAACAATTGTTACAATATACGAACGTCGTAGACTGGAAGCGCATGTCCCGTGCTGTGCGAAATGTCGTGATACTCGATGGCCCAGCGTCAAGCTATAAAACCACTACGCGGAGTAAAGATTTGACGCCTGAGTCGGTGATTTTAGAGATGGCGAAGCTCTTTCGATACACCGTCCGCTTAAAGTCGGAATCCGATTATGAGGAGATTTTCACCGAGATACTCAGCTTCTTGGGCCCTGACCGGGGCCCTCCCGCGCACATTGTGCTAAATGCATTTGAGGCTTTGGTCCCCTATGATGATCCTAAAGCCGTCGAGGTCCTTTATCCGATCATAACTGAGCTGTGGCCAATTCTTCCACCGAATGTGGCAGCGGCTTCGTTACTCCCGGTTGTCGCTGAATTCACGAAAATTGCAACTATTCGAGGCCGTCCACCGCCGGTATCTGACCAAGATCTTGATCTCTGTTTTCAGGCTATCCTACTTCAGCTACGCATCCCACTCACTTCTGCAACAAGGCGTGTCAACAGCAAGATCATGGGCGACACGCTCGGCTCATGCCCTGCCTCGAACCTGAGACTCACCCAGCCAGACCTCACAGGCTTGAATAGTTATGCGTTCGCAAAACTTGTGGTCTGGTTGCTAAAGCCAAATGATAAGCGGTCTTTAGTTCACCTAGAGTCGCTTGTGACTGCAGTATTTACTTTCTGTCATCCCTCGAACTTTGGTGCATGGACACCGCTTATTTTCTCAATGCTCTCAGAGATCGCTACTGCGTGGCTCCGCCGTGTTAATAGCGAGGAGGAGCTTGAAGTACCTCAAGACTCTCGCTTGCCTACAACATATTCCCGAAAGTTCGTTTTAATGGTTCGTGAGTCAATAAAGTTCGGGGTTTACAGTCAGGACCCTCTTGTATTTGCAACATCGGTTGGGATGTGCCGCATCCTTTCTCTGATTGATGCTGATGCCATTTTGCCTGATATATTAGCGGAAGTATATCCAACCCTGCAACACGGGCTCCATGAGCCCCACCGCGTTGTATCTGCATTAACCTGCCTCCCTCGCCTCGCAGTGCCACTGATGTCTGCCCCTAAGTACCGGATGCATATTACCACTCTTCTGGAGTTGGCACTGGTCAATTTGGATCCGAACGAGTCGCGTCGGTCCTTGCTTACTTTGGCTTTGTTTCAAGCCATCGCAAGTGTGACGAAGTTTGAAGATATAAGTGACGATGAGACTGTAGCCCTTGCAGGCCAGGTTTTGCCAAATTACGTTCTGAGTCTAGAAGATGACCAAGTTATGGATATTGCCGAAGACATGGCTGATGCCGCTGCCAGAGGGACAACAGCCGCGTACCCCGAAATACTGACGCAATATATGAGACGAACTTTTGAGGTCTTGGAGACCTCTGTGGAACCAAGTGTTGCCACTGCAGCTCCTGCTAGCGTCTTGCGAGTACTGTTAGCCTCGTCGCCGCAAATTTTCAACCGGCTGCTGGATATTGCATTGGAGGAGATTTTGAACCCGCAACAACAGGCCAATGACGCATTTGCGCAGGTATGTGGCGCGTTTGTTAAAGCAAATTGCAAAGTTGCTTTTCCCAAACTGTGGAGCCTGTTGACCACCGCCATCCGTGAGGAGATAGAGGAGAATCAAGCAGGCTCTGGCCGCACGCTCCTCGCCAAAGATAGTTCACTCCTAAGATACTTGAGTGTATTGAATATGTGCCTCCTCGCATCGAACGCCCAAGTGCTAGTAGATCTTGGCGACGAGCTCTTTGCGTTGCTTAAACTGCTTCGAGACAAAACTCATGTCAACGTCATGTATACTGTTGCGAATACCATTCACCATGCAATTGTTACGTTAGTAGACATTTCACTTATGTCTTTGCGCCCAGGCTTTGGCACACATGATGTTGAAGGTCTTTCCGTCAAGAAAGCTTCTTATCTCGACATATGCTGGAACGTACCCACGGAAGCTTCTAGGAAGCTGGCCATTAAGCTTTACGAGAGGAACTTAAATCGGTCTGAGGCTACAATCAGAGAGTATTTGGCAGGGACGGCAACCAACGTAAACGATAGAGATCGTGTGAGCATAGCATTCGTTTTCATAAGAACGGCAACTGGGGCAATATCACTACTAGCAAACGATCCAGAGGTTAAGAGGCTTCGAGAGCGTCTAGCCAAACTTTTACTGGAAGTATATCCTCTGATTGACCGAGATGATATTGCTAATATCAAGGAAATACTTTTTGTGAGTAAAGTGTGGCTCTGTGATGTAGGATATGAAAGAACGTCTCAACTGGACACTCACCAAGCAATGCTGTATGCCTACGAGAAGCGCATGTATCAACAACCAGGAGCGCACAAACGAGGATTTCCCCCATTTATTCTAGGCCGACGTGCCCTTCTTTACCTGAATGACTGCCTCGCCCTGAAGACCCAGTATCGGGACCCTGATGCACTGAGTATTGAGCTCCTAGAGCATGTAGTTTTGGATGCATGCTTCTCTGCGTATCCCAATGTCAGACGCAATGGGTTTTCGGCTCTGTATGCTCCGCTTAAGATCTTCTGCAATCGTGACCTCTACTTGAAAGTCTACTCAAAAGCCTTGGTTTCAATATCGACTTATATTGACTCAGGGGAGTATGATAGGGCTCAAGGCGGGTTTGATCTTCTTTCGTATCGGTCGCTTGGGCTTCACACAGTCTGTCGTGAACCCGAAAAATTATATGAGTACTTGACGCTTGTAGGACAGGCTGCTGCCATTGATCATGATAAGCTCAGCACAAGCGCAGCTATCACATTCTCGTCCCTACTACCAGATTGTTTCCGCCTTCCTGTGGGACAGGATCCAACAGACACAGAAGCTTGGAAATATATCGAAAAAATCATCGCTGCCTGTTCTTCGTCAAAGCTGGAATCCCTACATTGGCGCCAGGCTCAGATACGCGCTTCAACTCTTGTGGCAATCAGCTTATGTCTACGACTGCCCGTCAAGTCTTCCCCACTGCAAACATTTTTGCAAGCATTAGCTTCCATTTCAGTTCATCCACAGGTTCGTAAGGCGTGCCTCCAGGGAACATTGCAACTCATGGAGCACGTGTTTTCGTATGGCTTGATTGGCTACGACTTCTCACGATTCCGTGCTGATGCGACGACAGATGAAACACCAACTGGATCCGAACCGTCTCATGATGAATCTTTGATCGAAAATGACTGGTCTACCTTTTTTGGCGGCGCTCCAGTTCCCTCATTGAAAGTCAGAAGAACAAGAGCTAGACCTACGCCAAGGGTTGTTGCCGTGGGATCCCAAGGTTGGCTTATTGAACCAACGAATGGCATTTGGCGGGCACCTCAAGCACCTCCAAGGAAGCTTTCGTTTCTTAGCCCCGCGGACGAGGCAGAGCTCAGCACTGCCGTCCGGGAAGTTATAACATACGATTACTGGACAATGTTGTTTGAGTCTAGACGTCTCGAGCCTCGGCCCGAGGAAGACCGTGTTAAAAAGCAGTACTCATTACTGTTTCGAAATTTAGTGACATTGTCCTCGATGGGACATGGCGTTGACATTGAGAAAGTTCTCACTACCCTAGTCGTGAACGACAAGAATATCGAGGACAAACACTGGCACAGGGCGGCTGCAGAGTTTGAATGTGGCTTGTTACTTGCTATACCGCTTCTTCTGGATCCGGCTATGGTGATTTATCACTTTAAGCGTGTATTTTCAGCGGTTTTAGAGAATATTTCCCATGTGACGATAGGGTACTGGCTTTCTGCTCTTTCATACGTCTACGTCAGCGTAGACCATCGAAGGCTTGAGCCCGTAACCGATCTTATCAGTTGCGCCGCACGACCTGAATCTAGTGTTGACGGAGGAGGGATCAAGCTGGCTCTGAGAACGGAACTCTATACTGAAGTTATTGCACGCGTAAATTGGCGAAAGCCCTCGCTCCACGAAGTAGTAGAACGATGGCCCCGATGGAGCCATAGTTTGCAGGCCACCAGAAATGGCGCCAGCAATCAAATTGCTGTTGCAAGTGTTGGGACCCTGCGGATAAGATGGAGCTCCCTGCTCTCTGCACCTCAAGTGAAATCGCAGCATTCTCGGCTCATGCTTTTGTCGGCCCAAAACGAAGAAGCGCTCACCCGACTCTTCGATATTAGAACCCCGCATACTGGACTCAGCCTCTTGCTACTCCTCCTTCGCTCCATGCAGTTTCTTGGGGGTGATGCCTGTTTTGGCCTAATAAAGTCGCGAGGACTGCCGTTACTGCTGGAGTACACCGCGATGAGAGATGATCCTGAAGTTGTTGTCCTTGTACAGAACGTCTTCACTGAGATGGGATCGCTAGTATTTAGCCCTGAGCTGTTGCCCACTGCAACGAAGATCATAGCGCAGAGTATGGAGGCCAGCCAGTGGCATCGCCGCATGCGTATCCTTCTCCTCGTCCAGTCCTTCTTTTTTAAGCATCTACTTGTTTTTAGTAGTGATGCTAGGAAGTGCTTGGCTATGCTTGCTGCTGATGCGCTACGGGATCCCCAAGTGGAAGTACGCGAGCTCGCCAGTGATACGCTTTCAGGCATTGTACGGTGTTCACCACCGAATGAACAGGATGCTTACAGGGAGGTACTCATGAAAAGACTTTATAAATGGCTCCCCAATACAACCCCCTTAGTTGATAGGCATGCTGCAGTGCTTGGACTGGGCGCGCTGATTAGTGCCTTCCCCTATTCTTCGCCGCCTCCAAGGTGGGTTCCCGATGTTTTGGCAACTCTTGCGGTCAAGGCCGCGAGTGATAGCGGCGTAGTGGGAAAGAGCGTCAAGAAAATCTTGGGCGATTTCAAAAAGACTCGTCAAGATACGTGGCACATTGACCAGACAGTGTTCAAGCCGGAGCAGCTAGATGACCTGGAAGGTGTTTTGTGGAAGAACTACTTCGCTTGAAAGAAGAGAGCGGCAATGAACATAGCACTATTTAGCCTTATAGACTTATAGATCTTAATTATGGAAAGCCCTCTGGGCTTCAAATAGAAGAATATGGTAGTAGAGCATCGAACCAAAGCTCCAAGACCTATCCTAAGGTACCATACACCCTATACCCTATCAACCTTTGATACAATCATGAGGACATTAGCGTCAGACGCGTCAGTCACATGACATGTTTATGCCTGCTAGGAAAGGAGCTATATGACATCAACATGTTTAATGTAAGTTACATAGACGATAAATAGTCTAGTTACTCATAGGCTGGAGTTATTCGCAAGTCAATTTGAAGGCGGTTTATATCTGTCCCCTCAGAATATTGTGTCGAAACGCGTCAGTGTAACCCTTGCCACTAATTACGGACGAAGCCCATCCCCTTGAGAAGTGAAGGGTTTCAGATTGGTCCACCAACGCACATACAGAAAAGCTCGTGATTGTTTAAGACAGTTAATCGGGTCGAACATGTCGTCACCGCCAAGCAATATGAGCTCACCTGTGATCGTGCCCTCGAGTCCGGCAAGGCATTCTGATGAAGAGGCGTTGTTCGTGACCTCGAGCCCCCAGCGGCCTCATCAAGAAGCAGGAAGACTCAGCTCGCTGCCACCAGGACCACCACAGATGCCGCCAGACTCGTCTCCGCTGTCATTTGCGTCGTCGCCCCAGCCTATGCCTTCATCATCGCTGGCTAGTGGTATGTTGAGCAGCAGTTTACGCAGTGACCGTGATACTCACCGTGTTAATGATCAAACTCGTGCTCGTGCACGCCGCGGAGAGTTCGCTATGAGCTCTGACATAGGAACAGATATGCCGAGTGACCTAGGGAGTGACCCTATTCGCGTTATTTGGGGCACAAACGTGTCAATCAGTGAAACAACGGAGACGTTTAAGCGGTTTTTATCTGGGTTCAAGCCACGCTATCGATTTGCATATGATAATGTTCCGATCCCACCCGGAAGCACAGGAGCCCCTTCTGCGGATGATGCGGTTTACATGGACATGCTCCAGGAGATGCGCACACTTGGTACTACAAGTCTGAATCTCGATGCGCGTAACCTTTTAGCGTATCCGCTGACCACGAAACTATACTATCAGCTGGTTAACTACCCTCAGGAGGTGGTACCTATTATGGATAATGCCCTTAAAGAGCACCTCGTAGCCATTGTGGAGTCCAACTCTGCGAATCCCACTGCCGAGCTCAACGAAATCGAGGCCCGTGCCTACCGGGTGCGCCCTTTCGGACTGCCTGCCCGAGTGGGCTTGCGAGAACTCAACCCGAAGGATATTGATAAGCTTGTGACGATCAAAGGTCTAGTGCTTCGCTCCACTCCAGTTATTCCAGATATGGGCGATGCATTTTTCCGCTGCGCCGTATGCAATCACACCGTCGTGGTAGAGATAGATCGTGGTACTATTACGGAGCCGACTCGCTGCCCTCGACCTGTATGTGCTCAAATAAACTCCATGCAGTTGGTGCACAACCGCTGTCGATTCAACGATAAGCAGGTCGTAAGATTGCAGGAGACCCCTGACGTGATTCCTGACGGACAAACACCATACACTGTGTCCTTGTGTGTTTACGATGAGCTAGTGGATTATTGCAAGGCTGGTGACCGCATTGAAGTGACTGGTGTTTTCCGCGGAGCGCCAACGCGAGCAAACCCTAGGCAGCGAGTACTGAAAAACCTATACAAGACATACATTGACGTGGTTCATATCCAGAAGGATAATCCAAAAAGGCTTGGCCTCGATATGACAACGCGTGATGATGACATCCGCGTTTTTAACGAAGCCGAGGTTGAAGAGATCCGGGCCGTAGCCGCTAGAAAGGATGTGTTTGACTTACTGTCAAGGTCATTAGCACCATCAATCTATGAGAATGAGGATGTCAAGAAGGGCATTCTCTTGCAGTTGTTCGGAGGGTCGAACAAAACGTTCAGTAAGGGTGGGAAGCCGAGGTATAGAGGTGATATCAATATTCTCTTGTGCGGCGATCCGTCGACCTCCAAATCACAGATGCTCACATATGTGCATCGCATTGCCCCACGCGGGATGTACACTAGCGGTAAAGGCTCTTCAGCTGTGGGTTTGACTGCCTATGTAACCAAGGATGTGGAGACAAAACAGCTTGTTTTGGAAAGTGGCGCGCTTGTACTGAGTGACGGCGGTGTTTGCTGTATCGACGAATTTGATAAGATGAGCGATGCCACAAGGTCGGTGCTTCATGAGGTTATGGAGCAGCAAACCGTCTCTATTGCTAAGGCTGGAATCATCACCACTTTGAATGCCAGAACCTCTATACTTGCTTCCGCCAACCCTATAGGATCTCGCTATGACACTAGCCTTCCAGTGATTCAAAATATCGACTTGCCTCCAACCCTGCTTTCGCGTTTTGACCTGGTATACCTCATGATCGATAAGGTCGATTCAAACTCTGACCGTCGCCTTGCGAATCATTTGACGTCACTGTATCTAGATGACACCCCCGAGAACGGTGCCGAAGAAGAGGTCGTGAGCATTGAGTTCTTGACGAAGTACGTTTCTTACGCAAAGCAGAGTATTCATCCTCAAATCACTGGTGCAGCAAAAGAGGAGCTTGTTCGCATATACGTCCAGATGCGCTCCCTAGGTGAGGACCCTCGGGCCTCAGAACGCAGAATTACCGCCACGACGCGTCAGCTTGAGTCGATGATTCGCTTGAGCGAGGCCCACGCGAAGATGCGACTGAGCCCCCTGGTGGAAGTTGAGGATGTAACCGAGGCAGCAAGACTGATTCGCTCGGCCATCAAGGAGTATGCAACCGATCCATTGACTGGGACTATTGATATGGATTTGGTCCAGACTGGTCATTCTAGAGCGCAGCGTGAGCAGTTCGATACGTTTAAGCGCCATATAATGTCGCTACTTACCGAGAACAGCGCAGGTCTTCCATACGAGGAAGTAATTAGGCGTGTCTCAGACCTCAGTCTGGATAAGGTTGATCATAATGAAGTTGCCCAGGCCCTGAGAGAACTTCAGCAAGAGGGGGCATTGGCGATTGGTGCGAAGCGCATCGTACGGAAGGTCTCCGACCTTGCTTACACGGAGTAAGATCCATCTCAGATAATTCTTATTTATACTATACAAGCACAAATAATAACTTTTTTCCGTATAGCTTGCAATGAGCCTAAGGATTACACTATGTACAATTTTTAGTCACTACATCATGCTGGTGAAGGATAGCGCTTCGTCGGCTGTCTTTGACGCATCGGCTGGATTCAAGAGCTGCGTATCCTCAGCATGTGTGACAACATTTGCCTCAAGTTTTCTACCGCCAAGTTTGCCGCCTTCGACCTGCGAAAGCTGCAAGAGAGTATCATTCAATTTAAGCTCTGCGAGAGTGACGTAGGTCGAGCTTTGATAGAGGTAAGAAACGCGCTCCCCTCCAATTTCCACTACTAGTTCTGGCTCAATGTGGATCGGGCCCAAGCGGCCAAATCGACACCGCTTCATGAAGTAAGTTTCGACTTCAGCAGTTATATTCACAGGGAAAGAGTGAGCCAGCGTCACCTTTAAATCAGCCTTCTTCTTAGGAAGCGAAACATAGGCGCTAGATTCCAGAGGAACCGCAATCAAGCGTGGAAGCTCCTCAAGCTGAGAGGAACTTGAAGGGTTAGTTACTGGGAGCGATGCCCACGCCTCTATGGGAGGATACTTCAAGCTGAGGCCTTCGTTGGGGTTAGCAATAAACTTAATCTGCACAAGTCGAAGGTTGGATTCCAGATCCAGATCTTTATGCCGCGCAGTGAAAACACGTTTGCCCGTTTCATCAGTCTTTGCGTCAAGCTTTAGAATATCCATCCAGAGGTCATCACCCAACGTGGTAGGAGACTTTGGCGCAAGCTCGTGCTTGGTGTCCTTTGCGTAGAGCGGCAACGTGCTTGCGACGTTATTGACCGCAGGGATGTTTGAGCAGAACGTCCGCTCCATACCCGCATGTGGTAATTTTGTATTCTCGTCGGACTGGTGAAGTATGTAGCCTGGTGTAACCGTGAGAGTCGTGCTGACCCCACTCTCAGAATCGGCAGGGGCCGCTGGTCTGGGGTGTGCGTCTAATAATGACTTCACGATTTGTTCGAGCTGAGACTGCAAGTTTCCAGTGAGAGGAGTTTCCCTTGAGTCATTGAACTGAGGCTTTGCTAGTACCTGTAACTGAACATCCTCTGCATCGTCATCGGCCTTGTCCTTATTCTTCCGCTTGACCTCTTCCCACCTGGTCCACTGGTTCATACGTTCAACCCACTCCAAAGAGTCACTGTCGTCAAAAGGATGAAGAAAATAGCGATCGTGGTTTTCCATTTTCGCGTCGTAGTACCACAGTGATGGTCTCCATTTGGCCGACACAGATCGAGTCGCGAAGTGGAGTAGCAAACGCTTGACCAAATTCATGTTAGAGAATCTACCATGGCCAGCACTGAACACAGTGAATGAATCCGAAAGAGGGCTTATACCTCCAAAGTAGGTGTCCGTGAGCTGCTGGATCGCAGAAAGAACACCAGGATGCTGGGCTGGGTCATCAAGCTTCTTCAATTCCGCAACATTCACCTCGGTCGCGATTTCAGACTCCAGGAACTTACTCAAGCTAGCGCTGATCCAGTCGTAAGTTTCTTCTGTACTATTGACAATTATCTGGTGCCGCGACGGCCAGATTGAAATACGAGCACCACTTTTCGACCACTCACGCAGAAGCCTGCCTTGACCGCCGAGCACGAGGACGAAATCCTGCTCACTTAGCTCCAATACATTCTCGACAAATACGCCACCATCTCCGACACGCACGAAGCAGTTCCAGATCTCACTCAGGATGAAATTGGCTAGTTTTTCCTTGTTCAAGCGTTTGTACTTAGAGGGTGGTGTCATTTGTGCCTTTAAGTACTCTTCGAGCTGATTCTTTTTAAAGCCGCGTTTAAGTTCCTCACGCAAATCATTGAACCGCTGTTGAGTGATTCCCGCCGACTCGGGGCGGTGCGAGTGGATAGCGCTCACGACAGGCTCAAGCGAAGAAACCTTGAAATCGGAAAGATCTAGCGGAGTCATGGGCAAAATGCCATGCGATTGCCGGTGATTTAAAACCGCCTGGCGCCTTGGTGATTTCCTTCGCCGGTCTCGTACAAGCCCGGCTTGCATGGCGTTTAGGATAATAGGAGCATCATCAGGCTGAGAGGAGAAGCGCCGAAGGAACTGTAGCGAGCCAAACGCTCTACGTATCATTCCGCTCGCTGCTTGTTTTTCTTTCCTCGTGCACGCTATTCCAGGCGGAGGTTCTCTCCCTTCTACCCGCCTTTTTAATCCACAGAGAACGGTTTGGTTTTGTTTTTAATGCAGGGTCTGACATAATTTTTCTCGAGGCTGCTGCTTGGCTGCTGCACTGGGCCGATTCTATGGACCGAGACTCTGGCTTGTCCTCAGATATATACAATGGCTCAAGCGGAGATGACAGCTTTGTTTCTGAAAGAGGCTCAAAGCGTCGTAGGGTCTCTCCCGAGCTGGTGGAGCAGGCACCTACGACACACTTGCCAACCAGTGAGCTGACTGAATTTGTGCCCGGAACGTCTCTTACAGAAGACAACATTGACCTAGGAAACTCAGATTTAGAGCTTACGGAGGTAGAATTTGATGATCTCCGGGCAGAATTGTCCGAGGCGGAGCAGAGGCAAGCCGAGGAATCAGAGGCGCACGAACGAAGGGTATTACTAGGTCTGTGCTGGCAAGAATCGGCCGGCCTGGAGCCACTCCCAGATAGCTCCGTTTCTCTTGTCGAGAGTCCATTGCCTAGTGGCACAATGTGGTCCGGATATCAAAAGGCGCAATTTTTCGAGCTTCTTGGCCGTCGCACAGCTGCTGATTTGCCTCGCATTGCGTCCATCGTGGGGAAATCGCTGATGGAATGCCAAGTATACCTTGAAGTACTACAGCGCGAATCATCTAAGTACCCGAACTTAGACTACGCAGAGGTTCCGGCTGCAGAGGAGGTCCCCGACGAAGCCATTGAGCCCAGCTTGCCTCAAGCTGGAGATGACTTTGGCGTTCTCGATAACGACAAAGACTGCCTCTTCGTCCTTGAGCATCTCGAGCGGTATGCCGGACCAGCGTTGAGTGACGGTACAGTTCGTGGCCTCACCAATGCTCTTCGCGCACGGCTGAAGATTTGGATCACTGTAATAATTCGCCAGCTGCCAGCCGCAAAATGCTCGATATCGCGAGACTATTTAAAGTACGTCGTCCATACCAACCCGGAAGTGTTCCCAGGTGTCCGGTTGAGGGAGGACAGCTTGGAAGCCGCCAACCTAAAAAAGCCAAGGGACCAGAGTGCCAAAAGCGGAGAAGACAATGGCCCACAAAATGCATCTTTCTTTCCTACGCCTTTAGTCAAAGAAGAACTCGATTTCAAACCCCCCGAATACACAAGTATCGTGATTCCGCCGTCCTTGCTCAAATATGAAAGCAGGCCATTGGGCCTGCGAGAAGACGAAATTGCGATGACCGATTATGAGGAAGGCGATGAGGATCGAAACATTGATGAACTTCATGAGGAGGAATCTAAGTGGTTGGACAGCTTTGATCTGTCGAAGCACACGGTGTCGTTGACGGCTGCGCAAGACAGTTTGAAGGCGGCTGCAGCCATATCACCATCACAGTCACCACAACGAGAATCGTCGTCTGCGTTTCCTTCTTATCCTCCGCGTAGCACTGAGCTTAAAGCCTTTATGAGTACATGGCACTAACCGCGCAATGCTGCAAATCTATTTATTAATTCGCGTCGCATGACGCGACCCTTTATTTATTCGTTCACACTAGTGCACAGAGCAATTGCCCACTTCTTGATTGACTATACTCATGATGCTCACAATCATAATACCACATGTTCTGTATTGCAAGGGAATATGAGAGCTTGAATGCAAAAATAGCCAAGACGTTACAATGCCTAGCTTCATCTATCTGGCTCCTACCCCTACCACTTACCATGGGTGTTTATATCAGCCACATTATCTTATCTGCGCCTGGTCATTTCCTCAGCTCTCAGCACGCCGCTTACGCGCTTCTACCGGTGATACCATTGCACCGCTCTCTAGCTATTACACCTCTGTCACAGGCAGGTTGTTGAATCGACGAGAACGAAACGTAGCTGGCAGGCCTGAGCATAGGTGATGTACGTGCTGGAGGAATATGCAGAGAGCAGCCTGCCTTCGAAGAAGCAAGCTATCGAACGGGCTCTCCACCTATCAAGGCATTTTGAAACTAAGTGGAACTTCACCAAAGAATTCCCCGGTGGCGTGAAGACTTATACGGAGTGGATTTCAGATAATTTCTGGACGGCGCGTGTCAGTGAACATCCGGATGTGTCTTACGAAGAGATGTATGCGACCATTTACAAGAACCACACGGAGAATGAGTCGCAGTACATCAAGCTGATCGAGTGGGCGAAGACGCTCAAGCCGAGCGCGAACGGCGAATGGGACAGTAGGCTCGTGCACTATAAGTTCCCGTTTCCGCTTAGCAATAGAGACATGGCGATTTGGATCACTGAGGAGGAGACCATTCCTGGCGAACAGTTCGTTGTCGTTACCCTTCCGCGCCAGCTGGAGACAGAGTACACGAATGGCTATTACGTGGCCGTAGAGATCGTTACACGCCTTGAGTCTGGAGGAGTCAAGTGGGCGATGGGTACGACCAGCGACGCTGGCGGCTGGGTTCCCCAATTCATGCAGCGAAGCAAGATACCTGCCGCTGTTGCTGAGGACGTCCCTCAGTACTTGAAATGGCTCAAGTCGAGGACCAAGTGAGGGAGCCATCGTTAACAGCATGAAATGCATAGATATTGCTCTTATTTTTTTTTAAGTTAGCCTACCTGCGAACCAGTTCCTGTTGTATATCGAATTTTTAGTCCCCGGTTTTCCGGCACGGCTCTCATTTCGGGTGTCAAGGCGGCGACGGTGAAAAGCGTGTGGTCTCTGCCTACTTACTGACGGTGACGCGGCCAGCGCGACGAGCCATATCCTGCTGGTGCCGGGCTGCTTCCTCCCATTCCTGCACACTGAGAATATCAGTGTCGAGGAGCGGCCAAAACCCAGCGCCAACCCTTCCCAGAGACTGCGAGCAGAATGCGAGCTGCAGCCAAAGCGATGCTCGGTCGTTCGGGTCAGAAATCCGCGGGGCTGTCTCACGCAACACTTCCAGTAGCCGGTTAAGCGCGCGCCGCACGAATATGCTCAAAACAGGACTGTCCTCACCCGGCCCGGCTCCATCTTGCGCGAAGATTGTGTAGAATCCATTGATCGTGGCGAACACATGCTCGCGGTAGATCTCGACGACGCGCTTCAGGTACGTGAACGGCTGTGTACGATGAAGCTGGCTCGGGAGATGCTCCCATTGTGCCTGAAGAAAGTGCCACCGCGACTCTACGAACACAGCATCGGGCTGCTCTGGGCTCACACGGCGCAGGAACGATACGGCCTTAAGCAGTAGCGGCAAGCGGGTGCCCTCTCTGAGCGAACGCAGCAAGATTTCACGCATGCTCTCGACGCTAGTTTGCACTTCTGTCACAAGGTTGTCAATGAGAGTCGACGCAGGGTACCGCTTCTGTAGGCGTTGCATCATATCAGCAATATCAAGAGCCGTACCATAGTCCCCCTTGAGAATACTATCTTTCACGAGAACCGGAAGAGATGCGAGCTCTTGTATACGATCGATTTGCGCGTAGACAGCCAGTCGGTCGGCCAGCAGACCGCGCAGTGCCGTGTACGCGCGCTCCGGCGGCCGAGGTACGGCCAGCGACACCTCGACTGCCTCTGTGGATAGCTGGCTCAGGGCCTGCATGAGATCGGCGACTGACTGCATAGTCGGTTTCGCGTCAACGAAATCGGCAAGATGGCGCGCGCCAAGCGCGTGTTCAGACTCCGTGACTTCAGCGATGCTTGCATCGACCCGGGCCTTTTCAGACTCAAGTCTGTCCTGCGGCATGCTGCTAATACGTCGTAGGTAGTCATGGTCGATGCTCGCTCCGGCTGGAGCGCTCTCTTGCACGTACTGCACGAGATCCATCGTCAATGCCCCGAGGATGTGTCAGGTACTAACACACCAGCAAATGCTAATTCACGTACCCCACACGGCCACACCAATAAATTGGTATGTAGGTATGCGTTGTGTATATCTACCAAGTTCAAGCGGGCTTATATAGTTTGCTAAATAAGAAACCTACACACGGCTTCCCCAGGGAGTGCCACATGAAGTCGACAAAAGTTGTAATAAGTACGTAACCTAAATATCCAGCTCCAACAGAGCAGAACCGCTTTACATAGGAAAAGCGAGGACGGGGTCTGCTGGCGCAAGGCTTTCGGCCCTGGATGTCCTTCTGCTACTTGCAACTGCCACTGGCTTGCCATTTCTTCGCTTCGGAGGGGGCCTGGCTTGACGCACGTGACATGGATTACCTATGAGCCAGCTATCACCTACCGTGGCTTCGACGTTCGGAAGGCGGCAGCGATGGCAGCAGCGTTGTTCAACGTCGAATCCGGCTTTTCCGAGGCGCTATGCCGCGGATTGACGGCGTCTCTTATCAAAAGCGGCCAGTATTCGAACATGACGCAGTGCGACAACCTCGACGACTTGAAGTTGCAACTCGGCGGCACCGACTACGCCTCGGTTCTCTCAAACGTGCCAGCTCCTCTCAGCACGCGGGACTTTCAGGATTCCATGTCTAATAAAAACGTTGTTGATTTCAGGTACCTACAGACGACGGCAGTCGAGCCGCTTTCGAAAGTACTGGATTACATTACTTATGGCTATATGATCGACAATGTTGTGCTCATGGTCTCAGGAACGCTGCATAACAGGAACAAAGAGGAATTGCTTGCTCGCATGCATCCTCTTGGCTGGTTCGATACGCTACCCGCGCTCTCCGTGACGACGGATATAGAGTCTTTGTACGAAGTTGTGCTCGTGGACACTCCACTCGCACCCTACTTTAAGGATTGCTTGACAGCCTCAGAGCTTACAGACCTGCAGATCGAGGTTGTGCGCAACTTGCTGTATAAGGCATATCTTGAGGACTTTGCGAACTACTGCGCAAAATTGCCGGCCCCGTCAAGTGACATTCTGCTAGAGCTGATCGGCTTTGAGGCTGACCGCCGCGCTGTGAACATCGCACTGAATGCGACTAGCACGTCGTTGTCTAAGCAGGAGCGGGAGCGGCTCATGCCAAGCCTGGGTAAGCTGTACCCGGTCGTCTCGTCTCAGCTTGCGCGCGCCGAAGACGCAGAGCAGGTCCGCGCCCTAATCGAGCAGAGCGCTGTGCCTGAGCTCGCAGGGATCTTTGACACCAATAATGGAAAGTCTATCGAAGACCACTTTTATGAGCAGGAAATTTTCTTGTGCAGACAAGCCTTGACGCAGCAATTCAGCTATGCGACATTTTATGCGTGGCTCAAGGCTGCCGAGCAGGAAGTGCGTAACGTGACGTGGATTGCCGAGTGCATAGCTCAGAACCAGCGTGAATTCATAAACAACTATGTGAGCCTGCAGTAGATTTCATCCAACACCCGTCATGCGACATGTAAAACATATAATCAAGACTCACATGTTTCTACTGCCCTTTTTCGATACCTGCAGGTATTTACCTTGAAGCCCTTGACCAACCCCATGGCCATGGCTGCATGTGCGCGTGTGTTTCCATCACGGTGTTGCAGGTAAACAAGCCGCCGCGCATGGATCACCGTAAACTTGCACAACTGAGCACAGTAATAATTCACACAATTGTGTGCGAACGAGGTGTAATTGATGCGAAGTTTGTTTGCGAGAGTACGTGCGACGACAAAGTCATCTACCCGCGCTGCGTAGAACCCCGGGCTTGCTCCTATATTGATCGCGCTAGCATAGCGTTGAAGGCCGTACTACTTGCGCAAAGAAACTCCACCTCCGTCAGTCTTCAATTATTCACCGCAGATGGTCGGCAGTGCATTGAGGAGTGGCGACTACGCCTCTACCCATCTGCCGAGCTAGGCTCGCTGCAGGAACTCGTGAATCAAATCGAGGCTGCGTCTAGCTACCTAAACGGGCCTATCCCAGGTTCGTTCAAGATATCTCTGTCTTTGGATCAGGGTCGCACGCTGCCCTCGCAATGCGTGCCAGTCGTGCTTCCGCCGACGAGCGAACCCTGGCCTGAGCCAATTCGATTTCGGCCTCTCCCGGGCATGATGGTCGAATGTAACCAGATGGTAGGATGATTGTGAAATAGAAGCGTTTATACATAAAGCTACATTATTAAATATTCATGAGAAGATCCAATCATGCATCTCATCCCACGCTGCAGGCTCAAATGCGGTCATAGCGCGCTGAATTTCGAACTTCGAAGATCGTGGGGAGCCCCGTGATTCCCCAAGCACGGAAGCAAATGGTGACGCAGTCAGGTCCATAGTGTCAAGCGTCGAGTTTGCAGTGGAGTTTGCAGTGGTTGTGCCGGTAGAGCCCATCCGATGTGGAGATACAAAAACGGCTGGGCTCTCATACCCGAGAAGCGAACCCAAAGATCCAATTGAATGTCCCCCTGGAGTACCTATCGCCCCCAAAGCACCTAGCATGCTACCGGGCGTACCAGGGACGCCTCGAGTCGGTGTGCGCTCACCGCCACGTGTAGGAGTGTTGGGCTCCTCGCGTTTATCTGTTGAAGATGACGCCTTAGGCGGAAGACCCTTAACGCGCCGAAAGCGTGTTCGGGCGCTGAACTCGTCGGGAGCGGCAGTGAACTCGTAAAGAGCGACGAAGGCCAACTCCTCGAACTCGGGAGCAACCCTGAATATTGCGTGAGTGATGCGCAGGGCCTTGAGGGCCTCTTCCGAACAGTCCGCGTTACTGCCTTGAAGGCGACGCAGGAAGTCGGACCAGAAGTCTGGTAGGAACGGTATAAGGACGACATCTTTATCTTGTTCGAGGCCACGGCCAGCGCGGTGATGAAAATTGCATGCAATATCACAGCGGAGCAACTCATCGCCTCGTGTTGCAATGACCGTGCGGGCAATGTACCGGTATTGCCACCCTGGCGAGCTACCTGTTGGCACGATATACTGAACATCACTTCCAAAGGCACCACCATCCTCTACAGGTCGGATATTGAGCGCAGCATTCGCATGGAGGATCTGGACACCTTCGAGAGCTCCAGTGTCGTGTAGGTGCTGCAATTCTGTAAACTTCGGCAGCATAGTATTCAGTTGCAAAGGCCGCAGCGGCGATTCGTATGCAGGCCGGAGGAGTCGTGAATATATGTGCGGGGTCGGCGGCTGGTTTCCGGATGGACTCGCCCTATGAATCATGCGGAATTGCACCGGGAGGACTCGATCACCGCTGAGATCGACGCTTGATGACGTTGACCTGCTATGGTGGCGAACGTGCCCGGGGCGACGAAGCGATTGCGGGGTCGGCTCGAGAGAAAGTATAGTGTCTGATGGTGGGACTGATGCTGGCGGGGGGACCACGGCATCAACCGTCTCCGCATCATTAGGGTGTACTGGTTTTGGATGATGAAGCGGCGGCGGGTCGTCGCTGACCTTTGGTTCCGGCGTTCCTTGCGATAATGGAGCGTTTGATACATCTGAGGCCGGGTAAGGCACGGATACGGATGCAGCGCTGGATGCAGAGCTGGGTGCCGTGCTTGCTGAAGTATCGTGTCTTCCTTGCGTAAATGACGGCGGGTGCACAGTAATTTGCAAGTCTTCACGTCGGCGGCCTCCCATTTCTGGATTGCTCATCATATCCTGCTCCACAGGCGAGGTAGAAGGCCGCGCCTTAGCATGAGATCCCCGAGGAACTGAAATGCGGCTCTGGTGGAGATTAGCCTCGGCTTGAAGCAAGAATGAGGGCTTCGGCTGGTTGCGTTTTGCAGCCCGGAGTTTCGCAATGAGCTGGGCCAGTGACTCCACGTTAATATCGGGCCCTGTCTTATCATCTTTGGGACGAGGCTCGTCTGGCTTTGACCCGACGAGAGCCAAAAACTCGTCGTCCTCGGCAAGCAGCTTCTTCAGCACCTGAAGATGACTAGAAACCTGTTTTCGCGTTCGGCGCTCCGACAATTTGAACTCCAGATAATCACCAATCAGCTCGTTACGTCCCCGAATGCGCTCATCGATGACAATTTTACGCTGCCCACCAGGGATAAGCCATACAGCCTCCATAAAAGCAGCCTCAACCTCGGGTGACCACACAACCTTAGACTTATCGTCAACAACCTGACGAAGGATGTAATGGTTATAGGCACGATAACGATCTTTGATCTGAGATGCATACTCAGCAGCTTCTTTGGCTGAGGCGTGGTGGTGGACAGGCGTTGAGGCGGCCGTTACGGCCACTACAGAGGCATTCACGTTGTGACGTTGGGGGGTATCTTTTTTCATGACGCGTCCAGAATGCTTGGAAGGGACACTGAGCGAAAGCCCCGTTGGTGGGCGAATTGGTGTAAGGATGCGACCACCGTGTGGCGCCGTAAAGGGCCCTGCACTATGCGGGCCCATGCTGGGGATGGTACTCTGTTGAGGAGCAACACCAGCATACATGCTGTATTGATCAAATTGGTGAAATGGCGTAGACTGGTCATGTAGGGCATCTCTCATACCGCTTGCGGGAGCTGCTCCGCTTGGCACTGGTGCAGGCATGGGCAGTCCTTGCATCGAGGCTGCGCTTGGTGGTGGCATCGGGTACGACGCCCCCATCGCAGGCATCGGTGGCATTGAATTCGTCGGGCGTGCAGCTGGATGTATTAGCATCGAATTTCCCGGTGTCGTATATACAGCGCGAGGCATCTGAGCTTGTGCCGAGGAAAGGGCACTCGGTGTTGGTCCAGCAATGGGGTAGGCCGCCTCGTCTGCTTTTCTGGAAATGCTTTGGGGAGGAGTCATTTCCAGGGCCGACGGTAAAAGCGAGGGCCCACGACGCGTGTGGGGAGGCACTGATCTTGGGTCCGATAATGGCTCTTCACCGCCCCCTTGTGATGTTTGGAGCGCGGCGAGGCGCATTCTGTCTGCCCATTCTGGTGTCACTGGCGTCATTGGCATGGCATACGCGTTAGGAGGCCGGGCCATCTAAGGCGTAACTCAGAGAAAGGTGTTTTCTTTTGAGACACGACCACGAGAAAGGCGAGTAGAAACTTTGGACGCGCGCCGGAAAAACCAAATGAAGCAATGATATTTATTAAGGAAGTCACTCACGCGGACTATTACAGCCGTGCGCGTATTTTGGCTTTTCCTTGGTCTCCGCCGCTCGACTCGAACTGGACAAGCCTAGAGCTGGGTGATGCGCGTAAGGATCAAATCAACAGGATGGGTGTGCACCTGTTCGCCGACGCGGCTTTGCTACGCGATACCATGCCCCCTCGCTGATGCCATACCCAAGGTGGTTAGGTGAAGGCGGGAAACGCGTCTTCGCGACGCGTCATGGGCGTGGTTGAAATTGAGCTTTCTGAACATCTGGCAGACTTAAAAAGAATTGATATGGCTGTTTAGCTAAGTTTGCACGTATAAATTGTAATTTAAATGCCATAGATTGCCCCCTCACGACCAAGCCTAGCTTTGACACTTGTCTACCGTCAACCTAACCCGGAATCTGCAGCCTAGCCGCACGAGCTAACCATGGCTGCGATAGGTCGCCCCGTCTCCCCACGTAATACTGCATACGGATATAAGGCACGGTGGCCGTCGATACGCCGGACTGCCGGCAAATATATCGCCTGACATTTGTGGCTCATCTAGACGAATGAAAACCTAGGACTAAAATCTAGTTGTGCATGATATAATGAAGTACCAAAAGAAATGCGCTACCTCACCTCTGCTACTGCATTTCTGCCTCGCTATTGAGGCAATAACCACCCAAGCCAATGTGGCTCGCGCGCCCCTCCAACAATGCCGTGTTGAACTGCAAGATCTCGCTGCAAGTCTTGCCCATTAGGAATCTAACCATGTTTACGCATGTGTTTCTAAGAGTGCGACTATGTTTATGACCATATAAATCGCACATCACTTTCGACGTCAGTTGACAGCCTTCTTTTGCTCTGCATGCATGCAGTCGCGTGTCTGGCTCTTTTTTCCGCGCATTTCCGTCTCGGTCCCACCATCCTCCTCACGCCACTAACATATGCGTCTGTCCTCTTCACGCGCTCGACCGTGGTGCGGGTAGTAGCACCACTAAGGTTTTTAATGCTGCACTGTCGTATAGATCTCAGTTATAGCGGGTGCTTTATATAATCCGCGTCTGGACATCATCCTGCTCAACGTGACAAAATGGAGGGCGACATGGACATGGATATGGGCGACGGTGGTCATATGAACCATAGCAGCCCCGTTAGCTTTCAGATAAACGTCACATTTGTTATGTTCCTTCATCTGGCGACGCTGTTTGTCGCGTTCGGACTCATTTACCCTTACTCGTTCGCAGCGAAGCAAGCGCGTCTGACACAGCGTCATCTTATCTTGCAACTGGTTGGTGCCGCACTTGCCGTAGTAGGATTCATCACAGGGCATTTCACTGGTGTTGACGGGTACAACTCTTGGTATGCAGACATCGGGTGTATATACTGTTGGGCCATCACCGGTGGCTCGCTCTTGTTGCTCATCTACGTGCCGCGAGGCGTCTTGTCGCACCTGCGGCGAGCTATTAACATTGTTCACACTGCCGCCTCTGTCATACAGCCGCTGATCTGCTGGGTTACGACTGGGCTGAGCATAATCACGCTGCTCGGATACTGCAGCTCTGAGGGCGAGCATACGGGTCAGTGCCTGGCACATGGTATCATGGGCACGGCTTTTATCACTTACGGTGTGATTTTGCTGGTGATGATGTACTTCGGCCAAAATTTCCTACGGCGGATGAATCGCAGCCAGGAGTACTTTGACTCTGTCGTCATTACGATCTGGGGCATCATTAACACTTTCACAGAGCATCGCTGGGGACAAGACTGGAATCATGGCGATGTACAGCACACCTCGATGGGTGTTGTCTGGTGGGCCATGGGCTCACTTGGCATTTACATGTCATGGGACCGCGTCAACAACAAGCCCCAGCGGACACATATTCCCGCGCTCATTATTCTTGCTACAGGCTACGCGATGTTGACACATACGCAGCACCTTCCTGTGAGCACGAACATTCATTTCATGTTTGGCATGGCCTTGAGCTTAGCTGCATTGGCCCGAATTATCGAAATCTCCTTTGTCCTGAAGGATGGACCGGTCGTGGGACAGGATCCCGTCAGCTGGCAGTTCTTGACGCCTATGTTCATGATTGAGTCGGGAATGCTTTTTATGAGCGCCACCGAAGAGGCCATGGAGTTCTTAGATGATCAATCAATCATGGCTCCTCCTTACGTTCTTGTGATTACCTCTGTCGCGGCTATTGTTTTCCTTGGTGCGCTGTACGTCGTGCAAAGCTATATGTCAATGCGGCAAAATAACGAGGTTGCCTTTTCGAAAGAGCGAGCCTCTGAGGATATCGAAATGCCATTCCTGACTCGAGCTCGCGATGCTGAGGTGCAGCCTCAAGACTTCGAGCTCTCAGACTGATGTGCTTACGGTTAAATGATTGATGTATTTATCTGCTGCCTGCCTGTGAAGGCTGGCGGTAAGTGTCGAAGGACAAGAGCGAGCAAAACAAGCAAGAAAAAATCAGCTCCTTGATCGATCTCTCATACGAAACTTTTCTGGATAGGGCCATATTCTTTCCCCTAAACTTTACTCATATTCACCACGCTATTTAAAATTGCACTTCATCATCGATTTGACTTATTTCGCCTACGCGCGCATGACTAGTATACCCGACCTGCAGCTTGTGATCAATGATGACGTAGTTGGTGGCACCTTCCTGCCGCCTCCCTGTATACATAATACATCATCCACCCTGCGGGACGGGTGAACGTCGGGAACCGTATATGCGCTTACGATATATCGTGGTTAAACGACCCGACCGCAGACGGCTTCATCTGAGTTATGTTCTCTGCTGCTAAAGGTAATATTTTTTAATGTATGCGTGTGCTCCAAGGGCGCTATTCTGTATTATCGATCTTTGCGCTGGCAGATGACGTAGGGTGCGGCGCCTCGCCCAACTATCGCACGCTGGTTGGATCCCCCTGGTAAATATGCTCGAGCGCTAAACCAATTCTCGTGTAAGAAAAAGCGCCTCTTGCATCCCCGAGATCGCTCCATGCCGGGGCGCGTGCGGTCCCGGCGTCGCTTCATCCCGAACCCTGATATAGACCAATGCCGAGCTATCATCGTCTCAGGCGACAGCATTTGATAAGCGGTCGCAACGCCGAGGAAACCGATTCTCCTCTATGACAGCCGTTTCACTCCGATTTTGTCCAAGTAATTTTTTGGACCACCGCATTAAATAGTCCGCTCGCCTGCGTGCTCTATTACGTGTTTGTTATACTTCCACTGTAGCCTATGCAGTATGTCATTCGGACTTGCCGCGGATTTTTTCACGAACCGCTATCGCAAAACCCTGCATGTCCGGGTCACATCTACCTGTACCTAGCCCTTCATATGCTCAGTCATTTTTCATTCTCACAACCCAGTATAAATACGGGAACTTAAACTCTAGCCCAGATTTGGACTCAAACGAGCAGTACTATACGATGACTTTCAAGATCCAGAACGAGCCGGAGTTCGAGCAGGCCTACAACGAGCTTCTTTTTACTCTCAAGGACTCGACTCTCTTTGAGAAGCGCCCTGAGTTGAAGGGTGCGGTCGACGTGATCGCTGAGCCCGAGCGTGTAGTGTCCTTCCGCGTCCCGTGGCAGGACGATGAGGGTAAGCTGCAGGTTAACCGTGGCTACCGCGTCCAGTTCAGCAGCTCGCTTGGTCCATACAAGGGCGGTCTGCGCTTCCACCCGACTGTGAACCTGAGCATCCTCAAGTTCCTTGGCTTCGAGCAGACCTTTAAGAACGCTCTCACCGGTCTCAATATGGGTGGTGGTAAGGGTGGTTCTGATTTCGACCCTAAGGGACGCTCCAAGGACGAGATCCGCCGCTTCTGCCAGTCATTCATGACTGAGCTTCAGCGCCACATTGGCCCGGACACCGATGTTCCTGCTGGCGACATTAACGTCGGTGGCACCGAGGTCGGGTTCCTCTTTGGCCAGTACAAGCGTCTGAAGAACCGTTTCGACGCGGGTACTATCACTGGTAAGGGTATGAGCTGGGGTGGCTCCTTGATCCGCCCGGAGGCTACTGGCTACGGTGTGATCTACTATGTTGAGGAAATGATTAAAAAGGCCACCAGCGGCAAGGAGTCGTTCGACGGCAAGACTGTCCTTATCAGCGGTAGCGGCAACGTCGCGCAGTACGCTGCTCTCAAGGCCATCGAGCTTGGCGCCACGGTTCTGTCGCTTTCCGATTCGCAGGGCAGCTTCGTCGCCAAGGACCACTCGAAGGGTTTCACGCCGGCGCAGATCCAGTCCGTCATGGACGTTAAGGCGAAGCGCCAGACCCTCAAGTCGATCGAGAGTGAGCTCTCTGGGTTCACCTACCACGCTGGTAAGCGCCCGTGGACTCTTGTGAACAAGATCGACATCGCACTTCCGTGCGCCACGCAGAACGAGGTTTCCGCTGAGGAGGCGGAGCACCTCGTCAAGGCTGGCTGCCGCTTCCTTGCCGAGGGCTCTAACATGGGCTCCACGCTCGAGGCCATCCAGGTCTACGAGAAGGCGCGTGCCGAGACCTCTGGTCTTTGGTACGGACCGGCCAAGGCGGCTAACTGCGGTGGTGTTGCCGTCTCTGGCCTGGAGATGGCACAGAACTCGGCTCGCGAGACTTGGTCGAGTGAGGAGGTCGACCGCCGTCTGAAGGACATCATGGTGACCTGCTTCAACACATGCTACGAGACATCTGTTGAGTTCGCGCTTTCGACTGAGAAGCTTCCGTCGCTTGTCCGTGGCGCCAACATCGCTGGCTTTGTGAAGGTCGCTGATGCGATGATCGACCAGGGTGACTACTACTTCTAAATGACGAATGAGCTCTAGACTAACGATAATTTTTAATGCTAACGATGGTGTCTTCATGACTACGAAAGCTCAGAATTTTTCTGATTTTCGCTTATAGTAGTTAGAGCAGCGCTTGCGCAGATGGCAGCAGATCTGCCTATTTCCTTATTAGGGAGTTGCTGCGGGTGCCAGCCCCTGGCTGAGATCGTGAAAGAAGACATCACAGCCTGGAACTGCACAGCATCACGCATTTTGACTATGAACTGGAGAACATTAACAGCGCTAGCTCTACTCATAGCCGTTTGCGAGGCTGCATCGGATGTTAGCAATGATGATGCAAGTGCGTACGATTGGCGGGCAGAGTTTCGAGCAAACAAAGCGCGCAATATGGAGTATAAGAACGCACCCGTGGAGCTGTTTTCGTTCCGTGGGCTGAGCCTTGTGTTCGGCACTAGTGCAAGGCAGCTTAAAGGGCTAATTATGGGCGAACCCCAGCCTGAAGTCTGCCCGCTGTCCAGGCTACATGTCCCCGAGGTGCTTCTGAGCCCTTGGTTTCCGCTGGCCTTTGGGGTTATACTTGTTTCGGTGCTCATTCCCATTGCCACTATTGTCGAATAATGCTATCCGTACGGAGGTTCGTTATAGACTCAACAGTTGCAATGGACTCCCACTCGAACACCGCCTCGCCTGCAGGCTCCCAGTACTTCTAACACTGCTTAGAACCACTTGAGGCAGACCTGGGCGCCATAGACTAGTATAGAAAATTCATGAGCACCATATGGCTATATACGTAGAGAGCCAAGCGGCAATCGCTTTGACATTTTCAGATAGCTTCCATCGCTTATGTTGAGAAAGGCGTGAATTATGGAATAGCGGTTATATTAGCTTTGCCTATTTGCAAGTTATTTACCTACGAGCAGCGGTCTCATCACCTTTCGTACCGATACAACGCAGTCTCCTGCTTACACATGTTCGACACGAAGCTGATTCCAGACGTTGTGAGAGAGGGTCTCCCTGAGGGGTTTCAAGTGAGGCCTGCCGCTCCTGATGACTATGACCATGGCATACTCGACGTTCTCGCCGTGCTCACAACGGTTGGCTCTATCTCAAAAGACCGATTTATCAAGCAGGTTGAGTACTGGCAGTTGGCGCGAGACACCTACTTTCCAGTTGTCATCACCAACCCTAGCCAGGAAGTCGTGGCATGTGGTATGCTTGTAGTTGAGCGGAAGCTAATCCACGAACTCGGCCTCGTGGGGCACATCGAAGACATTGCCGTGGCTAAGAGTCAGCAGGGGTTGAAGCTCGGGAAAAGGCTGATTGATTCACTTACAGGCATTGCGAAAGCCATAGGCTGCTACAAGGTAATTCTAGACTGTTCAGAGCATAATGTCGGGTTCTACGAAAAATGTGGTTATAAGCGCGCTGGCGTTGAGATGGACTTCAGATTCTGAAATACATACGTTTATAGAATTAAAAAAAAAAATCCGGAAGGAGGATATTAGAGGCATCAGTCAAGGATTTTCGTAACCTTGCCAATAGCAATGGTCTGACCCTGATCACGCAACGTAAAGCGGCCGAGTTGTGGGAGTTTGGCGAACTCCTCAACGCATACTGGTGACGACACCTCGAGGACGGCGATGATCTTCATGCCCTTCTTGGCAAATGCAGGCGCCTTCTTCGATCTCCGATTCGTGCCCTTCTGCAATGTGTGCAACAGTGCGGTAAATGTAACTTCCTCAACTGCGGTGTGAACATGCATGACACAGGAGAATCCAGCTGTGAGAATGGACTTGATGTCGACGATGGCAATCTGCGCTTCGAACTTGGTAACGGCCCTGATTGGGTTCTTCGCGGATGTGAGTACATATCCAATCTGGATCTCTTCCTCCTCAATTCCCTTCAGCTTGATCTTAACCTGCTCACCGACAATGGCGCCACCAATCTCCTGCTCAGACTCATTAAAGATGGCGCTTACCTCCACGCTTTGGCGGTTCGGCATCATCAAGAGGCTGTTGCCCTTTTTCAGCGCACCAGACTCAATCTTACCCTCAATAACGGTGCCAAGGTCTTTTTGCTTACTTGCGACCGGAAGCATGAACGGTGCGCTGATTTTGCGATTCTCAAGGGGAACCGAGTCAAGCCACTGCAAAAGCGTCGGGCCATCGTACCAAGGAACGAGATCGTGTGGCACGGGGTCCTTGAGGCCAGCACCGGTGTATCCGGACACAGGCATGTATGTGACATCAGAATAGCCAGTGGCCTTGAGAAATTGCGCAACCTTCGTGATGCATTCGTCATAACGTGTCTTCGACCAATTTACCGTGGGGTCATCCATTTTGTTGACCACGACAACGAGCCTGTCGACACCCTGCGTCTTTGCGAGCACAGCGTGCTCTCGCGTTTGACCGCCCTTCTCGAAGCCCGTTTCATACTCACCAGCACGCGCGCTGATGACAAGAATACCAGCGTCAGCTTGCGACGCACCGCCAATCATCGATGGAACGTACATCTTGTGGCCCGGCGCATCAAGAATGGTGTAGCGGCGCTTGTCTGTCTCAAATACGGCGCGGCCAACCTCGATGGTCTTACCTTCGTTGCGCTCTTCCTTGTTAGTATCCATGACCCACGACAGGTACCAGCCCTGGCGACCGGCCTCGTTAGCCTCACGCTGGTACTTCTCGATAGTACGCGTGTCAACCGAGCCGGTGAGGTAAAGTAGGTTGCCACCCATAGTCGACTTGCCAGCGTCGACATGTCCCATAAAGATAATCGACATGTGCTCCTTCAATCCATCGTCGCCAAACATGTCCTGCACAACCTCCTGGTCAAGCTGGGCTTGCTCTTTTACCACAGCGTCCGGGTCGACCTCCTCTACGGTCTCGTCATTCTTCTTCGCATCCTTCTTAGAGGCGGCAGTATCCTTCTTCACCTCGGCGGATTTGGTGCTGGCCGGAGTTGGCGTCGTCGCCTTTGTCTCCGTAGCTGCAGGCGCCTGCTTCGGTTCCTCTTTTGCCGCGGGTGTCACAGCCGCAGAGGCAGCCGGCTTGTCCCCCTCGGTCGCCGGGGCAGGGCTAGTTTCCGAGCCGTCAGACTTTTTACCGAGCGAGAGGACCTTCTTTCCGCCTCCACGGGTGTTCAAAGCAGCACCACGAGTGTTAAGCCCGGGTCCACGGGTGTTCAGACCAGCCCCTCGCGTGTTGAGGTTCGAGTCGCTCTTCTTCTGGAACTGGTCCAGAGTCATTGTGGGCTGCTCCGACTCAGAGCTCGTAGGCTCTGCACCTTGCTGTGGCTGTGCATAGTTCGAAAAGTCTTGGTAGTCGAACGTAGATCCGCCGCTTGCCGGAGGAGCGCCACTACCGGGGGTAAACGTTGGCTGGAACGATTTCGTTGCCGACGCCTGGAAGTTGAAGTTAAACTTCTTCTTCGGCTTCTCGTCGCTAATGTTAGCTTTATCTTGCAAGTTCTTGGCGAGATCCTCCGACATAACGATGCCTATAGCGTGCCTCTGCTGAGCTATGCCTGACCCTATCCAAAAACTTTTACACCCCTCCGACCCTCGTCCACCCAGCCCAAAGTGTGGTGGCTAGTAACAGGATACGCACACTGCGATAAGCGCCATTATCGTAGGCTTCTCTCGGAGATATGGGTAAGCCGATTTCGAGTAGCGATCGAAAGATTGACTCTTGAATGCGAGAACTATATGATACGTAACAAAAAATATATGCTTGTAACTATGATTCTTGTACCTTCGATAAGATTTTTCGTGCATGAGTCAAAATTGCACGAGAAGGCAGGTAGTATGACCCATATTATAATGAACATGAAACAGCCCGGCATCAATAAAGGCTGTTAATGTTTGGGATAATGGAGGCAGAGTCTTTCTCTTGTTCAGAAAAGACTTCTTGTCCATTTTCATGCGGCGCGGAGCGCATTCTATCGCTTTGCTGCTGCGCTCCGTCATGCGAGGGTTTCGTATGGCCATTGCTCGGCAACCCGACCAGACTATCTGCTAGTTCTTGAGTCGAGACATCAAGTTCAGAAGGCATGGGCACGTTCGCCTGAGAAGGCCGTGGTGGTTCATGAATATAATGCACGTATTCGCTTCCATCACGGGCGCTTGGAGCCGCACCGGCTGCATAATTGCCGATTGGGCTATTGTACAAGGATGCATTGTATAATTCCGGGTACTGCCCTTGGTAAAGCGACTGGTACTGATAAACAGGACCATTCTGGGGATAGAACTCACCGGGGATTAGTGGTGGGTGGTCTGTATTTACCGTCTCATGATACGCGGGAGAATGATACCCCGGATGCGGCGACATCTCCGGGTAATAGCCCGGCGAGATCGAGCTGTGACCACTGTAGTTGGCTTGATCTGTGGTGTAGTTGTGGTGCGGCGGTGACTTAGCAGAAGTATTCTCATGGCCTCTGCTGATTGGAGATCCGGAAATGATAATATCGCCATTATTCTGTCTGACTTCCCCACTGGCAAGTTCTATACGACCTCCATTCTGGTCTTTTAACTTGTGAAGCTCTTCCGGAAGAATGATGGCCTTCTCTACGCGAGCATCACCGCAAGTGCACTCTGATGGCTGTGAGGATGAGCCCGCCCCGCGCCGTGGGCACTTCAATGAGTGCTTATGGCTCGGTGCGGTGCCAGCTCCACATCGACAAGCCGGCAACTGTTGCTTTGTGCGCTTGCAGTGAGCGCAGAGCGTCGCCGGACGGCCCTTCTTTTTGATCATCTGTAAGGGCTTGTCGACATGGGAGCACCCGGAGACCCGGTGTCCCCGGATACACCTCTCACAGGCGTACTTGACGTCGTTGATGATAATTATCTTGAAAAGATTATCGGCGTCAAATCTTTAAGCGCCGAGGTTCCTGCAATTTCAATCCCAGGTGCCGCGCGCCTCCAACGTTTATCAAGCTCGGCGCGATGAATTCCCCTAACCTTTTAGAATACAGGTCAAGGGTATCGCAAGCAATATGGATTGCCGCACCCATAATCCTTAGCAAGAAGAAGGTTCCATGCATATGAGTTGTTCCCCACATTTTCTTCTATACGTAATGTAAAAAATTATGAGAATGAGTCGCCAAGAATTGCTGGACATGTCCCAGGCGCCAGCTGCTTCGCTAACAGACAAGCAAAGGGGTTTGAGTGCGGGATCAAGCCTGAGCTGCATCTACATGCGTAAGGCGAAGCTGCTGCTAGTCTAGAACACTTGCCTGGTACCCTGCAGATGCAGAAAAACTTCACGTGTCTAAGCCTCTCGATCGTAAAGGCAAGTGAGTTAGTCCGAAAAGTGGCTCTGTTTAAACGCGCGTTGGCACGAAGTTGGGTTATACCGAGCCCACTCCGCATTCAATGGATTGTGGCGATGCCAAGCTTGGCAGTGTCTCCTTGATTATTGACCCATACCCTTCTGCGGGCGCGACCGTACCCTTGTACAATGCTTCAACCTCCTTGCTCTTGGCCGCCTGTCGTCTATTAAGGTGGACTTTCCCATACAAAAGTAAATTCTGCTTCAATAATACTAGTTCACGGAGTACGACAGTGGCCAATTCAGTCTTTAGAGCCTTTAACTATGGCGCAAATAGAAGGTAATGATCCCAGTATGACTAACCTTCCTGGCTGATGGGTGTATCGAGCGGGTCGTATATGCGCCTTATATTGAAGCAGCTACCACTGTAAACAAGCAGCTGATTGGTAAGAGTTACGATTATGAAATCACCTGAGGTGGGGTGACAAGGCCCTCGCAGGCCGCCACGCAGTAAAGAAATGTTAACCAAGAAGCGACGGATTTTGTGGCACTATCAATATAATCCTGTCTTAGATCATGACAATAATGTGCATTCACGGTATTAGCACGCATCAATGGTGCGGGCATTTCCCCCTAGGTACGCATTACAACGCACTCCATTTACGTCATCCTACATTGTCTTACGGTCAAGACCATGCATGTGAGCACCAAGGCCTGCTGCAGGAGTTGCGGCGGCCTAATGGGTTGGCTTTACCAAAAAAAAAAATAGCGCATTCCAATACGTCATTGTATGGCAGGCCTACCAGGTCACCTTCTAGAGTGTCCATCCTTCCAATCGTGTTTCTAGTTGAGTTACAGGGCGTAATTACTTAGGCTTATCCGTCGTAGAAGGTGCCACATTTCCTATCAGAAGTGGTTAAGCATGATGGTCATATGACGGGGTCTGGAGGCGATTTTCAGGATACATTTGCATACGTAGCGTACATTCCCCTATCCCCGCCTCGCCGCAGGAAATTTCAGGAACTCTCCATTTAGTGGTGCGTGCCTTCCTCGATGCGGATATTAGTGGGCTAGCGACATACAGCAAAACTGCCTTAGCGCGCATATTTAGCGAAGAAAGCCGTTAATTACGGCGATCCCCTTGGCTCTGCTAAAAAAGACAGCGAAGCCTCTCCAGTTCGCGAAAGATGAGAGGGGGTGGGGGGGGACACGGCGGGGAAGGCGACGAGCCAAGCGAAGGTTGTGGAAATGGGAATCGTAAGATCACGAGACTAATAGAATTAGAGGTTGCCACGATCACATTGGTCTCAATCGTGCACGAGCCTGCATGGTTTTAGTGAAGTTTACTCTCTGATACTAAGCACGTGCGCTTCATTCGCTGTTCATCTCATTTTGATGTGGCACACATCATGCATCCTTGCTTGCCGAGCTGGCTGCTTGGCATAGTTGTGTGTACTAAGCTATTGGGTTTCAGCGTGCAATCGCCCGGCATGTAACGGGCAGTCAGTCAGCCGTTCGGGTGTGTCATCAACCTACTAGTGCTGTCTCTGCAGAAACGGTGCGGTAGTAGTCAAAGACTATGGCCGGAGAGGAGAATAGTGCTTCAGTGCATATTCTCACGTTGAATTGTTGGGGCCTCAAGTTTGTTTCTCAGAAAAGGAGAGAAAGGATTGAAGCAATCGCGAAAAGGCTATCACAATGCGATGACTTCGATATCATAGCTTTACAGGAAGTCTGGGTTGAGTCGGACTACCAGCTCCTACGGTCATCGGTTCAGCAAAACCTTCCTTTCGCGAAGCGGTGGTACTCTGGCATATTTGCCGGACCAGGGCTAGCTATTTTCAGTAGGTGGCCGATCGAAAGTGCTTGGCTTTACCGTTTTCCCTTAAACGGTCGTCCCTCTGCGTTTTGGCGAGGGGACTGGTACGTTGGAAAGGCTGCTGGCTCCTGCGTCATTGTCCACCCATCAGGTCGCAAACTGGAGATCATCAACGCCCATTTACATGCGCCATATGCTCCTTCTGGGGATGCGGCTTACTCGTGTCACCGCGCGGCCCAAGCTTGGGATATGAGCGGCATTGTGTGGCGAGGAATACTGAGCGGCCACGCTACATTTGTGACTGGTGATCTTAATACCCGACCTCAAAGTATTGGTTTAAGACTATTCGAGCAACGCGGACACCTAAGCGATGCATGGGTTGCCTCTCACGACCAAAAGGAATTGGATGCCGCTGAAATCGCAGCCTTAAGCCCAGCTGAGCAAATATTGAGGGCTGGAGTTACGTCTGACAGCCAGCTTAATACATGGCGTCGCCACTATGCTATAAACAGGGCAAAACGGTTGGATTACATTTTCTTTGATGATACCACGGCAACTGCTGTTAATTCCCGAGTTTGCTTTACGGAGCCCGAGCCGGGTGTTGGAAGCCTGAGTGATCATTTCGGATTTGCAGCAACCTTCAACCTGAACGTTGATCAGCCAGGGGCCCAAAGCAGACCAGTGTCTCGAAGCGAGGTCAATACTCTACGTGGCCTCCACGAGGAACTACTAGAAATAATTCACACGTATTGGAAAACGTCGCGGGCTCAGTCTTGGTGGCGGCTGTGCCATTTCTGGGTGTCTATGTTGTTCGTTGTTGGCACTCTGATTTCCATTTGGTGGGGTGCGCTCCATAATCGCGCGTATGTGGGATTCATATTTATTATCACGGCCGTCGTCGTCGCTGTAACTGGCGTCGTGGACGGTTTAATTGGATTCGTTTTCGGAGGGAACGAGCAGCGTGCACTCACTGAGTTCGAGGAGCAGGTGCGCCTGTCGCAGATGCATTTGACTATCTCGTATTAGGGCGACCATAAGGACATCACACTTCTTCCTCCTGTTTATGAATATTTATGTTGTAATTTTCATCATGCGTTCTCAACCTATGTATCGTAATTTTATCGACTGTACATGAGCTTTGGACTGCCAAAGCCTGAGTGATGAGACAGGCTCGATCAGCTATCCATCTCAGCACCCACACGATGGACCTCCTGTAAAAACCAGCCAACCTTGTCAGGGCTCATAAATGGGTGAGTACCGTGTCCGAAATTCACAATGTACTTATCCTTGCCAAACTTCTTCATCATCTCCTCCACCTTCTGTGTGATCGTGCGGTCGCTTCCATAAATGGTGCCTGGGTCGAGGTTTCCCTGTAAGACCTTGGACGGAGCACGCTTCCGCGATTCAATCGGATCATGAGTCCAATCGAGCGAGATCACGTCGTAGTTTGTCCTCTCCAAATCCTCAAGCGCGTACCAAGCCCCCTTTGCAAACACTGTCATCGGCACCGGGTCGAGCCCAAGCTGTTTCAGACGAAGGGGGACCCGGTCAACAATCTCCTTGAGATACGGCAGCGAAAACTCGCGGAATTCCTCGACACCAAGCTCTCCGGCCCATGAGTCGAACACCTGCACCATCTGCGCTCCGGCCTGGACCTGCAGAGCTAGAAACTCAATGCAAGTCTCGGTAAGAAGCTTCAGAACACGGTGGCACTCATCTGGGTAGGTGTAGATCCATTGCTTCACAAACCTGAAAAGCTTTGTACCACCGCCCTCGACCATGTAAACCAGTAATGTCCATGGGGCTCCGACAAAGCCAAGCAGAGGCACCCGGCCATTGAGCCTTTGGCGCGTGGTGGTGATCGCCTCCAATGCCCATCCAAGCTCTTTCTTAACATCCGGGTGAAAGTTCAGCTTTTGAATGTCCTCGTACGGGTCGCGCAGTGGCTGTGGGAATGACGGACCAACACCTTCCTTCATCTCCACAATCATTCCAAGTGCTTGCGGAATGACAAGTATATCGCTGAAGATAATTGCGGCATCGATAAGACCCGGAAAATGTTCAATAGGCTGAATTGTGATGGTCGCGGCCTTGTCTGGGGTGCGGCACAGGTCGAAGAAGTCATCGCTACCCTTAAACAAGTTATACTCGGGCAAGTAGCGACCAGCCTGGCGCATGATCCACACGGGAGGACGCTCAACCTTCTCACCGCGTGCAGCCCTTAATATAAGGTCATTCTTCAAAGCAGGAAAAGACATGAGGTTCCAGCTGTGAACTACTGTCGAGATGCTGGATGGTTGCGAGTTCCGTTGGCAGTACATATTTTCCAGGGTACGGGCACATACGATGGCTTGTCGCCAAGCAATTGCGCAGGCCGACCGACTACAGTAATTGATGGTATTTCCAGGTCACAGAGCACAATACATAATTAACGCAATGCCTTTGGTTCGTATAAATCTGATTTCTCCTGTGTGCCGGCCGACCAAATCGAAAACGGTGGAGAGACCGTCGCAATGTGCGGCTGAGTCAATAGTGCTAACTGAGCTGGCTGATGAGAATCGGCACCGGAGTCTCTCTGCCCGGGCTTATATGCAGCACGCACGAACGTTGCTGCGATTTGAGAGAAAATGGAGATTATATGGAAATTAATTCTGTATGAATCCGAGAAGCGTACTCAGCGCGGGCACCTGCGGAGGTATGACGACATAACGTGAAATTGACGACATAACGTGAAATTGACGACATAACGTGAAATAAGCCGGCAGACAGCATCACCGACTGAACCTTGTGGACAAGAGCGGTGGCAAGGTTGTAATCAATCAGACATCAGTGCGCAACGATGTTTACGGGAATAGTAGAGACAATAGGAACTATCACAAATGTGGCCTCGATGGATGATACTGAGAGTGGTGGCGGCGGCTACTCGTTAACGATTGGTGACGCCACGAACATTCTAGACGACTGCCACCTGGGAGACAGCATTAGCACGAGTGGCGTGTGCTTGACCGTGACCGACTTCGATAAGAACACGTTCAAGGTGGGCGTTGCTCCAGAAACGTTGGATCGGACAAATCTTGGCCAGCTCAAAGAAGGCTCGAAAGTTAACCTAGAGCGTGCTGTTTCTGGACATGTTCGGTTTGGCGGACACTTCGTCCAAGGCCATGTCGACACTGTAGCCAGGATCGTCGAAATTAAGATCGATGGAAATAGCATGAGACTTACGTTCAAGCCTCGCGACCCTGATGTCATGCGGTATATCGTTGAGAAAGGTTTCATCGCGCTGGACGGAACATCCCTTACCATTACGGCAGTGGACGACGTCAATAAGACTTTCTCTGTGATGCTTATTGCCTATACTCAGGAAAAGGTTGTGGTGGCCCAGAAGCAGGTCGGAGACCTTGTGAACGTCGAGGTTGATCTTACCGGAAAGCTCGTGGAGAAGCAGGTTTCTGCGCAGATCGAGAAGATGCTATCTCAAAGAAGCGCCGAGCTGCAAACCATTACGACTCCACAGTAGTTTATCTGGCATCAAGCCTACACGGCAAGCATTACACTTCCTCTTGTGAGCGTGCTTCAAATATATAAAAAGATAAGAAGAAGGGATTGAATGTAATTATACAGGTTTGTTGAATACTAGCGAGACTCCTTCATCTCCTGCAGAAATGATGCGGTTGCCTTGTTCCTGCACGGCGAATCCGAGCACACCTTCATTGTGGCCGTGCATCTCCCACACGCGCTCTCCACTTACAGCGTCGAATTGTACAAGAGTGCCGTCCATACCGGACACAACAAGGAAGTTAGTGCCTTTGACAAATTTAAGGCTAGTCACGGAGTCCCCGATCTGGAAGACGGTGCGCGGCCGCCATGTACTAGCATCCCAAAGCGTGACAATGCCCTCAACGTTGCCTGTTGCCAGCAAGCCAGTCTTGTCTGACCAAGCAAGGCCCTCAACGCTCTTTGAGTCCTCGTCAAGCTCCTTAGGGGTGTCACTTTGCTCACTGCTAGCCGACGCCACGCCAACCGGTACGCGTACAGAGGCGGTATCGAGGGTCTGCAGCAGCGTGCCGTCGTCGACCTTGACGATGACCACTTCTCCGTCCACAGATCCTGCTGCGAACGTACGGGCCGTAGGCGATAAAGTGACGGTAACCCACGGGTGCTCGCCGCGGAGCTGGGTCGGGCCAAGAGTGTAGATTGCGCGCCCCTCGTAAACGTCCCATAACACAATAGTCGCATCTTCGCTGACAGTTGTGAGCCGCGGCTTTAATTCATCACCGGGAACAAAGACGGCAGCAGTCGTAGCCATGCTATGCAATGTCAGGACCGCCGTATTCTCAACGGCAGGTTCTCCTGATGCAGCACTGAAATCATACACCCAGACGCTTCCATCAGCAGCGCCCGCTGCAACCATTGGTAGCGTAGGATGGAAAACGATATACACTATCTCGTCGACTTCCTGAGTACTTCCGATATTCTCCCACTTTTGACCACCTGCCCGAGACCGCCATCCAATAAGCTTGCCCTTCATGTCGCCAGTCACAAGGAATTCACCATCAGCAGTGAACCCGCCGGCGATGACGGACTCGTCATGGCCCTCAAGCTTTGCTGCTACACGCGGGGGTGTACTGTGAGTAGTCCACAAGTATGCAAGATTATCGCCGCCACCAGTGGCGACGAGAGGGAGCTTCGGGTGACTAGCAATAAGATAAACCGAGTCCTCGTGCTGATCAAAATAGGCAGTCGAGTTATTCCTTAAATCGACTTCAATTGTCTGCTCACCATTATCATGTGCATCGGAATCCTCGAAATCACCCTCGTCGCCATCGCCATCGGCCATATCGTCTTCGCCGGTTGGCTCGACGCCGTCGTCGTCTTCGTCGTCGGGAACGAACTCAGCGACGTCGTTGGACCGCACGAAATCCTCGCCATACTCTTCTGCAGACTTCTCCGCCGTCGGCTTGTCGGATTGCGCTGCACCTGACATAGTCAATTGAACGCGCGATGTAGAAGAGCAAACGGTCTACGCTTTTTTAAGCAGACAAAATGTAATAATGTCACAAAAAATTAGGTAACTTTTTTGTGGACCGTCGAAGCTCTATGACCCTAACCCAAAGGCTTCACTAGGCCAGCAGCAGGCCGTGGCCCTGGCCTTTATCACCCACGCGTACAGGCTGAGCAACAATCTGCCATCCAACCTCAGTCTGCGCGCGGTCTTTGGTCTCCCAATCCATTGAATTTTGCAATTCCGGCTTTTTCTAGCGTCTCTGCCAGCTACTCGAGATGGATCGCTCATTCTGGTTGAAATACTCAGACATTCTGCCTGGTGCCATAGTAGCCTATAGCTCTGCAGTTCCCTCCGCATTAGTGCCTGTATTATTGCATGGCAAAAAGCTAGAATCAGTTCGCAAAAAGTATCGACGTGGTGATCGAATCAGCAACTTCATGGGGGCCTTCCACTCGCTTGTTGTTCCCGTCGTCTACCCAGTTTGGATCAATGGCTCGCACTTCTTCAGTGAGGGCCGGCATCAAATGAGGCCATTATGTGCTGGAGAGCCTCCCGCCATTGCTCTGAGCGCACTCGTACAGCCTGATTTTGAATTTAAGTCGGTTATGTTTGAGCTGCTATCGCTTGATGCGTCAAAGCCGATTGTTGGAAAGCAGCTGCCCGATGATTGGACTCCACCCACGGCATCCCAAATATCGCCAGCTACGGAATTACAGTTAAAACGGCACTATGTCAACCTCTTCGCTGAAGATAGGTGCTTGCCAGCTGCAGACAAGCTCACGCTTACTGATTGGAGATCTGGAAAATATATTAAGGTCAACGACAGTGTATTAAGTTTGGAAATGCTTACACGCACTATACGCGAGCAGCTACGGTGCGAAATGGAAGCGCTACGATCTGCCGTTCTGTCGTCGTATGGCCTCAAGTTAGTGTACACATGGGAGCCGCCGGCCATTTTCGCACGTGAGATTGATCCGGACCTTCTTGATACACTTTGGGTCGATGCTCTGACCTCGCCCGGCATCCTCCCCGTTGAAGTCATTGCCATTGTGTTTAACGATTACCGTAATAAGACGGTGATTCCTCGACTTAGAGAGCGCCTCCCAATCCCTGTGTACGCGAAGACCGATCCCGCTCCAGCGCTACACGGAAAAACGAGGGTCCTGCACAGTAACAGCGATGCATTTGGCGCGCACATTCTTACACAGCCTGAGGACACAAGCCTGGACGGTGCTATCGGCGCGAACTCTAGCGCCTCTGCGAGCTTATTCGTGAAACCGCCCAGGAAGGTGTTCTCGGTGCCCATGCAGGAACACGCACGTGATTAGCTTTCATTCCGGGCGCATGTGGACCGGAAGCAAAGGCGTACCGATCAGCCGCATTCGTGCGAAAAAAACGGTGCTCCATATTATAACTGAATATGTCACCCGCCAGTTGTCGCTGGGCATGTCTTCCAAGGAGATCTGTGTCTAGTTTACAACCTACTAATCACGCGACTTGCCCGGGGCTCTGTTGGGAGGGTGCGGGCTAAATCCCTGCCCGCGTCTGACGCCTGGCGTGTCTGGGGCATCATCAGTCATCGATGCGGGGAAGCTTAACCCCCGCGAGTAAGCAGCGAGTCGGGGACCATATCACGTTCCGACACTAGCATTTAGAGGCCTGAGCAGCTAGCTACCTGTCTCTCCAACGCTCGACTCGAGAACAATACAAAACACACAGACGCACCAAAAAATTACCATGCTGTCACCTCGCTCACCTATCATTGCTCCTCAGACCGAGCTGGCCCCTTCTCTCTCATCAATTAGCCTGCTCTCGTTGTCACAGTCCGCATCTTCCCCTCCTTCAAGCCGCAGGCCGTCGCGGTGCGCCCCCAGGCCCGCCATTCCACAGCGTCGAAAAACGCCCACTGAGCATCGTCTCCCAGCATTCTCCGGGATAGACAAGCAGCTCTAGAGACGTGAGGAGCAACGTTTGCATACATGCGCCGATGCTGTTGTACACAAATGCATATGCAGACTTCAATTAGCGTCTGTGCGCTGAATACGATCCAGACATATAAAAGTTTCAAATCAATTCCGTCGGCGGTAGCTACGCACTGTACACGATCCGAATTGGCTAGAACATACGCATTGTCTCGTTCTCATATTACCGGATATGAGGAGTCGTATGAACAATTATTTATATAGAATGTAAGGTATCAACTTGAATAAATAGGTGAAAAGAAGTGTAAGAAGAGTGTATTTGGTCTCCGTCCCTCTTGCTGGCGCGAGCGCAACTGAAACGCTACGGTTTCACTATGCGAAGTCGAATGGGTTGAACGATTCGTCGGCGCTAAGCTGCGCCATCATTGGATCACCACCGTGTGCTGGGTCAAATATGTAAACGCCTCGGTTGACCATGACTTTGCGGGTATCATCTAGGAGGAAAGAGTCGGTGCTGCCATGAGGCGATGCCCAATCACAACTCGATGTGCTCGGCTGGCGACTTGACACCGACGATGAAGACGTGTCGCCCATGTCAAGCTCAGCCATCGATATTTGTGGCACTATAGGGATATCTCGCGAGGAAACGGCCCAAGGAGTCTCCATTAGTGTGGTGGTGGGTGTCTGCGCTTCAGCTGGGGAAGACTGGCCCGAACTTGCCGACGAGCTGGAAGTAATGTCAGTGGATGGTTCATTTCTAGTGTGGGTGCGCTCGTGCTCGTAGTCGGTTGAGGCAAGAGAGCCTGGGCTCACCTCGCGCTCAAGGTATTTCTGCGGCACGCCGAGCGTTGAGAGACCTAGCGACGTCGTGCTCTCGCCAAGGTTCAGCGTGAGGAATGGAGCCGCTGGCTTGGCTGGCTCACTTTCCGAGTCCTTCCCGAGATCTACAGACACCTTCTGGCTTGACTGCGAGGTAGTGCTGCCGCTAGAGACGGCTCGCGTCGCCTGAGTCGACTGCGACGACAATGTGGCAGTATCTCGAAGGCTCCCGCGGCGGTCGCTTGCCGGCAACGGCACCGGGTCTGATACTGTCTCTGACGGCACAGTCAGCGTCGACTGGCGGCGGTTCGCCTTTCCGTTGTCGATGAGCCGAGTGCCTTGTTGGTCCAAGGCTTTGCCCATCGCCTGGCGGCCCTTCTTGCCGAAGGGCCAGACATTGTCTGTGATTATCATCGAGAGTGGTCGTGGAGACCTTCCCTCTTGCTTCCTGCTGCTTCGGCCGAACGCCATCACGTCAAACTAGCGGGTCTTCACCTAGAGATGTGTTGATCAAGGTCGGTCCCTCTCGTCGTTTCTCCTGTCCGCCCACACACCAGGCATGTACCGTTACCTTACCCTGATCAACTGCCCCTAATTCTGCAAATAATAACAGGGGTCGAGGGTGGATTGCGTAGGGCGGGGGACACCGCCCTAGTCCGGACGCGACAGAGGCCTCAAACATGGCACAAAAACACTTGGCTCAACAGAACCTTCGAGGGTATGTCTCCAAGCAGGCTCTGGGAGCTCTGTATTTGCTTTTACCGAGAAGTCACACGTGCTCATCGTGGGTTCTCCGCGGCCGAAGACGCGACCCTGCATAATCATTAATTACCCAGCCCTAGTGAATCCTTATGCATACGAAAGTCGAAATTCCGGGAAATAGGTTAGGGTAAATCTATCTGATCGACTTAGCCGCCCAAAACGGCCCTTTTGGGTAGACCGCGCGTGCGCGCTACCTACTGCGCACGTTTTTGGCTGGACGATACCAAAAGGAACATCACTTAAGTGTTAAAAGACGGAATGGGACCCCCTCACTGTCTCATCTTTTCTCAGCATTCCATGAGCTGAGTAATGCGCATAACGCGTCTGAAGACGCGTAGCCGCTTGTCGCTTAGCGGCCCCTTCGCGTATCCTATCAAAGTCCGCATGTGTCTGGTAGCGAAGGACGATCTACAAGTCCAGTAGCACCGTCTGTAAAATTCAATCCATGCAAATAAAATATACAATATCGTCTACAAACCAAATACCACTGTTACGCTGTGTCTTGCTGCGCGTTAAGCCCGCCTCGGATAAGTACGATTGCATGGGTACACGAGGGAAGACTGCGCTTCTCCGGAATGATCCTGTCGGTGCAATACTCCAAAAGCGCTCTTTCAGGGACGTCCAACATGTAGCGCTCGTCTTTCTCTTCAGCCTTTATCATTCGAACATTTGCCGTTATGTGAGCAGAGTTGTTTCACCTAGACCGAACAAGCACACACATGACTTACGCGAATTTAGATGATGCAGGGGCAACAAGGGTATAATTTGAAACATACATGCACTGTCAGTTTCGACAAGCGAAACGAAAGCTACGTATCCACTTAGAATAAATAAATTAGCCCGCCAGCAGGCTACCGAATTCATGTCCTTCTTTCGTTGCTCTCACGGAAGCCACTGAAAGAATAGTCGCTTCTGTAAAGGTCGAGAGGGTCAGGTTTAGTATCTGGCGTTCGGGGTAAGATGGGGAGGGCAGGTACCCCGAGGGCCATCAGCGGCGGCAGCGAGCCCAATGGTTCCAAGTCCGGCAATTTAATACCCTGCTGCTCGGGCATCTTGATTGTTCTCTCGTGCCCCGCCCCCGGTCCTGCCGGGGTTGTTCGCTGAGTCGCAGCTGGTGCTGTGTGCTTAGACACCATCTCAGGCGTCTCGTACTGCGTCTGAACGGTTGGCACAGGCACCGCTGCTGGCTTGACCACGGGTACGTTCTTGCGTCTTGGGGCGAAAAAGCCTGTGGGCGGCCCGGTCGCCACAGCAGCCGGCAAGACTGGAGGTGGAATAAGAACGTCCGACGGTGCAGGCTCCTTAGGCGGCGTGCTAATCTTACCGACATTGTTCACACGGTACTTATCATAGTACGCCCGGACTTGCTCAACGGGCTTCCGCAGCTCCACAGCAATCTCGTCAACATTTGAGCCGTATGCAGAAAGCTTCTCCAGAGCCGCTATTTCACTTCGAGTCCATAGAGCAGGGGTCTCGTATAATGCAGCGTTGGCAAGAGTTTCCATATCAGAGCCATCTGAAGCGGGAAGAGGCATGACAGGAGGTGGTATTCCCTTCTCCGCAGAGACAGGTGTCGTGGTAAGGATGGAAGGAGGTGGTGATGCAGCCTGTGAAACTGGATGTATCGGTGCCGCCTCCCGAATAACGTCCACAAGGGTCACCGCAGGTGGGGCGATCACTGGCGCAACATGTACACCAGGGTCTTGAGGCGTGAGCGGGGAGCCGAACTGTGGGTTCTGATCTAATGTAGGCGTCGACGGGGAGCCAGTCTCTCGTCCATCTTCAACCTTTCGCTTAGGCTTCCTTCCACGCTTCCGCTTCGTGTGCTGTGCGAGGACACGCTTGTAGTCGGCCTCTTTCTTTGTCCGGTAGTAATGAAGTACGCAGTCGTTGAACGATCTTCCCGTTGCGGCAGCGATCCGCCCAAACTCTTTAGGCCACTGGACATAAGCTTCCAAAAACTTCTCATGTTGCAAAGGCGTGAAATCATCGATACCATCTATCCGTAGTCTAGCGGTTAGGAAGGAGTGATCAGTTACCAAGTTGTTGGTGCTCAAGAACTGCATCTTCTCTACAGCTTGATGTTGATCCGGTATCTTAGCGCTTGTTTGCCGTGCCCGGATCAGCGGGTCGCGAGCTGTCTGTGCTTCCAAGTTAGCGAGGATTTCCAGGAACTCGGCTTCCGATCGCGCGACATCACCATGAGCTCTACTACGCTCTCTTCCTCGCCTTGGTTGCGTAGTGCTATTGCCCGCGCTTCCTTTGCGACTCCCACCTTTCTCTTCTTCGCGGCTGTGCCTCTGGGCATGACCATTCGGATTGTGTGGCTGCTTGATCGCGTTCTGGGAGAGCATATCCTCTCCTTTCTCATCAGTGCCTATTGATACTTCAAGGCTTGCGCTAATACGAGCCCATTTGACAGTCTGTGCCTGAAAGAGGGCTCTTCTCTCGGATATCAGTCTCCTTAAAGCCGCTTGCTTGCTCTTGACTTCGTTCACCACCGTCGTGTCTGGCGACCCTAAGCGCCAGCGCTTGGATTCTATTTTGTCAGGGGTATCAAGCAAGTTTCGCAGTTCCTCATAACTTTGCACAAGATTCGCATTATCGCGTGCTTCTTGTGGGAGGGGCTCGTAAACAAAATCAGGCTTGGGAGCGGCCGGAGCAGGTTCCGTTGGTATGACCGTAGAGGTGAAAGTCCCTGGTTCGTCAATTTCCATTCCTGGCTTCGAATCAGCAGCATTTACGATTTGCCCTGTTATCAATTCTGCATGCGTCGGATAAGAATGCGAGGCCGCTCCGTCAGTTATCACCACTGCTGAACCTGATGCATGAACCTCATTCGGCTCCGGAGCTTTAACGTCTCCCTTGACCTCGATTGAGATAGATGGGACTTCTCTACCCGAGTCGAGTTGGGCAGCGTCCGTAATATCTTGTTTCTCGCGCTGGCTATGGAATGAGGCAGGCTCCTCTTCCACTATTTCGGACTGATTGATGGCTTTAATTGATGAAAGGGCTGGCACTGCTCGAGTCGTGGCATTAGTCTCTTCAGAGACATCTGTCAACGGCATGTGAGTGACATCACTGGTGTTGGAACTGGTGTGAGTTGGTGGCGACCCTCTAGAAGGAGTAGCGAGTTCGTCCTCTGCCGCCACATGCTTAGAGTCGGATATTCTTTCGGGTTGCGCGAAGGACTGGAGCGATGCTAACGACTTTGACGGGGTCAACTCTACCTCTCCGTCAGTATCCAACTCGCTTTCCGCATTGGCATCTACTTCTACCTCCGCATCTGCTCCTAGCTTTGGCTCTGATCCGGTCCCTGGCTGAAACTCAGTCTTCAATTCTACACTTGATGCGAACATACCCCCATCCTGTACGGGTTCTGCCTCAACCTGAGCCTCATCGGCATTCAGTTCAGCAATTGGACCATCGCAGGTTCGTGCTTGTGGCTCCATATGCTTCTTCGCCTCTTTGTCTGTCTCAGGCTTGATTGCAGGAATTTCCTGGCTCAATTGCTGATCGCCCACAGCATTCAAGTCATCCTGGCGATTGTGGGTGACTGGAATGGACTTTTCATCCAGGATACGAACCGGCGTATGACCTGTACGTTCGTCCCTCTGCAAGTCGTCATGACCGATCTCAGGAGCAGGCCCTAAGTTTTCAGTTGGTATTACAGCATTTGGCAGATACTTAGCGTCTCTTGCCGGCTCACGGTTTTCAGAACCTGAATGTTTCCTAACTGACAGACCACTGAAAGCGCGCCGATGTCCATTCGAATGGTCATTATCACTGGAATCTTTCGGGCGTATGGTTCGGTCGGATCCCATCATGAGATCCCTGAACTTGTCTCCTGGCCTGCGCGTAAATTTCTTCCCATGAGAGTCGGCTCTCATCGCTCGAGGCGCCACGTCATCATCATAGCTAATACGCGGCCGGTGAATCTCGGTTGGAGCTTGCGGATGGGAAGGGAACCCAGGTCGCGAACGATCCCACCGCTTTCTGTCTCTGGCGCGATCCCGGAGGCCGCGCTCTTCCCGCTTATCAATTCTACGATCATCTCGGCGGTCGTCTCGACGGTCACCATGCCTGTCGTCGCGACGAAAGACCGGCTTAGACCGCGACTGGCGTCGCGCATCTGAGAACACAGATGGCTGCCCGTTGACCGAGGCGCCATTGACCGCAACCTCGGGTCGCGACTCCCGTCTTGGGAACCTAAGCGAACCGTCTCTTCCAGGTCTTTGCGACCCATGCTCGCCGCTTCGCTCACCACCGTTAGCTCCAGAGTCTCCACCTTTACCACCAGGAGGTGGCCCGCCAGGTGGCTGAGACGAAATCATGGCGGAGCTACGCGGTTCTTTTACTTTTGGTGTAATACAACTTCCTCTCCGTCGGCATTTCGCATTACTCAGCCTAAGTGGATCAGCTGAGCGAAATCAAGTGGTGCTGGCTCGGTCAGCGACGAGAAGGGTGAGGTATGACCATCCGATTACGGAATGATGGGGTAAGGGCGTTGAAATGGCTGTCTCTATCCTTCAGCTCTGTCGTGACAGGCGCAGACCAACCTGACTTCTCCACACCAAGTCACGATAGTAGCCGTGGCTTAGTTCACATATATGCCCGTTGTAACGGCTTGAAGATCCCCTTTGAGAGCCGTAAGGCAGCATGGCGATGCCTTGCCTACGTCCTAAGTCGCAGGTGCAATGAAGAATATCAAAGTGGTGGCTGACTGTGTACGCAGCCAGCGGTTAGGTTGGACGGCATTCTCTGTGATTACGATAACGTATGTTGCCTTGTAGTGCTGTTATAGCACTGCATTTATCACCGAACAGGCGTAATGGTAACATACATTGTGTAAAATTACCTTGAAGTAATTATGAAAAGGACTTGAGCAACATAATAGGAGTCCACGCGATAGAAAGTGGTTGTAATATTATTAAAACGTTCGCACAAAGTCGTTTTGCTAATTGGACCTAAATAGTCACTCTGCCGCGTATGCTAAGATAAATAGAAGAAAGATCATCAAATGCAGAAAGTCTGAGCCATCTAATGAAGCAATCCCTGCAGCCGCCATCGCCAGCGCAGCTTCCGGCGTAAGACGTCTGACCAAGAGGGCTCAGGTGGCATACTTGACAGTTCCGAGAATGATACTATGTTTTCAATATGTCTCGTGGGAAAATAGTTCTCAACAATTCCAAGGGCGTCTTCAGATGGAGCCGGGAAGGACGTCAGGGCCCCGTTGTCAAGTAGATCTAATCTCGACCCACGGGGCCTTAACCGTTGACGCGCCGAGGGAGAGCGCATAGCTGGCAATGATATCGATGGCCTGACCACCCTAATTTTGTGAAAGCTTGGAACTCGTGGAGAGTGTTCTTGGTGCACAGGGCTCTCGACACCATGTTTTGGCTGTGGCCGTGGTGGTCGGTTGCGACCAATATTCAGTTTATTTTCGGTAAGCACGACAGGTGCGCTACGCATCATTCAGAGAATAGAAGTACGCAATGCGTTGCATGCGGTGCTCTAGCACCTCGAACAGCTTCGATAGGATCTTCTTGTTGATGTGAGGAAATGGCCAGGGCCGGAGAAGGGTCGATGTATTAGGGTACGGGTGTTTGTTTACACCTAATAAGGCACTCACCCCACCCTCAGCACACGTTCCATCTCGCTCAAGGCTTGGGAGACGAAACGTTGCAACAATAAATTAACAACACAGAACATAGCGAGTGAGAGTCGATAAACTAGATCACTTGTTTTAATAATAAGTTTAGGATTAGATTCCTCAGTCAAAAGCGCTCCTACGAGTGTGTCCACGCAGCCGCCCGTAGATATCTAACAAGCAGCACCATCGTAGCTCCCTCGGTCTTGGCAGGCATTCTGCACGCCTGTATGTTGTGGTTAGTACTCGGGAGTAGCTAGCATGCGAGGTAGGCTATAGTTCTCAAAGTGTTGGTGACTCCACTAGATGGTTCAAAGATTCTCAATGCCTCGATCACCCATGCATTACAACAAGATTATGGACGCGGAGTGGTCGTCCTTTTTATTCATCGTCTTCCTGGTCCAGCCAAAGTTGGCAGTCCGCAACAATGCGATGCGACATTTCGCGCTGCAGGCGCATGATAGCGAACTGGAGCCTGCGCTCAATCACTTCACATCCTTCAATAAGTGGCGGCTGGCCTTGCTTCTCCCGATAGGCCTTAAACAAAGCAAGTGGTCGCATTTGCGTTATTTGCACACATCCGCGGATTTCCAGAACTGTGAGATTTGGCATGTAACCCAGCACGCGAGGGATACTTCCATCAGTGAGCAACCTACAGTTATTCAGCGATAATCTCTGAAGATGCCTGCCTCTGTTGAGCGCAAGCTCCCACACAGCACGATCGTCGATGTGGCACCCAGCGAGGCCAAGCGTGTTAATCTCAGTTTGACGTGCGAGATGTTTGACGCCCTTATAAGTGATGAATTCGCCTCCATGTGTCCTGCCAACATTAAGAAGCTGTAGCTTCGGGCAGTACTTCGCGATGATTTTGATGCCTTTATCAGTGACTAGCTCGCAGGCGCGCAAGTCAAGGTATTCGAGCTGAGGGCAGCTCTCGGCAATTTGGGCCATTGTACGGTCATTAACCCGGCTACAGCCTGGTAATACGATTTTTATGAGGCGCGGACCAAGCAGCGCTGGCGTTGGCGCTAGCCCTGGGCAGGTATAGAATTCCAGCCATTCCAGCTGCTCTCCGAGCCTCGCTGAATCCAGCATTTCGAGCTCGACCTGCAGTGCGTCGTTGAGCTTGTGAAGAACCAGCATTTGCGGCTTACGTGCTAGTGAGTGAGCCCCACGACGTGCGAAATGCACCCAATCCTCAGCGTTACGAAAATGAATACGCTGCTCAAGAACCCGGACAGCAACATCGTGCCATAAAGAATTCACAAATAAACAGTTATAAAGCCCTGCACCAGCACTTTCCACTGTCGTCGTCGGTCTGGCTTTTTCCCACGCGTCGACTGCGCGCTTTGTGTTGCCAAACATTAATTGTGCGTGACGCAGGGACAGAGGCTTCCTTCGTTGTTGTACGAGCTCGTGAGGAATTACTGTTTGATTATCGAGAGCTTCGAATATCATCCGCAGAATATCGGGCATGTTAAGTGCACGGTGCATTGCCGGACAAGGCTTTGCCTCGCTGAAGCTTGTTGCAGGGCCAGCCCCTGGATCAAGCTTATATGTGAAGCCATGCTCCAATTCCATCGCCGCATGTGCATTCATGTGTACGGCACTAGACTCGGCAGCAACATTTTCAGCCGAGCTGGTAATATCAAGGAAATCAGCTTCCCCACACATCAATCCCGACAAATGGGGTGTGGTTTCACTGCGTCCAACTGGTCGAAGAAATCCATTACGACCTTCTGAGACGGCTCGGTGTTTTGGAAGGCTCACAGGGCCAGCAACGATGTCCGTACCTGCAGAGGTACCTGTCCTTGGTGGCGAGAGCTCAGAAGATGAAACAGGCCCGGTCTCGATTTCGTCGACCCCAGGTGCCCTGGATGTCCCAATGCCAACACCCACAGCACTCACATTGGTACTCCCAAATCTAGCAGAACTATCTTCGCCAACTGCGCGAGAGGAGGAGCCAGCAGCAGACTTTGGCGATGTATTTCGACCAGCCAATGTAAATGAATGCAGCGCCTGTGGAAGGGAAATGCTTCGTACTTGTCCTCCTGGAAACAGAGGCTCAAGTGGGTTGCGCAACGGCAAGCGCAGAGGGTGATGCCGCTGATGCGGAGATGAGGATGATCCTGGCGATCCTGGCGATCCCGGTAAGTTCGGGAGACCCCCAGGTGAAGCTGCTTCACCTCCATGATTAAGGCCGGCCGTTGAGGGCGTTATATCACCAGGTACACCGGGAACAATCCTCATGAAGCTACGATTTGTAGAACTTCTGGGATCCAATCTTGCGCCAGCATTATCGGGAGCGAAGCAAGCTGCAAAATCGGTATTGGTGCTGCTATTCCTAGCACTGTCCATTCTGTCCTCTGTGGAAGACCCAAGACCAAGTTATGAGCCTTAATATGAGGGGACAGTATGGGTGCACCAGTTATTAGTCGCCGAAGCAAAATTAACGGGGCCCGTTCGGTGTCCAATACCGGTATAGGTTTCTCCTAATGAGGATCAATGTCTGGATCTATGGTGCTGGCTGGGTTAACCACCCTTGCCCATGGTGGCTGGGCAACAGTGATCGGCTCCCGGGAGTCAGGTGGACGGGCCTACCAGCGGCAATGACACCGACATATATAGAATTCCTACCATTTCTAATTAATGTTATACTTACTATGCATACTCTAACAAACGATGTGTAGCAATATCCCACTGGATTTGTCGTCTCCGTTAGTCCTGGGGCGTTCCAGGTATCCCTCCACAATCTCTCGCGTCATGCAGCCTGAGCTTGCATATCGCCAGATTCCTGCAGCCCAATTAAGGGTGAAACCCTTCCCAGCCCAAATAGTAACACCCTTACCCTTTAATATCCAAACTAGTTGAGACCCACTATCTCAAGTGTCCTTTGCGGGCAGCAGGGGTATGATAAGACTGCAATGATAAACGGCAGACAGTGCATGGCTGAACACACTTGTTCCTTCCCTCAGAAATTAGATTTACGCCCGCGGCATCGGGCTTTGTTGGCTCGTTGCATCTATAGAAGGCATAATAGGAACCATCGTAGCCGAGGTTTTCATGCAGCCAGTTGATTAAAGTAATTTAAAGAGGTAATGAATGAGGGACGCTATGATTCATCAGACGGATTTTCCCCTGCATCATCCAATTGTTCACACAACTAACCGAGCCAGCCACCTCATGTTTCGCGGCGGCCGTGCACACCATACCACACCCACATCTACGAAAACGGACGCCGGTGCCGCGCGCCTGTCAAATTAATATCAAGACGAGGTTTGGTAATACTTTCATGACTAATGTGTTCAAAGCCCTATATCGTAGACACACGTGTTATGTAACAAAGCAGAGTCAGACTCACTTCTAAGGGCTTTATGATGTAAGCGTTTTCCACCGACGCGCACCCAAACCCGATGATCATTCAGCGCCTGGAAACTCTCTTGTTTTCTTCACAGTAAAACATGCCGTCGCACAAGTCTTTGAAGACAAAGGTCAAGCTGGCCAAGGCCGCTAAGAGGAACGGCTCTGTCCCGATGTTCCTTCACGCGAAGTCGTCGAACACCGTTCGCTACAACATGAAGCGTCGCCAGTGGCGCCGCAACAAGCTGAAGATCTAAGCTTGTTTCGATCACCCTGCGCATGCCCAACAAGAATATGGACGTGTGTGGCTTGGTTGCAGGCGTAGGCTCGCGATTCTACCTAACTTATTATGGCGGAAATGCCCCTGCTTGTGGACTTATTCACGCTCTTAAACACCCTGAAATCAACATCTAAAACCTGCAATAATCGCTTTGATTACCAAACCATATACGTTACAAGGCCTAAACAGATCCATCGACAGACGGATGTACGCCGCGGGGTCTGAGGACTCCCTGGCGTTTTATTTGAGCGTTTACCACGTTGCACAGCAAATTCCGGTGGGAAAAGTAACTACTTATGGTCACCTCGCATATTTGGCGGGGAAACCATCAAATTCACGCCAGGCAGGCCAGGCGCTGAAGTTCCTACCGCGGTCGCGGCAATCGCACTACAATGTAGATACAGTACCGTGGTGGAGAGTTATAAATGCGAGTGGTAAGATCTCCAATATCGAACACCGCGAGATGCAGAGGCAGCTCCTCGAGAGGGAGATCACCAATGACTATGACTCCTACAATTTAGCTAAATACGGATGGTTTCCCGAGCCTGACGACGTGGACCTAGAATTCTTGTCTCCATAGCGGGCGTCCCCCGACAAATCACTTGGCTCGCTGCACTGGTTGGGGTACCCGGTCAAATAATCAGGAGCCCCGTATCCCTCGCGAGATCATGGACAATCTGCGCCGATATGCATAGCAGAAACACAACGTGTCAGCAATACAGTGGTGCATCGCACGCCGCGCGCGCCGTTGGCGGTTGCTGCTGCCATCACATGATGGCATGTGGTGGGACTACGCACGGGCCTTGAGGTATAAAAAAGGCTTTGGGGCGCTCAGCTTTTTTTTTTGGTTGTTTCCTAGTCAAATCATCTGTTAATTTAGCAAACTGAAATGGTCGCCAAAGTCCTTTACGCCACGATGAAGCCAGTCGCTGGTCAGGAGCAGTTCGTGAAGAACGCTCTCACCCAGCTCGCGCAGGAGGTGCGCGCTGAGCCTGGTAACGTTCGCTTCGAGGTTTACGAGAAGGAGGATGGCGAGCTATTTGTCGAGGAGACCTACAAGGATGAAGAGGCGTTCAAAGCTCATATGGGCACTGAGCACGGCAAGAAGTTTAACGCTAGCATTGTTGATAAGGTGGTTGGCGGTGGCTCGACCGTGGTTTTCCTGAAATCTGTGGCCACCACGCTTCCGTAAAAGGCATTCCGTAAATTCTTTCTTAAGTATTTATCTTGTCTTGAGAAAATCTAAATACAACTCTAGCATGCGGCATCCTCAGAGGTGCAGGATGGTGTCTAATGTAGATTTGCGAGATACAAAATGTAGTAAGCTGACATCCTTAGACTCATAGTATATTTTATGTATTTGCTTGATGGACAGACTGGGATTCGAGCGAAGAAGCATTACCTCCAAACCACAAGAATCTCGCTGCGCAAGCACAGCATCGATCGACCGGCATAGGGCCTTGGGGCGCGCCCACAGCCTGGCATGCTATGCTGTGACCTCTCGAGGGCTAGGGGAGGTTTACGTAGTTAAGTTAGCGTCAAGCGATTGATTTTTTCCTTCAAGACCCCAATGACGATCCAACACGCAAATTTCAAACTAGAGTTTGTGAATCCGTAATGAGCTGAACGACACATCTGAGGGATCGCAGTGACGCGTAGCGCAATGAAAATGTAAGTACAGGTGATGCTTAAAAACCTTTGAGCTGGAATTATCAGAGCACACTTCTGCTGAGAACGAGGTTAATTTCGAACTGATGTGCTAACACAACTGAAGATTATATGATACGAGGATCATCGAAAATAAGTAAAAGGTACGGATACCGATGACGAGCCACAGCACTGGGCACTGAGACCTGTGACTGATACGCTTTTAGTGGGCCTAGAAAACCCACGCAACTGAGGACATTTCTAACTCATTTTTCCAGAGGAAGAACACTTCCATCGCGGATTTAGTACAACAACTCATGCAGAAGGTAAGTCACGGTGATGAGTTCTAGATGACGAGTCCGACATGTATATGACGAGACAAATCGACAATATCCATTCATGCAAATCTGAGGGCTAACTAACCAAACCGAGGCGATACAGAGAAAACAAGGGATATTGCGGGTGAACTGACGATGGGCGAAGGTCTCGTCGACCTACGCAAGCTCGATTGGCCTTAGACTCGCTTGGTACTCACGGCCGAGGATTACCTCGCCGGTGCTGGAATCCGGCGAATCTCAGGCCGCCGAGCTATAGGGATGCTTCATGATGAGCCAAACTACATCCAAATGCAAGCATATATCATACGGGTTCATCCCGAGATGCTGAGTGATTTTGCGTCTGAAAGGTAAGTAGAAAAGTGAGATGATGCTATTCCACACTCACGACGGTCAGCTTATAGGCCCAATATACGTGGCCATGCTGAAATGCGCCCTTGACAAGGCGTGGTACTGATCACGATACTAACTACCATTTTTTCAGTGTCCACTATTAGCTCTCATACCGAATTCGCTTTTTTGCTTATGAATTCGGGCCTCGTGTACTCCTTACATAGTTTGAGGCGAGACTTTCTAGCGTATTTATATATAGATCTATTTATATATAGATCTGTATTTCCTGTAAAATTAGGCTTTGCTTAGTTGGGACTTGTCGCACGAAGAACCACAGTGAGAGATAAAGATGTATCCGTGAGTACAGGGATATGTGAATTAAAAATAGCTCTTAAACAGTTTCTGCGAACTCGGACTCCAGCGGCTTCTCGATGAGAGCCGCGTGACCGATGATCGTGACGCCTGCGGCACCGATCAGCCAGAACATGGTGGCTATCGGGGACGCAATGATGAACAGGGGGATTGTAACAACACAAAGCGCAATGTAGAGCGTCTGTTGCGTGATTATAAGACCCCCCGGCAGCACAAGATCAGCGCCTCGAAGCGCGCTGATGCCCAAAAAACCAGCGACGGCGAGAATGATAACGAAGAGAAGCAGCAGGTTCGTGAGCAGCGCGTATGCAACCAAGGTCAACAGCAAGAGCATATAGTTTGCCGAGAAGTACCTCAAGTTGAAGCTGACCCGGCTCTGAGCGTCGCCCAGACCTTGAGGGCGCGACATGCGGCGGAAGTCGAAGAAGTCGCGTGTCCCCTTCAGCTGCGCAAAGCGGCCGCGGATGGAGGTGAGCGAGCCATTTTCACCCGTCAAAGAGTCCAAATTCACGCCAGTAGGCACTGAAAACTGCGCAAGTCGCGAGTATACTGCCTCCATCCTTCTATCGTTGACAGGACTGTGACAGATCGCGGACTAAGAGTCGACGTGGCCTAAACGCTCTCGACGCACGCGTCGCGTCAGCCACCACATATAGATAAAGCGTAAGGGTTTTTCAGGCGTATGGAATAATAGCATCAAAGCATGAATAAAAACACATTATATTCAACCGAAATAAGGAATTCCTCGTGCTCAAAACCTGGCATTTTTCCCTTATCTGTGGGTTCGCTTTCACGGGGCCTATCGGCGACTTTCACGCCTAAAGTTAGATAAATGCTGCTCGCCGCATTACGCAGCAGCAACCTCGTGTGGCGCTTTTTCTATCATCGTATGCTGTATAAAATTAATTGCTTAGCTTGGAAAATACGCCTGCCAAACAGGTCACACCAGCAAAGCCATAATCTACGTGCATGATGTACGAACGATATGGGCTATGGGAGTGCCATTTACACCATCTACGCGAATATTATAGACAGAAAATTCTAATCTATACCAACGTGAGTTGGCTCAATGCAGCTGCTATAGAGTGTGAGTCCCAAGCTGACACAGAAGTATGGCCCGTAACACGATGACCGGCTGTGCTTCAAAATTAGCTAACATAAATAATAAATAGTATATACACAGGTTGAAAACGTCACGCATAAAGATTAACGAATGCGTCCGACGACTTCTTGCTCATCGCCATATTCGAAATCACTCAAGTCCTCCGAATCCTCGCTGCCACCATCGTCTTTTGCCTTGCCAGCGTCTCCGCCCATTGGCGTCGGCATGAAAAACGGATTAAACATGTACGGCATCATGCCGACTGGAGCTGAGGCTGGCGCAACGCTAGCAATTTCTGGGCTTGCGTTACTTTGTGCATCTTCAGGAGTACCGATACTGCCCGCCGAAGAACGCCGACGCTTTCTCTTACCAGGGGTGAACTCTTCGGGTGAATAGTCCGAGTCGTCATCCGAGTTTTCGAACTCGAGAATCGGTGCAGGGGACTCGCTGGATGATGCAGTGGTTGCAGATGACTCGCGATCGCCTTCCTCTTCCTGACCATCTTCGCTTGTCTTGTCATCAGCCACGCCAGTCTCAGCTTTGAACTTACGAATCTTCTCTACAACGTCTGATGCAACCTCGAGCTGATCTATGTAGACGTCTTTTGTACCACAATTTGGGCATTGAAAATCACTCTGAATTAGTGCCATCTCGATAGACTCCTCAGAATACACCTTGGCACAGCAGGGCATCTTCCGCGGATTCTTCAGAAGATCGTGGTTGATCGGGTCCTGTAAAAAGTCTGGAATCTGCCGGCGGCTTTTCGCCTGCTGCTGGAGCTGCTTAGCTTGAAAGTCCTGCCAGGACTTGTCATCCGCAACAGCAACCACGTACTCACCATCAGCATTCATTAAGTACGTCTTTCCATCCTCAGCCTCGGTCGGCTTCTCAATGGTTCGAAGCATGGCTTTGGGGATACCCGTCGTACGTCGGACTTTCTTAGTCTCCCAGTTCGGGTCATACTGCGAAGGGCATTGGGTGATCCAATGTCCTTTTTGTCCGCATCGGTGGCAGATATATCCCGGGGGTAGCGTCTTGTCAGGCTCGGCGGCTTGTCGCGCAAGCTGGGCCCGGTTTCCATAGTGTACTGGGGTTTTAGTGGCCATTTCTTGCTGTGTCTTAGACCACTGCGCGCCCTGGGCCGCAAACATCGCGTTCATCATGTCTTCTTCTGTGCTTGGGCCCGAACCGCCTGACACTGGATAATATTCGATGGCGTCATCCTCGCCATTGGCTCCTGAAGATTTGGCTCCAAAGACTTCACGTCGAGCCGCATTCTTAGCATTTGCCACTAACGATCCTGTCACATACCTAGAAGCCGCATCATGCGAACCAGGTCTCGCAACAGGTAGTCTGCGGACCTCTACCGAGGTGGACCGCGGAACCACCTCGCTGTCATCTTCATAGTTCTCGTTTGTATCCGGGTTTGTAAGTTTGAGCACAAACGAGTCAGCGGTGCCATCCAATTTCTGGTCAATCAGAATGCCACGCTTGATGTCGAACACCGATATACCAGTACCATCGAAAACCAAGCGATGCGATTGTTTTGAGGACCGGAACCGATAGTACACGGCCGAAGACATTGCCACTGAGGTTCCTTGTCGGACTAACGAGTTCAGCCTACCTTCTTCTGCCTAATAAGACAGGGTGATTCGTCAGCAAAGGCACTAGCCGAAGCTTTCGAACCGAGGTGAGGTGGTGCGGTGCTATCAAAGCGTACTAGCTGCTCCTATATATCGAATATGACACCTGCCCTTGAGAAAGAACGTTCACGGTTGGGTTTTAATGCTCCCGAAAAATACTGCACACGTTACAGCACAGATATCTTTAAGTGAGTACTACATAAGATTCGATAATCAGACAGCTTATTTATTAAAGTTTACGACGGCGTAAGAGCCGCTCCATGCCCAAGCTTCAGGATTCTCGCCGGGATGGCCAGCAGTCCAAGTTTTCTCTAGCTCGGCCTCCTGTCCCTCAGCAAGGCCAACGCACACATCTGCTTTCACGGTGCGCAGCGTCACAAATGGGATTCCGCTGGTCGCAATGCCACCAATCGCTTGGCGGAATGGCGTCGTGCGCGGCCACATCACATCTCCAGTGAGCTTGCGGTAGTTCAGATCACCCTTGAAGATGACAAGCTTCGAGCCCCGGAGGTCGCGCCATACTGCGTCACCACCACCTTGGCCACCCTCATGGATTTCCCAGAACGGCAGCGGCGTTGTCCAGAATGGTGACGTGCGCAGGAACAATTGGCCCTCATTAGTATAGTGCGTGAGCCGGGACACAACGAAGTCTAGGGCGTCACGTTGGTTTGGGAACACGGAAGCGTTGCCGAGCATACTTAGAACACTGCTGAAGTCTTTCGGCACCACGTCACTCACAAACCAAGGCTGGTTCTTCGGATGCAGAACGACCTGCTCGGCTAGGCCCGAATCGAGGAAGAAAAGCGCAAGGATAAGGTCCGTGTACAGCTCGAAACCGGAGTTGTCCAGAACAATGTCAATACGGCCGCCAGCCTCGCTGCTGACTTGTTTCCAGACCTTGCCGAAGTCATTTACTAGCAAGGTCTCCTTGTCGCGGTTGTCAGCTTCGACCTGGAGTTTTTTGAGGTCTTCAAGCGACACGGTGACAAGAAGCGACAGATCGGTGGCATTGCCCCACAAGTCGCTAGCCATGAGCTCATGGAACAGGACCTCAAGGGCCTCCTTGCTCACCTTCTCATCAGCTGAGAGCTGAGTCGTAATCGCGTGGTAGCGCTGAGCGATCTTCGAGATGGCATCGCTGGACTTCTCGAACGTCTCATTCTTGATCTTCTCGAACATATCATAGGTCTTCCAGTGCTGTGAGTCCTCAATGATGACCTGCATCCATCGGTAGAGATAGCACTCGCTTAGCAGCCACGGCGCGTCCGCCCACCTTAGACCCTCTGGAAGCGCCTCTTTCCAGACAGAGCTGTCACGGATTTCCGGGCCAAACGGCACAAGGACATCGTTTCTCGCAAGAGCTGTCTTCACATCCTCGAACTTTCGCATGAGTTTCTTCGATTCGTCCTTCTTTGCGCCATCGGGCAGTTTAGCTGCAACGGACTCCAAGTCTTTGACAGCTCCGTCAATGATGGACGGCCATCGCTTCAGCAATGAGGTGTTCGCGAATGAGTTCTTGTCGCTGTTAATATAGGGCTGCGGAATCATTGTGAAGATATCGTCTGCTTTGCGCACTGCTACGTGGAGCTCTATTTGTGTACAGCGACGGCGCGTGCGTAGTAATTTAAACCCCACCCACCCCTAATCCATCACCCTCATTGCATAAAGGTCGTCACATTCGGCCAGCTGGGCAGCTATGGCATACCTGTATCCACTTCAATCAGAGCTTGATCGGCCTTGAAAGCAGCTGTGCGCAAATTATTAAATTTGAACAAGACTAAGTTCATTTCGAACAGAGAATACGATCTTTAAACTGACTAAATCATGCTTGTATCATTAATGCACCTAGGGAGTTGGCGCGACTTTCCTTCGTTGATATTCCTCTAGCCATAGCTGTACATCGCTGTGTAGGGCCCCAAGAAGCGAGGATTTCTGTGTGGAGACTCGCTTTTTGCCGAAGACAGCCCAGCCGCCCTCAATTTTCGTAAAGTACAGCCATGTGGAGCCTAATCGAACCACTTCTTGGGAGGGGGGGATTGGAAGAGACAGAAGCGTTGGCAAAAGATCATTAGCGCTACTTCCTGGCACCTCGTGAGGAAATGTCGAGGTGACTGTTTTGTTATCTTCGTCATAAACCAGATAGTAAAATCGCATAGGCGGCGTAAAGGCAAAACTGAAACCCTCCAAGCTACCTACAAGAGCATCAAACACAGGCATCACATCGTTTATACCGACAACAGGATCCGGGAATAGAAGAGTATAGGTATACAGGGAGCGGCGGAAGACAGAAGCATATAGAGGCTTCCCGTCTGCATCGAATATTTTCAGGTCCTGCACGATCAGCCCATCCCCGCTGCCATTTTCGGCTGCGGAATCCACTTGGGATGGCAGCCACCGCTTCAGCATAGACGCTGCTGGAGATGCACCTGTCCAAGATACAAGCGAAAGGTCAGGCATCGCAGGAAGAGACATGTCTGGAAAGGTGACTTTAGGCAGTGATGGCAATTCAGCCAAAAGCGACATGGACGGCATCTCGGGCAGTGAGAACCAGGACGAGGACGCCTTTTTGGAGCCCTCTCCACGTGCGGTTTGAGTGGGGTCATGCGACAGACTCGTTTCGTGAGCTGTCGTATCCAGGTCTACAGTAGAGTTATCGGCAAGAGGTTGCACGGCTTCAAGTGTGCTGTGTTCAGGCTCTTCATCCTCAGGTTCGCCATGAGGAGAGGAGCTGCGAGGGCGCTTGCTCTCAGGGGAAGGTGCCAATGGTACCTGAGGCGATGGCGATACAGTAGATGATGGTGTAGGAGACGATGGCATAGGAGACGATGACGTCTCCTCAATGACTGAATCATTATCAACGACGCTAGTTGCTTCCACCAGATGAACCCCGACGTTAGGTGATTGTGGTGAGGTACCGCGCCCAGGAGTATCGACTGCAGCTTCTGTCTTTGGAGCTAAGGCGGGGTTTGGCAGACATTGCATAGCCAGAAGACGCTGTAAACGGATGCGCGTGGAGAAATCAATCTGATCGCCCGCCCACACTGCGGCAGCACTATTTCCAGTGGTAATAAGTAAGTCCGACACGTTATGCTCTGCGCGGATGTTTTGAATCTCGCGACCTGTGGCAGGATCCAAATATCCCGGCGCAAGGCTCATGGCCTCCGGAGCCACAATCATCGCAATGTCGCGGGTCACTAAGAAGACACTAAGATCGGGCCAGTTATGAGGTCCTGGCGGGCCGTTCAAAAGCCTCCACTGTCCATATGCAATCTCGACGAGGCGGTAAGCTGCAATTGGAGGTACCTGCAGTTGCGGCAACAGCTGGCCAACAAACCAGATTCCGGAGCGCCACTTACTTTCTTCTGTAAAATCCCGTGCCGGACCGAGGGGGACGACAACAACCAAGCGGGCGCCCATTCCTTTGCCAGTTCTAAACCATTTGACAGCGGAGGCTCCGTCGAATGAATGTGCTAGCTCTGCAATCCCCTGCGCAACACCAATAAGCTTGATAAATTCTGCTCTCGGCAGCGTCCCTGTAGTCATGAGGACTTGACTGTCGACATCTTCCTCATCGCCAAAGTCCGGGCTGTATATACAAGAGAACTCGAACATCCCATCCGTGAGAGAGGCGTGTTATGCAAAGGAGAGCGGGATGCGTGTTACTATTTCAAATAACACAATGTCTGCAGTGAAAATGGGAGAATGCCTCGCTCAATTGCTAGTGGATGGGTAGGCGTAGAGGGCTGTGGCCATTAGCGCTAGTAACTAGCTAACCTTGAGCGGCAGTGTGCAAGCAACCCGTACCATGTGACTTTCGGGTTTGGCAGGTGGGAGGAGAGCGTATCTCGAGAGTGATAGCGGATCTCCTAGAGTCTCTGTTCATATATAGCATGCCGAATGTGTTCCAGGAGCAGCTAAGCTCGTGGCGCTCATCCGCAGGCCTGCTCACCGCCCAGGCCGCTGACTCTTCCTCGTCCTTTTTTTCGCGGTTCAACCCCTTCGGAGAAGCGTCGTTGCGGCTGCCAATTTCTGAGAGAGGCGCGCCGGCCGAGACTCAGACGGTCGAAGAACCCGCATGGTTTACATTGAGCCGATGGGACCGTCTCCTTGTGTTTGGTGCCTGTCTTGCTGCAGCAGCACTTTTGTTCACGTCGTGCTTCGCACTTATTCCTGTTCTTGCGATGAAGCCGCGGAAGTTCGCCACAATCTGGACTCTCGCGTCATTGCTGTTTGTGATTAGTTTCGGCGTACTCCAAGGTCCGGCAAATTATTTTTTCCATCTTGTGAGCCCGGCTCGGATCTGGTTTACCATCGCCTACTTCGGCTCCATCATATTGACTCTTGTTGCCAGCATCGGCCTACACTCTACAATTCTGACGCTTCTGGCCGTGATTGTACAGATACTCGCCGCAATTTGGTACACTGTGAGCTACTTCCCGATGGGGACGCAATCCTTGCGATTCGCCTCACGCGTCGGCGCGAGTCAGGTTTCTGGGTGGCTCAATTCGTAGCCTAATGTTTGCTGTGCACATTACGGTAAAAGCCTATATATTTAGCAAACCCGAAGCAATTCGCCAAATAGGTTCCGCGATTTATCAGACTGCTGTGTATTCTCACCAACTCCCTAACATGTATTGATGACTACTTGCGAGAGCTTTTGATGCTAATTCTGCTTTGCTCGACGCATTATGTATATATATATATATCCTCTATTTTGATAGTTAGTATTGCCTGAAGAGAAGTGTGCCATAGTTTAGCATAGCAACAGCAAGTCCATCATCGTGCGTGCTTGAGGCCTCCGGCTGGCACGCGCGTGCGAACACGGGACGCTTTGCTTACATCGACGACACATAGACCCCACCTCAGGACGGGATTACTACCTGATTGTCTGTCAACTTGATTTCTGTCCGCCCTTCGATTATTGTTCACGCTCTAGCATAAATGTCGCTTTCCTCTAGTTGCATCTTCTGCAAGATCATTCGTGGCGAGATCCCATCTCTGAAGCTCGCAGAGACGGCAAAGACCTATGCGTTCTTGGACATTGGTCCTACTGCAAAGGGCCATGCTTTGGTGATTCCGAAGTACCATGGCGAGAAGCTCCACGACATCCCGGACGACTACCTGGCCGAGCTGCTTCCACTGGCCAAGAAGATTGCAATCGCTTCAGGACTCGATAATAAGGGGCTTGAAGGCCAAGGCTACAACATTCTCCAGAATAACGGTGCTATCGCGCATCAAGTAGTACCGCATGTGCACGTTCACCTTATTCCTAAGCGTGACGCAGAGACCGGTCTGATTGTAGGCTGGCCCGCTCCAGAGGACGCGAAGGACAAGGACCAGCTAGCACAGACCCAGAAGGACATCATTAGCCGTATCTGAGGTAACTAGTGCCTCCAGGATCTGCTCATCTTAGTATCAGCTCAGTTCAGTAAAAGTAGAACAATCTAGTAGCCATTACTTTTTTATGCTATGACACCAATGTCAACTTATTCCTAGGGCAGTGGGCGTGCAATTCTCTCTCATAGCTTTCATGCGTAGTACAAAGCATTGCATTTTTCACGAGTCTAAGTTGACTATAAAACCATATGTACGACTAGTTACTCAAACAAAAGAGGCGCGCGGCCATTGCTTCTTCACTGCCTGTGCGAAGTCAGCGCCAAGGTCAGCGCGTCTAAGCTCAATATAGATTGCCTCAACAGTTTCTACATCGATGACATCGGGTAGGCGTGCAATAAGCTTGGCCTCAACGCCGGAGAGCTCACCAATGAGACGGCGGATTCGCACCCACTCAACGATATCCGTGACATAGGTATCGGCGTAGTCGACATAACTCTCATTAACCACATCGCCATCCGTCGCGATGGTCGGGAGTAGCTTCAGCTGCAGTCCGCGGATCACTGGAGGAGCCGTAGCATCGCCCTCAAGGGTATGGCGCGCTAGCAGTGCACCAGCTGCCACCTGAGATGAGCTCGCGCCGAACTCGCGCGCCCTTTTCAAGGCCTGTGTTGCGAGGACATACTTCTTCTGGGCAACAAGAATGCCGAATCCAATAAGCCAGGTTGAAGCGGTGGTCGGTTTGGCATTTTCTAAATGTTTGTATGCTTCGAACGCTTGCTGAAGACCGTCGTCAGCCTCAAGCTTTATGATACCGTTTGGATCCAGGTCAGGCTTAGACTTCTCTTTTTTAAGCCCGTCGGCGCTTTCACTCGCCTCAGGTTCGACAGCCTGGCCCTCCTTGTCATTAGGAGTGGCAGGAGGATCTGCAGAGGCTGAGTCTAGACTTACCGACGACGACGCCAGTGAGGAGGGCGTGGAACCGTCTTTGTTTAGGGCTAATTCGCCACGGGTCTGGGCAACCCACTCGCTCACTGCAACCTCAAGCGCCCGCTTGAACATCGGGTGTGTGAACAACGTATCCTCCCATGCAATCACATCTAGGTATGAGCGCAGGGTGCCTCTGCGAGGACCGTAGAAGTGGAAGTCGTACTGTTCACGATAGTAAACGTTGAACAGGTCGAGGGCCTCCGTGGCACGCTTCAATGCGAGGCCGTGCTCGAGACGGCGGTGATGCGCCTCCGCCATCGCCACGACAACGTTGACCGACTCCACAGCAAGTATGTGTTTATGAGCTTCCTCGTGCGTTGTTGCGTGCTTACCCCATATCGGGAACTGATACGCCAGCCGGTAACCAGCCTCAACGTCATTGGCCCTGAAAGCAGCCTCAGCAGCCGCAGAGTTCAAAAACCTATCACCGGGAATGAGCTTAGCACACTTCGCAAGCACTGACGCTGCTTTAGCGAAGTCGCCTGCACGTTGGAGCACGCGTGCGTACGCGAGCTGCACATCGACCTCAGTATCCACATCGAGTTTTTCGGTCGTTGTTATAAACTTTTCCAAGAGTTCCACCGCTTTTGCGTGTTGGTGCGTAAACGAGTAATGGCGAGCTGCGAAAACGACAGTGGCCGGGTCCTCCGCCGGGCCCGAAAGAAGACCGAGATCTTCCACCACGGAAACGATGACAGGAAGCTTCGACCTGTCTTCGTAAAGCGGCTGAACAAGCATAAACGTGGACGGGACTTTACGCGCGAGTTTGACCGTCAGGTAACTCTTCACGCGACCAGGGTAGCCGGGCGAACCCGCGCTGAACAGCTCAAGCGGACGAGCAACGGGCAAATCAGCCTTGGGATACTTCTTCGCGAGATCATCGTAGAGCTGAACATTGTCGCCAACAAGGCTTTCCAAGGCAACGTAATACCTCAGGTCTTCAGGATTACGCTCGATGAGGTCATAATACGCGCGCTTAGCATCGTCAGTCCGACCTAATTTCGCAAGTGCCTCAGCATTAGCCTCAGCCCAAGCAAGCTTGTCGCGGACACGGCGCTCGATTGTTTCCAGATCTTCGAGTGCGCGTTCCCACTGGCCCTGGGCACGGATCGCCCTATTCCGAAGCATCAGCAGTTCAGATTCCTCAATCTCCTCAGTAACTTTTGCCTGGCCCGTTTTGCGATTCTGATTGACGCGCTCGACGGTCATGATTTGCTCATACAGTGCCGCTGTCTGCTCGACACCCGCGTAATCCCCAGCAAGAAACTGTGCGGCGATGAGGCCGGTCCAGGACATGCGCAGGCTCATGGTGCGCCCGAGGAGCTGCCGCCTCACATCGACCAGTGTCTCAAAATCACGCTGCTGAGCCGCAGTCATAGCAAGGTCTTGATGAACATTGGGGTTATCCCGCTTGATCCGGTACGATTGGACATACGACTTGTGGGCCTGTGGGTACTCGTGCCTCAGCTTATGGAAAATGCCAGACATGTGCCATGCAACATGCGATTTAGAGTCCGCGGTTGTGCCTTCGGCCATTAACTTTTCGGCCTCGGCCGTGTCTTTGTCGAGGTGGTGGTAGAGCAGGGCCTTGAGCGCTAGAGATTCTCCGTGCACGCGACCCTGTCGACGAGCAAGAACTTCCTCTACTCGCTCAAGACTCTTGGCATACTCCTTTGCCTCATATAATGTTAAAGCTTGTTGAAATGCTGCTGCATCCTTGGGTCCAAGCGGCTGGCTACGCCCGTCCATCCTTTGGTGAGAGGTTGGAGTGCGTAAGCAACTCAGTTCAAAAACACGCTAAAAGGGCTGTCGCCGATGCTCCGCGGTATCATGACCCGAAAGCGAAGCTGAGGGCCCCTGTCCCAGGCGAAGCCATAACTCATTAGAAAGATACAAAAGTGAAATATACAATTATAACATACTACTGCCAAGAGTTGTTCTAATGTCAAATAGAGCTATAATGTGGTTTTAGAGTGTCCGGAACCTCCTCCGTGTGTATGGTGTACGGCGGAGTCATCTGTCTTCTGTTTCTTTGCCTTTGAGTCATCTGGATACGCTAACATGTCGTGATTATGGCCTTTCTCCGCGATTTTCAGTGCTTCCTCTGCGACTCCAGGGATCTGCAAGTAAGATAGACCAGCTTCCTCCAGCTTCGCGCGGCTCGTATTATTCGCAACAAATGTCGAGGGCTCCATGACCCCTACAAAAACAGTGCGAATCTGTGGGTAATCCAGCACTCGATCGCAGCATGGCTTATTACCGCTCAGGCGGAAAGTGCACGGTTCCATTGTCGTGTACAAAACCGTACCATCCGGTAAAGGTGTACCAGCAGCTTCCAGCTTTGCCAATGCATTTTGTTCAGCATGTGTGTTTCCCTCAAGCTCGCGCGTGAAGCCTGTGGCTAGGATTTTGCCATTGTGCGCGAGGACGGCACCCACGGCGAAAGCGCCATCGAGATCCGGTGCCTTCCTCGCCTCGTCCAGAGCGAGATCCATGAAACGACGGTGTGGAGAGGCAGCCCATTCGGGGAGTGGCGTCTCAAAGCTCCACGAACCATCGGCAGCTGCATATCTCAGTGCATGCAACCATAAGTCGAGATCATTAGGCCCGGGATCAGTGTACAGCTGTGTTTCGCATATTTCGCAGACATCATTGCGTAGTTGCTCGCCTGGAGAATCTGGATGCTCGAGAGATGAGCTAGGCCTCGTTTTACCTACCTCATCCAGTTTCGCGCTAATAGCGTCAATGTCTGCATTTTGAGCCGTTGTACCTTTGCCAAGGTCAGAGCCCCACACCAGCGGGCTTGAGTATATAGGATCATTTGCGATTGGAAAGCCCAAGTGCTGTAAATGAACGCGTATCTGGTGGGTGCGTCCAGTCCGCGGCATGCATCTCACAATCGACCTGTTTGTCTGCGGGTCATACGACACTCGCGCGAACGAGGTAAAGCTCTCGCGTCCATCAGGGCCGAGATCTACCATATTTAGAGCGATTTTTGGATTTATCGTTCGCAGCGGCTTATCGACTTCTACCGAGCCCAAGGGGAATTCGCCCGCTACCAGGGCCAAGTATTCCTTTTTCACCTCACGTTCTCTGATTTGTTTACCCAGCCGTTCAGCGGCCTTCGGTGTTTTGGCCAAGAACATTAGGCCAGAGGTGAGACGGTCAAGGCGATTACAAGGGTGGCAAGAGATTTCTTGCTCGTGGGCGAGAATACTCATGACAGTGTTAAACTTAAATCTCCCAGTCGGATGCACAGGTACACCACTCGGCTTATCCACAACCACAATCTCCTCGTCCTGATAAACAACTCGCACATGACGCGAGCTCACTGGCTGCTCATGCTTGTGCGTGCGGTGCGTGACAAGGTCTCCGTTGTTCAGTTTTTGATCGATTGTCGCAACCTCGTCATTAACGAGGACCATTCCTGATTCAATCGCCCGGCGATAGTAAGACTCTGGCTTGTCTCTGAACTCTGTGCTGAATATGTCTATCAGGGTACGTCCAAACCATCGTTGTTTGCAAAATGTGAGGTAGGTGAAATAATACGGGGGGACGCGGCGAAGAGGCCCATCCATCACCCATTTTGCCCCCTTGGCAATCTCATCGTTGATTGCCACTTCACGCGCTGGGTCCTTGAGGACCTTGTGAAGCATCGAGTTATTCTTCACCCGAAACGCCATACTCAGACCATTATTCTACCGCTTATGCGTGAAACAGATGCTCTCAGCTATCTTACTAACAGTCCCTGGCACGGTTTGAACCACAAACTCCCTGAACCCTGGGCCTTTTGGCCCATCCAAAGGCAAGACAGTCTCACCTAGCCCAGAACACACACATGTTCACGTTCACCTGCCAGATTGCAGACCGTGCCTGAAGACTGGTGGGGTAAATGGGGTTCAACAGTTGAGATGCATGGCGTGATCGGATTAATATCTAAGGTTTGATATCAGTTAAGGTTAGTGTATCATTGCTAAACTAGCTTTTAGGTCTGCCTCCTAACATCTAGGCGTGCGAGCGAACAGCTAAGTAGGCTCCGTCCAGGTGGGCAAGTTTAGGGGTCAGAAAGGTATGCTGGATCATTAGATGGCAGGTCCGATTTTTCAGCGCAGTCATCGTATTCCTCACCAGGCGTCCACGCTGCTGGCTCTTTCGCATCGTAGTGCAAACCCCTGACCGGAACGTATCCATATGCTACGGCCGGGTATACAACGCAGAGAGGGAAAATGCCAAGGGCAATCATCAAACCGTCGCAAACCATGAAGTATCTCTCGGTTCGAATGATCCTCCCAGTCCAGCCCCCTGCGAGTTCGGCAATTCGATAGATCGACCGGATTAATAAAAAAAGCAACGAGATGCAAACAGCCGGAAACCAGTACTTAAACAGCGGCCTTCGGCGGTTAGGCTCGAACCTAGGGTTCCAGTTCCTGGCTTTGTCTTTTTCGGTGAGGATGCGATAGTATACGAAGAGATAGATGAGGATGAATGTCGACAGTATCGCCACCTGTAGAGCGATACCAGCCAGCATCACCCAGCCGCCGGTCGCTGGTCCCTTTGGGGTGTTCAGATCCGCGTCAGCGGTGCCGCCTCCAGCGGCTTGAACGATAAGACATACGACATCACAGGTCGTGAAGATGGCCGAGTAGATCATTGGTTTCATTAGGGAGTAGTGCTCGCCGTAAACGGTTACTGCCTTAGCCAGCTGGTAGTACAGACCTGCTGCCATGAATGCTGGAGCGATAATTAGGCATACGAGCTGCATTTCGAACATAGGCATGGAGTCGGGATACTTATGGGAGATGGCCCGGGCGATGTACCCTGCACACTCCAGGCCCGTGGTGATTCCCCAGGTCACGAACATCCACCAATCGCGGGTCCAAATACCGAGGCACACCTGGATGATGGCATAGACACCGAATATGACAGCAGCTACAATGTTGACCGGAAGATTCGGGACATACCCATAGTTGGATTCAAAGTGATGGTGATGGTGTGGCGTACTCATTGCACTGCTGCTGGTCTAGTGAGTCAAGACCAAGCAGATCGGGTTACGGATTGGACCTCCTTGTCCACGAGTCTCAATCTGCCTGATTCACACGAACTAGCTTATTTTTCTGGGGTGCCTTTATGATGAAAGCTGTCCGAAAAAACTTAACTGCCAAGGTGAAAGCTACCAATGGGAAAAATGGGGCGGCCCTACCGCTGACCATAGGCCCTAACCTGTTTTTACCGGCAGATGCCGATGCCGTTAAATGGTCATTTGACGCATGATTACAGACGACTTACGTCTAGTGCCTTATTTTCGAGCCGTGAGGGATTGCCGCGCCGGTGTTTTGGCCCAAGATGGAAGTGTGTTGACAGCAGAGTGCATACTGCGCGAAGAACACGGAGTGGTATCCTCTGAGATGAGTGTAAATCGTGAGAACCGTGTGCAAGCGGTTCAATCTGTAGCGGACACAAATAATGCGTACTTGGAGCTCGAATCGAAACGCAAAGCCCTGCTTGCAAGCTACGCGGCGCTGCGAGATCAGATGCGAGCTGCCAATACCCGGGCCGAGAAGGCGTGTATTGAGGCAGACTGCTGGCAGGAGTCGATGCGTGCCCTAGAGCATCTGCTGCCTGTAGCGCACACATATATGCTGTCGAGCGTGTACAACGTCGAAAGTCACCGCATGCGCCTGGATATATCTGACTCTGCAGCCTCGGCAAAGCCGAGGAGTCGTAAGGACGCATCAAACGAGCAGTAGTCGCATCGAGTGTTGCCAATGGTGGACCTGAGACCCACCGAAGCCCCGGGCTGGACGTGCAACCAGAGGACTGCGCCTCGCACAATCCACAAGGGCACCAATTGCCGCTTAAACGGTCCATTCATTCTCCACGGTCTCTCCGGTTTTGCAATCGGGATTAAGTGGGGGCTTCACATGAATTTTAATGTGACTCGCTCCATGCCGGCCCTGATTATCCACGCTCTCTATGTAGGTCGATACCATTTTTACTAAATTATTTATCTAAATTTACACCCCGCGAAGATTAGAATGCTGCTATCAAAGGCTGGAACGGGCCTCGATGTGTAATTATGTGCCCGTTTTTGGCTGGTGGCGCCAATCACAAGCGCCACTGCCTGTTTTTCTGTCCATCCCGTTCCTCACTGCAACTCTCTTTCAGGGGGCGCCTGTGTGAATTTCTAAGAGCCTCGGCAGGCCTAACCCTGCTCACTTTCCTTCTGTCCGTATCCCGCTGATCTTTTGTTCGTGTGGTTGAAGATTCGGTGAACTTGAAAGATGCGCAAGGTGCAGTTGTTCGTGGGGTCGAGCCACCCAGAACTTGGCAATCTGATCTGCCAGCGTCTCGACGTTGAGCCTGCACCGTGCAAAATCTCGAAGTTCTCTAATGGTGAGACTGGGTGCGACATCGGCGTGAGCGTCCGCGACACCCACGCCATCATTATTATTGGAAGCGCCAATCATATCAACGATGTCATAATGGAGCTTCTCATACTAGTGAGTGGCTGCCGGGGTGGGTCCGCATCGCGAATCACATGCGTCATTCCTATGTTCCCGTACTCGAAGCAGAGCAAGATGAAGAAGCACCGTGGAGCTATAACAGCCCGCATGCTTGCGAATCTCCTCGTGAAGGCGGGCGCAGACCACGTAATAACGATGGATCTGCATGCTTCGCAAATGCAGGGCTTCTTCTCTGTGCCTGTGGATAATTTGAGCTCCGGACCCACCCTAGCACGCTGGATCCGCGAGAACGTCCCTAATTACGAGGACGCTGTGATAGTATCAAAGAACCCGGGAGGCACAAAGCGTGTGACTGCACTAGCAGATGCATTGAAGGTGAACTTTGCCATGATCCATACTGACCGACGCCGCCGGAAGTTCTCGGCGATTAGCGACATGTATCCGGAATCCCAGCTCGTCCATTTTGACGAAGAGAGCGGAACCACAAACAAAGAGTCGGATTCGGCTGGCGATGACTCGTCCTCTTCAGGAATGGGAAACATCCATATCGCTCGCGTACTCAAGGGTCACGTTGTTAAGGCAGATGGCGATGAGGAGGCGGCTCTTGTTGAAGAGCAGCTTTCCGCGACCGAGCCTCAAGACCCGCAGAGAGTTGACTCTATTGCTCATGAGTCTACAGTAGAGTCTGCGGTTGAAGACGCGGACGACGAGGAGGTGGACTATTCCAAGGAGCAGGTCATCGCGCTGGTGGGCGATGTTCGCGGCAGGACAGCTATTCTACTTGATGATATGATCGACCGCCCTGATTCTTTCATTGCCGCCGCTGAGCACTGTACGCTTAGTTGTGGTGCGAAGAAGGTCATAGTTATTGCGACCCACGGAATGTTCAGCGCTGGGTCCCTGCAAGCGCTGGATGCCTCCCCCCACATTAACCAGATCGTGGTCACGAACACTTATCCTATCTATGAGTCTTCTCCGAAACTCACGGTGATTGATATCTCCAACATTCTTGCCGAATGCGTTCGCAGGAACCACAACGGCGAATCCATATCTACTCTGTTTGAACAACTTGCGGTCATATAAACAGGCGTCACCGCATTTATAAGAACAAAAATAAATAAATCACATACACATATACACACACATATACATATACTTATGTGAATGGCCACACGACCCTGCAGCGTATTGCACCTGGGGAATCATAAATGTCTATCTAACTTAGGCCTTCACCCCAGCCTTTTTCGGCATGGTAATCTTTACAGGGAGGAATCCGTGATTGGGAATTGAGACACGATCAAATTTGGACTGCAAATGCTCAACCATGTCATTCAGGTCCATGTAGTGCGTCAGGCTTTGCCTGGGTACACATGAAATGCAGTGCTTCGAGTCAAGCTGTACATCCAGGGGAGACAACGAGTTGCAACCTGGAGAGATGGTAATCCGTACCTGGTGTTTTGTAATGGGCTTACCAGTGGCCTCATCGCGAGACTGACATTCATACATTTCAAAGATGATTTGAGCAAGATAATCAAGCTCAGGAAGCTCATTACGCTTGATCTTCACCGGCAGTTCGCTGCCGAAAAGAACACCCAGCAGAGTATACATATGCGATTCCTTCGTGAAATAGAACGACGACCTTCCTTTTTCCGACTTCTGGTTATACAGTAGATCTTCAGACACCTTCCGCAAAAGTGGAACCGAGGTTAGCAGACCAATATCGAGTTTCTGGTCGTTGGTAATACCATACTCTTGAGGGCATACATAGTCAAATAAGATCTTTGACAGAAGATAGAGCTCTCGCAATCGTGCGTATTCTGGGCGATCGAAAAGAGTCATAGGTGCCTTGGCGAACTTGAACTTCCCGCTGTACTCCATTTCGTTCGGTATCTGGATGGGCATAGCTGGGTCAGGCGGAAGCATAGCAATTTCTTCAGGGAGTTCAAATACACGCTCAAGGAAAGACCGGTTATGCAATGCGTCATATTTAATAGTGTCATAGAGCTCGCTGATTTTTGAGGGGTCGACCTTTTCCACGCTCTCGAACTCATTATACAGTTTTTCCCACCTCTCACGGAACAACACTGGGTCCTCCGAGCAGCACCAGCGCTCCTGGAAGGACTCAACATTGTCATGCTTGAAATGCCAGTTCATTATCTGGCGGTGATACTGCATCAAGTCGACAACTCGGCTCAACACTACAAAAGGTTGCGGGACCTTTTCGGGCCAAGCAAACTGGGGCGGGGGACTCAGGCCTTTCCGCAGCATAAGCTTGAGGCGCTTCTTCACCTCATCCATAAGCGACTTTGCCGCGTTCGAGTCATCGAGGAGGCCCTCGGCAATGGTCAAATCGTAATTCCCACCCTTTAGCAGTGTATCGGCGAACATTTGAGCACTTGCGACGACTCGACGTTCGCTTGATGAGTAGAACTTGACATTCTCAAGCGACTTTGGATTCAGTAGCAAGGTGTCTTTTCGAGCTTGCTCCCCAAGGTCCTCAGACTGATACCGGGAAGAGTGCGTTGCTTCACCCCCCCATTTCACAATGACCTGCACCTTCTCGAGGGGAGCCTCACAGTCCTTGCCCTTGAAACCAGGCTTGATTTGAACCTTAGTACCGGGGAGATCGATTTTCTTCTCGAGAGCGTGCTTCAGCTGGTCCAGTTTCTGCAGGTCTTCAGCCTTGGTCTCAATTGCCTCATTAGTTATAGCAAGAACGCGCCGTAAATGTTCCTTATCACGAATGATCACTTCGACTCTATGTCCCTGCAGTAAGTCAAGAAACAGCTTGGATTTGAAACTGAACTTGAACTTTTGCTTCGGCGTGCGGTCGGCATGGCGAATTACAGCAATCTGGGCCTTTAGCTTCCATTGCTCCTCGGTTTCCGGAGCAGCAGCAAGGTGCCGCGACGGGTGATATGGAGACTTCTTTCCTGCGGCAATGAACATGTCGTGTAAGATCTGGGCACATTTCATGTAGTATCCAGCATTGTCTTTCACAAAGCTAAGACCGTTGACATCAATAACAAAGCTCTGGTCACCAACTCGCAGAAGATCAAACCCACAAATTGTCTGCTCAAACGCGCTGCTAATTGCTGCGGCCATGCGGCGCTCCTCAGTTGTGAGTTTCGTGACAAACCGAAGCTCCTTACCGTATGTATTGCGCCTCACAATTCCATCCACAACGGGGCTCTTCCGTGTCTCGGCATGGCAAAAGTTGGGCCCGACAGTATATGCTTTGACATCCTCAAAGTTGTCTGTGTCCATGAACTTCTCGTAGATGTAGGATCCTTCGGTACGAGGCTCAACGAGGTTCGCGTCATACTCACTCGATTTGTTGCCAACCTTTCGGAAAAGCCGCCTTCCTCCGCCTCCGCTTGCTTGCGGGTAGTACACATATACATTATGGTCCTCTCCGTCAACAGGTTTTTCAACAAATGGCTTCGTCAGTACCCTGCCATCTTCGAGCTCTAATGTGTCGTAGTCAAGCATTCGGAATTTTACCTCAGGCTCACGTTCTTGAATTATAACGCCATGGGCGGCGAGTTTGGCTTTAACTTCATCGTCTACCTTGGGTCCGCCATCACGAGAGATCACCAGCCGCTCCGGGGTCGGCACGTTTGCCGCCTCAAGGAGTCGTAGAACCAGCCGCCTGTCCCACAAAACCTTTTGCAGCTCCAAGTCATTCACCAAAAAGGGACGACGCAATTTTGTGTACTCAATTGCTTTCTGCAGAGGAAATCCTGTGCTAAAAAAACTAATCAGAAAATCGCAGTTCGGCCAGGACTCGATAGGTTCGTCGAGAATGACCTTATCGTTGAACATGATCAGCTCAAAATCGCCAGTTTGTAGAAGATTGTTTAAAATGGCACGACACGGCTTTGAGCGAGCCTTGTGCTCCATTGCACAGACGCCTAGCCGGCCGATCTTCTTTGATTGTGGCATGTTTGTTTGAAAGTGTGAGTAAGCGGTGTGGCGCATTTAACCTCCCCCTTTCCCTTCCCCACCTGCGAAGCCTTGAACTCATCCAACCTACGTCGCGAGCCTGTCAGTATTATATCATCGCGAACTCGCTCCCGACGACTACCGCGTGACATGCGTCGCAGATGAATGTGCCATGGAGGGAACATGCTGTGGTTTTAGAGCAATACAAGGAAACAATAAATTCGAAAAACACTGTTGGAGCTCTGAGGCTGGATGGATAGAATCAAGCTTGGGCCCATTATATATAATGCAATGGCTAGAATCGTGTTCTCACGTGTTGCGCTGTCTTCGGATAAAGAAAAAAAAATGGCAGCCTACAGTGGTGCCTCCATTGAGCTTTCGATTCATGAATTTATTTTAACTGAAGGTGAAGCTTCTTATCGCTCCTTGTGCAACACGCTGCAGCCCGGCTGCCATTGTTTTCTAATCCCTCAGTAGCCTGCCACAAACCTTAGATAATCTTTTTTGGAAAATATTCGATCCATGGACTCCACGATGAAACGCCAGAAAACTGGCTCAGGGGTTGCTCCTGCGGGCGTCCGCAAGTCCAGAGTTTTCAGTCCATTTCGTACCGTGGGGCTTGTTGCCAATTCTGTGCCGTGCGCGGTTACAAGCCTTGGTCAGACATACGTCGTAAGTACGGCGGTTGGTCGGTCGATCCAGATTTACGATGCTGCAAGCTTGCGGCTGATGTTCATGACGCAACCGCAAGCCCCATCTGATATAGATTGCATCTCTGCTCACTTTCACCACGTCTTTGCAGTTGCTGGAAATGTGCTACTTGTTTACCGTCGTGGTAAGCTCGAAGCGTCGGCGACCATTCCGAACAAAGCCGCGAGCCAAAAGGCATCGAGGATCGTGGTCTTCGGTGGGTATATCTGTGTGAGTATTTCCAATGCTGTCCACATCTACAAGTGGTCCTCAAAGACTTCCACCGCAGAATTCTACACGTCGCTGACACCCCCAACAGTACTCGGTAATGTCGTTGATATTTCTCATCCTCCGACATATGTGAACAAGCTGATAGTTGCGACACAGGCTTGCCTTGTCTTGTATAATGTCAAGACGGGAAAACTTCTGTACACCTTCAACGAGGTACCGCAAGGAATAACCCGTGTAGAAGCCAGCCCTACGGCCTTAGACATTGTCGCCGTTGTCTCAGAAGGCGGCGATATCGTATTCACGAACGTTCGTACCGGTAAGGACCACTTCACTCTGCGCACTGGTGAGCCGATCTCTAGTGTGAGCTTTCGCTCGGACCAGGGCTCCGCGTCTGCGCCGCTGCTAGGGGTCGGCACGGCTCATGGTGACGTTTTCTTCTATGACCTGGGTCTGCGCAGGCGCGTCCAGAGTCTTCGGGGGTTTGCAAAGCAGGATGCAAACATCGCCGCTGTCAGCTTCTTGCCAGGCCAATCAGTGTGTCTCGTAAGTGCTGCTGATAATACCTTGACGGAGTTGGTGTTTGACCCCCCAGTGACCGCTCAAAGCATTGGAGCACATAGAGCTAGGATTTTGCGCCGCCGCGGTGGGCATGCAGCCGCATCATCATGCCTTCTATTTGCGGATGATGAGGCCCATTTCCTCCTAAGCGGTTCTCTCGACCAGAGCTTATGGGCGTTCAGCTTGCGCAAGGACAGTCAGAGCCATGCGTTTGGTGGAATCAAAAATACCAATCTTTTGCCAATTATTGACATGAGCTATACCGCAGAGAAACAGGACCGATGGGACACGCTGATAACCGCCCACAAAGGCTCGGCAGATGCCCGTGTTTGGAGTGTTCAGCGCGGGGCTTTGGGCGCTAATGTCTTGCCCACACTAGACCGGTCTCTTTGCAGATCAGTGACAGTCTCTAATTGTGGGAACTTTGGTTTGGTGGGTTCTGCTAAAGGTGGTATTGCAGCGTATAATCTCCAGTCTGGGCTACTTCGTTACTCATGGCCTGCGGCCCACAGCTCTGCTATTAGCGGGATGACCCTGACACCCAATAATGCCGTGCTTATTTCTGCCTCGCTAGACGGTACTGTTAAGTTCCATACTTTCGGGCCGAAGTCAAGCGAGATCTCTGTGGTCAATCTAGAGCAGGGCGCTATAACTGGTATGCGTTTCCATGCTGGTTCCGGGCTTCTATGCGTGAGCACTGATAGCATGTGCTTGGTTTTAATTGACACAGCCACGCATAAGGTTGTTCGTGAGCTATGGGGTCATGGTAACAGGATCACGAGCTTCGACTTTGCACCGTCTGGTAGGTGGGTTATCAGCGCGTCGTTGGATTCTACAATTAGAACCTGGGATGTGCCCACTGGAGCCTGCATCGATGGAGTTAAAATCAAGAACCCAGCGACCGTTTTGCGCGTCAGTCCCAATGCTGAGTGGATGGCCACATCTCATGTCCAAGGAGTTGGTATCCAGCTTTGGGCGCTGAGGAGTCTGGCACCCGGGGCGAGCTTCCGTAGCATTGGCGAGGAGGATATTGTTGATCTCGATATGCCGACTGTCTCCGGTGAGTCGGGCGTCACAATGATTGAAGGCGCATTCGGGTCACCGGATATGGACAAGGTCGAAGTTGCATATGAAGATGCACCGGCTCTGCACAAGCAGCTTGCAGAGGGTATCATCACTTTGAGCGGTGAACCACGAAACAAATTTACTACGCTTGTCCATCTCGACGCCATCCGTGAGCGTAATAAACCTAAAGTCGGCGTTCAGAAGCCGCAGCGTGCACCATTCTATCTAGGCATGACAGGAGCTATCTCTGATGGCGCACCATCTGGAGATAACGGCAGAGATACGACTCCCGCGGTCGATGATGGTGGCGATATGTCTGCGCCCCGCGTGTCTGGTGGTGTCAGTGAGTTCACCAGGCTTCTGAATGTGGGTGAGCTTGACGCACTTGTTGCTCATCTCGCGTCCCTTGGACCGGCAGCCACGGATCTCGAGATTAGGTCCCTAGATGATACTGCCCCATATACGGAGATCGTGTCATTCCTCGATGCTATGACTCTGCAAGTGGAGAAGGGCACGCGATTTGAGCTTGTGCAGGCCTGGGTTGGCATGCTTCTGGATATTCACCGCGATGTGTTTGTTGGTGGAAGCTCTGCAGAGCTGCATGACTCTTTCCAGAGCTGGCTCCGCGCAGAGAAACAAGGTGTTTCCCATCTTCAGGAGCAGGTCCGATTCTGCTCGGGGGTTTTGAACTATTTGAAACAGATTTAATAGGACGAGACTCATGCCCGACAATATAAGATTCTTTATTTAGGAACTAAATGAGCGGAGCCTAAGACGGCTCACGACTCACTCAGCTCTATGCAAGCGTAATGGGCCATGGAACCATTGACAACACCAATGACAGCCTGGCCGAGACGTTTGTGACAGATCGGACACGCAGTGTTTAGTTGGACGTCATATCTGCGCTTTTTCAAATGCATCAGCTGAACGCTGTAATCCGTCAATGCAACCCGGGACAAGGCAGCATCTAAGCCCGAGCGTCGGAGTTGCTTCGCGGTTGACGAGGAGAAATTTGTGAAGAAACGCTGAAGATTGCCGATATGGGCGGAGTCAGGCAGCTTTTCTAGAACTTGTTCAAAAGTGAGATCTGATGCAGTGGAAGCGCTGTTTAAAAACGAAGCCATTTGCTTCGAATCAATGAGCTGGTCGAATAAATAGGAAGCTTGATTTGATTTCTCAGCCTCAGCTTGAGCCGCCTGCCAATCATCTAAATCGAGATAGAGGTTAATTGACTCGCGATGTTTACCGATGCGAGAAAGGAGAAGTGCTCTAGCCCTGGAAGGTAGCTTAACATCATCAAGGAGGACAGCTGCGCGATAGTGTGCAGGCTCAGTAGCCAGAAAGTCTAACAGGGCAGATTCGTCGGCAAGTTGGCTAGCGTGAGCTTCGTGGAGTTCAGGAGTTGAATCTCCATGAGCAATTCGGAATGCTGCGTAATGCAGGGCCTCCTCCGGCTGTTTTAAACCAGCTAAGAACTCAAAGACTGTCGCGGAATCGTAAGCATTTTCCTCATAAAAAAGCCTCTTTACAAGCTCTGGATGGCTTTCCAATACTGGTTTAGCAAATTCCACAATCAATCCCCAGTCTCGCGCATGTTCTAGGTACGAAGCAAGTCCCTCAGGAGGTTCCCGGTGGTCTTCGAGAAGTTGAAGAGCTTCCTGGTGGCTAGCGTGTGTGCCCATCCGTTTGAGAAAACCGACAAGCTCACGCCACTTGCCAGCCTCTAGCAACTCCCTTCTGACAACAACTGGGTCACACTTGTTCGGGGAGCGCAGAAGTGGACCTACCAATGGAGACTTTACTAGCATATAGCTCTCAAAAAGCAAAGTATCGACCCCCACATCCATGTCTGCTCCAGTGAGCCGTAACTTGCGACGTGTGTGAACGAGGTATACTATCAGAGGGTCCAAAGGATGACTTCTGCGGCGGCTTGTGCTTGTTGTGCTGCCGCTGAGAACAGACTGGCGAGAACTTTGAACCGACGCAGCACCACTTGTATCTAGCGTGGCAAACTTTTCAAGGAGGGGTTGCACCATTTCCGTGACAATACGTCTGTTTCGACCATCCTCATCGTCGTATTCTTCGATTCGTGTGAACAGCCGCATCGCCGACTCTAGATCTCCGCTCTCAAACAGATCGGTTGCGTACCGTTGTTCAACCTCCCTGATTCGCGGATCATTTTCGTGAAGGCCATGTGAGAGCTTGAAGGCGAGCGTAGCCGCCTCGCGGGTTTCAAGCTTTTCAACATCTTCTACAGATAACTCCGTGTGCAGCAGAGCCACCTGGGCATCGTTGGAAACAAGATTACCACCGATAAGTCTCCAAATACCATGTTCTCCGCTTGAGAGCTTCAGTTCGGCGAGGCTGGTCCCTGTGCTTGGGTTTAGCACCTGCAACGCATGAGGCATAGAGACAGCGAACAATGGGATGTTTGTAGGCTCGGAGATTGCGACAGAGGCACCAGTGATACGTGTTTTGTCAAGAATTGCAATTGATCGCGGACTCGTGTTGTCATGGGCCCCAGTAACACCAAGAATCTGAGCACCAGACGATCCAACCGCCAGGACTGCGTCACCAGAGGACGCTGTCGCTGTGATATGCGACAGACCAAGCCCAGGGTGAAAAAGGGCCACAGGAACAAAATGGCAGCCTTCGATATTGGCCCTCCACAGCTTCGCACGGCTGCCCGACCCCACAAACACCTCACCGTCTGCTGTCCACAACGCATTGATCACCTGTTTATCGGGGGTTGCGAGTAAGTAGCTGGCTCGAACTTTCATATCATGGTCGAAGTCGAAGATGCGGAGCTTGTAGCGTGATGCCACGACGAGACTCACGTTTCGACGCTGCGTACTCTCGAGGACGGAAACAAACTGGGCCGATCGGGAATCGACATTCAATATTTCGCGACGCGAAGTCAAGTCATGAACCGTACAGCGTGAATCGGCAATTACTGCAACTATATCCAAGCCCGGAAATGCACAGATACGGGTGACACGCCCGCGGCCGACGGTGAATTTCCGCTCGAGTGCGCCGTCATTCAGCGAGTACACATTCACGCTGCCCGACGGGAGACCTATTACCACCTTTGACTTTGTCCCTACCGCGCTCGTGGCATTGGATACCCGCGCAAACGGGGCCACTGTAAGGCTCATCCCCGGCACGTCGTCGTCGAGGATGCCTGCCCACTCACCGTACACTCGATGGCGGTGAAGTAATCAGTGAGGGTAGCAGTAGCCATACTCCCACACCACACGCATAGTACCCACAGCCACAGGCACAGCGCTCGCAAACTAGACGAGGACGAGCGAGCGTTTGCGTGGAGTTGGGCAATTGTAAATGGAACATGCGCTGGCGTCACTAGCCATCCATACGCACAGCCAAGCTGAGAGGGCAATTCGCGACGCGTCCAAGGCCCTAATCGCCCCAGTTGATGCCAAGGTCCGTGAGATAGCAGACTTTCGGGATCAGGTCCATGTGCAGACTAAAAAGCTCTCTGAACTTACTGATGCCTGCGAGACGCACGTTCGCCGCCTCAATCGGGCCACAGCTTCCGGGTCTGAAGGGTCCACTCTCCAAGAGCAAATGGAGGTTCTTCATCGCCGCATCCTCACCATTGAGGAGACAATTCGCATACGCGAGAGCCGTTCGAATCGATAAATATATGCTGGCCTGTAATGAGCCGTTTAATGAGCTTATGCAATAGATAAATCGGGACATATAAAGGAGCCTAGACAGGCGGATTGGGATAATGTAACCACACACACACGAATTTTCAGTGGTCAAATAAATAAAGAGAAACAATTATGTACCCTGTAATAAGGTGGGTAGCCTTGCACCTCAGTGGACGGCTCTACCTTGGAGGAACCGGCAGAATAGGAAGAGCACTGCTGCATCTATTCAGAGTCCGTAATTGAGATAACTGATGAGTGGTTCGAGCGGATGGGTCTCAACTCCGGACCCATATGGCTCTGTACGCGCTCCAGAGGGGGCATTGTTCTGCTAGACGCAGGCGACAGTGCCCGCGGGTGAGGCCGCTCCGAGAATTGCACGTGCGTTGTAGACGAGTGTGGAGAGTCTATAGTCACCGTTGGGAGATCATTGGCTTGGCCGTTACCGTTTAGAGAGTTGGGCCGGGAAGACAGGCGCGAGTTTGCCACGGACTGTGGGGCAGATGGCGGGCGGGACCCCGATCCAAACGAGGACAGAAGGTTCGCCGTCTCCATAGTGGCCTGGCTGCTGTTCGTAGATATGGACGCGGGTGACATTTTTCGCACGGTGACCATGGCTGTCGCATCTTCCTTCTCCTTGTTTCTTGCCCGGACTTCCTCGGCATCAGTGTCGCTCCATACATCATCGTCGGCAACGTCGGGCCAAGTGCCTTCGCCCACCCAGCCTGCTTTGACAATCTGAAGGATGTCGTCGAGATTCAGGGGGTGTTTAAGGGGCCTTGTCTGGTAGACCATCTTATCGTATACTGTGTAGAACTTGTCTGATGTCAGGTCTGAATCAAGGTGGTGCTTGGGTTGCTGGTACGCTGTCGGCGTCAGCCACCACTCACGCACACGGTTCCACTCGTCGAGTCCGACGTTCCATGTCGCCTCATCGCTGAGGTCAGTGCCCTCAGCCTTGAGCCGCTCCATTTCAACCAGCGAGTCCTGCGTGTTTGCCGACGTGAATCGCGGTGACACGGTCTGTACTTCACGGCCGAACTTCGGCGGCGGGTTGCAAAATTCGCAATCGACTAGCAGCCGCTGTACTGGAAGCGGGTCGCGCTTCGCCACTTTTATCGCTAAGCATCGCGACCGTTTCTCTTCTAACTCGCGCTCAGCTTCGTCCTCCTTCGACTCACGGTGAGCGCTACTAGAGAATACGGAGGACCGACGGCGGCGCCGCCGGGAAGTCCCAGATACAGCACTGGGACCAGATTGTTCGCTCTCACTCTCAGTGGCATTACGCGAATTGCCGGAGAAGGCTTGCTTGATCTTGGAGAACAGGCCCGCCTTCTCCTTGCGGCCACCCACGCTCACCCGAGAGTCCCGCGTGCTCGACTTCGTGAGCACAGAGCTACGAGTCGTGGGCTTGTATAGCGATGGCATCTCTGGCTGCTTCAGGAAAAAGCACCTAGTATCGCCGACTGGTTGTGGGTTCGTGTTGACGCCCCCACAGAATTCCACGCTTGCAGCTCAGTACGATACGGACAGGGTAAGGGCTCCAACCGGCACAATGCAAAAGTGAGGCTGCAGCCAGGTGATCACGGGGCTAGGGTCGCCACGCCGCCAGTATCGTGGCGTTGAGCGGAGATGAGGCATTAACCGCGCTCAGGCAACGGCTCGTGTACCAGCGTCTCAAAAGCTATTAGGGCGCGGCTTTTACCTGGCAGTACAAGCTGGACACTGCAAATGTCATTTCCTGGTCTGAATTGCCGAAGGAAGCAACCAAGTGCACAGAGGACGTAATTGGGCGAATCGTGGGACAGCGTGCTGCTGGCCCTTTTTTTCGGGAATGTCAATTCGTGATTTGTTCGAGCTTGACGTGTGACCGATCGTGCTTGGCTGCGTGGGCAACGGTGAAAACGCCTAAACTACCAGTGGGTGAATCGCACCTGCATCGCCTGCCCTAGTTTCTCGGCGCTAAGCTGAGAAGTGTAGGGTCCGTCTGTGCGCGCACATGCAGTCATACACCATAGCCACACACATCATGATAGCGACATCGGGCTGGGAGCTGTTTACGGATGGATCGGTCCGGCAGCCCGAGGATCATCGCAGCGGCAGGAGAAGTTGCATTAAATTGTGTGCTCAATTAAATAATATAATTACAGAGGTATGCCGGAAAACGCTTCCGGAGGACACTATCGTCATAGTCAGCGAGTGCCTGCCATTCCAACACCCGTACCCGTTTCCTGGTCAGTTAAGGGGCAGGGGAGGGTGCAGGCGGCTGAAATCTAAGCCTCTTGCGAAGCGGCTGAGCCAGCGAGAATAAACGGGTCATGCAGCAGAAGGGGGCTAAGGCAGTGGAGTATCTGCAAGAGCCGCTGGGTCGCTTGCATGGGCGCAGGACATCGCAGTGGTATCGCTTTACCAAGCCGGGCTTACGAGTCTGCGAACGCAATCTCTTCAGGTTTCCAGCTCCGTAGCTCATGTAGTTCCTTGAACCTTAGAAGCTGTAAGTCTTTCCTGGAATGCGCCGACCCAATTGGGGTGCGCTTTGGCGTGTCCAGCACCATGTAGCTGATGCCGTCATGGCGCGTGTGCCACGACCGCGAACTCAACCCGTGGCGGTACGAGCCGGCGTATCGCTTGAGCACGGGAAGAAGTAGAATTTGAACTGTAAGATCACTGTCCTCTTTTATTGGCAGGTGGCCCAGGTGGTGTAGCACTGCAACGAGGTCACTGTCGTCGGTGTAGACCTCAGTCCCCCACAACGCGCGTGCCTCTAGCACGTCGGTCGCGGGCTTCAGAAATGCATGGCCAACATGCACGGTAAGCACACAGTTGAAATGCAACTCGTGGCCTGCCGCAAGCAGCTTGCCTGGCTCATAGACGGTCGAGCCAACGATTCGTCGTTCGAACTGCGCAGCTTCCGCAAGAACGTCAGAATTGTCAACCGTGGATTCCGCTATTGGTAGCACCGCGTCAGCTCCATCGGCACTGCTAGACCTGTGTGAGTTGTGGTGGTGATGGCCAGGATGATTGTGATGATGGTGGTGCGACTCGTGCGCAGCGCCATTTGATGCCGCGTCCTCAGCGCCGTCAGCGTCACTTTTCGCCCGCTTCAGCGATTCATCTCCACTGCTTAGCTCTCGCTGGCGCTTTGTGCGCAGCTTCGCGAACGCGTCCTCGGCATGCAGCGGCAGGCGCTCGCCTCTCGCGGCAGCAGCTGCCCGCGCCGGCCCCTCAGCGGCCTCTTTCGAAGCCTCTGCGAGCTCCTGCATGGCCTCTGTCGATCCTGCTCGCGGATACGACGGCTCAGTGGCAGTCCGCATTGTTGTGAGTGCCACGGCCTCGGCGGAGTTCGACGTATCCATGTCACACGAGGAAGCTTGGAGTTCTGGTCTCGTCTCTGCTGCAGCCTACCCGTGCGGAGGCTTGCGTGGTAAGCGTCGACACCCTAGCCCTCACACCAAGCGGGAGTCACAATGGGCGCGCCCTCGGATGGGAACTCATGGCTGGGATAGGGAGCGAGAGAGCTACCCTTGGTTGGGTATCAGCTATATAGGAAAACGCGCTGTTTGTGCACACACAGTCCACATCCGCTCAGGATTCGGTTGGTTGTCGCTCTGACAGTGCTAGTCTATTACGGTGTGTCAGGAAGCTACGTTTGATCGCGTGACGCTTTCGCTGGTAGGACAAGAAAGAGTTGGCCTTGAAGCGATTTTTGCTGTGCGAGAGAATCGCGCGGCAGACTAGCAGAAGGACGATTTTGGTGTGGGTGCGTTGAGTGCTCACCACGATGTTTCTGGTACTGCTTGCGGCAGCCGTGATATTTATTTCGTATGCGCTCACTCGCGGTTTCCGCGTGAATGCGCGCCCGCTGATTGTGCTAGGTTCTGGAGGCCACACTGGTGAAATGCTTACAATTGCCTCGCGAATCCGCTGGTCGGAGGAGCCGCACTTCGTATATGGAGCTGGGGATACTTTAAGCGTCGAGAAGGCGCGTGGAGCCGGGTTCATGCTGGCAGGGTTCAGTGCCCTGCCTCGAGCGCGCCGCGTCGGCGAGTCGCTCCCATCGGCGCTTATCAGCAGCGTGAAGACCTTAGTCGTGGCACTGAGCCTGGTGTGGCGACTTGCCCCGAGCCTCATTCTATGCAATGGTCCAGGCACCGGGGTCATAGTCATTCTTGCGGCGCGGCTTCTCCGGCTTCGAACCCGAGTCATCTACGTGGAGAGTCTTGCTCGCGTGAAAACGCTTTCCCTATCTGGAAAATTGCTATATAACTTGCAGATGTGTGACCGCTTTATTGTGCAGTGGCCCGAGCTCGTGCGGCACTATCCTGGTGCTGAGCACGTAGGCCTCCTCGTTTGAAGTTGGGTCGCTGGCTATGAGGCGCTTGAGTGATGCGTTCAAAAGATCTAATATCACTAATGCGATACAATATTATATTATCATTCTTGGTCGGCGAGGTGGCATTACCGCGAAGCTCGCTTCCTGGCAACTCGAACTGCCAACCAAGACTCTATGGCTGGTAGTGCTTGCACTAATCGTGATGGGTGCACTAGAACTCGAGACTGTCGGCCGGCCGCTTCTCGGGTCGGTTGAGCTGCGCAACAAACTTACGGAACTGTGATAGATATGGCTCGAGCTGGCCTTTTCCAGCGGCAGCCCCGGACTTGTGTTCGGCGAGCAGCTCGCCAATGAGTGGAACGTTATCTGGGTCAAAATCGGCGTAGGTATCAATGCTTATGGGAACGCAAACTTTGCCCGTATCGGGATGCACACAGAACGGAGATTTCAGCAGGTGGTTTCGTTTTGTTGACACATTTGCGTCCAGTTTCGGGTACATGTACTCGAGAATGATGTCCTGCTTCGCTTCTAGCAGCGCCCGCGCATCAATTACATTTGCCAATGGCTTGGCAGCTTCGTCGATCTGTCGCCACTTGTCAATGCTCGGGCTTGGGGCCCCGCCCCACTTCTGTGCCAGCGCGTCGATAAGTTTGGGACCGGCGCGCTTGAGTCGGTTAAGCAACAGTGTAGTTTGTTTAGGCGTATACCATGGATCCTGCTGGATGAGAACGACGTGCTCGAACTTGTGCTTGCATATGTCAAAGCTTCGCTGCACCATCGGATGCCACGGCCGCTGGATGGTGATGTGGCCGTGGTCCATTTTGCGTGTAACAGCGAGGTAATTCACGAGCGCCGAGCGTTGCGCATCATCGAGGCTCCGCGCGCGAATGTCGCTCACCCAAGCGTGGATACCACGTCTTCCAGAGAACACCCAGAAGAAGTTCGAGTACCCGAAATCCTCGCGGAACGTCGCATTCATCACGTCGACCGCTACAGTAATGTACTGCCAGCACTTCACACAGACCTGTTTACCTTGACAACACGTCCGGTACTCGTCGTAATCAGTAAGGTCAATGTCGAATACAAGCTCTTTCGATAGTGGGCGATAGTTCTTCTCATCGATAAGTCGCTTGTCCTTTGGCTGGACATTGTAGACAGCGCCGATCTCGAATCTCTCCGGAGTAAGACTACGTACCTTATCCCTGAATCGCTCGGCGTCTGCAAACGACTGGTAGCGCAGATAGATTTCCTGGTCGCTGTTGTTGCGGATTGTGAAGGCGAACTCCCGATTTGTGAAGTCTTTGCCTGGAACGGGCGTGTGGTTCAGCCACTGGAACCACGTTCGGTACGGAAAAAACGTATTATAATACTCAGCGAGCTGTCCGTCCATCGTGGCGTCAACACGTCTGGTGTTGTCTTGTATGTATTATTGTCGCTGAAGACGCGAGCCCTGGGACGCGTCGTTTATTACTTGCATAATACAAATTGTAAGCGTTGGGTAGTAGGGCATGCTTTCCAGCGCATTCGACCCCAGGTTCTTCGGCTCGCAGCGTTGCACTGCCCATATATATATGTGTGTATATGTATATAGATAAGTTATGGTCACAAGGTCTCTGTTATGAATTGCTGCCGCTACTAAGTAGCCTGCTCCATCCACTAGGATCAGGGTAGGAGAACTTACGGGTGTCGGCACCTCAACAGACTATGTACAGTAGAACGAATGCTAGCCCCGTCTGCCAGCAACGTGAGTGCAGAGCTAGTACAGATCTGGCTGGCGCATGATCTCGCGCTCTTCGTTGCGGCCGACCTGACGAATCTTCTGCATCAATGGGCTCTTTTCCCAGTACTCTGGGGTCGGATTCGGCGCCTCGGGACTCTCAGTAACCCAGTAAAATATGTCCCAGTCATTCTCATTCATAAGCTTGTCGTACTCGTCTAGCTCCTCGCGAGTTAGGCTGGCGAGGTGCACCTGGGCAAACTTGCCGAGAATCACGCACGTCTCGAGGATGCCACGCTTGCGACTCTGCCACAGCAAGCGCGCACGCTTCTTCTCCGTCGGCTCATTCGGCCTTGTGATAGGCTCCAGCTTGACCTCCTCCATATCTTCTTGCAAGATGGCCTCCGCACCGCCACGCGCAGGTGCGCATGCATGCATTGTTCGAGCTTGAGCGTGCGTGAGGAAGTATGGGGATTTCACTCGCAGGATGGGGGCCTTTGAGGCTGGTTCAATGACTCTCGCGAGCTGTCTTAGGCCTGCGCGCATCATCGGTCTAATGTGTCCACTGAGGAGTTCGCACTAGTAACGCTCGGCTCAGACATGGAGCGGATTTTCTAGCTGGGCGTATGTAGTAGTCCACCGAGAAGCGGTCCTGGCCCAGCCATATCACGTTCCTATAACTACTCCCACCCAGATCACTTCCCCGGCCTCTCTCTCTCCTGATGAAAAAACCCTCAAACGCGCAGATGATGGACGCCAGGGCTAGGACATGGCACGAGCAGTGGGGCCAGCCCTACTATAGGCCATAGCCGCCGCGCGGTACTGCCGTGCATTGCCGGCGTTGTAGCTAGGCTCGCCTTACAATGCCGTTCCACCTCTCTACTTTTGCATGCGTCTAAACGCACAACCTGCTCGGCGCATGTAACGCTGGGAGACGACTACTGTAAGTAGTGCCATCGCGTTATATACACATCGGCCCGCATGTACCCCAGTCTTGGTATCGCAACTTTACTTTGCCTAGCCTTATCGCTTGGCATGCACGCGTAGTTTACATCGCTTTCCAGCGATAGCAGACGATTATGTACCTTAGCCCTTGCGTGCGCGGGATCAAGCCCGTGCAGGCATGATCCCATTAGAGCCGCATCCTAAGACATGCCACGCCTTGTGGCCTCAGGAAAGTTACTAAATCGATCTGAACCTGCCAATGTCTTATCTGCAAGAAGGTTGCGGATCATCATTACTTTCCCGCCTCAAGCACACGCCCAGGCAGTCGCGGTGCGTGCGCATCGTGATCACTTTGATTATTTCCCGCTGATTTCTCTGGTGCTCAAAACTCCCAGCGATATGCATGAAATTCAATGAACCTCATATTCGCTGGGGCTTGGGTGCGCACAGTTAAATTAGGACCGGTGCATAGACCCGTGCCCAAGCCAGCCACGCTGTGACTCTCGCGTTCGAAGCACCGATGGCGCAGGCAGCGTGTTAAAAGTTATCATCTCTACATCCACAAGGGCTAGCTGGCTATTTTTGCGCAGATCGACATAAAGCATACGTTTCTTCCGTCGCAAGGGTTGAATTAGTACTGCATGTCGGCGGCCGGCACGTTCGAGCCCCTTAAGGTGTCGCAGGACGGCGTCGCCCCACACCGCTCTGCCGCACCCTACCGTAGCCCAGACTCCATGCACTCCAGCGACCTCAAAGCTAACGCCGAAGAGTCGACGCTGCCGGATAGTATGAGCCAACGCAAAGATCGCCAGTCGTTCGCGATGTCCCAATATCGCCAGAGCGGGATCATCGAGATGGGCTCCGCCATACCGCTGGTGATATCAGGCGAGGAACCGCGCGAGATAGAGATTGAGCGCGTACAGGAGTCGATCATGAACATGGGTTCCATGCTGTCTGACATCACCGGCCACCGCAATGCGTTGCGTCGTGTCTCACAGAGCTCCCCGCGCCCTTTACCGCCGTCTCTCGACCCGCCTGCCAACAATGGAGAAGGTAGCGAGGGGGAGCACCTGCGTGCTCTTGGTGCCCCGTGGTCGCCCGGATCGCGCTCCACCATGCCTAGGGGCCCGCCGCCAAAAGTGCGTGCACCTCCGGTGCCTCCCATGCCATTTCAAGCCCCCCCACCTCTCAGGAGGCCAACACGGGCCCTGTCTACCGATGAAATTGATACGACGTACGCGACGGATGAATACAGCGACAGCTCCTCAAGCCCTGTGCAGGCACGCGGGCTCGAGGATATGAGTGCTGTGTACTACTCTGCTGCCCCTTCACCCTCCAAGATCAGGGATGATTCCATCCCGCCGCCTCTCCCGACGGCCTCGTCTAGCGTGGCCCCGCCGCCTCCATTGCTGCATGCCCCGGCATCGGAGCATCTCTCGAAGCTGCGACAGATTATCAGTGATGATGACGATATTTTTGAGGTCTCGCGCTTTTCATGGAACGAACCGTACATGCCCACAGACCCCTCAGAGGTTGTGGGTCCACTTACAGCCAAATCCAGCCATCCTGATCCAACACAAACAACTGACCATGGCCAGGGAGAACACACATCGGATCCAGTTGCTCCTAGAGAGCTAGGTCATCCAAATCGTGCGAGCAACAAAGTCGCGGGGCCTAGTGGCACGTCCTCCCTCTACGGATCATCAGGAGCTGGTGATACGTCCTCATCGAAGCTGCGAAATCGAAACCGTACCGCCTCTCACGAGCTTCCAAAGATACCAACAGAAGACAGAATGGATTCCTGGGATCAGGCAGGCACACCAGCACACGGCCGGCATGGCCATCATCGGCACGCCGCTTCGATGCCCGCAGAATATGGGCGCGTCTTGTCCACAGAGGCTAAGACTAAACACAAGCATAGACATCGCCGGTCTCAAATACCCGAGGAGCCGCCTCACTCGCACATCGTGGGGGCAAAAGGAGAAGAGGGAGACCAGAGTCAACATGGCGGGAACCAGCAGTCTGATCACCCAAAACGCAGTGCTTCACGCAGGCGTCGCAACTTCACGAAAAGATCGATAGCAAACATGCTCGCGAGCGATGGGCACAATTACGATATTAATGACATTGGCTTACCTGCCCCGGAGCGGCGGTTACTGGAGCAATTCATCGACTCGCTCAGCAAACTTAGCATAGAGGTCCAAATGGATGAAGGGAAGCGCACTGAAGGTCGCCGCAGACTAAATAATGCCCTTCGCGCCCTCGAAGGCTGGATATAATAGCCTTTAAATAATTTAATGAAGACTTCGTTTACATTCGCGCTGGTGTAAAGGAAGCGTCATGCCTTACAGCTTTTACTTCTGTGAGGCGCAGCTTCTGGCATTTTGCAGCAGATAATTCCATAGAGCTACCGTGACATTAGCAGAGCAGGCACTCGAGCTTTTCCCTCTAGGATCATATGCATCACTCGTTGCTATCATTTGCTGGTGCATCTACAGGAACTGCTACCGATGGTGGCTCTGAGTTACCTGACGCCTCTGTCTCAGGTTTTACTATTGCAGACTCAACACTAGCAGAATCCACGACAGGACTGCCAGTCTCGGTATCCAGGTCGGGTGCGGCTTCATCGTGACCATCCCCCGACAGACCCGCAGACTTTTCTTGACTTGAGAAATCCTTTTCCTTTCCGGCTAGTTCCGCGGTCTCCTCTTTAATATCATCCCTGAATGTAAATGTACCATCGCTGTATTGAATACGCCCGCCAAAATATTCATCCTCACTCATATCTACAGGACGTTTGTTCATGGGATGTTCAAGTCTCCATTCGAGCTTTTGCGCAAGTAGCTCGACCGTGTCATCACAGCCCCCGAGAAAGCTCACCTCGAAGGACAGATGTTTTGCGGCTGTTTTCGATACGTAAATCTGCGGAACGTCTCGCGGAACAACCTTAACAATCTCGCTCACGGGTGAGACTCTAAGGGAGGTACCCATGCACAGGAGCAAGTCACAGTTCTTTGCATCTCCCTCGTCAAATAGCATATGGTCGAATCGGGCTGGCAGGGCTTCACCGAAGAATGTGATGTCAGGCTTGATAACCCCAAAGCTTGGTGCTTCGAATGGGTCGTTGTCATCGTCGTCCGAGTTAGATGTCTGACGCTTATGCTTTTCCGCACGGACTGCACATTGAGGGCAACGCGGGATTTCTCCAGCGCGTATTTCCGAGAATAACGCCTCACCTTTAGGCACTGCGTAGCCGCAAGTCACACAGTGGGCAGAGCCGAAAGACCCGTGGCACTGGACCACCTTCTCTGGCTGGAGCCCTATGTAGTGCTCGAGATTGTCAATATTCTGTGTGTAGTTGCGCATCAGCTTGCCTTTGTCCTGGATGAGTTTGATGAATGCGTGGGTTGGTGTACCCGAGTGCAGTCCCTCTTCAGGAAGAATCTTAGCCGCAACTGAGTAGAATATGGCTGGGTCCTCGTGGAACGTCCGGATATCGAACACCTCTTGAGGGTCTGCGAGACCTAGATGCTCAAGCTGCGCATACAAGCCGTTGTCGCTGCGGAAATCCGGGATTCCTAGAGACGTTGAAATGCCAGCTCCCGTCACTACCATTATATTTTGCGCCTTTTCGATTGTCTCAGCGACGTCCGATAGTGTTCGTGGCCTCGGAAGCCGTTTGCGATGTGTTAACGTCCAGCGAATGGCTACTTGCAGCAGCATCTCAAACTGCGAGCGCGAGTAATCCGGACTCTCCACTACATCGATTGGAAGACGGAACCCAAGGGCGGCAATGAGCTCAGCGGGCGTGTATTCCGAGTTCTGGGGAAGCACGTATCTCGCCAAGAACAGAAGCGTACCTTCGTTAATGAGGAAACTCACCACTTCCGACGCGAATTCCTTGTCAACCTCCACGCGCGGTCGTCCATCGACATTATCGTCCAAATTGTAGCTCTCCATGAGTTCCTCAAAAAGCCTGTCCATTGCCGGGTCTATGACATCTGCGTCATCATCCTCTTCTTCGTCTTCTTCTTCGTCCGCATCGAGCAGCACGTCGCCGCGTCCGCTGTCCAACACGTCCCCTAATTCGCCAGCAAAATCTGCGGCTTCATCTACACTGTCATCGCTAGAGGCGTCGAGGAGCTCACCGGCTTCGTAAATTTCGTCCATTATAGCTAAACCATTCCTACCAGCTGGTGGTGATTCACCCAAGTCTTTTTTATTATTGTGCAGCTCTGCAGCGTCCGGCTCCGAGTTCATGACCGCTCCACGCGTAGCTCACGACTACTAATGAATATTTGTCAAGACCTGCGGCCGACTCAGCTGGGCAAGTTTCCAAGAGCTTCAAGATCTGAGAGGGTAACGAAAGGAAGCCTAAAGCCATGCATAAAATTGTGCCAATATGGGAACTATATTTGCCACCGCCACTAACAGAGAGCAGGCAATTCATTGCACTAGCCAACTCGATAGACGATCGGTGTTTGGGCGTTTAGCGGTGTTTAGCGGTGGTTTGTATAGTGATGCGTTTAGACGCAAAGTTTATGAATAAATAGGTCAAAGCAAGCGAAGTCAGGAAATTATATCATTGAAACTTAGCTCGTTTCATCGGCAAGGTAGCTTCGTTTGCCTTGTCAGTTGTATCCGATGCGCCTAGCCCCGCGAAGCGTGAGGAGAGCTTCCTCATGGGCTGGATACTTACGTCTCCACTTGCGGCATCGGATATGCCGAGTTGTCGGCGTATCCGTGCTGAGAACTCGTCAATTGGAACCTCCTCATAATCTTTCTCCGTGGGAGCGTCGGGAAGATCTCGCAATGCCTGTTCAAAAGTCTTGATCTCGCGCTCAAACCATTGAGGTGCAGAATCAAGCTTTGCTTGTTCTTGCAGGGCCTTTTTCTCACGCGCTGCATCTGCCCTTTCTGCGGGAGTCGTTGTTGCAAGCTCCTTCACGGTTTCTACCTGATTTGACTGTTTGTCGTTGGGCAGAGGCCGTTTCGATTTACCCGGCTTCAGCTTAAACGAGATACTCATTCTCGCCTACAAGGTCGACACAGAGAGTCCAGGCGATTATGCGAGCCTTTTAGTGACCCAACTACGCTAACAGTCACACCGGAGATCGGTTCTCTCTATTCTTACCTGAATGTATGCCTTCTCTCCATACGAGTGTTGTGTGGTAGGAGCTGCACGTGCTGACGTGACCCTCGGCTTCCGCTGCTCTCTCAAAGCGACGTGCGGTCCTACGGCTGAATCCTCTTGACTGCCGCCAAGCCCGACGTATTGGAGTTACGACTGAAACGCTTTATGACATGTTAACAATGGAACTACTTCTTCGACATAGCCGCAGGCGCGCTAATGGCCTGCTGAGGCCACCAAGATGTATCCGATTTGAAAGCACATCTCGTGCACCACGGCGAACTAATGAGGATGGGGCGCCGAAGAAACCAGCGCAGGTATCTTTGCTGGCCCGCACGCCTTGGCAGGAAAGACTCGCAAAGCTGGACGCACTGTTCATCACGGGGGTTTCTCGGTTTCATGAGATTACCGGCTACAATGAGATTGAGAAGATCAAGAAAGAACTGGTCACCCTCGAGGACGATGTGAAAGGTGCTCGAGACCTCGTCAAGCGCACTCGCGATTTGTATAATGAAAACCTTGCACTGCGTGCAAACTCTCAAAAGGAAATGAACGAACTGCTCATGCGTAAACAGATGTGGCAGGCCGCTGACCTCGAGAGATTTACCGAACTGTATAAGGATGACCACTTGATTCAGGCTGGCGTAGAAGAGTCGAAACAGCGATACGATAAAGCAGAGACTCAGCTAGAAGATCTTCAATTGCGGGTCGGCACGCTCATTGGCGCCCGATACCGCGAAGAACAATTATGGAGCGACAAGATCCGTCAGGCCTCAACATGGGGAACATGGGTTCTAATGGGTATTAACATTGTCCTTTTTATTGTAGTGCAGCTCATACTCGAGCCATGGAAACGACGACGACTAGTGAAAAGTTTCGAAGGAAAGGTCGACGAGGTGATCAGTCGACGTCTGGGTGCTACGATGCCTGCAGCTTCCCCAGATCCCGGAGCAGAGCAGTCACCCAGTGCAGCAGAAGACGCAGACTTGCAAGGCTCTGGTGAGACTAGGGCAGGCAACAGCACAGCTTATTCATGGAGTACTTTGTGGTACCGGCTGCAACAGCCAAGTATAGTCCTGCGGCCTGTCGAGGCGGCGTCCCTGACCCTGTGTGGTGTGGTAGTGGCGTGCGCGTCGCTGCTGGTACTCGGCACACACACGTGACAATGATACGCTAGCGCGTTCCCTAGCTCGCCGTACCCTCCATGGTCGCTACCCAGCACTCTATTTACGTGATGCGGTCGCAGAACGCCCAGTGGAGAAGAGGCTGCTTTCTAAGAATTATCTATTTTGAACATAGCTCGAGCGTGTGGCCCGCGGACTTAAAAAGACCCGAGACTTCGCGACGCCCGCTTCTCACCCAGTTTCCGCAGTAGAGATGGCGCCGAAGAAGAATCTCCCCCGCGTCAGCTACCTGCGTCCTAAGACAATGAGCGTTGTTGAGGAAGGCAATAGCACGGCTACTTGTCTCCCCGTGCTCATCAATATGCTGAATTGTTGGGCATCCTACACAGAGGGCGCTCCGCAGTGCGAGCGGTTTGTTACCGACTTGAAGGCTTGTATGGCGAAAGGACGCGGTGGAAAACCGAAGCGTGAGTGGCACGACTTCACGAAATACCTCGCACGAATCAACCCCCCACCGCATGACTGAAAACCGACACTCGTACTGGCGCGCTGTGCTGGATTCAATACTTCCTCTTCGGAGAGTAATAAGCTGTACATAAATTTTAGCATGACACCAAATATCGCTGAAGGAACAAAGGCAGATTTCGCGCTGATCCGCCGGACAAGCGGTGTGCCTAACCTAGTGGAGCGTGGAAATCACGCTCATGGGCTGGGTCAAGTCACGTATTACATGTTTGCGTCTGACTCGCCAGTCGCATTTTCTCGTGCATTTCTGGCCCCGCATGGTGTTTTGAGCCCGTGCGCCGAGGGCAGGCGCATGTATGTGGCGCAGAAAACAAAAAGCTTATGATAATGTGTGAGAGTGTGTTGCCCTAGAAGCGCATGATGACTATATATAGGTTTGATTAACTTGCAGCCGCGGAGGCATCTACCGATGAGACTGTTTCGACCTAAACTAAGATAAAACCCGACCTACATAATTGCTTCTCGTAGATCGAACTTTATCCCGCGGCTGCGCTGAAGTGGGAGACTGACACTAATGCCACGAAAACGACCGCGCTCCTTGATCCGCACGCGTCCTTGGTAAGCACGCCTCTTCTCCCTTTCTCACCACCCAAGACACCACACTCCGGGTTCAGCTCGACTTGTCTCCTCACTTTTAGCCGCCAAACATCTCGATCAGGGGCGCTAGACATGAGCGGCAATGCGAGCGACGATGTGCGGCGCATGATTCGGCGCGAGACCGAAATCATAGAGGGCCTTCGTCGCATGCGCGCGTCGGCGCGCAACAAGACAGTCCGAAGCCAGTGCGACTCGCAGATTAGCGAGGCCTCGCGTAACGTTGCATACCTCCAGGCCCGTCTTGACCAGCTGACGCTACAGCGCAATCAGGCTGCGGATGGTACGGCAGGGAGTAAAGACGACGCCGTTGCCCCCATAAGCGCCACGGCTGGAGCCACTACTGCCTCTACGAAGGACGATGGTAAGGTTGCGCGGCTCGACCTGTTCAGATGGGACCAGCATGTGAAGCCCCATACGATGGGTCCGCGCATTCAGCTCATGCTGCAGCAGCTCGAGTATAAGCTGAGTATCGAGGAGCAGTACGAGAAGGGAACTCGCAAGCTGATTCACCTCTACCGCCAGACGGGTGATCGACGTTCTCAAAATGAGGCCTCTGAAAATCTCGCGGAGTCCACGGCGAAGATGGCGCTTCTCAAGCGATCCAAGAAACGATATTCCGATATGAACCTCGCGGCCGTGATCGGCGATACCGACGATAATCAGCTTCTAATGGAGAACGTGCCAACAATGCGCCGACCATTAACTGGTGTCCTGCATGTGTTTGTGAAAGCGGTCGAGGAAGTGGATCATACCATTTCTTGGACGGATCAGGTCGATATGTGGATTACAATGAAGGTGGAAAATAACAGCGCCGCAGTTGCACGCACGCGCACTTCAAGGACCTCTACCTTTAACGAAAACTTTAGCATCCCTGTCGATAATGGCAACGAGATTGAGTTCGCTGTATATGATCGGCCGATTTCATCAGAGCAGGCCACTCCTGTGGCTCTGATGTGGCTGCGTATCAATGATATTGCAGAGGCGATCCGTCAAAAGCGAGTCGAGCGTGAGCTCAAGGAAACTGGATGGGCAAATGCAGCCACTGTACAGCGGTTGGCTTCCCAGACGTCTTCAGACCCTTCCCTCGGTGCGACTCAACCTAGCACTGGCCAGAGGAGTGCCGTACCCTCTAAATCCGGTCCTAGTGCTGCAGGAGGGCCAGGTGCCGGAAATGGTGCCAGTGGAAACGCCAGCCGGTCTGGCGCGTCTACCCCATCCCCAGTAGCTGGTGTTGTCGAGGGCTGGTTCACGCTGGAACCGGCTGGGCGCATATATTTGCGCTTAGGATTCGACAAGACGGGTACCAATCCTCGCAAAAGACAACGAATTTACGAGGGAACCAATGACCTTGCACGCCTTGGTCGTCACAATGCGATTCGCAAGCGGGAGGAAACACAGCAGGTTCATGGCCACGAGTTTGTGCATCATCAGGCTTACAACATTGTGAGATGCTCCGTTTGCGGAGATTTCTCGACGTCCTATATTCAATGCCAAGAGTGTCAATTGACGTGTGATCGTAAGTGCTTCTCTAAAATCGTGACGAAGTGCACTGCGCTGATGTCCCAGGACCCTGATGAAGAGTTGAACCACCGGATTCCGCACCACTTTGAGCCTACAACGAACATGAAGGCAACTTGGTGCGCGCAATGCGGGTTTATTTTACCTCTCGCTAGTCGAAAGAACGTTAGAAAGTGCACAGAGTGCGGAATCATCGTGCATGCAAGCTGTGCTGGATACGTTCCCCACCTTTGTGGAATGTCCATGGAGACTGCGGCCCAGGTTGTCAATGAGATCAACTCAACGAGAATTCGCCAGGCGACGAAAGCGGCTGCTGCCACGCTTTCTCAACAGCCCCCTTTGCATCCATCACACCCGCATCAAAAGAATCACGGTCCAGCAGCCCACGGCCACGCGCATGGTCACTCACATACGAAGTCGTCTATTGAATCTGAGGTTAGGCAAAGCCCGGGCGGTATCCCAGCTTCAACTCCACAGCAAGCTCGTTATGGCCAGCTTCCGTACGGTTCATCTGGGGCTGGTGTACCGACGGGTCCTCCACCTCGCAAAACACCAATACGACGCAAGCAAGTACCAGGGTCTGTTCCAGATGCGATCGCTGCCATTGCAGATCCTGGGTCAGCCATCAATGCTGCACCATCCACGTCCTCTCTCAGTCATGATGCTCCTTTGCATAGCCTGGATTCATTGTCAAATACAACAACAAGTTCCAGCTCAAGAACTGCTGCTAGTAGCATTGCTGAAAAACAGCCTCAGGCATCGGCACCACCTGCATCCTATAATGCTGCGAAGCAAGGGCCTTGGCTGAACCCGGATAGGGTGAGCTCCGGGCTTCCTTCGGCTTCTAATGCTCTTGGTGCTGGTACCGATATACGCACTGATGGTGCTTGGCCTAAAGCTCCTGCTCCTGCTCAAACCGCGTCAAATGCTCCTGCAACAGCCCCCCCTCCGGTTCCCCAGGCCCCTTCGAAGACGACCGTTCCCGACTGGCAATCGACCAAAAATACTGCTGTTTCAGCTCCAAAGGGCTTTGACACGTCTAGCAAGAGGAACACGCTTGCTTATGGTTCTAATACGCAAACCCCAAGTGCCCAGGAGGCTGCCTCAGCACTACTCGCGCCATCAACGCGTCGTCGAAAGAAGGTCGGGCTTGATGACTTCTCCTTCTTGGCTGTTCTTGGTAAGGGAAATTTTGGCAAGGTCATGCTAGCCGAGTCGAAGCACACGGGCCACCTGTATGCTGTCAAGGTCTTGAAGAAGAATTTTATTATTGAGAACCGCGAAGTCGAGTCTACCCGAAGTGAGAAACGCGTGTTTCTTATCGCGAATCGCGAGCGCCATCCTTTCCTCATCAATCTATTTGCATGCTTCCAAACAGAAAATCGTATCTACTTCGTGATGGACTACGTTAGTGGTGGCGACCTCATGTTCCATATCCAGCAGAAGATGTTCAGTGCTAAACGGGCACAGTTCTATGCTGCTGAGGTCTTGTTGGCTCTGAAACATTTCCACGAAAACGATGTTATCTACCGTGACCTCAAGCTTGACAACATCCTGCTTAGCCTCGATGGCCATATCAAGGTGGCGGATTACGGCCTTTGCAAGGAAAACATGGGCTACGGTAAAACGACCGGAACTTTCTGTGGCACTCCCGAGTTCATTGCGCCAGAAATTCTTTTAGATCAGAAGTATGGACGAAGCGTTGACTGGTGGGCACTCGGTGTCTTAATGTACCAGATGCTTCTTGGGAAGTCGCCATTCCATGGTGATGATGAAGATGAGGTTTATGACGCGATTCTAAGTGATGAGCCCCTCTATCCGATTCACATGCCTCGCGATTCGGTATCGATTTTACAACAGCTTCTCACGCGTGACCCCTCCAAGCGTCTCGGATCTGGCCCATCTGATGCAGAGGAAATTATGGCGCATCCGTACTTCTCGGACATAAACTTCGACGATTTATTGGAGCTAAATGTGAAACCACCTTACAAGCCTGAAATCGACTCACCAACTGATGTTCGTTACTTTGAGAGTGACTTCACCTCGGAGATGCCTGCGCTGACTCCGATGAACAGCGTTCTGACCCCTGATATGCAGGAAGAGTTCCGAGGCTTCTCCTACAGCCTCGGAGACTCAATTTAGCGAAACAAAATTAATTTTTTTGCAGAATTTAATCCAACATCCATTTCACATGAGGTTTGTAAAGACTGTTACTCCATTGCATAATTTGTTGCCACGATTCTGCTTTGCCAAGATTGATCTGTTCAATCGCCTCTTTGCTCTCAGAAACGCTCTTGCATAAGGCTGCGAGTACTAGTGCCTGCGTAGTTGCAGGATCGAGGTTTGTAAACACGTTCGTAACCGCCTCGCAGCAGCGTATAATTTTCTTAACCTCTTCCAAGGATGCACTCTTGTCAGTATCTCGCAGGGCCCTTATTCTCTCCAGATAAGGCTCTAGTGCTGTGGCGCTGTATAGTATCTGCGCTGGCTTAGTCTTCATTCGCTTCGAAACCGTATGAGACGAAGAGTAGAGTGAATCTGAAGGAAGACTTACATATTTTATACAAAGGATAGAAAAGAAGTGAGACATACTAGCCTGCTGCCAATTAATAGAAATCGTCCAACAATTCATCTTTTCGTCTCTACCTGAGCTTATTCGGTAGTGGTATTCTTACATTCTTTTATCGGATTAACGACAAAGACGGAGCAGATCTCGGATAAACTGACTACAACAACATCGGCGGCAAGGTTGGTATCTCCGAAATATCCGAGCGTGGTGAGCAGATTCCGATGAAAAGTATGTGATAACTTAGGTGGATGTTCGTCGTTAAGCCTGCGTATTTACAATTAATCTTAGCCATTGACGTTGATGCACCCCGCATTCTAATCACTCACTACGTGCTCCGTGATGCTAGCCTATCCCTGAAAACGGATTGAACGGGAGAGAAGGAGGCCCGTATCACGGAATAGGGTAAATGTGCTAGCCCACGGTGTGATTCCCCAACCTTTGGGGACCTCGCCCTACCGCAGGATTGGGTTGTCAGGGTTGGGACCCCCAACTAACCGATCACGAGAGTATAGAAAACCGCCGGGATTTTTCTTTCCTACTTACCACCTTTCTTGAGCTCCTCGCATTTATAACAAAAATGAGTGCGACTGGAGTGACGAGTCCGGCATCAGCGGCGTCTTTGCGTCCGTTGACGCTCGAGCTCGGCGAAATTCAACATGTCGTGCTTGTTCCGGCAGGGCTTGTGGCTAGCACTACGGACCTGCGCGACCAGTTTGTAGCTGCAGAAGCGAAGGCGGATCCGCCTGTTGAGATCGAAACTTCCACGGAGCTTGTGGCTGCTTTCCTGGAGTTTCTTGTACAGCGGACGGACAATCATGCAGCAACAGATATCCTGCCCATTATTCTTCTTGAATTTGAGCGTTCATTCCTGGTTGCGAACGACGTACATACAATCGCGGCCGGTCTCAGCAATCCAGAAGCTGTTATCCGCGGATATCTCCAGGCGCGACAGGCTACTCAGCGCCCAATGAAATTGCATACGCACGGAATGGCGCCGGCATCGGGCCTTCTCCGGGCTGCCTCCGAACACAAAGCAAAGATCCATGTCATCTTCGGAGGTCAAGGAAATTCTGACGACTTCTTCGATGAGCTTCGTAGCATTGATCAAGTCTACGGATCATTGGTGAGGCCGTTAATTGCGGACTTGTCTGCGGTGCTGCAGAAACTGGTAGCGGCAAGCCCGGAGGCTCGGAAGGTATACAACGAGGGTCTTGATGTTCTTGAATGGCTGGATCGCCCCGAGTCCACCCCTACTCGTGAATATCTCATCACTGCGCCTGTTAGCGTGCCCCTAATTGGTGTGATTCAGCTAGCTCACTATCAAGTCGCCTGCAAGATGCTTGGCACAACGCCAGGTGAGCTTCGTGCCTTTCTCAGTGGCGCAACTGGACACTCTCAAGGTATCGTGACTGCCCTGGCCATCGCTCGCGCCGACTCATGGGCTGACTGGGCTGAGGAGGCACGTCGATGTGTAACCACGTTGTTTTATGTCGGTTACCGTAGCCAGCTCCAATTTCCCGTAACGGCGCTGGCGCCTAGCGTATTGCGCGATAGTGAGGAAAACGGCGAAGGTGTTCCTTCCCCTATGCTGGCGGTCCGCGAGCTGAGCCGTGACCAACTTCAGAAATATGTCGACCAGGCCAATAAGTTTCTACCCGCTGAGAAGCATGTGGCTGTCTCCCTCGTCAACGGACCTAGGTCATTCGTTGTCAGCGGACCTCCGATGAGCTTGTATGGCTTGAACAGGTTGCTGCGTGCGACTAAGGGTGACCCTGAGGCGAATGAAGGCCGTGTTCCTTATAGCCAGAGGAAGCTTCGAGTTGTTAACCGCTTCCTTCGTGTCACTGTGCCATTCCATTGTGCATCTCTGCGCCATGCGACTTCGGCCATCACGCACGACCTCAAGTCTCTTGAAACACCTGGAGATCTCAAAATACCAGTGTTTGACACTTACAACGGTCATCCGCTGCGTAATTCTGACGCTGAGAGCCGGGCTGTTGAGCTTATCACTGAGCTTCCTGTCATGTGGGAGAAAGCAACAAGTTTCAAGGGCACTCACATTCTTGAGTTTGGACCTGGAGGTGCTGCAGGATTGGCCCTCATGACGCAGCGAAACAAGGAGGGAACGGGCGAGCGCGTTATTGCGGCCGGAGAGGTCGTCGTACCCTCATCATCCGGTCTAGGCGCTAAAAATGAGCTCTTCGACCGTAATGAGACAGCGGTGAAATATGCCCCTGACTGGGATAGAGAGTTCTCACCAAAGCTTGTCCGCTGGGGTGATAAGCTGATAGTTGATACGAAGTTCTCGAGGCTCTTGGCACGGCCCCCTCTGATGGTTGCCGGCATGACGCCCTCTACTGTGCACCCAAGTGTAGTTGCATCCACTCTAAACTCAGGCTACCATATCGAGCTTGCTGGTGGTGGCTATTTCAGAGAGTCCGTACTTCGTGAAGCCTTCAGTGAGATTCAGAAGCTCACACCAGCAGGCATCACTATCAATGTCCTCTACGTGAATCCGGCAATGCTGCAGTGGTGCATTCCAATGATTGGTGAGATGCGTCGTAACGGCTTCCCGATTGATGGTCTTACTGTTGGTGCGGGTGTCCCGTCGATTGAAGTTGCGAACGAATACATCAGAGATCTCGGCTTGAAGCACATTTCATTCAAGCCTGGTACTGTTGAATCCATCAGACAAGCAGTTGCTATCGCTGCTGCTAATCCGACGTTCCCTGTTGTTATCCAGTGGACCGGTGGTCGGGGTGGTGGTCATCATTCCTTTGAGGACTTCCATGCACCGATTTTGCAGACGTATGGTCTTATTCGCAAGTACCCGAATATCGTACTGGTTGCTGGTTCTGGCTTCGGTGATGTCGATGGAACATATCCGTACCTTACTGGCGAATGGTCTAAGCGTTACGACTACCCGCCGATGCCGTTCGATGGTTTCTTGTTCGGAAGCCGTGTTATGGTTGCCAAGGAGTTCCTCACGGCGGATGCTGCGAAGGCGGCTATTGTTGCGGCACCGGGTTTACCAGACTCGGAATGGGAGAAGACTTACACCGCTAGAGGAGGTGGTGGTGTTATCACCGTCCTCAGCGAGATGGGTGAGCCAATCCACAAGCTTGCTACGCGTGGTGTGAAGCTTTGGAAAGAATTGGATAACACTGTTTTCAGTGTCCCGCGTGGTCCGAAGCGTATCGCTGCTCTGCTCGATCAGAAGGAAGAGCTCACTAAGCGTCTTAACGCGGATTTCCAGAAGCCTTGGTTTCCTACGACTAGCTCTGGTGATTGCGTCGACTTGGAAGACATGACATATGCTCAGATTCTGAGTCGCCTTGTTGAAACCATGTATGTCAGCTCTGAGAAGCGCTGGATCGATCGCAGTCTACGTGACATGACCGCTCGCTTTGTCCATCGTACTGAGGAGCGGCTTGCTTCTGGTGAGCGCCAGTCGGTTCTGCAGTGGAACAATCAGCTAGACGACCCACTGGCATTCATCGATCAATTTGTCGGTGTTTACCCACAATCTGAGACTCAAATTGTAACTGGCCACGATAAGGATTTCTTCCTCGAGCTGTGTCTCGAGCGCTCGCACAAGCCGGTTCCGTTTGTTCCTGCCCTGGATGAGAACTTTGAGTTCTGGTTCAAGAAGGATTCCCTTTGGCAGTCTGAGGATCTTGCTGCGGTTCCAGGTAATGACGTTGGGCGTACCTGTATCCTTCATGGCCCGGTGGCGGCTCAATTCAGCCATGAATCTGGTGAATCAGTTGGCAAGATTCTTGATGCCATCCATGAGGGCCACATTTCTCGCTTGCTCCGCGCAAAATATGAGAATAATGTGAACAACGTACCGGTTGTCGAAGCTTTGTCGCTTCCTATCCCGCAGCCGAGTGAGATTGAATATCACTTCAGTGGCGTTAAGGCGGACATTCGCGGTAACGAGGAGGTCTACTCTATTGGTTCTGTTCAAACTATACCTTCTGCCGATGAGTGGCTTGCTACTGTTGCTGGGCGCACCCAGAACTGGCGGTACGCATTGCTCCGAAGCCCTCAGATCGAGCAACAAGGTGCATCTGGAAGCCTCCACGTACACAATGCGCTTCGTCGCGTGTTCGCGCCGACGGCAAATGTCAAGGTTGTTGCCACGCCAACGTCCCTGAAGCTCACTGAGGACGGGAAGATTACTGTTGAAGCCGAGTGCACCAATGGTCGGGACATCCGTGTCATACTTTGGGAGCCCCGTACCGCATCTGGAAAGCCTGAATCTCTCGAACTTCGTTATGTGTACCGCCCGGATGTGCCCGGTGCTCTCCCCATCAAGGAAGAAATGGAGGGTCGTAACTTGCGCATCAAAAAGTTCTACTGGCGTATCTGGTTCGGTGATGAGCCGTATGCGCCGCCCCGGCTTAATGAGGAGTGGTCTGATAAGCCAGTCATCGTTGAGAGCCAGGCAATCAAGGATTTCGTTCACGCCGTCGGTAATAAGGGTGAGGCCCATGTCCATGGTGAGGTAGCTCCGATGGACTTTGCCATCGTTCTTGGATGGCGTGTTATAACTAAGGCTATTTTCCCTGAGGAGATCGATGGCGATTTGCTAAAGCTTGTTCACATGTCAAACAAGTTTGCCATGCGCCCCGGTGCGCAGCCACTCCGAAGCGGTGATGAGGTGACTGCTCGTGCCTCGATCAAGCGCGTCGCTATCACGCCAGCCGGCAAGATTGTCGAGGTAAAGGGTACTCTTTATACTCGTGGCCAGCCGGTAGTAGACGTTAGCACGCAATTCCTTTATCGCGGGAAATTTACTGACTACGGCACGACTTTTGATATTGTAGACGAGAAGCCGGTGGAGCTACGCATGGACTCTAACCGCGATGTAGCTGTTCTCTTTTCTAAGGAATGGTTCTATCCCGCCGAGGGGATTACCAACGACAGTCTCGTTGGTAAGACTTTGACCATCCGTACGGTATCGCGTGTTCGCCAGAAATCCGCTACCGTGTTCGATGAAATTCACACAACTGGTGTGGTCGAGTATGTCCTTCCGACAAAGGAAATAATCACCGTTGGCACTGTGGAGTACGAGGCCGGACAGTCTTATGGCAACCCTGTCGTTGACTTCTTGACCCGTAAGGGTGTGCAGATTGAGCAGCCGGTCAATTTTGATGAGGCAATTGTCCTTGGTGGTGGCGGCGACACCCTGTCTGCGCGTGCCCCAGCTTCGAATGAGCTCTATGCCCAGGTCTCTGGCGATTACAACCCTATCCATGTCTCGCGTGTATTCTCTCAGTACGCAGGTCTGCCAGGAACTATCACGCACGGTATGTACACTTCAGCCTGTGTTCGTGCTCAGGTCGAGATGTGGGCTGCCAGCAATGACGGCAAGCGTGTGCGTGCTTTCAGTTGCGATTTCGTTGGTATGGTCTTGCCGAACACTGAACTTCAGACGTCTATGGAGCACGTAGGCATGATCAATGGCCGTAAACTCGTCAATGTGAAGACCACAAATGGTGCTGGTGACCTTGTTCTTCAAGGCAGCGCTGAGGTCGAGCAGCCTACGACGACTTATGTGTTCACGGGCCAGGGCTCACAAGAGCAAGGCATGGGCATGGACCTCTACGAGTCGTCCGAGGTAGCCCGTGCCGTTTGGGACCGTGCTGACCGCCACTTCGTGAAAACATACGGCATCTCTATCCTTGACATTGTTCGCAACAATCCGCGCACTTTGACTGTCCACTTTGGTGGTGAAGCCGGTGCCGCGATTCGTGAGAACTATATGTCCATGATGTTCGAGACTCTTGGAGAGGATGGAGCGTTGAAGACTGAACCCATCTTCCCCACTATTACGAAGGATACTGCGTTTTATACGTATAACTCCCCCAATGGCGTTCTTTCTATGACGCAATTCACACAGCCCGCTCTTACTCTTATGGAGAAGGCTGCTTTCGAGGATATGAAGTCGAAGGGTCTCGTGGACTTGGATACCTCGCCGTTTGCAGGACACTCTCTTGGTGAGTATTCAGCTTTGACTGCTATGGCCGATGTTATGCCGGTCGAGTCGCTAGTAGATGTTGTGTTCTACCGCGGTATGACCATGCAGGTTGCTGTGCCGCGCGACTCGCAAGGTCGCTCGAACTATGGTATGTGTGCCGTCAACCCGAGCCGGATCAGCCTGAAGTTCAGTGATGCAAATCTCCGTAAGGTTGTTGACGGCGTTGCTAAGGAGACCGGCTGGTTACTCGAGATCGTAAACTTCAATGTTGCGAATCAACAGTATGTCACGGCCGGTGACCTCCGTGCCCTCGACACGCTTACAACGGTGTTGAACCTCCTCAAGATGAACAAGGTCAGCGATCTCAGCGTCGTGAGTGAGGAAGACGCAAAGGCGTTTATTGCCGAGGCAGCAAAACTCGCGCAGGCAAAGCCGCAGCCTATCACTCTCGTGCGCGGTATCGCCGTGATTCCTCTACCGGGAATTTCGGTGCCATTCCACTCGACTTATCTCCGGTCAGGTGTCAAGCCGTTCAAGAACTTCCTTACGAAACGTGTTGCGAAGAACGCCGTTAATCCGGCTGCATTGAAGGGCAAGTATATTCCTAACTTGACAGCGAAGCCGTTCGAGGTTACCAAGGAGTACTTCCAAGATGTGTACGACTTGACGGGTAGCCCTGAGTGCAAACGCATCATTGATAACTGGGACGAGATCACGAAGGAATAGAGCCACACGCTTCTCGTGATACTTGAAAACAGGATGCAAATAATCTATTCCATAAATACACATATACGATTCAGCCACATTGATACAGCATTATTATTGCAAGCCGATGCGGGAACAAAAGACGGTTGTTCTTTCGACAGCCTAGATTACAAGACGCTGCTCGATCAGACAAAAATCTTTGTCTTGATTGAGGGAAGGTCTAGTTCCTTTTAGAGCATGAGATAAATGGGGTAACTTTCCATTGCAAATTCTAAACTGTTTCGCCTCAATTGCCCTTCTTATGTATAGCTGTGTTGGTGAAAGCCGTGAACCAACGGTCTCGCTTGTTTGATGGCAGAGGCACAATCCTTGTGCCTTGCTTATACGCCTCAATATGCTCTTTGTCTAGCTTATTGTCGAGATCAAAGCTAGATAAGTCGTTGCCGATGTATATACTCTTCTGGACGGCAGAGGGTAGTTGGGATACCAAAGAAAATGGTCCATGTGGGACATACCAGAGGATATCATCTGTTGACTGGGGGTTCTGGTCTACAACGTCGACATCAAAATGGTGGAGTATTGCACGATCGGTCTCATCGAATGCAGGGTCCCATGCCGTTATGTTCTTTGTTTCCAGCCTTCTCGCCAGGAGTAGAAGTAATGCTAGCTGGAATCGAGGATTCACATACTCAGAAACTTTGCCGAGCGCTAAACACCTGATGCTTTTCACTGTATCACCTTCACAGATAGAGTCAAGCCTCTGCCAAACTTGCGATAGCCACTCAGAGTCGCGGAGCTCTTCTATCCTGCCATTCACAGCTTTAATACCATACTCTATATCGTCAATCATGGGTGTAACCCAATCTCTTTCATGTACCACTCTTCTCACTATTGTTGAGATGCCCTAACCTCGGCTCTATGAGATGGAGTTCTCACGCTTTCGTACAACAGCCTCAACACGGCGCCACGGCCAACGGGCTTCATGGACCCGAGTCCGTTATAACCGGTGGGGTGTTACTTTTGAAAGCCTGTGTTGATAATGCACATGATTCCGCCGGAAGAAAATGTCACTATATTGAAATGCATATACTTATAATAATCATCAACCATTTCATATCAAACTATCGTTCGAACTCGTCAGTGGCTCCATCACCCATAACTACCTATGTATATCAGGACTACCAAGCCTATCAGCGTCGCTAGTCCTCGTTTGGTAAGGAGAAAAAGGCTCGTCCCAATCATTGTGTCGACGCCTTGAGAAACCCACCTGGGCGGAGGCAGAACCCCCAGGCCCGTTGATGGAGCATTGCTGCTAGACGCCTTTGTCGGAGAAGTGATGGCGAGGAAGACCGGCCTATGGTCCGAGGTCCTCTGTATGTGTGAGTTGTACTCGTGGACCTTGACATCGGGCAGGTCGCGAAATAGGATTCGGTCGCACCAAGAGGGTTGTCTATTAATGTCGTAGTCTTCCGAGCCGAGGATGAACTTATAGGTGGGCTTGAAATGCACCGGCGCCTCTGAAAACCCAACAGCAGTGTTTCCAGCCTTCATTTCACGAGAAAGCTCGTCAGACTCAAACGAGCCGTCTAGAGCACGATAGTTAAGGTCGCCAAGCACGAAGATCTGGCCTGGTATGGACGAAACTCCAAATTGAGCCACCAACGTGGCAAAGTCGCGGTTGCGATCTGCGACTTTGCCTTCATTTGCAGCTAAGTGGGCTCCAATGAAAGAAATTTGCTCATTTTCGCCAAAAACAAGAGAAATTAGAGCCGCACCTTTGACGCTCGACCACGCCAGGCCGAAAGGAACACTTTTCTTGCGAACGGCATGCACATTGAGAGGCGAGAAAACCAGCAAAACGACGGCTCCAACATGCTCCTCGGCAACAAGAGGCCAGTCCTTAGGAACACTCGCCAAGAATGGCGCTGTCCACCTGTCGAGCGCATACAACGAGGCGGATAGCGTAGAAGCAACCTCTTGCAAGGCGAGAACAACGAAGTCCGGCTTTCCGGGAAAGGCCTTCAAGGCGTTCTGAACAATATCACGCGCGACATTCTCAGGCTGAAGCACTTTCGCGCAGTTAAACGACACTAGAACGCATCCAGCCATTATTACCAGGCACACGTGAACTTCGCAGACTCTGGGCTCGGGAAGACGAACACGACGATCAGCTGCAGCATGAGCCGCAATCCCTGATATACCGAGGCTTATCTTGAAGCGCGAGCTTGTCAACGCTGGCATCGATTTATAAGTTAAGTGTATACTTGAGTCGGATCACAATAAATTTATGGCGTCTGCGTTATATACATATGATATCATCTATCAGGCATATAAATCCCCTCCCCCACATAAATGAAGTTATCTCCAGTGGCATCTGCGCCAGTCTCTCTGCGGAGTCAAACATGTTACCTGGAAGAGTTGTAGATCCCAAACGACTTTCGCCAACCCTTCCTTGTCATATAGCCCGAACTGTTCCCATCAAAACTGAAAAGCGGGCGGCAAGGCTTCTGGAAGCCTGATGAACCGTTCGTTGATGACTGACGTGCCGCGTGCCACCCACGTCAGCCAGAGTGGCGGCCCCTGCCCTAGGAGTACTCGCCCCCGAGTTGCCGTCTTAACTAAGGTGCGCGCCCCCATTCCCAGCGGTCCACAAAACGTCCACTTACCTTGCTTTCCTACAACACACTCTCTTCGCTCATAAGCAGTTATAGAGGTTATGTCGCAGGAGGATAAGAAACCGGTTCTCCCCATTGGGGACCCAGCAGGAAACCCGCCTCCCGCGGATGGCGATGAGCTGGCCACTGCGATTTTGAAGCGCAAGAAGAAGGACAACGCCCTTGTTGTCGATGATGCCACCAATGACGATAACTCAGTCATTACTATGAGTCCGAACACGCTGGAGACGCTACAGCTCTTCCGTGGTGACACAGTTCTTGTGAAGGGTAAGAAGCGCCACGACACTGTTCTCATCGTTCTTGTCGACGAGGAGCTTGCGGACGGTGTGTGCCGTGTCAACCGCGTGGTTCGCAACAACTTGCGTGTACGCCTCGGAGATGTCGTCTCTGTTTATCCCTGCCCGGATATTAAGTATGCGTCGCGTATATTGTGTCTGCCGATCGCAGACACTGTTGAGGGCATCACCGGATCCCTGTTCGACGTTTTCCTCAAGCCATACTTTGTCGAAGCATATCGCCCAGTACGTAAGGGTGACCATTTCATTGCTCGCGGTGGTATGCGGCAGGTAGAGTTCAAGGTCGTCGCCGTAGAGCCGGAAGACTATGCTATCGTAGCGCAGGACACCATCATCCATTCAGATGGCGAGCCCATCAATCGTGAAGATGAAGAAGATAATCTTAATGATGTCGGTTATGAAGATATTGGTGGTGCTCGGAAGCAGCTTGCCCAAATTCGCGAACTTGTTGAGTTGCCCTTGCGTCATCCCCAACTGTTCAAGTCGATCGGGATTAAGCCTCCTCGTGGTGTATTGATGTACGGACCTCCAGGAACGGGCAAAACTCTGATCGCTCGTGCTGTGGCAAATGAGACAGGCGCGTTCTTCTTCTTGATTAATGGTCCCGAGATCATGTCTAAGATGGCCGGCGAGTCCGAGTCGAACCTACGAAAGGCATTTGAGCAAGCTGAGAAAAACGCTCCTTCAATCATTTTCATTGATGAGATTGATTCAATTGCTCCAAAACGTGACAAGACGAATGGCGAAGTCGAACGTCGCGTCGTTTCCCAATTGCTTACTCTAATGGATGGTATGCGCTCTCGTGCAAATATTGTCGTTATCGCTGCCACTAACCGCCCGAATTCAATCGATCCCGCGCTCCGCCGCTTTGGCCGCTTTGATCGCGAGGTCGACATTGGAATTCCGGATCCGGCTGGGCGCCTTGAGGTGCTGAAGATCCACACTAAGAATATGAAGCTTGCTCCGGACGTTGATCTCGAGCAGCTGGCGTCTGAGACGCATGGTTACGTTGGATCTGACATTGCTTCATTGTGCTCTGAAGCTGCGATGCAGCAGATCCGCGAAAAGATGGAGCTGATTGATCTTGATAGTGATGAGATCGATGCGGAAGTTCTTGATTCTTTGGGAGTTTCTATGGAGAACTTCCGTTACGCCCTTGGGGTTTCGAACCCGAGCGCCCTCAGGGAGACTGTTGTCGAATCGGTCAACGTCACTTGGGACGACGTTGGCGGTCTTGATAACATCAAGCAGGAGCTCAAGGAGACTGTTGAGTACCCTGTTTTGCATCCTGAGATGTATACCAAGTTCGGTCTTTCTCCGTCGCGAGGAGTCTTGTTCTTTGGCCCACCGGGTACTGGTAAGACGTTATTGGCGAAGGCTGTTGCCACTGAAGTTTCTGCCAACTTTATTAGTGTCAAGGGCCCTGAGCTTTTCTCAATGTGGGTAGGTGAGTCTGAATCGAACATTCGTGATATCTTCGATAAGGCCCGTGCCGCAGCGCCGTGCGTTGTATTCTTTGACGAGCTGGACTCGATCGCCAAGTCTAGAGGTGCATCTTTGGGCGACTCCGGCGGTGCTGACCGCGTCGTGAACCAGCTACTCACTGAAATGGATGGCATGAACGCGAAGAAGAACGTGTTCGTTATTGGTGCGACTAACCGTCCTGACCAGATCGATCCGGCGCTTCTGCGTCCTGGTCGTCTTGATCAACTTATCTATGTTCCGTTGCCTGATATTGAGGCTCGTCTCTCCATCCTTCGTGCACAGCTCCGCAAGACTCCTTTGGAGCCAGGCCTCGAGCTCGAGGAAATTGCAAAGAACACCCATGGTTTCTCAGGTGCAGATCTGTCCTTCATCGTACAGCGTGCGGCAAAGTTTGCCATCAAGGATTCTATTGACGCTCTTGTACGATCAGAGAAGGCAGAGGATCAGGAAGAGGGTATGCAGGAGGACGCGGTTCCGTATATCACTCGTGCCCACTTTGAGGAGGCCATGAAGTCAGCATCTCGCTCTGTGTCGGATGCAGACCTCCGCCGTTACGAGGCATATGCACAACAGATTCAACAATCCCGTGGTGTAGGCGGAAACTTCCGCTTCTCTGGCTCTAACGCTGAGGGTGGGTCTGCTCCGGCTGCCGACGTTGGCCCCGATGGTGCTGAGGATGACGATCTGTACTCGTAAAGTGATTTCAGCTGATGTATTGCTAAGTATCTAGTTTTCCTACTGCTCCGCATATATTTGTATTGGTCTCCTAGTTTCTCTTTTCTAATGAGAGGGGTTCTGCGATAAAGCGACGTCATCAAGGTCAACAGCGAGGATCTGAAGATAGGCCTGGAGATACTCTGACCATAGCTGCATATCCTCATTTCCTACATTGGTTGCGCTCACAAGTCCATTCAATTCGCGGAGCTGATCACAGAATTCATCCAAACAGGCGACCACGCGAGACATTCGCGCTTTGTGCAGCTCGCTACGGGGGTTTGTTGCGGCGAAAAACGATTCACCTATAGAGAATCGTCGCTCACGCATTCAGCTGCTGTCTGTACTCAGTGTGGTGGTGGGGACTCGCCGCCCAGTAGAGCGGCAACTAAATAAACAATAACGTAAACAAGAAGTTGAGTGTCGCTGCCCTGTACAGAAAATGATGAGTCCCTAAGATTTTAGCCATTGAAAACAAATCTCTACGGTTCTGAATTATCTACTAAATTAAGCCTTGCTTCTTCAAGTCTTCGTAGAGCTTCTCACTCATAACATTTCCTTCGTCGTCTTCCACCTCTCTTTCAGCATTTGTCTTACCCACGCTCGCTAGCTGAAGCGACTTTTGAAGCTCTTTAGCCTCAGAGATCGTTGCTATGCCTTTGAATGCATCAGAATAGACGATTCCTAGTTTTGCAAGCCCCATTATGTGGCGCTGATCCTGAAAATGCTTCTCGAAATTGCGTCTGCCAGAGAAGGCATTTGGCCCGCAAATTTCGCATCTGAATTTCGTTCCTAAACCTTGCAATTTATATAGCCAACGAGGAATTGGAGTACCATCCGGGCCCAGCAAAGCCTTCGGTGCTACTGATTCACTGAACACCTCATTCTCATCGCCTTCAGAGTCTGTGACCCAGTCGTCTTCTTCTGCCCTCTCTCGCTCCAAGGAGTCTATCTCGAGGAGACGTTCTTGAGCGGTTATACCTGCTTTTCGGTCAATATCAGCTATAGAGTTCTCAATGACATGACTGAGGCCATTCAGCAACGCCTCTATCTTAGCAGTTTCGTCTGGAACAACGGTGGCGACACTTTCCGCGGCACGTTTGTGTTTCTTTCCAGAGAGATGGGCGTTGAAAACTGCCTGGTTAGAGAATTCGCGTTGGCAAATGGTGCAGTACAACACGTGGGTGTCCTTACCAGCTTGGCTATTCGTCTTAGAAACGGTAGCACTGAGGCGTTCGAGGAGGTCACTAGCTGCGGTTTCTGTGCCAGGTCCGAAAGAGTAGGTACGATCATAAAATTGCTCAAGATACTCCCTCAGACGCTTGCCACTAGCAGGAGCCCACTTCTTCAGTTCTGCCAAATAATCACGATACGTGGATGGGGCTTGTGTGCCATGTGCAGCGATTAACTCATTGTAAAACGGCTCAAGATCTAGTATCTGTCCCCAGTTCTCTTTAACAGGATATTGTGTATCAAATTCCCGCAATAATCCTGAGGTGAAGCTACTCACTAGACGTCCTCTGCCTCTCTCCCCCGCTTTCAAGCGATATTGGCTCGCTGGTACCTCTGCTGGGAGGGTGTCATCAAACTCTTCAGCAAGCGCAAGGTCCGAGTCTAAATCTAAAGTTGACACTGTCTTTGAATCTTCCTCAAGTTTCTTGGACCAGGCATTTCGTAGCTCTGCATACCTGTTGACAAGCTTGGCAGCCTCCCAACGACGCAGTGCCCTATCTCGGGTCGAAAGTAGCCTCTTCTCATGTCTTAAGCGGGAAAATCTTTTTTTCGGAACCCATTGTGAAGACTTCTTTATCCTGTTAACTAGAGCTTCTTCAATTCCGCTCAGCTCCTCGAGAATCCGTCGACGCTCATCAATATTCATCTGTCAAGCGGAAAAGATTATGTAACCGTTGTCTATAAAATATTGGAGATCTTTGACTCTGGGCCTGCAGCAGCCACAGTGATAACGGACCATGACTTCTTTCGAACAATTGGGGGTTTCGAAGTGGCTATCTGAGTCCCTGTCAGCTATGGCGATATACAAGCCTTCAGAAATTCAACGTTCATGTATTCCCCCTATCTTAGCAGGGAAGGACTGCATAGGTGGTGCAAAAACTGGATCCGGTAAAACTATTGCATTCGCCGCGCCGATGCTCACTGAGTGGTCTAAAGATCCGTATGGTATCTGTGGCTTAGTTCTTACACCAACGCGTGAGCTTGCTTTTCAAATTGCAGAGCAGTTTCAAGCGATAGGGTCTAACATGAATATTCGCGTAGCTGTGGTTGTGGGTGGAACTGACATGGTCAAACAGAGCCTCGAGCTGCAGCGACGCCCTCATTTTGTCGTGGCAACTCCGGGACGTCTTGCTGACCATATTCGCAGTAGCGGAGATGATACCATCTGTGGACTGCGACGCGTAAAATATTTGGTTTTGGATGAGGCAGATCGTCTCCTTAGCAATAGTATCGCTCCTGATTTAGCTGCATGCATGGAGGTGCTTCCTGAAGCGTCACAACGTCAAACCCTTCTCTTCACAGCTACCATCACGGATGCAGTTCGATTATTACGCAAACGATCACCAGATGTTTACATTCATGAGGTTCCAGAGAATTCAATGGCGGTCCCATCAACTTTGGATCAGTTTTACACTTTGGTTCCATCTTATGTGAAGCAAGCATATTTGTACAGCATCCTTGCTCACGAAGATAATGGAGACAAAACGGCCATAGTGTTTGTTAATAGGACTCAGACAGCAGAGCATGTCAAGCGTACCCTACAGCTTCTCGAAGTCAAAACTGCTAGCCTTCACTCCCAGATGCCTCAACAAGAACGCTTCAATGCGCTTGGTAGATTTCGAGCCGGAGCAGCACGCGTTCTGGTGGCTACTGACGTAGCAAGCCGTGGTCTCGATATCCCCGAGGTTGCTCTTGTCATAAACTACGACATTCCTGCCGATGCAGATGATTACATTCATCGGGTGGGTCGTACCGCGCGTGCTGGTCGGCATGGCGAGTCTATTTCTCTGGTTAGTGAACGAGACGTTCAACGAGTTGAAGGCATCGAAGCGCGGACCAATACAAAGATGGAAGAGTACAAGCTTATCAGTGATAAGGTTGTTATTGATAGAGCTTTGAAGAAAGTCAGCGTTGCGAAGCGCCAAGCCGTGTTGGAAATGGACCGTGACCATTTTGGTGAAAGGAAGACAATCCTGCAAAAGAAAGCCAAGCGTGCATCTCATGCCCGTTAGCGCCGTTTAAATTATAAACTTTTCATAGTAGGGACCACGTTCTAAGCTGGTTACTCAAACACCTGCGCAGCATAACTTGGTGACACACCGTGGGAGAAAGTGTGGTAATATATATATCCTTAATAACCACATATTCTTCACAAAAGTTCCCAATATACTGGTTCTAGTGCTAAACAATGAAATGGGATACCTCGCAAGAGGAAATCCCTATTGCATTGGACTATTGCTGCCATGCCATCTATTAGAGGCAAAGGGTCTTATCACTCGTTTAGGTAGGAGCCCAATGCTCAGAACATCATCGAGAAGGATCCAAGGATATAGCTCAAGTGCCCAGGTGGACAGCACAGGAAGCCGTCAAGATATACTGGATATGGGAGCTCTTCTTAAGAGGAACCGAGCTATGGACGCATTAAAACTATGGCAAAAACGTCCTCCTGGCTCGAGTCCGGAATTGACAGAAATAGGGATTCGGACGATATGCGCATGCTTCCGTATGACTGAAGCTGAACAACTAGCAAATGCCCTCCCTTCTAAGTCACGGGTGAGTCCATTCTTTATTGAAGCTTATGCTAAACTCGGCCAAGAAACGAGAGTCAGCGAATGGCTGGCCATATTGCTCAACGATAAGCTGGCCTCCCGCTCTGTGTTTAACAGAGTACTACTAACGCTGGCCAAAGTTAAAATGTGGGCGCAAGTTCAAAGTGTGATGCGGTTTATGGGAGAATCAGGGGTGCCCATCGATCCTAAGCTTGCCTCAGCACTTGTGGCTGCATCTGGCGAAATGATTGGCTCGAAGGGAATTGCGGCCGTCCTCGCTCAAGATGGTAGTCTCATTAATATGCCAATGTTTAAGAGAGCACTTGGTACAGATATCCGTACTAGAGTTGATAGGCTTCTAGCCCGTGACGACGTAGTTGGAGCCATAAAGGTGGCCAGTGAGTACCGTGGTATACACATGCTATCAGTATGTTACAAGATTCTTCGATATTTGACTCCTTTGGCAAGCGCGAATGCTGAAGACTTTCGACTCTTAGTACAGCCGTTATTTGAGGCAGTCGTTTCTCCTCCGAGAGTAACTAGCGGTTACGTTCAATTCATCCTGCTCTATCTCAATGCAGTCAGAGACTATGGGGAACTATGGGATTTTGTTCGGCGTTATCAGCTTGTCTCAGAATTCGCTGATGTTGTAGATGGACCCTCGTCTTCAAATGATTACCTACTTTGGAAGATAATACGCCAGCATATCTCGACACGCCGGCAGCTTTCAATTACGTTTTCTTTGCGAGATTACGCTGTGGTGACCGCAACTCGTACTCCGTTGACCGTGCCAATTCTAAGAACCATCTTGCTGTCGTTGGAAGCGCAAGGAGACATACCGGCTTTGGTGACCCTATTGGAATTTAGCCACACAGTCGAAGGGTCACCTATCCCAGCGGAGTTTATTGCGCATATATTCCCTTCCTCACCTCTTGGACATGCTCCTGATAACTTGGAGCGATTAACCCAGCAAATCTGTGAAAAACATGGAATTACGTACCAGGCTGTGCGTATACAATCAGCCGAAATGAGACAAAAGCTATTAATGAATACAGTGTACTGATATACCTTATAATAAATAATACCTACATCTTCTTCTTCTGACGATCGATGTGTGCTCTCAGAAGTCGCTGCTTGTCGCGGAGACTCCTCTTGGCTTTTCCTTGCACGTCACGTTTGTGGATCATCATGAGGAAATTCTTCTTGCGCGCCTTCTGCTTATTGGTCGTTGAGTGTTCTTTCTCCAGGTGCTGCCTCTTACGCGACCTAAATTCGCGGTCCTCTCGGCCCTCCTTCACGTGTTGCAATCGCTCCTCCTTGTTTTGTTTATACTTAGGGACACCTGTAAGGTTCATTGCTTCTACAATCTCCTCATTGGATTGTCCCATTGCCTTACGCAAACCGTGCTCTGCCTTCAATTGGTCAAGCCTAGCAAAGTCAGCTGGCGTAAGCACCTCGGTAGCTGCCAGAGTCTGAAGCTCTTCAAGGGTCTTTGGCTTAGGCTCTTTCTCGCTCTTTTCCTTATCTTCCTCATCATCGCTATCGCTGATGCTGATGTCCTTGTCACCCTCAACGCTGATCCAACCTTCATCACTTATATCGCTGTCATCAGCGTCGCTGTCAACTTCCCAGTTCTTGTCCTGATCAACTTCTTCATCGGGGAGATTTGCTTCTTTCCAGCTTTGAAGAAGATCGAGGCCCTCGATTGTACCAGTCTCAGTTTCACCATACTTAAGTGGCTTTGTCTCACCGCTTCTGAGAGCCATAGTAGCCGTTTTGCCGCGTTCTTTTGCTGGGAGCATTGAGGGATCCTTCTCGCGGTATAGTTGGATGAGACTGCGTGCAGCCATCACGACAGGTTTTGCTTTCGATCCACGGTAAGTTACAAGGTCATGAAGCAAAGGTTCATCGATTGCCAGGGGCGCGCGGGAAACAATCTCGCGAATGGTATTGATACCAGCCGCTGCTACCTCTGCGGCAACACCATCACTGACAAATTCGTCTGCAACCTTGCGAACCACAGGATGGATGACATCGGGGGGAATGAGATCGTGACTAGCCTGGGCAGAAGCTGCCATAAACTGTGTAACATTCTGCTGCTTTGGCGTGAGGTAACGCAGCAGGAAAGAGTAAAGGCCTAAAACCGTAAGCTTGTGGGTGCCAACAAGTCGCGACACCAGGTTCAAGCAATCAATTTTTTGATCTAAGGTGAGCCTCACTACTCCACCGTTGCCTCCACTACTCGACTTTTGTAAATGGGTAGAGAAAAGCTTCTCGGCAAAACCTTGGGGGTCACGGAGGAGGTGGATGGCAGAGAAGTTGAGATGAGTCTGCTCTTTGCCACCGGCTTGCTTCTTTTTGAGAGCCTTAGTGGCACTTTCCATCTGAGCCTTCCGGCGTGAGCTTTTCTTGTTGAATTTCATCTTGTGTTGAATGGCAGCAATGTCTAGGTCAGAGTCGGAATCGGCGTTGAGCGACTCTTCTCGTTCTCTATCGGCGCCCAAGAAGAATTTGATGGCGGAGCTTGCCACTTTAGTATCGGGATGCACCGCGGCATTAGACATAATCTCAATGCTACGGCTGTCATCCCAAATACCACGACGCCACAATTCCCTGGTGATCTTGGTCGCCCACAGCCCGTTCGCCTCAGATTCTTCTAAGAGATTGAACAGAAGCGCCTGGAGCATACGATTTACTTTTTGGTTTTTCGCACCGTCATTCACGGATTTTACCGCTTGAATAATTGCAACGTATATCTGCGTGCGAAGCTGTTTCGACTCGGTCGACGTAAGTATAGGGAACAGTGTCTGCAAAAATTGGTCGTTATCAATAATCCCCTTATTGCGAAGCATTGCGATGCTATGTACGATCTTCTCTGCAACTTCTGCGTGGAGGCCTTCGTGATGCTCAGTGAGCAGGCGACATATTTCAGAGGGGAATTCACTCGTTTCTTTGGGGTAGCAAGAGCACATTTGAGTTATAAAGCCAACCAACTCCGCAAATTCTTCATAACCCGTGGGGGTACGTGGATTTTGGAAAAAGATGTCACGGAGCGACGCATAATGCTGTTGCTGCAGCTTGAATTCCTCCTCATAGGAACCAGGATCCCGCCGGATCAGGTTCTGAAGTAGTGCTATATTCGTCGGAAGTACCGCGGCTCTACTCCTTTTACCCATTGTAGCGAAGGTAGCTGTCAGTGAGAAGCTGTGGCACAAGTACTGGCAGCGGTCGACGACAAACCGTGAGAATATTATCTCATTTTTTTTTCAGGTTAAAGGTGCGTTAAACCTAAGTTATCAAAATACCCTTGCCCGTGGTTAAACAAATTAAGCTTGTCGCTGTTGTATATTTGGTCTAAGCTAATGCAATAAATATAGATAAAAATGGGTTATGTTAAATAATATGTGACAGAAAACAGCTTATTTAGAAAACAGCTCTTTTACTGCTGCGTAATTGATCTTCTTCGAATGCACCTTTTCCCTAAGCATGTTTGCGGCGTTGGCACCGGCGGTTGTTGCTTGCGAACGGCCCGCATCCTGCCTAGCGCGTGTCTTCCTACGCTTACGCTGCGGTTTTACAACACCATTTGCCAGATCAGCTTCGCGCCGCAGGCGCTTACGCTCTTGCTCTAGCAAGTATTCCTTGTTAATCGACATCCATACCATTGACTTCAGCTCAATCTCCTCTTCGTTGAGTAAAACAGATTCAATTTCATCATCGTCAACATCGCTCAGAGAGTCTGGCTCGTTCTGTCTCTCGGCCTCGATGCGACGAGCCTCTTGCTCGGAACGCCCTTGTTCGGCAAGAAGTCGCTCATTGCGTCTTCTCCTAAACTCGCGCAAGAACTTCTCAGCCGGACCGAGATCGTTTGATCCAAAGTTTCCCACTGCGCCGCCAACAACAGCGGAGAGTGCAGCCTCTTCAGCCTGGGTCTGGGATTGCTCTACGTCCGCATCGTCGGATTCAGATTCGTCGTCAACATCAACGGAGTCCACAGCATCAACTTCGGCAGAGATCTCCCGCTTCGTAGGCTTTGAAGAGGAGCGAATGCCATGCTTCTGCTCGCGCATTTCAGGAGGCTCCGCAGCTAGCCGCTCAGCTTCAGCAGTTAGCTCCGAGTCATTCAAGATATTATTTACGTCGTTCTTGAAAACAATTTCGGCTCCATCTTCTCTGTCAAGCTCCCTTGCTATGGCGACCATTTCCTCATCCAAATACGGATCAGCAGGGAAAGGCAGCGTACCGGTATCATCTTTGTATGCCGCTTCTGCACGCTCGAGTCGACCCTCCATACGTCCGGCGAGACGTTCTTGAATTTCGCGATTGCGCACAAAGCTAGGGGGGTCAGCCTCTGATTCGATGTTCGTATTCCTGAAATCTTTGATGGTGAGCGACCCAGCGCTGGTTTTCTGAAACTCATCGAGACGACGCTGAAGAGTTTCTTCAGCTATTTTAGCCACTTGGACAATCTCTGCCTTGGAACGTCGGAAGTTATTCATCCTAGCTGCTAGCAGAATGCAGGCTGCAGCCACTCCAGCAGGCCGGCGACCCTGTTGAAGCCAATCTTTACTCATTCGTTGAACAAGTAGCCGGGCGTCATTGACTACACGGCGGCCCATGTCATTGCCGAACCGAAGCTTGGCCGCGAAGCGCTGAATATAGACAGTGGGATCTACAATGGGGAGCTCACGTATCTTCTGATTTCGAATGAGTTGAAGATATGTAGCGCCAATGTAGAAAACATTAACATTGATTGCCTCAGCAAAATCCATGAGCATATGGTCTGTTTTATTCTGGCGGCAGGCCAGATATAGACAAGCACAGAGAACGTGCTGGCTCTTGCGACCCTTGACGAAATTGTTCGTTAAAGCTGTCCGGAAGTGACGAAGGCTTGCTTCTACTACGTGCTCCGGGATTTGTAAACCATGCCCGATTTGTTCGAGACGGCGTCTCGCTTTTTCAATTGTTTGGTGCCGAGACTCACCGCTCTGCATTCCATACAGGCTATTTCCTAGAACACCAGTTTGATCGTGGCTAATGTACTGCCCTGTAACCACAGCCTTGCCACCGCTCGTCTCGCTGAAACTGACCTCAGAAACGATGCGGGACTCCTCGGCCACTGCGCCGCAATTTTCACAAATCAGCTCGCCAGTTTCATGATCGGTTGAGAGACGTGATGAGCCGCATTGTTTGCATACAGCGGTAGCAGCCATGAGCGAGTATTACGACCCTTCCTGCGATGCCTGAGTAACGTCAACAAATAACTTTAATCTGTCATATATTGCCTACCACCATCTGCAACCCACGTGCCCCTGGCCTGCGGCATGGAGAATCTGCTGGCAGGGCACTCGATACTGCTATACCTAAAAGGCGGGTCCAATCACTCCTTCATGCTTTACACATTCACGTGTGTTACGGTGAGAAGAAGCGCTTGTGTATAATTGTGGTCGAGCCTTGGTATCGGCAAGGTGATCTTCATTGGGTGACGCGGGACTCCATGTATTGAGAATTGTAGAGTTCTAAGCCTATGACTCCACGGTATGAGGCCCTTACAACGGCCCAGCGCCAGGACATTCGTGCCTCTCAGCGAACGTTCGAGGGTGCTTATATTCGCACCGCACTTAGCGAACTCTCATTTGGGCTCCTGATTTTGCGTCTGTTTCAGAGAGAATTCCTTTCAGTTGGTATTGTTTACGTAGCATCGGCGGTGATAATGATTATTTTGGCGCTATATGGGAGGGCGACAGGTGAGAGCCACCTCATCACCCATCCCTCAACCACATTCCACACGAGCGGTAACCTTGTTGCGATGAGTGCTGCAATTACACTAGGCTCATCAGTGGCTTTACTAGTTCTTCTTGCACGTTTGTAATATTTAATTTGCAATAAATTTAATTTGCAATAATTCATTGCTAGGCGCCTTGCTTGACACTGGGATGATGCAAAAGCACATACACAACCCCGGCCGGCCACCCTTTTACCGCTTGGATTATCTCACCAAAAGCGAACAGCATCACCACCGTGTCGTGCACCCCACGGTCTGCAACAACCGATGGCAGATTGGGGTAAGTATCTCAAGAATGCGGTCGCAAATGTGGAGCAACAACTAGATAAGGTTCTACTTGATAACCAGAATGCGGGGCAACCGTCTCAAACAGCCCCGCAACTGACCGGCACGCGCAGAGCCGGTCGGCCTGACCTCGCTGAGCGATTGAAACAAGCGACGAGTGGTTCAAAAGCAGGATCACCAGCCTCTGAAAATTCTGAGAGCACCGATGTTAAGGCTGGCTCTGCCGAGCCTGGAGCACCTGCTCCCGAAGTAACGTCCCGCGAGGCAATATCCAAAAGCAGCACGAGCCCGACATCAGCTAATGATGACGACGAGAAAGAAAGTCCTCTGGTCACGATGGCTAGCTTTGCCACTCCTCCCGATTTGGGCTCTGCTCTGCTGAAGTCGCGGCAATTAGCACTCAGCCTGAAACAGGACGAAATGCTAGACATTGTTGACGCTCTTGAGGTATTTCAGCGCGACTACGATGTATACATCAGCAACACCTCGGAGCGACTTTCATCGGTACATAGCAAACTGGAAATGATAAGTGCATCGCGTGCCTCACAAACATCTGGTAATGAGCAAAAAATAGCTCTTTTACTAGAGGAGGGTCAAAGACTATCACAGCAGGAGCTAAAGCTCGGAATGATCATCAAAAGGTTGAGGGCCGACCGCGATAATGCGTTGCGTAGAGCAACCACCGCGGATTCAAAGGATCGCGATATGAAACGACTTCAAGGTGAGCTTGAGAGTGAACAGAAGCGAAGCAAAGAGCTCGAGGCACTTGTTGAACACTTCCGCGGGCTCGCTGAAAGCCAGCCAGGGACCAGAACGGTGGCTCCTCTGGGTGAGCAGGAGAGGGCCATACAAAAACAGAAGTACGAGGCTGAGCGTAAGCACGAACAAGAGAGAGAACAATGGCAGGACCTTGAAAGCACTCTTTTGGCCCGTATTGCAGAACTAGAACAACACTCAGAGACGCAGCTCAAAGCGAACAAACAACTCAAGCGCTCTCTTCATGAAAATCAAGATATTATAAAGGAGAGTAAAGACCATGAGGCCTTGCTACAGACTGAAGTTGACGCTTTGCTTTCGAAGCTGTCTCATTCTGAAGAGGCTGTTGACAAGGAGTTGGCGACGTTGAAGCATCGGATCCAGGATCTTTCGACTCAACTCAATCAGGAAAAGGAAAGGAACGAACAATTAGAAAAGACGAACGCTACTGTACCTGGTGAGGCCTCCGATACAAGCGACACGAATTTTAAGAGGAATATGAATCATCCTACTACCTTAATCGACCAGGTTGCAGAACAGCTTGATCCGTATGTTGCAAGAGAACCCGTGGAAGATGAGCATGTATTAGGGTCACCGCTTGCAGCGGATGCTTTCCTGGCGGACCAGTCTCAGGATAATTTGCCGGACTTGCCCAATACACCTGACGCATTTGCAGATCTTTCGAACGCGCAAGTCGATCTAGGGGAATCACATCCTGGATCTCCCCTAGACGATAGTTTGAGTCGTCTTGGACGATCTCGACGAGACAGCTCGGGCTTTGGGACCGACCTCGTACAAGGATCGCAGACGCAGCTTGTTCAGAAGATGAGCTTCACAATTAGGAAACTAGAAAATGACCTCTTCTCAGCTCGTAAATCTGCTGAGCTTGCCCTGTCTCAAAAGCGAGATATTGAGAGCGAGGTTTTGCATCTCGTTAATTCACAAGAGGAGCTGATAGCTTTGCAAAAAAGGTATGAAGAGCTCGACGCCTCTAGGCAGGCACTGGAGGCCAAGGTTGCTGAGCTGGAGCATGCTGCTACTGAGAAGAACGAACGGATTGATGAGCTGGAAGCTGACGTGCGCGACCTGAAGGACATGTACCGCGAACAGGTGGAGGCTCTAATCTCCAATATTGAGGAGCTGCGACGTAGGACGTAGGCTTCTAGGTGTCAGAACACAAAATTAATTTATGTGATGTAGGACTTTAGCTAAATCGTCTACGCAAGCTGTCCAGCGAGACGAGTGTGCTCGTCAATGTCATCCGCTTCCCATGGATAGGCAATCCACTCATCGCCAGTAGTAGCAGCTGCAACATAGCGTCCAGACTTCATAAGTTCCTCAGGAAGCTCGGCATGCTTCGGTTTGTCCTTATTGTGTAGGACGAATACCGAGAGCGTGGTCTTCTCGTTCTCACGACCCAAAGACTTCGCAATCTCATCTAGATCCTTTTGAAGTTCGCTGACAGCATAGTGCAGCGTAGTGCGCGTGTCGTCGACCTCATCAACGATCAAAATATTTTTTCCAATTAGATCGACCTTGTGCTCATTAAGAGAGCTGAAGTCGAGCCACTGCATGCGGATAACCTCCTTACCGATCTTCTCCTCGTAATCGTCAGTTCCCATATCCTCATAGAGAGACAGCCCGATAGCCTGGATGGGGATGTTCTTCGCACGACCACCTTTGGCGCGCTTCAAAAATGTACGGAGAATACGTGCTGGAATAAAGCCACCACCGCCGATGGCAATAATAACTTGGGGGTCGAACTTAATAAGTTCTTCAGCACTCTCCTGGCAGAGCTTGTGCACGTCGTTGTAAGAAACGTAGATTTTCTCAGACATCTTAGCCTCAGACAAGAATTGAGCTTATCGATTTTCACACAATGCCAAAAATATTTTGCGACTTCTGAGATTTGAGATGATGCTCACGTGAGCGAGATGGGCTGCGGACATTAGCAGGAGCACTGCGAAAGGCTAACTTGAGACTTTTTGATTACAATAAGCAGAAGGGGAGAGGTAAGCGGGGGGATACAGGATCCTGATCCTCATGTACTAACGGCCGCTCGTGGAAGAGGCCATAGTATCTGTCAATCCATTGTGCCCATCTCTGGTTACAATAGTGCGACCACTAGTAATTATCCGGACACTGCTTCTTTTCAAGGTGTGACCAGCCACTGTTTCGAATGTATCTAGAGGCTCCATGCCTCTCGACAACGCGCGCTAGCGCTCGCGCTCTACATCGCCACCACCTGCAAAGCCTAATCGTACCCCTGCACACACCAGTTACCCTAAGCCTAGTCAACATGGTCATTAACAGGGCAAGATCTCAGCTCGAAGCGCTGCAGAGCTCGACGAGCGGGGTATGTTGGGATCGTCTAGTGGCCCAAAGCTCTGGATTGAGCTTCACAATGAGCAGGAGTTTTATACCAACGGGGACCATATTTTCGGGACCTTGTTCATTGAAAGTAGCAAACCCTTTAGCGTCCAGCAAATACTCATCAGCATGCGATGCGAGGAGCAGGCGTCTGTCTGGGTCACGACTCCGCAGGGGGGCTACTACGACACTGAGGTGATGCGCTATTTACTAGTGAAAACGCAGGTGTTCCCAGACCGCTCCGTACGGTCGCAGCAGGTGGACAAATCCATTTACACGCTTCAGTCTGGGTCGCACAAGTTTGACTTCGAATTCCAAGTTCCATTGACCTCAAAGTATCCACAGTCTCTTACCATGAAGGGAACAGATTCTGGAATTCGCTGGTTTATCAAAGGTGTAATCCATCGGGGTCAAGTATTTGCTCCAGCTAAGCGCACGGTGAAGGACTTCCAGATGATACCAGCCCAGCCCCATCAGTACGACTCTTTGCGAATGATCACCGAGACCGAGTCTGTTAATACCTTCGCTTATCTTCCTGGATATGGTGATACTTTGAAGACAGCAAGTGGGAAGATAAGGGGCCTCTTTTCGCAGTCTGAGTTTCGAAAGCGGATCACGTTAAACATCGCGCTAAGCATACCCGAAAGTGGGCTTCTTCAGCAGCCAAACCCTCTCAATATTGACTGTGATCTATCCAGTGAAGATGCTTCGCTACTGTTAATCAAGTCCGCCACTCTTCTGCTAAAGCGTAAGATTGTGGTTACAGTTCACGATGGCTGGCACACTGCTACGTGGCGCACAACATTTCCGCTGGTGAAACTGACAGTAAACGAAACTTACAAGGCTGGACTTGCCTTAATACAGGAGAAGTTTGCGAATGCTGTCATAGACACGAAACTCCCTCAAAGCGCTACCACAGTACATATACGAGTGAGCTATAAGCTCGTTGCCGAAATTGTCGTTGCCCCTATTGAAAAGCCATCAAGCGCTGTTAAAGTCCGCGTGTCAGTGCCAGTAATCGTTAATAGTGTCGTAGCGCTGGGCGTTTCGGGGCAAAGGACAGAACCACACGGCGTCGATGAGGCGCTTCCTATTTATGCTGTTAATCCTCAAGCTGGAGAGGCGACAATATCGAGCGTGTAGACAGACACATCTATTTATTCTTATTTGGCAAGCCTTCAATGTTAATATTTTAAACAACTTTTTGTATCACTCAATCAAGGACTAGGAGTTCGTCAACGATATTCTCGTTCAGCACAACATCAGCGATGTAGAGAGCCTCTTCTGAGTCAAGACGCACTGGATCATTGAGAAAGTATGTGAAGCCATGGTTAACACTCACGGGGCTTGCTCCTTCGAAGGACTGCTCTCGGCATGTGGTATTTTCATCCTTTACACAAACGCCGAAGGCACAGCGATATGTCGAAATACTCTTGCTCTCCGATCCTGTCAGTACAAGCCTAGTTCTGTCTCGCTCACACTGAAACATCTGACTTGCTCGTTCGTTGTCTTCGCTCAAAGCGTCATTGACAGAGGCAATAGTCGAGCAGCCCAAAGGCTCCGGTGCTTTCATCGGGACGAAACGAAGTTTTCTTGGTACTTCCCCGCTCAAATTATTTCCCGGAGCCTGCTAAAATAACTCCCAAATAACGGAGACATGCTACGAACCTTAATATATTAGTTTCCGTCGCTAAGCATGATGTCATCTGCATCAGCCTCGGAGCCAATCTCGCTTATGCCCGAGCCATCCTCATCACTAGGAGCGAGGCCATTTTCCTCAGCATCAGAATCACTGCCGCTGGCCTCTTCGCCATTGACAATCAGAGCCTCTTCCTCATCATAGTAGGCTTCAGGCTCGTCATCAACTTCATTTCCGGCAGCAGTAGATAGTTCCCGTCGAACGCTATGCTGCTCTTCCAGAAGTTCCAGCCGGCCTTGTAAAGCAAGTAGCCTCTGTAAAGTAGCAGCTCGTGTCGCCAAAGTCGAATGAAGCGATGCTAACGTCTTCAATAAGTTCGGCACGGTAACAAGGTATCCTCCGTGAATAACCACGACCCAGCGAATCCATTGCATCAGAGTGGCGCTGCGATTTTGGCTTCTCGCCATAGAGAGCGCGAGATGCTCAAGGAGAGATGCTACAAGAGTCGGTTCAAGCTTTACAATCGACGTTTTGACTAGCGTTGGGTCGCGTTCTTCTAAGCAAATTTCGAGAAGTTGCTTGTCATTAAGCGTGAGAGCCTGGTTCAAAAGCACCGCAAAGGATCCGGGTTGCGCCAGCTTTAATTTGACTTCTTTACGCCTTTGCCGCGACTCTTTCCTCGAGACTCTATTGGTCTCTTCGGAGTTTTCAGTACCGATATCCCCGTCACCGGATAGGTCTTCGAAGTCGTCATCATTGACTTCAGTTTCCTCATCTATTTTGGCATCACCATTTATGTCTTTGTGGCGATCACCCTTTCGCAGCTCGACCTCCAACACCTCGAGCCGATCTGCCAGTGTCTCATCATCGGACAAATCCTGAACATTGGTACCACTGATGACCTTTGTTGACTGCTCGTTGTATGCAGGTACGGCAGCTGGATCGACACCCCCTATCAAGTTTTCTTTGGCCAGAGGCGCGGAAGGCGTCTTCTCAAGCTTTATGTTGTTAGACACGACTTCGTCGCCCTTCCGCCATTGAATCGAGTCAAACACAGGCAGGGATCCTTGTTCAGGCCAGGCAAGGAGCAAAAAGTCATCGGCAAACTTGGTCTCCGTGACGTAAAGGGCTGGTGATCCCTTTTTCGCGAGTAAGGCTTCAATGGAGAAGTGAGGTTTCGAATGAGGCACAGCCTTCGACCTCTTCCCATGTTTTTCATTGCTTGTTGTTGGCCTTGTCGGATTGGTGAATACATGGACCTGGCCATCCTCAGTGGTAGCAGCTAATGCGAAACTATCGTCAGAAGCGCTTATGTGAACCACATTCGTGGCTGGACAAATGAGCGAGTTAACAGGCCGAGGAGAGCCTAACTTGTACACCAAAATTTCTCGATCTTCCTCAGCGGCAGCTGCGAAGTGATCATTACCAAGGGGCACGACTTGCTTCACCGAGGAAGCAAAACCTGTGAACGACATTTCGACTTCATTTCCATTCAAGAGGTGTGGAGCCGTATTCGCAACTACGTGCGGAGAACGAATGAAAGCAGTGGGCTCTGTAACCGGGAGTAAGGTGGACGATACCGAAGTGGCACGGCCCAAGTCAAGTTCAGTTACGGTGGAGTCCTTTTGTAAAACCGTAGCAAAGCCAGGTTTTGAAACTGCTGAAACAATAGACACTATAGGCGACGTCGAGCCAGTCTTTGCCGTGGCAGTGACTGATTTAGCTGCAGGTGAGTAGAGAAGAACCGAGCCTTGAGTCGTCCCGAGAATGACCACATCTAATTCACTCCCACCTGAGTTAGACGGGACACCTACCTTCTTTCTCTTTTTCTGCTGCTGCGCGCGATCATGATTCTGTGCGGCCCATGTGAGAGTCGAAACTTTTGCAGAGCGATCCAGGGCAAACTCTTGTGCCTGCAAAGACGATTGACCGACCGGTAATACTCGCAAGCGGTGACCATCAAGACCCGGATAGACAGCTGCAAACAATGATCCCGTTGAGTCAAATTGCGCCGCAATAAATGCGGTACCTGACATTTTTAGTCTATAGGCTTAGCCTGTCAAGCAGGTCTGAAATTTCATTGCCTTAATAGCAAAAAAAATTATGTAATGATAACACCATGATACTGCTAGCATATGATGGGCTGCTCATACCAGAATAATCATCTACAGAGCTTATAGATTTCTGCTCTCCTTATATACGGCCATTGCAAGAAGCTTAACTCGAAGCTGTTATGTTATTTATACTTGGCTTTAGTTATCAGCAATTAAGAACAGATTGTACCCTTTGACTAATGATTACCCATTTATCTCAATCAACCAGTGCAACTTGAATAGATCTTTTATAATGATCAGAGATAGGCTTGAAGGTTATCGAGCGCGATTGGAAAGCTTGAGTGGCCTGATTTAACCCACAGGACATCTTGGTCGATGAAGCAGGTCACAAGGTGGTGCGGGCCCCGGACGATGTATCCGCTTGGACGAGGTTCGATGCCCCAGCCTTTCTTGACACAATAGTGTGCAAGTACGTCTTTAAACGTCGACTCGACATGAGCGAGACGCTGTGAGGGATTATCATCCAAGACGCCAAGAGAGCCAGTATCCAGCAAAGTATTAATGGCATTTAGGCCTGATGTGAGCCAATCTTTTACAATATCTTCACACCAGACAATACTAGCACGGTGCCTCAGCCAAATATCAAGCACGATATCGTTTCCGCCCTTTAGTTCGGTGACAAGAGAGCGAAGCCAGCGAGGCATAACAACCTTCCGTAGTAGAGTAGACATGGATGAATCACTAATATCATTTCTATAGTCCCGCAAGACCTCAAGGCCTTTAAACGGATCATTCCCCAAGAAATCGCGCACCAAAAGAGTAGCAAGAGAGGTATGCGGGAATGATCTGATAATTCCCTTTTTGTCATCCAAGGTTAGTGCTTGTGACCATTTAGAGTCTAGCAATTCGCCATAGCCCTCTTCAATGATTTGCGTTCCGTCCGGCATGGTCTCAATTAAGGATTGTAAAATCCCAGGCGTCCTTAGCATTGTCAAAAGAACACCATGGTTTGAAGCTAGGGCCTCCGCAAAGGAAAGCTCCACCAGCCTTAAAGCTCTAAAATCTCTCCACTGTTCTAAAGCCGTTGACAGAGAGAGAGGGAAGTTCTCAACGATCTGTGACAACCAGGTAGTCTCAAGAACAGAGCTCCATTGGCGCGGAGGTAGAGCATCCAGATACGCTTCAATGGAAACGAGGGCTGCTCCATACTCATTCAGCGAGAGTGGTTTCAACTGCTCTACCAGCACAAGTGCAAATACCTCATACAGCCTCATGTTATCCCAAACAGGGGTGTTTCGGAACTCCTTAAAGAAAGCAAACGGGTCTAACGGACCGGTAAGTATGGTGTCCACCTTTCTCAATAATTGAAGTTCTTCATCAATGGCTGCTAACCGCGTTGACACTTTGCTTTCCGATGGGTTTTGCGTCAAAGGAGACACTACGTCTGATGAACTTGCATCATACGCCCCAATACCAGCATTCTTGGAGCGCCGTTCCACTTCAATCGGTCTAACGATGCCTTTGCCATCAACTCCAAGGCCTGAACCTTCACGATAGCCCATCTGGGTCATTATTGAGGCGCCAATACCATATTTCTCGGCGTGATCATTCCCGAGCGAGGTTCCTCCCGTGTGCTCACCACCCGAAGGAGGGTAAGTATCTATATCGTCATCGAGGGAATCGTCTGAGGATAGTGAATCGCTGCCAGATAGGGAATTTTCGTCGGTATCAACGGGGCCTCTTCTTTTCATGTACGCATACACACACACATGAAGTACGCGCTTTGTCAACAACGAGCTACTACTATAACTCGGACTACATCACCTTGTAAGCTTTCGCTGACGTTTACCAGAGATTACGTATGTATTTGAGAGCCCACCACCCCACCCCAGCACCATATCAGCCTAGTCGGACGTGCAGCTAGGGCCAAGCGGAACAATGGACTCAAAATATAGTTATCGAGTTGAAATACAACAAATGATGTTCGTGAGTGGCGCGACTAGTGACCCGCCCTTGCAGACAGTTGCTGTAACTGAGGACATCGTCCGCGCTCAAGTCGTCGAACTAATCAACCGCGCGACCACTCTCGCTCGGAGACGTGGGGCGCGCTCGATCTCTGTTGAGGATATCATTTTCCTTATCCGTCATAATTCTGCGAAGGTTAACAGGCTGAGCACATATCTTGCGTGGAAGGATGTGCGGAAAAATGCTAGGGATCAGGACTCCGGTGCATCTGGGCCGGGTGAGGGCGGCGACCTCATTGATGATCCAGCGGCTGCTCTTGGCGGGTCTGACAAGAAATCACAAAAGAGGAAGCGGATAGGCCTCCCTTGGAAGCCTCAGAACATGTTTGCCATACCCATGACCGCCGTGAATCTCGGCGCAAGCTCATTGCCGCAAACCACGTCTGCTGTTTCCAATTCTGGCGGCGTTGATACAGATGTCGCAGATGTCGCAGATGTTGCGGATGCTCCTGATGTAGATGCTGTTGAGAATGAATCTGACGACGAGGACTCAGAAGCTACACAAATCCTCAATGAAAGGTTACGAAACGCAGATCTTAGGACGCGTAATATGACGAGGGAAGAGTACGTTCATTGGAGTGAGTGCCGACAAGCAAGTTTCACGTTCCGTAAGGCCAAGCGGTTCCGCGACTGGTCGGGTCTCTCTGCAATCACCGACTCTCGCTTGCAAGACGACATCATGGACGTTCTCGGATTCTTGACGTTCGAGATCGTCGCGAACCTCACAAGCAGCGCCCAAAAAGTCAAAGCAAAATGGGAGGCCCGTCGCAAACAGCAAGATGAGCCTGACAAGCCACTCGCTGGACACCTTTTCAAGCGCCGAGATGTACAGGAGACGCCACTATTACCAGAGCATATCAGAGCTGCTTATGCCCAGTTTGAAATGGCAACCCCAAAGGCCAAAGCTCTCCGGAACTGGCAGGGCGGCAGAGTCAGGTATATGTCTAAAATCATTTGAGCTGCCCAAATCAGACTCAAACATAACAGTATATTTATTTTCTTCGCAAAATGCATTCTTATGTACATAATATCTAGCGCTAGAACATCGAGAGGTTCCATCGCGGTTGGCAAGAAATGTTCACTTACCAGAAATCTTGTCGCTGATGTAGTTAACTGCATCGGTGGTCTCCGCAGCGATCCCAACCACGGCATCATGTGCGAATTCGCGCGTTTTGTGCACAACGTTGTTATCCCAATTGTTCGTTTTCTCGTAAAGCTCTGTGGCGCCACTTCGTGCATTGTCGAGCTTTTCACGAAGCTGCTTCTCGAGTTCCTCGCGCTCAGGGATATACTGCTTGGTCTGATCCAAATACTCCTGAGACTTTTCGCGAGCCTCATTAAGATAGCCCTTCGTGGCAGCTGATAGCTCTTCAGCCTGAGCAGCAGCATACTTCTCTAGCTCTATGGCCTGATTCTTGGCTGCAGACGAGAGCTCTGAGGCTCGCTCTGAGCCGTCAGCTAGTGTAGACTTGGCATGATCGGATAGTGAATTTGCCCTGTCTGAGATCTCCTTGGACAAATCAGAGGCCTTATCATACGTTTTGCTTTGAAGATCAGCAGCCTGGGCACGCAAGGCAGCAGTCCTTTCGGAGGCCTCCTTCGAGAGGTCAGCAGCCTGAGATTTCGTGGACTCTGTAGCCGTTGCGATTCTCTCATTGGCTCCAGCACGAGCGTCGCTAGCTTTCTGAGCTACCTGTGCTGAGCCAGACGCAATGCCTTCGCGCGCCTGAGTACTCAGGTCCTGAAGGCTGCTGGTGATGCTCTCCTTCTTCTCATCAGCGTGTGACTTAAGCTCAGAAGCACGGTCCGACACTTGGTGAGAGAGTTGGCCGGCACTCTGCCTCAATGACGAAGCTGTGTCTGACGCGTACCGCTGCGCGGCCTCAACGTCATCGCGGGTAGCCTGTTTCAGAGAATCCGCCGTACCGGAGGCAGTTCCTTTCGCATTCTCCCACTTAGCCCTAGCTTCTTTTTCATACGCAGCCGCGCGGTTAGAAGCCTCACGTTTCAGCTCAGCCGTCTTGTCGCCGGTCTTCGAGATCTGGTCCTCAACTTGCTGTGAAATAGCTGACCCGGCCCCAGCAGCTTTTCCCTCGAGATCTGAGGCTTCCTGCAAGGCATATTCTTTTCCAGAATGAAGCTGGTCTTTCACGTCATCTGAAACCTTGGATGCCTTTTCGGATAGATCAGAAGCGCCTTGTTTCGCACTCGCAACTGCAGCAGCGGTGCCCTCTTGCAGCCGTTCAGCGCCGCTCTCAAGCTTTTCTTTCGCTTTGTCTACCTGCGAGACAGTTTCAGTGTCCTCGTTAAACTCAGCGTAAACGTCGGGGTGGCGACGGAAGCAATCCTGCATAGCCGCGAATTTCGGCACGCATTCGGCACCCTTAAGTTCCTCCTGGGAATAGACGAAGCAGGCAAATGCTTCCTTGAACTCAGGACCACAAGGGCCATCGGCCATGCCACCAAGGCAAGGACAGTCCCAGTTTATCTCACCAGTAGCCGGATCAAAGGCCTGCGCGGGCTTGGCGTCGACGGTTTCTGCGGCGACTTGATCAGTTGTAGCCGGCGCAGCGAGCTCCGCGGGGGTGAGCTTGCCTACCTGTACCATAACATCCTCTTCACTAATGCCATACGAAGAGCTCTTCGCTAGAGCAATCCCAGTAGAGGCAGCAACAAGGCCAGTGCCGAACACGAGAGAGGTAGCAAGCTTGGTGCGCGGGAAAGACCCGAGTGGCCTAAATTGGCGTTTAAAAGCAGCGCGGGCAACGTTCCTGAACATTGCAGAAAGATGTGGTACTGACGTGACGAAGTTGCCCCGAGGCCCTGGGTTACATGCAAGCTTGCTTAGCAATGTTGCAACGGTCAATCTGACACGCCGCAGAGGTCAGGACTTACTGACAACACCTTGCCCTTACGTCCGCTCAGTAGTAGCCGCGGCAACTAGTGCTTGTCTTTCGGGCAGGGAGAGACTTGCTATTCCACTCATTATGCCCGACAGAATAGACGCTGTGTCCTGGCTCCAGGGGGAACGAAACCCCGATGCGGTGATGATTGTTCTCAATCAGCCAATCACTAGGAGGGACCTATTTGATCTAGCTTGGAAATCCTCATCTCACGTTGTGGTTACAGATGGCGCCGCCAATCAACTAAGAGCACTTAACAACAACGAGTATCTTCCTGATTTTGTCGTCGGCGATTTTGATTCTGTCACTGCGGAAACACGAGCCTTTTACGAGTCAAAGCATGTCCCATTCATATCCGAACCGAGTCAGTATGCAACAGATTTCATGAAAGCAATGAACCAAAGCAACAAAAAATTTCCTGTCCTGCCTGGCAAGACGCGGCTGTTTGTAGCATTTGGTGCCTTGGGGGGCAGAGTCGACCACAGCTGGCACTCATACTTGTGCCTCTCGATCGCGCACAACAAGGGTGACAGACTCGTCCTTGTCAGCGATCAAAGTCTCACTTTTCTAGTTCCAACCGGAGATCATTTGATCCCCACTCCGAGAGACAAGGTAGGCATCACATGTGGTTATGCCCCTCTCGAGGGTGACGCGACTGTAACCACCAAGGGCTTTGAATGGGATGTGGAGGACTACTATGTGAGCTTTACTACAAAGCTGAGCACATCGAACCATGTCAAGGCGGATGAGTTGTTCATTCATACTGACAAGCCCCTCATGTTTACAGTAGAATTAAAGCAACCGAACCAACAAGCAGTATCTCTGTAGGCATTGCGTGCTGGGAAGTTTGGAGGCGCGAATTTCAGATGCGGCTGTAATTGTGAAAGTAGTCAGGACTTTAATGCAGATACTAATTATTCTTCTCCAGAAATCAGCTTTCTCCTCTCGTGCCTGCGTGCTTGTGCGCGCCCCGCCTGAGCCGCGTGCTAAGTGCGGCGAAACGTAAGTACCCTATCCCTTGGTAGGTCGCTCCGCATAACACACACAGAGAAACGCGCCCTCGTCCCGTGGCAAGACTGTTAATGAAGGTTTACTACATTGGTGTCTTGAAAGCCGGCCCAGACGCGATAGAGCTTGCTCGCGCAAAGGACGTGTCGAGCTTCTCCTTTTTTGAGCGGGGCTCCGTGGATCAGTTCATGTCCTTTTTCAGTACTACAATTGCTGGCCGAACAAGCCGAGGCCAACGTCAAGACATTGAAGAGGGGAACTACATGGGCCATGTGTATGTACGTCAAGAGGGCCTTGCTGGTGTCGTCATAAGTGACAAGGAGTACCCGGTGCGGGTCGCGTTCAGCGTACTGAACAAGGTGCTTGAGGAGTACATTGCGGCGCACCCCAAGCAAGACTGGGACACGGCCACCAACGCAAACAAGGGACAGTTAGACCTATCATTCCCGCCACTAGAGGAGTACTTGAAGCGTTACCAAGACCCCCACCAAGCCGACGCCTTAATGAAGGTGCAGCAAGAGCTCGACGACACGAAAATTGTCCTGCATAAGACAATCGAGTCAGTGCTGCAACGCGGTGAGAAACTTGACACCCTTGTCGATAAGAGCGAGGCTTTGAGTGCAAGCAGCAAAATGTTTTACAGCCAGGCTCGCAAGACAAACTCATGCTGCACCATCATGTGAGAGGGGACTATCTATAATTACACCAGTTCTGTTAATATCTGAATCAATCAGGGTCATATGTGTTAAACTTTGTGCTTGAACTGTGGCTGTAAGAGCCGCTCGTACACCCCTTCTGTGCTGTGGTCAGCAGGAACGGAGTCATGAGAGCCAATGTTTCGAATGTCTACTAAGTTCGGCCCAAGCTCGCTGAGCTTCGTGACTCCTAAGAGACGCATATTCATCTCGATCTCCTCGTTGAGCAGCTGGATCGCCCGCGATACGCCTTCGACTCCATACGTAGACATAGCATAGAGGAATGGACGGCCGATTCCAACGCCGCGCGCACCAAGACATAGGGCCTTAATCACGTCTGTGCCTCTTCTGATACCACCATCGACGTATACCTCGAACTTTTTGTGGAGACGTCGCTTTCGAAGTTGTGGCATAGTCTCTGCAAGTACTTCGACCGCGCTACGGCTGAACTCAAGCTGTCTGCCACCATGGTTTGACAGGACAACGCCATTTAGACCAACTTCAGCCGCCCTCACGGCGTCTTCCCAACGTTGAACTCCTTTCAAGAGAATCGGTCTTTTTGTACAGCTTCTTAGAAAAGGTACATCCTTCCACGAAAGTCCGGGATCAATGAATGTGGAAATGGCACGCGCGGCGCCTTGATCGCGGTCTGTGTCGCCCTCTCCTTGCACGTCGGCAAGATCTGCGTCGTATTTGGAGCGCATGTCTTTTTCACGGCGTCCGAGTTGAGGCGCATCCACGGTCACGAAGAAGCCGCGAACACCGCGCTTCTCGGCATTCTGGACGAACTTCCGAGTTACCTCACGGTCCATATTCACGTACACCTGTAGCCAGATGGGTTGTTTCGGCTCTGCAATATCGAGGACTTCATCAATTGAATATGAACTCAAAGTCGATACCATTTGAATTATTCCGTGCCGAGCTGCAGCCTTAGTGAGCACAAGCTCGCCATCTTCGTGGCCGAGTCGAGCAAGCGCGGTCGCAGTAATGTAGAATGGCGACTTACTGCTTGAGCCAAGCATCGTCGTACCGAAATCAACGCGCGACACGTCCACCAGAATCTTCGGTCTGAACCAAATCCGCTGGTAGGCGCGGTGGTTTTCGCGCAATGTGATTTCGTCGTCAGCACCACTGGAGTAATAATACCACCCCGTGCGGTCTAGTGTGTGTCGAGCGACCTTCTCAAAGTCGAACAGGTTGTACATTTCGCCCAAATCTGGCTTGTTCTTGCGGTACTCCTCAACTTCCAACTCCTCTGCTGTCTTTGGTTCGCCCTCACTAGACTCCTCGACAGCCGCCTCCTCAACTGGGCCAAGCCTTTCGCTATCTTCAAGCATTCTGAGTACGCTAGTAGGGTGGAATTTCAGGAAATGCTTCGTTGCATCAGTTCCAGCTACTTTCTTAAGAATGCTAGCACCGCCTGGATGGCGCTTCTGAAATTGTGTCAAGTCATAGACTTGTCCCTCAACAATAACCCAAAGGTCGTCGGGCTTGTTATGCTTCAATACTTCGTCGAATGCGATACCCATTGTGCGAATCAACTGAGTGACGGGTATGAATGTGGCCTGCCCCACTATCTTCTATTTTGTGGGGCTGACCCTACCCCGTGCGCCAAACCCTGGCTCAACCTCGGCGGCGATTACACCTTTTTCCATTGGTAGGGCGCGTCAAGAAGTACAGAGCTGGAGAGGGGCTTCCGCTGTAGACTCTGAATGACCTCAGCATGATTTCAATCATCAACCTGGTTCCCTCTCTTCTGTAAATGTGTACCCTGTTTCTACAATTGTATACGCAGATACATATTTGATGCCAGTCTTATTGAGCAAGCACCGAAATGCCATTCAATTAATACACGCGCTCCAGCGTGTCCGGTTAATGGTGGCGACAGCTCGGGTATTTTCATATTTTTATATCACCTTGACATTAATATTCGTAGCACTGGCTCTCCAAATCCTATTTTTTTCGCCTCAGTGTTTCAGCATTGGTTCATCTAAGCTCAGCGCCATAATACGGTCACATGGGCATACGCTGGAAACTCTGGTGAGGAGGATCAACTTCCACTGAAAGCGTTCAACGGCTTTAGAAATGGTGGACCTCCAGGTTCTACATGAGGTGTTAGCGCGGACGCTAATTCCTTGTGGTGAAGGACCTCGTCAGGCCGAAGCAAATCTCAAAGAGCTCGAGTCGCAGCCGGGATTTGTGACCTCGCTTCTGGAGCTTTCCCTGCGCTCTGATGTTGAGCTTGGCATTCGAAGGGCCGCCGCGGTATATTTGAAGAACAAGATAACGCGTTCATGGTCTCCGCGAAGTGTCGAGCCTCTCAGTGATGCTGAGAAGCATATTTTCAAAAGTAAGATCACCAGGGCCATAACCGAAGCACCACGCGTTCTTCGCGAGTTCCTCATTGTTTCACTCTCGGTGATCTTAAATATCGACTACCAAGCAAACAAATGGCCTGAACTGCTTCCTGAGGTTATGTCTTTACTTCAATCTACCGGTGACCTCAGAGATGTGGCGGCTGGTCTCACCATTTTTAAACAGGTTTGCCGATACTACCGTTGGCACTCGACGCAAAAGAACCGCGAGTTAGGGCCGATTTTGTCCGAGTTCTATCCTGTGGTTTTGCGGATAGCCGAGGCCGCTGTAAACCAAATTAACGATTCTGAAAAAGCTGCCGAGGAGACCTACTATGAACTTGTATATGAGTTTCTCAAGATCTACAAGTTGTCCACTACTCGCTTCCTTTCGGACGTAATTCGTGAGGAATCAATCGCTACGCGAACAATGACTTTGTTTTGTCAGGTCTTTCTGCTACCACAGCCACCGACAGTGTTGACAGTGGAGCCTCCTAGCGAGCGTGATTCTCTTTTTGCCGTGAAGTGTATGAAGTGGTCAACGGCCAACATCGTTCGAACACACAACACATATTTAACGCGTTCGTTTGCTCAACTAAGTGATAACGCTGAAGCTTACGCACCGTATCGCAAGCTGTCTCTTACTATGTTTGCGCCAAGTGTCACGCGTTTGTACGTCGAGCAGCTTATAAAATGGAGCCAGGGCCAGCTGTGGCTCTCCCAGGCGACTCTATACAATGTCATCAGTTATCTCGATGCTATGATTGATGTGACACCAGTCTATAAGGAGCTACTCGATCCGCAACTTGACGGGCTGCTTGGACAAGTGCTGTTTCCATTGATGTGTCCTACTGAGGATGACCTTGATCTTTTTGAAGACGACCCTGAGGAATTTGTTCACTCGCGAGTTGACTACTCGGATGTTGTACTCTCGGTTGAGAGTGCTGCAGCCTCGTTTGTGCCAAAGCTGTGCCGCAAGCGGAAGCAGACACTACCCTTGGTAACCGAGTTTCTCAACACCACGGCAGCCAGGCTTGTCTCACAACCTGATGCTGTCAGGGATCAAGCAGGGCTACAGAGGTTGATCCAATCACTGGCTAGTACTTTCCTCGCCAAGGGGAGCCCGATGCGGTCTCAATTGGAACCATATGTGCTGAAAACCGTAGTCCCGTTGCTTAAGTCGCGCCACGCTTATCTTCGTGCAGCATCATGCGACACGATACAAAAAGTCTCGTCATTGAAGTTTTCAACCAGGGAAATTTTGCAGCTGGTGTTCGAGGGCGTACTATCATGCTTTCTTGACTCCGAGCATCTCCCAGTTCAAGTTGCTGCTTCTCAGACTTTGCAGGCGCTTTCCTCGGAGGAGCAGAACGAAGATGTTAGGGCCGCTCTGGGAATGCATATCACTGATGTAGTGCGCAATTTGCTTGAAATCACTCAGCGGATAGACTTGGAACCACTTTTGACAGTTTTAGATCACTTTGTGGAACTTTACCCTAATGAGATCATGCCTTACGCAGTTGACCTGGCAGCCCAACTCACAAATCAATTTATTACGCTTTGTTCCGAGTTGCATGAAGGTATTGGTCAAGTTGGAGGTGCTAGCGCAGTAGCAGACTCGGAGTTCATGATTGCCTCTGATGATAAGGTGGCCACGGGGCTTGGTATTATGAACTCTCTAGCAAATTTGCAAAGCAATCTGGAGCACCAACGCGAGCTTACGGCTCGACTTGATGAAACGATTACTCCTGTTTTCCAAGGGGTGTATCAGTACAAGCTTCTGGATTTTTATCCTGATTGCCTCAGTTTGCATGAAAACACTCTGTTCACGTTGACGATGGTCCCGCCGCGTCACTGGGTGTATTTCGACATGCTGCTCAGTATGCTCAAACAATCCGAGTTTGATTACTTTGAGGATGCCATGCCTGTCCTCGAGAATTATATAGTCTACGGAGGCGCTGACCTAGCAGCTTCGCCGGAAAGGCTGGGAAATTTTGTATCGGTGCTTATCGAGATGTTTGCGCCTTTCCCAAACCATCAAGAACCTACTGCATTAGACGACCCGGGCGCTGCGTTTGCTGATGCGCGGACTCGTGGGCACATTATGAGCCTAGCTGTCAAGTTGCTAGAGGCAGCTGACCTACAAAATGGACCGATGTTCCCTCACATACCCAGCCTGGTAGAGGCTGCCACGCTGCGCGTTATGGCAGATGCTCAACAGCAGGTCACTGTTCCCCCGAGATACAATGTTGCTATTGTGTCTTTGATACTGGGTGCTATTTTCAACAATCCCACGCTAACCTTACAGCTTCTCGGTGAACGTCAGTCCACACATTCTTTCTTCGAGATGTGGTTTCAGACGGTGTCCGAATTCAGCAGGGTTGATGACTTGAAGTTGTGTGAAGTTTCGATCCTTTCCTTGTTGAGCGTTAAACTTGAGAACCATCCTGTCCTCGGCCCTTTAATGCCTAAATTGATGGAACTTTTAGCCCGATGTCTTGAGGCCCTGCCTGGTGCAGTATCGAGGCGCGAAGAGTTGTTGAAGAGTGAGCAGGAAGACGATTGGAATGATGATGATTTCAACGAGTTTGGAGATGATGATTTTGGTGATGGTGATGAAGAGGAAAATGACGCGAGTACTGAGTTCAATGACCAGATGCCTCTTGCACCCGAAGTTGGTTCAATTGGGCAAGAGCCTTCGGGCGATAGTGTCTTCATGTATGAGAGACCTGGTGAGCAGTCGACCCCCGACACATCTCAGGCTGAGCAGCAGACGCTTGTATCTGGCTTCTTTGCAGAGGATTTTGGTGAGGATTTGTATGCCGTTTCGCCGCTGGACAGCTTGAATCCATACGTCGTTTTGCGCACTGTATTGACAAAGCTCAAGGAGGCGCGACCGCAGATGTACAATACCCTCATCGAGTCCATGTCTGAGGGAGACAAAGCAATCCTCATGGAAAGCGTTCAGCGCGAACAAAATTAACACAGCTTAAGTTTTATCATACCGCAATGCCATGTTAATAAGTTGCATTATGATATGAATCAACGTACTCATTAATAAATAGAGTGGTCAGTCAGACTCTGGCTTGACCTGTGGAGAATCTTCCTCCTGGTTACCCAACATGCGTTGCCTCGAGCTGGCGAATAGACGCTCCTGCTCTCTCAGCAACTCTTCTTCCGAGCGTCCACTTTGCTCTAGCTTTCCGATCTTACGTTCTCGCAACTTTTGACCTTCCTTGTGTTCAGCAAGTACCTTCTTGATAGGCGGAATGTAGTCCTTGAAATCAAGCTGGCGTAGCGCCTCGATGACATGCTCGCTAGCAATTGTCTTCTTCGACTCACCCTCGGCAATTTCGTTAGAGACCTGGCTCAAGATCATGATGAACATTACGCTGCATTCAATCAACGCGTCGCGACTCTCGCGCGTAAACGTCAAGTCTTCTGGCATAATTTCCGAGATGATCTTCTGCACGGTGGCCTTAGGAAGGCTCGGCTCATCCCCACCACTATCGGCCATGGTTTTTCCTCTATATATTCTGACACGCGTCGGCACAAAGTCGACAAGGGGTTCAGGGTGGCTGGCGTTCCCGCTTTATATATATACATGTATACCGGGATCCGAGAGTAAGTCGCAGATGCAGACTGATGACTCTGTTATCAGTATGTAGTAACTAAACAAATCACGTGAAAGTTAACATGTCAACACTGTCAACCGGCGGGTCGTCGTGGGATCGCTAATTGGGCCTCGTAGGGGATTGTGTGCCATCATCGAGAAACTTTCGTTACGTGAATCTCATAGCATATGTGTTTTTTTACAAAAAGTTCTCACAAGGATCCAAGTCTTCATCGTCGTTCTTCTAATCTAACATTCTAACGTTATGTTTGCTCAAGTGCATATATCTAAAATAATTGAGACGGGAAGCCTGTGCGCAGTATTAAGTTCAAGCTGTTACTGCTGTACCCCAAATAGCTTCGCGTGTCGATACCATTTGTCGACAGGATGCGCTTCGTCATTCTCAGACCTCTATATGATTGTTCCTCCATGTGCGATTGGATGAACATCTCTCTTCGCAGATCTGACGCGACTATATGGCGGACGTAAGGAGCGACATCTAACGCAACGTCACTATCTCTAGTGACGGCAACGTATCCATCCGCAAATGTTCCACGCATGATTTTGGCATACGCGGGTGCGGGTTCGGTCCCGTCGTCGTACCAGTCAGAAAGCTCGAGAGCACCATTGCCACTTACGGTCTCCTCGGCTTCAATTTTATGCATTACGGCGGAAGGAGGTCGAGTAGAGTCCCTTTTTGATCTAGATTCTAGTCTTTCCAGAGCATTCGAAAGACCAATGCCACTGAAGTCGTCGTTTTCATGGCGCTCATTATTGGGAGGAGACTCAAACCATGTTCCTACGCTGATCACTCGATTCGCACCTTTGCTATACTCAAATTGCTTAGGCAACCATTCCAATCCTGTAGCAGAAGTGCTGATTCCCATCTGACACCAGAACTGCAAGTGTATCAGCACCTTACGGATGTCTCCTCTAAAGCCAACGACCATGCCAGCTACTGCTTGTTTATCAAGCATATGTCCTTCGCTCAGCGCAACACTCCATGCTATATCAGTCGTCCGAACTAAATCGGGCATATTAAATCCCATCATCTTGATGTTGAGAGTGCTCGGTAAAGCGAGAAGACTGGGATCGCTACAGGTTATAATGACTGGTCTCCGGCTCTGAGACGCAAACCTCGACAGCACAGACCAGAAAGTTGCAGCTTCGTTCTCATATATCACATCCCCATCATCGATTAGGATCACAACATTTTTGGCTTTATGGACAGCGTGATTCTGACCGATGCCATCTAGCATACCACTTAGTTCTCGGCCATTTCTCTTCATGCTAGCATTAACCTCAAATACAAATGCGTCACACGACGCAGCCGCAGCATAGACCGCCGACGTCTTCCCACTGCCGCATTGGCCATGCACCACTAGCACATCATCAACATTCTCACTGTCATCTTCGACGACAAAGTCATCCAGAGGATGGCGCTTCCTCTTAGTATAAGAGACGCGATGCTTGGAAGAGAGCGTCTGCAACGTCTCGTTAAGCCATGATGCGATAGCCAATGTCCCCTGTGGATGAATATGCTGATCGGCCCGCCGAGGCGCATACTTCTCATACCACAGTAATTCTTCAAATTCGCCAAGGTCGAAGGACTTAGGCATACCGCTGATATCTAGAAGGTCGTCGTTTGCAGACCCGTTGCGCTTGGATTGAGACTGTGTGACAATGGCTCTTATTCGATCCGATTCATATAACTCGCGTCGGGGTCGGTGTATTCTAGGCACAGCATTTATCGCGAAGCCATCCGGTGGGTCTGTGAATGAGTCGAGAGAGATCCCACGTTGTTGGGTTTTGTCAAGTTTCCTTCTTTTTGGCACAGAAAGTTGAGGCCATGTTCGCTCGGGGCGGATATGCTCAACTGCCCATGGTGCGTCTAGCGCAGACGGCTGAGAAGTTCGCATGTTGTTGGGCTTGAGACCTTTGCCAGCTTGTTTTGTCGAACGCTTCGCAAAAAATTCATGCACGCGAGGTTTGATTTCTCGCAGCTTTTCTGGGGGCACGCGAAGAACATGTATGAGGGAAGGCTTTGCGGTGCTAACCTCTCGCAGCCTTTCCGAAGAAGCTCTGAAAGTATGCATAAAGGAAATGTCGTTTGCAGTACGGTCACCAATTGATGGTGGCACGGCACTCAGATCCTCAATTACAGCTTCATGTCGCGTCACTTCCTCTCCCGGGGAGTGAGCTTCCACAGGAACTTTTTTTGGCCGTGAGAAGATGCTGCTCCAAGAAGAAGCAGTTTTAGCTCGTTTCTGTGAGGCATCCTCTACTGCGTGCCTGGCGGTTGCCTGTTGATCAGGCAAAGAGATCTCATCAGGATTCGAATTGCGGACAGCAGCATCTAACAAGGTATCTGGTGGCTTCGACTCGTGTGGAACAGCTGGTTTCTTTACCCACTGGCTCAGCAGCGTACGCCCCGCATCGGCCATAATACACACGACGCGTCGAATCGCGCTGGCGATAAGTAAGCGTGACGTACAAGCATGGAGAAATTAGCTTGCGGGTAGAAGTCACGAGCAGTATGTGATTCGAGCCATGCGGAATCTGTTAGACAGCCTCTGTCTCATGGAGTTTCTTAGATTACAACGTGGGAGGATAAAACATGTGTTGGCAGACACTTGATACAAGTGTGTGCAGTTTACTGAACTCCCGACCAAGCGGGCGATACGTTGTCTCATACACACACAATTATAATACAAGATGACCATCAGACTGTCGTACATAGCTTTGTATAAAAGGTCGGCCACTGGAACTCAAAGCCGTCTCAGTCATTTTTTTCCATACGTGATTAAGTCCTAAGGTTCACATCATCTTCTTCCCCTTTCCCTCCCCCACGCATACGTTATGGAAATCGACACTCTCGTGAGTGAGGCCGAGAGCGCGCTTCGTGAGGCGGACCCGTTATGCACAGATGCCAATGCGTTCTATGCGGAGTCGAAGGTGCTAATAGAGCAGTCAGTCGTGCTATGGGCGCGCATAATGTTTTTGCATTCGGCACAGCAGGATGAGCTGCAAAGCATGGGCAATCTATACATTATCGTTCAAAGCATACTTGACAGGGCATCCAGTGATTCTTCAACACACTCGAAAGCACTTGAAAGAAGCAGGACAGGATTGAATTCCCTCCTAGACAAGCTGCGTGCAGTGAGGGTTGACCGAATGTTTGGTCAATCCTCAGATCGAGCAACATCATTGTATAGTTACGTGCATGAGGACGATATTGGAAAGTTAGAAGCCAGCGTATCGTCGCTATTATCGCGTATCTCATTGATGCTTTCGGACATTGAGAGTGCTCCGGCAGCGCTCCAGGAAGAGTTGAAGATGTTGCGAGCAAGGGCACCAGACCTTCCGGAGATTATACCAAGCGCTGTCCCGCGCAAATTGGCCCGGCTCAGTTCCCGTATATCACCCTACGCTCAGGATATGGCTGAGTTACTGGAGTCGCTGACTCGACACTATGATCTGGTTAGCGAGCTGCCTTCTTTAAATGAGATTGAGGCAGAGCAAGCATTAGATGTTATTCGTAAGGACAGACCTCTTGTCGCAGGCGCATCTGACAAGCTCAAAGAGTGTAGGACTGCTTTGCGGGCAAAGCATCGAGAAAGCCAAAGGCTTCAACACTCCTTAGCGGAGTCTTTCGAACAGTTCATTGCATTTCAAGACGACCTTGAGCAATTCACAAGCCTAACAGTCGCCAATTGCCTGAACACTATGGCATCGAAACGAACTGACTTTGAGGAACTTTTTCTGCAGGTCAATGATGTTGTAACCGAACTCGAGGGGCTGACTGAGTACTACCGCCTATTCCATAAGTCTTACCAGGCGTTGGTGGTGGAAGTTGGGCGTCGCCAGGAAGCCCAGAAACAACTCCAAAAAGTCGTGGAAAATGCTAATACTGCTCTCAAGAGTGCACACGCTCGTGAATCGGATACCCGGCAGACGTTTGTGGATACGTATGCCGAATTTCTTCCCAAGGAACTGTGGCCTGGCATGTCCGACATGCCCAGTCACTATGAAGTTCATTTTGAGCCGGAAGACTTACCGGAAGTTTCCAAAGAAAGTCTAGCACGCGCACTCGCAGGGCAACATGTAGAGTAACGTGAACCCTGCAGGTACTGCGTGTATATTTATTTACAAAATGTAGCTCCTTTGCTTCTTTTTAAATTCGTCAAGGAGTTGAGTAACTGTAGTGCTCACTAGCTTGCGGCCTTCGTCGCGGGAGCGAACACTGATTGTGTCCTCCGCAACCTCTCGATCGCCAACGACAATAACATACGACGCAGCTGCCTCAACAGCCTTTCGAATGCGACCACCAAGAGGTTCAGCTTGCGGCCATACATCGACATCAAACTCCTCGTGATCTAACGATACAGGCTCGCACTCAGTTTTGTTGCTGAGAGCAGCAGCAACCTTCCGGGCATACTCATTATGTGCCCCACTTACGGGAATTACAACCGCCTGGAGTGGATTAAGCCAGAACGGCCATTTCCCACCAAAATGATCCATGAGAAGCGCAAAAAAGCGTTCCAGGCTACCATACACAGCACGATGTATCATTACCGGAACTTCCGTTTTCTGGCCGTCCGTGTCATACTTCAAGTCGAAGTTCCGGGGAAGCTGGAAATCCAGCTGTATCGTAGCCGCCTGATGCTTTTTCCCAAGGTTGTCAGTCACAATGTAATCAATTTTAGGCCCATAAAACGCACCATCGCCATCGTTGATCACTGCGTTTGCGCCAAGTATTTCCCTGAGGCCGGACTCCGCAGTATTCCAGAGACTGAGTTCTCCAATATAGTCCTCAGGGCGCGTTGACAATACCCTGGAATGCTCGAGTCCAAACACTTTATATACACTGTTGATAAGCTGGATGGACTTTTCGATTTCGCTCTTCACTTGATCAGGCCGGCAGAATATGTGGCCGTCGTCTTGATGAAATCTCCGTACTCTCGTAAGGCCGGTCAACGCACCGCTGGCCTCATTACGATGAAGTGGGGAGAAATCTGAGAACCGGATAGGCAGATCACGGAAGCTTCGCTCTTGGCTTTTAAAAATCACGCAGTGCCCGGGGCAATTCATCGGCTTCAGGCTGAATTTCTCAACTTCAGCTTCAGTGCCCCCGCTGACCCCAAACATGTCGTCCTTGTAATGCTCCCAATGTCCTGAACACTCCCATAGCTCTTTCTTGAAAAGCTGTGGTGTTATCACTTCTGAAAAGCCATGCTTCCGCATCTGAGCCCGCATGAACTCGGTCAACTTGGCTACTATGCGTGTACCCTTTGGTAAAAAGAAAACCGAGCCCGGAGAAGTGGGGTGCATCATATAAAGATGCTGAATATCATTGATCGACTTTATTCGGTTGGCCGTGGAGGCCGCGGCCGGTCCAGCAGCAGACCGCCATAACCGGGAAACACGCATTTGTCAACTCCTACCAAGCAGGTTGGGTGAACTTTATGCAGGATAGCATCACTTCTCATGCACTAATGAGCCCCCCCCCCTGTTGGCATAGTCTTTTCGTCCACAAGTTTCAAAGAGATAATTTACATGTAACGTACAAAATTAATGACCACATATTTCGAGGTCTACAAAGCTCTGCTCTAATGGTCAGGAATAAGAGGAAATCATCTTTCAGGTGATATGAACATTAGTGTCGACCCAACGACGTAGCCTCTCGCCGTAAATATAAATACCAATCGGCCAAGGAATACCAAGGACTATTGCCAGAAGAGCGACAACAGTGCACGCCCAGCCATATCCGAGGTGGGAATACATAGCTCGGCCAAATAGTGGAAACGTCCCACCAAGGATGCAGCGAAAAAGGACCATTGCCGACACTGCCGAGGCCGCTTGCTGCGCGTTTAAGCTGACGACATAAGATTGGACGCACTGGAACACGCAAAAGACACTGAAGCTAAAGATTCCGATCCCTACCGTAGGCATTGGCCAGGGTAGTTTAGCTTGCGCACTCCAGCCGTACCAGAACATTCCGCCTGCAAGAGTAACGGTTGCAAACGGTAGCATAAAAAGTCTCTCCTCGAGTCGACCTTTCCCAAGTCTTTCCTGGCGCGCGTACCACCAATTGATCATTGTCACCCAGAAAGCCATGCCCACGGCCATGCCAAGTGCATATCCTATGTACATGAGGCCCCCAATGCCAGGGGAGTAATGGTATACGTCCGTCCACAATCCTGGGAAATCGGTGAGAATCAGATACATGAACCCGTATGTGTACCCAAGATAAATCGCAAGTAAAAGAACGAGCGGGTTAAGCGTGAGGAAAAGAATAGGCCGGACCACGGCTAGTCTAAGCTTTCGAGATAGCGGGTCACCGATAAGGTCCCAAACAGTATGGAGATTCTCATTGCCAGTTTCTTTAACAAGGCGCTTTCTTTTGCGAGCCAGTAGTAGCTGAGGAAGCGTTTCATCGTAGAATAATATCATACACAGTGACAATGCTCCTTGGGCAATGACGATAGTCCAAAAGGCCCAATGCCAAGTGGTTTTCTCTGCAATCCAACCTCCAATAACTGGAGCAAGGCCCGGCCCGCACGCCGGCGCGAGGGCCCAAATAGCCAAAGGCCACTGCCTGTCCTTGTCATCGAAGACATCTGCAAGAACGCCGGCGCTCATTGCGATGGGGGCTGCGTTAAAGAGGCCAGCTAGAGCTCGGAACACTAGCATTGTCGCAGTAGTCGGAGACACGGCACATGCAATATTGAACACAAGATTACCGAGACCGGAAACAACTAGAACGATCCGGCGGCCAAAGACCTCAGTTAGCGGCGCCGACACGAGGGCACTAAACCCCCACACAAGTACCATAATGCTCACCATGAATGAGCCGACTGTGAGATTCGAATTGTGATAGCTCGCCAAAATATTAGACACGGCAGGGGCTAAGATGCTTGATGCCAGAGTTGGCATGACTGTCTGTAGCGAAGCATATGCAGTAACTTTGTACTTCCGCCCTTTGCTCCAATTCCTTGGATTCTCAGGATCATCAGGGCCATCCCAGGTAATGAGCTCAGGGTCTTCCCTTTCGAACTCCTCACCTGCATGTTCCTGATCATCACCCTCCAAGTTTATCAGAGGTTGATCGCGATAAAGTGAAGATTGAGCTGCATGGCTAGCTACGGTGGCGCGCGTCAAGCCGCGTTCAAGCTCGATCATATCTTCGGGGATATCCCCATAAATATTGTATTCTGAATATCTCGATGTGGACCGATCAAGCTGATTGTCGTTAATATCATCAGGTAAATATCGAACTACCTCACTAGAGGCTTTCGAATTGACACTTCCATGGTCATTTACGGAGCTGAGCCCCATCTAATCGGCGCCTGTTTATCTTTCTGCTCCTAGATTGCTACGATCTTTTTACTTTTACCTGCCCAACGATGTTACTTTATAAGAAAAAGTCTGAGCCATAGGCACCCTTACCCATATGTACATCGAGACTACGCATAAATACATACCACAACGCTTTAGAAGCAACCATAGGTAATGTTAATGTGGAAAACTATCATATAACTAAATTTAAACATTTCCTTTCAACAGTAGGTATCATTTTTTACATAGAATTCCTCGAAGAATTTCTCCCCGCATATTACCGAACCCATTTTATAAATCGTACGCTTTGTGTCATGCAGCCATACGCGCGAAATGCGTCTATCAGTATGTAGTAACATGGGATAACACTCTTCGGTAAACGAATGGCTGATCCCTTATTACTTGACTAGCACAGCCATTTAGGCGGCTCCCCCAAAAGTCGGCCTTTCGAACATGTATGCCGAATACTAGGGACAGTTGGAGGTGATTTGGCCTAACAAATAAGGACTCACAAATTTGCTTCCGAGACTCAAAATTAAGACGCAGACGTATGTTTGCCTACTAAAGTGCACCTACAACGAGAGAGTGAACCCAACAGATATATAGCAATTGCTGGTGATAATCAAAACGGTTCTATAAAGAGCTATACAGGATATGGCTTCAAAATGATCGTATCACCATTCAAAGCAGATTCTTATTCTTGAACTCTTGATAAAGAGCCTGACCGAGGCCGGCCGGAGATGGCTCAACAACGACACCGGCGCCAGTGAGAGCAGAAATCTTGGACTTCGCATCACCCTTTCCACCAGCGACGATGGCACCGGCGTGACCCATACGGCGGCCAGGAGGGGCAGTGACACCGGCGATGAATGAGACGACCGGCTTCGGAACGTCGCGCGAGAGGTTGAATTCCTTGAGGAACTCAGCAGCGTCCTCCTCGGCGGTACCACCGATCTCGCCGATCATAATGATGCCCTCGACTCCGTCATCCTTCAGGAAGCCATCGAGCACATCGATGAAGTTGGTACCAGGGAACGGATCACCGCCAATACCCACCACAAGCTTCTGGCCGAGGCCGACGCCAGTGGTCTGGTTGACGGCCTCGTAAGTGAGAGTACCAGAACGGCTGACAATACCCACGCGGCCGGGCTGGTGGATGCTAGACGGCATGATACCGATCTTGCACTTACCCGGAGCGATGAGGCCGGGGCAGTTCGGGCCAACAAGGCGCGTCTTGGACTGCGTTTTGAGAGCCTGTACGACACGAATCATATCGTGCTGCGGAACACCTTCGGTGATGCAGACCGCCAAAGGAATCTCAGCCTCAATCGCTTCCATAATCGACTGGGCCGCGGCCGGCGGGGGCACGAAGATTCCCGACGCAATGGCACCGGTCTCCGCCATGGCCTCCTTAACCGACGCGAAAACAGGCTTGTTAAGATGCATCTCACCAGCACGTTTCGGGTTGGTGCCGCCAACGATTTGGGTGCCATATGCAAGAGCTTGCTGTGCATGGAAAGTGGCCTGCTTTCCCGTGAACCCCTGGAAGATCACCTTTGTGCTCTCCTCTACAAACAGGTTCGGACGCGTGTCCTCGTAGCTTTTAGCACTGAGCGACGTGCTGAACGGGGCACGCATCGCGTGCTTGACACGTGCGAGACGTTGAGAGGCCTGTCGATGAGCGAACATCCTGTCTACCTAGGTTTGAAAAAAGACGAGTGCGTCTTGGTGGGGAATCAGTTCAACAAAGTCACCGTGGTGAGGGTTCCGCGTAGCCCGAGGCTGACTGTGGTATCACGTGCCAGACACGTTAAAACTTGTGTGTTGGTGGTTGTGGTTGCGACGCACCCTAAATGCACAGCGCCCTGCATCTGGAGGATGGGGGACGCGGATATATTTGCTGGAATCCACACTGGCATTGCATGAGAAGTACCGCCAGTCATAAATAAATGATTAAACCCCCCTCAACTTAATTTTTGATGTCGCTTAGTGGTCAAGCGCTCAGCTTCTACCGTTTCGATGGATTATATCGCGGGTATCTAGGATGCGCGCCCTTATTAAACAACTCACTACAAGCTCTAGGCTCCTTCGTACGATTTCTTATGATATGCTTTCTTGTTCAATGAAGTTCACGGGAGCTTAGCCCTTATTTCCACGCACCTACTGGTTTGTCCCTCCCGGACTTGAAGACTCGGGCACGGCGCCCTAAGCAGCTGATCCCCGTACCCAGTGTCCGTGGCAATCTATCATAGGGGCAGGCTTCCGCAATGTCATTTAGTCGGTTAATGAGCGCTGCAACCACTAGCGGGTCGCGTGCGATAAGCACTGCACGCCGACTTCGTACTGCCGCCATGATGGTCATCGGTGATGAGGTGCTCAATGGTAAGATCAAGGATACGAATTCTCAATTCTTCGCGCAATTTTGCTTTGAAACGGGCCTCGTCCTCCGACGGATTGCGGTTGTTCCTGATGAGAAAGAAGATATCGTCGACACTATCAACAGTCTGAGATCCAAGTATGATTTTATCGTCACCACGGGTGGAATTGGGCCAACTCACGATGACATCACGTACGAGAGCTTGGCCGCCGCGTACGGGTTGCCGTTGAAAATACACCAGCCCACGGTCGACCGGATGAACAAGCTTGCGAAAAACCCGCCAAACAGTAAACCAGACGGAAGTCCCGAGCAAATCGCACAACTGCGAATGGCTTTGTTCCCGGATGGTCAGAATGTGATTCCACACTTTCTCTATGATCGTCTCTGGGTTCCTGTGGTGTCCTTGGATGAGCAGGTCTACGTTTTTCCTGGAATACCCTCCTTGTATCAAGAGCTACTTGAGGGTCTCCGTCCAAGCTTGTTGAAGAGGATAGATTCTCCCAAGCTCATTCGGAGATATGTATCGACAAGGACTCCAGAATCTGAGCTTGCCCCCATTCTCACACAGATCCAGCGTGACTATGCCGACAGAGAGGTCAAAGTTGGTTCTTACCCGCATTGGAATATTGGTCGTAACACCGTGTCGCTAATTGCGCCAGCATCAGAGTCACAAGCCATTCAAGACATTGTTGAGTACATTCTGCCTAAAGTCAATGATGGCCGTGAAGTTTCTGCGACAACAGAGGCGGAGAGCACTTGAGCGGGCCTTCATAACGTCACTTTTGATCGGCTCGGTTTTTGGTCAGGCTGCTCTATGCTTTTATGTATATGCCTTTCTGGTCACGCGTTACCTTGTTTTTTAAAAAAAAACCATTATCAGTTTATGTCAAAATAGATTAACAAGATAAGACCAGTGATAAGGCCAGTACAGATTTGCGTTAAACGTTTAAGCCTCATCGTCAGTGTCCTCAGGCTTTGGGGTCCCCTTGGGAGAGTTCAACCATTCAAGATAGCGTAAACGGCGGCGACTCTCGCGCTCCTTTAGCTCATTGCGCGTGAGCTTCTTCTTCTTCTTGCGGATTTTGATGTTCAAAGGTGAATCTTCATCACTAGGAGCCACAGAATTCGCTGCAGACGTCGAGGCAGATGCCGTGGCCGACGGCGCAGCCGACGTTGCCGCAGAGGTGGTGGCGGAGCTAGCAGCAGAATCAGCAAAGCTATCAGAATTGCCAGAAACCTTCCCCTTGATCGTCATTTTTCCATTGTCAACTATCCATTGCTCGGCACTCAGAGCGCCGACGAACTCTTGGTTGTGGGAGATCAGAATCACACCACCACTCCAGTCCCGAATAGCTACAGCAAGGCCACCCAACGAGTCGCGATCTAGATAATTCGTCGGCTCATCGAGTACCAGTAGATGTGGATTGTTCCACGTAGCACCTGCAATAACGACCTTGACAAGCTGACCTCCGCTAAGACTTCCAAGTGGCGTATGGTCTGCAATATCGCCATCAAGACCGACATCCTCGAAGTGCTTGCGGATGACTGGAGGAACCAGCTCCCGATATCCAAGACCCTCACGGCTAGCCTCGTGGTCATCGAACTCTTGAACAAGCTTACCAAAGCCACGCTCAATCAATTCCTCGCGAGGCATCCAAGTGTTAAATTTAGGCAGCATGTTCTTCCATTGAACTTCGTACTGGAATCCCTTCTTCAGTTTCTGACGACCAATAATAGCATCCAAGATACGTTCCCGACCGTCATCGATCTTTTGAGGCTTAGAAATGAGTTCCATCTCTTCAGGGGTGAATTGGCGAGTTTGCTTTAGATGGACTTCACGGTCGTCACCATTTTGGTAACGCCACTGAAGATACTGATTAGCAGTCTTTTCTTTGTGCTGCTCAACATGCTGGAAAGCATGCTGTGCGATGTAACCTATACGCAAATTTGGATGCTTCTCTACTCTGCCTTCCGTAGGACTCAATTCGCCAGTGAGAAGCTTGATCAGTGTGGACTTTCCAGCACCATTCGGTCCCAAAATGGCGATACGACTTGATAAACTCACTGAGCAGGAAACATGTCCCAGCGAATATTTGGGTGCCCCAGGGTACTTGAACGAGACATCAGACATACGCGCGATCGCTCTCGTATTGGATCTCACACCAGTCAATATACCTGGAGGCGGAAATGCCATTTGTACCACAGAATCAGTCAACGTGTAGTACGACTTTCCTTCCGGGCGAACCTTAACGAACTCCGACAAATTTCCCTTGTAGTACACCAAGCGCTTGCTCTCGTAATGAATAATATCAGTGCAAACATCGTCGAGGAAGCCACTGTCGTGGGATACAATGACGGATGTGATGTTAGTATGCGTGTTCAAGTAGTCCTGCAACCATTTCACATTAGCAACATCCAAGTGATTCGTAGGCTCATCTAATAACAAAATGTCCGCTTTCATCAGCATTGCGCGCGCTAATTCAAGCTTCATTTTCCATCCACCACTCAGAGCACCAACGTTTTGAGCCCGACGTTCCTCATTGAACCCAACATCAGCAAGCGCTGCGGCAATTTCATCTTTGCTAGCGGAAATCTCCGGATCTAGGGATATGAATGAGACAAGATCGAGGTCAGCATCAGAGCCTTGGAGCTTGTGCTCTACGAAGCAAGTGCGGAGATCTTCCTTGTCTGGGAAACCCTCAAGTTTTCCACCTGCGATTGAGCGCATCAATGTCGACTTGCCGCAGCCATTACGACCGCACAAACCATATCTATGACCTTGGAACAACCGCAACATGGCCTTGTTTAGAAGCATGCGACCGCCGTATGCGAGCGAGAATTTCGCATTAACAATCTCAACCCCGTCCACTTCTTCATCATCAACTCGTGAATCAGCAAACATATTCTCAAAATGAACAACCTTAGAGCGGGCCTCAGACTCTGAGAGACCACAGACATGTTCATAGCAGTTTTGTAAGAGAGTGAACTCACGGGTGTTCACGGTGAGAAGAACTTCCGATATCGCAAGCTCCTTAAGACGATCGTCTTCAAGTGGGGGAAGCGAAGCAGCTGCTTGGTCTTCGGAAATCCTGAGCGCACGATCAGTAGTCTTCGTTTCCGCCTCAGCACTTTCAAGAACCGCAAGAGCTTTAGAGGCAAGCTCACGAACTTCAGGTAGAGCAGCGCTATCAACCGTTTGCTTGACACCAGGTTTCAACTGAGGAATGAAATGGTAAACCTCCCAGGGGTTATGAACAAGTCTTGTTAAGTTTTCCGTCACAATGACGGTTTGACGTAGCGAGTCCTGGCTTGAAAACACAGTCAATGCACGGCTGAGGATTGGTACTAAAACGGCGAGACACGGCTCGGTGACCTCAGTGACAAATGTCACAGCGCTGAGCACCTTGATACAGTGTTGAACCTTTTTGGGGTCAGTTAAAGCATCAATAATCACGTCAATACGCGGCACGACATCTTGGTTATCGAGCTTCGACATAAACTTCAAAGTAGTCCTACGCGCTACCTTCGCAACTTCAGGCTTGAAGTCGTGGAGCTGATTCATTAATAACGGGACACCCCTGTAGAATTGGAGTTCAACCCAATCAGGCGGGCACTGATCACAAACAAAATCGACACATTCGAGAGCCCCTATTTTCGATGCGGGTTTCGCACTGTTATCGCTCAAAAAATCCCAGATAGCGTCGAGGTAGCGGCTAGCCAAAACGTCCGGCGTGCAAAGACGTTGAAGACTCCGAATGGCATCCAATGCAGCTCTCTTAACTCCACCATCTTTGTCCAAAAGAGCACTGAGAAGCTCGCGGTTCAACGGGACGAGGTAAGCCGGTGCGATGGCCTTCGAAGCATGATCAGCTTCAAACTTATGGCACAGCTCACTCACCAGCATTAAACCACCTTCCCGTGCCAGTGATTGCTTCTTCATCTTAAGCAGAGCGCCAACACCTGCCTGTACTTGCATACTGAGCACTTTCCTCGGTTCCGACACTTCACTGACGGCCTCGTGGACTGCAGTCTTAAGGTCAGCCGCAGTTTCCGCACCAGCAATTGCATGAAGTTTGGGAGAAAACTCTGTATCGGAGACAACAGAATCAATTGCATCAACTAAAGACTTTAGATTCAACGTTGAAGACGCAGGGGATGGCGAGGTAGACGCAGCGGCCGAAACAGTAGCCGAGTCCGGGGCAGATGGCGAGTTAGCCGAACTCAGTGGGTCACTAAAACCTTTACCAGGTGTGAATGACTGGCCTGTGAAGGACCTTCCCGGAACAAACGGTTCCAAAGGCACGTACTTCGTTTTCTTTGGCGGCATACACGAAAAAATTATGAAATTTCTCAAGCCTTATAAAGAGACCCTTACCTTGATCCATCACGTGTGCATGTATGTGCATCGCCACACTGCATTCGCGGATAAATTGAGCACACGAAAGACAATCCGTAGTGTTTAGGGGAGGTTAAGCATATTACATGAAGTCGCATGTTCTGAACCACCAGGCTCGAGTTATTATGAATTGTATCTATTCGTAGAAATCGCCCCGATCGCCTACAGCTTGCACGCTGAATATCTTTCCTGGATTTAAAATGAGATTCGGATCCAGGGACCACTTTACTTTCCTCATCAAGTCAACAGAATTTTCGCCCACTTCCTCAAGTAATAGAATTCGCTTGCCCATTCCGATGCCATGTTCTCCAGTACAGGTTCCGTCAAGCTCCAAAGAACGACGCGCTAGCCAGTCGGCAACCTCTTGAACCTTAGCACGTTGTGTTTGAGGGTCATAAGCGAAACACACATGGAAATTTCCATCTCCAACATGCCCTAATACGGTGCCAATAAGCCCGCTCTCCTTGATTTTCCGTTGCGCCTCTTCGACAAACAAACTAAGATATGAGATAGGTACAGCGGTATCAGTGCCGAAAGTCTTGTAACCTTTTGGCGCAGAATACAAAACAGAAAACAGCGAGTTCTTTCTGGCACTCCATAATTCCGCTCCTTCATCGTCGTTTTTTGCAAAGACCAGGTCGATTGACTTGTGGGCTTTCGATATCGCTGTTACCGCACTGATGTCATTTTTTACCGTCTTATCATCAGGCCCGGCGAAACGAAGTAATAATGTGACATGCTCATCCCATTTCCGATTCGTGATACCTGATTTGTTAATTAGTCTCATCTGACCCTCATCCATGAGCTCCATCGCGTCCAGCTGTAATCCTGATCGCAGAATGTGCTGGACGGTTTGAGTAGCGTCTGTGACCGTGGGAAAAGACAAGGCACCAACGCGCCTCACAGCCGGCCTCGCATGAACCTTCAATGTGGCCTCAGTCACAACGCCGAGGGTTCCCTCTGCACCAACAAAAAGATCAGTAAGGCTATAGCCAGCAGCCGTCTTCCGTGGACGCTTTCTGGTTTTAATCACAGTACCATCTGCGAGAACCACAGTAAGGCTCAAAACATTTTGTCGCATGGTTCCATAGCGGTATGCATTTGTCCCGGAACATGAAGTGCCCACCATCCCACCGATCTCAGCCCCTGGTCCAGGATCTGGCCCAAACTGTAGACCATAATCTTTGAGGTGATCGTTAAGTTCCTCCCACCCAACTGCTGGCTGCACAACGACATCCAAGTCATCCGGATGCACCTCCAGAATCCGATTCATCCGATTTAAGTCGAGTGAAATGCCTCCATACACAGGCGTAAAGTGGCCCTCCAACGAGGTGCCCCCACTGAATGCGGTGATAGGCAAACGGTACGCATTGCACACTTTTAAAATTTTAGAGATTTCCTCTGTAGATTCTGGGAACACCACTGCCGCTGGATCTTCACCTGTTTTTTTGTGACGATACTGCCATTCGGAGTCAGCATGCTGCTCCTTGACCTCGAGATTGACCGAGACATGCGCCTCGCCTACGATTTCCCTAATCTCACGAAGGGCAGAGGCAACCGCTTCAGGAGTAGCATATCTCGGGTTCCCCAACACATTTACGGGCAATGTGCTCTGCCTGAATTTGGAAGAGTCGCTGTAATACGTGCCAAGCCCGACACCCCCCGCAAAAAGAGTGCTACCAACTAGCACTCGGGTGAAAGTACCATATCCCTTGGCTGGAGGACGGGCAGTTGAATACAAACGCTTGTAAAGAGCTCGCGTCCCAGGCAGTCGCAGCATAACCTGGCATGGTCAGGCTTTCATTTCGCCTATATGTACATCGAACGATGAGATCATGTGCAATAATGACATTTTAGCAGCGCTGCATATGCAACCCTAAATGTCAAAGGGCAGAGTCAGAGTCAGAAAGATAAGACTCTGAGGCAGTACCGGGGCGGCGGTAGCTGCACGAACCTTGCATTTGCGGAAAGGAGCGCGCACTACTCTTAAATGACAAATACTAATCGCACTCGGCTAATTTACAATAGAGGTTAATATATAGAAGATGTACACAGTCAGAACTAGACTCTGGCTCGCTGTACCATGGTCTTAAAGCCATTACTCAATGCCTGGACATCAGCATAAGCATTACCAAGTAGCTCATAGCCATTTGGAAGAGTCTTTACATGTAGCTCCTTGATAGGTGCCGACGCTCCAAGCATAAAGCACAGCAAGAAATAGCCTGGTCTCCTGTGATCAAAACAGTATGCGTACACAGATTGCGTGGGACGCGCATTTGTGTAGGCCTTCAACCATTTTTCGACATCGCCCTTGTTACCACGCTGAAATTTCTCACTTTGAGCCATTTCATCAACCTTGCGAGCCATGGATTGAACATGCATGATAATGAGTTCATCAAGGTCTGCGTAACGATAAGGTCCGACTTGAAGAGTCCTACCCAACGCATATTCGTTGGGCTTATCGAGCTCTGCAACATCTATGTGTTGATATATCATCTCGCCCACCTTCCAGGTCACAACAAGATGATCGAGACCACGACTTGACGGACGGATGATTAGATCACCGCGTTGCAGGGGTGCGAGGTAAGCCTCGGCTTCTTTCGCCGAGAAAGCACGGAAAAGAGGATGCTTGATCACACGCATCTGTCGTTGCTTTTGTTCAACACGGCGACGTAGTGCGTTATCATCTCTGTCTTCAGCACCCTGATTCCAGTGCTTTTCGTCATGGATATTCGTGCGGCTGTCAAGTCGGCGCTGCGCATCCGCCACAGCAGATTCACGAGTGTTCACCTTAGCATAGAGAGCCCCATAATCAACGCTAACCACCACAGCCTGAACAGTCTGCCCTGGTGCAAATTGTTGAACCAGTGGAACACTGCGGTCGTCACTGATGGTTCCTGCCTCAGCAACAGCGTCAACACCGGACGATAATGTGAGGAGCAGCTGGCGCCCAGTAACCCGACGAACTTGGCCACTGACAATAGATCCCACGCCAAATGTTGTGCGCGTTTCCCCCGTCAGCATTGTAAACACCTCGTCGGCAGTGACCTGGTGGAAGGGGGCTCTCATTTCGGCATAGGCGTCCTGGATCTCCCTTCTGATCTGGTCGAGGGTGATACGCTTCCGCTGCTTAAACATATTCTCAAGCTCTTCCGCATACTCCTCCAAGACCAGTTCATCTAATTTTCGGCCCTCTGGATCGTCATTAAGCAGTTGACCAACGACGCCACCTGCTTGTCGCTCCTCCACTGCTTCTATGTCCTCTTCATCAAGCTCTAAAGCGTCTGCTGCCATTTTGCGCGCAAGTTCATAATCCTCCGGGTGAACACGGGTCGCATCCAGATACTCAGAATCCACTGAAGTCGTGGAAGTACTCCAAGGAATACGAAGAAAACTTGCGCAATTCATAAACACCGTCTTAGAGGTTATTTCTGCCGTCACGAGTTGCGTACGGTTCGCGATCTGTCCACCCTTGGCTCTGGCGAGAGATGCCTGAATGACCCCTCCAGCCTTTCGCTTTCCGAGGCCAGCTACATACCCGAGTGCTGCGGCATGATAAGATGACCTTAGAGCGAGGTTGATATCGACTCCCTCCAGGCACACACAGTCAACAAATGCTGTTTCAAGAGCCCAAGACATGTCCTCCTCAGTCAAAAGAGACTGCTCAGGATGCAGCGGAAGCGAGTGAAGTTGAGCAGCGTCGAGTTGAGCGTACTCCAGCACCGGGCTCTGAAGGTAGCGAGCCGCAGCTACACAGTAGCGTGCGTTCGGTACCAGGTCTGGAAACTCATGGGCTGCCTTGGGTGAGTTCCTATAGAGCCTGGCGACTTCATCTTGAACCCACACGACCTCGAGAGGCTGTTCAGCATCTTCAGGTCCAGCAGTGAGCTGTGCAGAATCAACGATGGCGGAATGCACCGCTTGGTGTAAGCGGCGAGCTGCTGGTGTGAATCCAGCAACACCGACAACGTCCGGTCGGACGTTTCGCACCGTCTCAACTAGCTTAGAGGCAAATCCAGCATTTCGTGTACTTCCCAGTTTGACAACCTCAGACACATGTCCGTCCTCGTCAACAGTCGCAGCTAGAACTGCATCTTGTGGCCCAGCCTCACCAGCGCCTATGACCATCACACGAGGCACAGTCCCTATGACATATCCTGGTGGCTTGAATGGTGCAGCGTCAAGGCGGTGCGCGAAGGCTTGCCGTACTTCATCACGCAAGCTCAGAGCGCATTGCGCCCGAAGTGACTCCAACACATTCCTTGCAACTAGCGGCACTATTTGACGCGACGCTGCCTTAGCAATACGTTGGCGCGCCTCAAACCAGGTACTCGTTCCCGTGCTTGGTGGCAAGCCAGTGAGGACTCTTTCAAACTGCGTATAAAGCGTAGTCTTGTAGTCAGGATACTGAGCACGAACAATGAGGAGGCCCAGAGACTCCGCACGCAGCATGCGCAGAAAAAGAGACGGGCGCTGCCGCAGCTCATCAAGCGTCCAGTTCCAAGAATATTTCAAATCGGCAAACGGGGAGTTCGATGTGATCTTGCGCCTCCCATCATCCGTGAGAACTAGGTTAATTCGCGCTTGGGTGAAACGCGACCTGAAGTATCGCCTGACCCGGGGATCAAAGCTTAACATCGTGGCAATATAATCCTCAGCGTCTTGAGCATGCACACCAAGCTCCTGGGCCAGCTCTGTGGGGCTCAATGCAGGCTCCTTACGGGTTGATGCTGAAGCGGCTGCCGATTCAAGATCATCAGAGTCGATGATTTTCGCAATATCGTCGAGGTTGACACCGAGAGCCTCTACTAGCTCCATTGCAGGACCAGACCTTATCCGGTCATAGATGGCAAACCGCGAATGTCTTCGCTGCGCGCGGAGGGTTCCACTATGTGCGAATTGAAGGTAGTCAATAAGGTCCTGGTATTCAACTCCAGATACAGCATCACCGCTACTGGACTTGGCAGCGGCCGCCGAAGCATCTTCTTCGAGGGCTGGAAAATTAGGATCATTGACCTGCTGAGCCAGAGTTCGCGCTGCCCGTCGTCTCTCAAGTAGTGCATGGAAGTCTAGGTCAAGGTCGAGCACTCGCCAAAGATCATCTAGCGTAAGAAGCTGCGTACGCGTCGCATCAGCTGCGGCTGAGCTGAAGTGAACAAGATAGTCTTGACGGTGATGCCAGATAAAAGGTACCTCAAGGTTCTCACGAGCCACGAAGTCAACAACCTGGGCAACAGCCGCACGCGTAGGCTCGCGAAATTCTGGCGCTGGCGCCTTCAATGCCAGTAGTGAGTCCGCAACCCACTGCTTCTTTTCAAAGTACTCAGCATCATCACTAAGTTCGTAAGAGTGACGTAGCCGGCGTCGAAGTAATTGAAATCGCTCTGGTAGGTCCTCCGAACGGATTTGATTATCTTCGGTCGTTAAAAGCCGCTCTGCAAGCTCACTGGGCTCAAATACATCAGTGAGTTGCAATTCAGTGGCCTGTTCGCCGTCAACACCGGAACGATAGGTCGTTGACGGTGGGTGTGCCGTGTCAAGATCCTCCTCGCCCTCAAGGGCCCAATCATACATCTCGCCATCACCGAACACGTCATAAATTTCACTGAGCTTCTCCTCATCGAGGCCTGCTAAGTCTCCAACAGCGGCAAGACCGGGCTTCATCGCAGCTCGACGCTGTCCTGTTTCCCGCTCTTCTTCACGGCGGAGAGCCTCCGCCTCATCCTCGCTAAACTCATCGGCCTCAATAAAGTCGTCAAACTCGCCACGGCCACCTCGTCGTGAGGACGCGACATCTTGTTCATCTGGCTCTGCTTCGTCCTCATCATTATCATCGAACATCGCGTTCAAGCCACCTTTACGCTCGGCAGACGCTCGCTTGAGCCGCTTGAACCTAGTCGTCTGTGGCTGTGCCCCAGAAGTCTCCCCGAGTAAATCCAGATCGTCCTCGTCCAGTTGAATATCCTCGTCCCCTCTGGCACGCCGCCGCCGCCGCTTTCGGTGCTTGGGCTTGGACCCTTCCTCGTTTGAGTCCCCCTCGTCATCAGACTCCACGATGAACCCCTCTCTTACTTTAGCGAGTTCATCAGCGTCATCGTCACTTTCTTCCTCCGATGAATCCGCTGAGTCGCCGCTGCCTTCGTCGTCGCTACCGCCAGACCCGTCGTCGTTGTTGTCGTCGACGCGCGAGGCAGAAGAGCGCAAACCTTCAGCACTGGAGCTGTTATGGTTGTCTTGCGACTGCTCTGCGACATCCGGAGCCGTGCTCACAGTGGGAGCAGCGTCCTCCTCGTCGCTCGAATCGTCGACTCCTCTGCGCCGGTTCATCTGGAAAACCTGATTATGCAAGCCGCGCGCTTTTGACCTGGAAAAGACAAATGTCGCCGAAGAAAAACCGAACTAAGCCGTGACTTCACGTGTCTAGCTAAAATGAAGAATCAAGCTTACACCGGGTTTTATGTTTAAGATTTATCTACAAGTTGTTAGATAATTTAGCACCCACCACAATACCCTGGCGCTAATGCACATATCCACTACTTCGTAGACGTGATGACAAGGGGTTCCGGCAGGTGGTCTCCACGCATAATGTCATTACCCGTACCCTTGACTGAATCTTCCACGTCCGCTGCAGCAGCTACCCCCCTGGTCCGTCCTTTGCCGCTATGTGTGAAAACTTAGCATCAGCAACACATGCTGACCCCTAATAGTATAAACGGTAGTTGTTCCACATTCGCTATCATCATTTTGCGGGTCAATTTCAACCTATGCAGTACTCGATTTGCCCTATATAATGCATAACCTCCCTCAAGTATCACTCGTAAACCTATCCCCAACCCCCCAGGGTAGTGGGAACCCAAGGAAAGCCGCATGAGCGATGTATATAATCCTAGGAAATGTAGCCGAACCACTCGTGTGGTCAAGTATGCGGCTCAATTCCATGCTAACAACCGGCCTGCAAAGCGAGATTGAGGTAGGTTCTGGCACCAATGCCGTTCAAACACAAGGTGGGGCATCCGACTCGTCTCCCTTATATCTATCATATTTGTCGAGTATTGTGAACATACCAGCTGTGGCCATAGATACCGCGTCTAAAGAGTCGAACCCGACAATCTTCAAAGCTTGTGCGAACCTTGAAGACAACAGCCCTTCCTTAGACAGCGCTAGCACAGGCCAGTCTGTACAGTGTGATTCCACACGAAGATTAATCTCAAGCCCGGAATCACCGACTGCCCCAGTAGTCTGCCCTAAATCAATTGGAGAGAATCAGAGCTTAAGACGGAAGGCTGGTGACAGTCACAGCAACTCCAGGTTGGTGTGCTCGACGAGTCTACGACCAGAGTCCCCTGAACGACCCAAGGATCCAAAGGCTAATAAGCATGGCGCAATGTGTTCGATAAATCCCACAGGCGGTCTCGACGAGAGTAGTCGACCATTATCAAATCAGCTCATAAGTTCATCTTATCAGACAGAGAACATCAGTTGCGAGCCCCCGATGGATAGTAGCCTCACAAAGGGATCACTAACTCGGGCCGCGGAGGAAGACACAGGTGTGTCAGACCCGTGCTCAGAGAACATTGACTCGCATATATTGGTAGGCCAAGGTCAGCGCAGAGGTTCTATGCGGACAGCTTCCGCGCAGTTATTGGTATCAGAAACCCATCCTCCCTCGAGTCAACACCAGGAAACAAAAAGGACGATGGCTGCACCCAAAATCTCCCATGGAAGGAGTCCTTCGAGGTCCGAGCGTAAGCCCCGTCCTCTGAAACCCAAATCTGAACTTTCCGTTCCGGAAAGACTCACACTACGAGCGTCATCCCTTCGGGGTCGCAGTCAAGACAGCAATAGCCTTCGGCAAAAGACGGTGGATAGGGATGCTGGCGGTACCGGTCCTAGTACAGATGTGGGGCCAGGTATGAGGAATTCAGGGGGGGGTCTTCCGGCGGCTGCCCTCTCACATTCTCTTCCTCAGCCAGGCTGGCTACCTCTAAGTGCAATTCAGCCCGCGCTTGTCGGCGGGGAGTCACTCGGTTACATCTCGTCACCCCAGCAACAATATCGGCTTCAGCATCAACTGGTCCCTTGGGCTCAACCAAATATCTACCCAGGAACCATTTTTCAACCTCCTCAGTTACCACCAAATCCACCCCAGCCACAGCCCTTGGTATTCGGTCAACAAAGCACGGGAATCAGGCCCGAGCTGGCAACCAATTTATCACAGCTTGCAAGTCTTATTCAATCAAGTCAAAAGCTGCTAGAAGTATTGCGCACATGGGGAGTACAGTCACCTAATGATAGCTCAAATGAAGTCAACATGCTATCACGTTCAGTTCCCCCGCTTCAGCCATACGACTCTCAGCTTGCGGGTTTCCTGCCGTTTCACCCGTTATTGCCTGTGCAAAGTTGGCATCCTCCTCAATCTGCAGTTAATGCTGGAACTCCAATGACTGGATTCTCCCTATTTTCCCCTTGTACAGTGTCGGACTTCTCGAGCCTGCCTATGCAAGCGCCTTACGTCTCCCCCATTACATTTCAGCAATCAGTTCGTGCACAGCCTGACTCCAAAAATCAGTCACAGGGTTTCACTATTGGCAAGGGAGACCTCGACTCTGGACTTCCGACCTCATCCGCGGAGGCAAATTCATTTTCTCGACACACACATACGCCTTTGATGCAAAGTCCTCCAACTATGAGCATGGTAGCTAAGCACGCAGGAATTCCAAGTGTGAAAAGTGATCCCTCATCACGGCCATCGTTTTCCCCCGTGGTTGATCCCCTTCTATCAACGGTCGAGTTCAACCGAGAGATGCCACCCAAGGTTACCGGGCGAGTCCACTGCGAATCGCCTGGGCAGAATCGTAAAAAGATGCGGAAATCTAGCAGCTCGAAAAGCTCGAGTAAGGACAATGGCAAGCCGTCCTGGATAAAACAAAAAGAGGCGTTGTTGAACCAGCTTCATAAGCATGGCTTCAGATCTCTCCGCTTAGCAAATGGCCAGGTCGCATGTTCGCTATGTGGTAAAAGCTACTCGCGAGATATGTATCTATTCCGCCACGCGACAGAGCATCTAGGAGGTCAACCATTTACTTGCGAGGTCTGCAACTCGAAGTTTACTCGAGCCGACACATTGGCAAGGCATGTTAAGCGTACCCGCCACTTTTAATTCTCGCATGCCCGGTATCGATCTTCCACTTTACTTATACTTATCTCATAGCCTCGTTAATATTTCACTAGTTTATTTTTGCGCACAGCGATATTCAGAGGGTCTACAAGGTCCGGTTCACAGTCGGATTCGAACTCTGGCTAGCTCGTGCAACAAGGAAGCTTTCGGGACAGCGTTTGAGCGTCTTCGAACTAAAAAGGGGAATTTCTTGATATTATCAAAGTAAATGAGCAAGTCTCAGTATTCTTGTGTCTCGTCTGCTACAAGCACACCACCTCGTTGGGAACGCTCCAGCCATTCGAGGTTAACATTATCGCGTGAGGACGACTATCCACTTTCCATCTGGATGCTGCTGGGCCGGGCAGCTAAGGCAGGTATTGCACTGATATGCGTAGTAGCGCTTTTGCTTAATTGCTACCTGCGTTTTTATGTGCTCTTGAAGCCCGGCTGCGATTTTGACCCCCGGGCAGTGGTGAAGATCGCTGCTTTCGGAGACCCACAAATAACAGGCTATCCTCAGCAAGGCCTACGCAAGAAAATTGATGTCGCTGGCAATGATCGCTTCCTAGCGCGGGTCGTATCTAGCGTTCGAGATAGGCGAGAGCCTGACTTTGTGTTAGTCCTCGGAGACCTGATCTCTTCACAATGGATCTCGACACCAGAGTTCGAAAACCGTGCCCGGCGTTTTTCCACAATTTTTCCATCAGACGGGCCTGGTCAAATCGTGAATATCAGTGGAAACCATGACATCGGGTATCATGGTGAGTTCACGGATGAACGATGTGACAGGTTCGTTAAATGGTACGGTGCGCTCAACTTTGTCGCCTACGAGTCGGATGCATGGCGTATGGTTGTGATTAACTCGCTGAGCCTAGATGGGCCTCCTCATAATGACAAATGGCAAGAGGAAACACTGGAGTTCCTTAAAAGCCTCAGGGGATACAAAGGCTCAACTGTATTATTGACGCACATTCCGATGTACAAGCCGAATGGGATCTGTCGGGACGGTCCCAGCTTTTCATACTACGAGGATGTGTATGGTTCAGGATTGCGAAGCCAAAATCATCTCAGCAAAGAAGCTACCCAGCTTGTACTGGACTCTGCGTTTGAACAAAATAATGGCCTGATCCTGACCGGGCACGACCATGAAGGGTGCCTTTCAAGCTACACGTCCAACAATGGTGAGTGGACAAACCATCCTGGCTTTAGTGATGGAAATTCGGTAAAGGAGGCCACTGTGAGGAGCGTTATGGGTGAATATGGAGGTAATACCGGACTGGTCAGCGGAGTCTGGCATGAGGCAACCAAGAAAATGCAATGGCAATTCTCGCTCTGCCGTTTTCATGTTCAGCATATATGGTGGATAACGATGGTGCTCACATATCTGTCTGCCGGACTGTCTCCGTTTCTCGTTTTTTCATAGCCGGAACTTCCTCGTAATCGTGAAATGACAAAAGATATTAAAACAAAACAAGGCAAACAGAATTGTTGCCGCCTTTTAAATGCCTACGAGCGATCCACCGTTAAAAATGCATTCTGTTTTCAACAAATACTATATACAGAGACCTCTACGAGTCGAATACTGACCGATGTACAGTGGATAAGAGGCCAGCAGCTCTGCAGCGACGGATGGCCTTCGCAAGCTTCTTTTGGCTCTTTCCTTTGTGGCCCAAGACCCATCCTGGCATTATCTTGCCGTTGGTGGTGACAAACTGGGAAAGAACAGTCGGAGACTTCCATAGGTCAAGTGGATTTACACCAAATACGTCAAAACGGTCAAATTTGGTCTTACCCTCCAGCTGGGCAATCTCGCGCATTGTAGCATCAAATTTCTTTTTTTGCAGGCTGAAGTCGCCTGCTTCATATGTTGTCTGGTAAGGTGCAAAACGCGGCTGGAAGCTTGGTGCGATGGTGACGTTCTCCTGAGCCTGCATATAGTTTACCGCAAAAGAACCGCGGAGCTTTGACCACTCCTGCGTCTGGGCAGACTTAGGCGAAGAAGCGCCCGCTTTAGATGATTGCCATCGAAGAGCCTTTACAGTTGCTGCTCCTCCGAGCTTTGGAAAGCGCAACATAGCGTAGCGCAACTAATGCTTCCTTGCGACTTAGAGATCCTTGCAGCACAATAATGCGAGAAAATGAAGAGACATCTTATTGCTAGGTGAAAGACCATCACGTGCGGATTAACCTGCGTCGGACCTCAGCGAGAAGGGAGTTCACAGAGGTCAAGGTAAATGCGTCACGCGTGGGTGGTCAGTATGTGTAAGAACGATCCATGCAAATCAAAATTGCGGGGATATATACCTGAATGGATAATTGCCTAGTTTGCAATCGGGAAAATGGCATAGACTGGGTTCAGTGCGATAAATGCGACGGCTGGGTGCACACGGACTGCATCGATCCGCCGCGCGACGATCTAGAAAACGCGGGCTTCGAGTGTAAGAAGTGCACGCTTAAGTCTCCACGCGCCTCGCGGCCAAAAAGAAGGCGTACGGAAGTGAATTATGCGCGCCTTAACCAAGGAATCGTCGAGATTGGGCAGACCCATCCTCATGTGAGCTTTTTTTCTAAGTGGGCCGAAACGCAGCCAGGAGCCTCCCCGTCCGACAAGATCGCTAACTTCTTCAAGTATCCAGGGCAGGCTCCCTTGAAAATCAGTAGCGAATGGTTCTCTTCTCTAGAGATGGACATAGGCGATGCGTCCAAGCTCTCACCTCAGGGACTGGTAGGTGTTTTAGGTGAAGACTACCCCGTGCCAGTCATGGACAGTGTGACACAGCAAGGCGTACGGGGATGGACTTTAGGACGATGGCGTGCCTACCACGATATGACTAGAGCCGCCCGCCAGGACTTGACCCAACATGGCACGTTGAACGTCATCAGTCTTGAGATCAGCGGAACGGATATGGACAAGTACGTCTCGCGTCCACGGCGCGTAAGGGACATCGATCTCGTGGACAAGGTTTGGCCCAATCCGCGACCGAAGCCAAAAGTGAGAATGTACTCACTGACTGGGGCTGCAAACAGCTTTACTGACTTCCACATAGACTTTGCCGGGACGAGTGTGTTTTATCACATCTTAGAAGGGAGAAAGTCGTTTATCTTTATTGAACCCTCGCTGCAGAACCTGCGTGCATACGAAAAATGGTGCCTGCGCAGTGACCAGGGGGATGTCTGGTTCCCTCTTACTCTGAAATCACCGTCTGATGCGTTCCAAATAGATATTGGCCCAGGTGACAGCCTTCTGATTCCATCCGGCTGGATTCACGCCGTATACACACCTGAAGATGCTGTTGTGGTGGGAGGAAATTTTCTGACGCTTAAGGACATGCCAATGCAAAAGGTGATTGCTGGGCTTGAAGAGAGGACCAACGTCCCGAATAAGTTTCGGTTCCCCATGTTTGCCGACGTGCTAAAATACACAGAGGATTATTTGCAAAAGTGCTCGGAGTCCTCTCGGCCTCAGCAAGCGCTTGAACATTCTCGAGCCTCCTACCAAGGGCCGGAGCCGGGCCCCAGCAGCCCAACAGCCGGTGTTATGACGAAACAAGCAGCGAGTGATCTAATGACACCAGATGCTTGCGAGGGTGTCCCCTCGGCATCTCACTCCCCCGAGAATGCAACTGGAGCGGGCCCTATAAAAAAAGAAACGCGGACCTGATTTTGTCGAGTCACCGGTTTCTTCATAGCCACTCGGAGTCTCAGCGCTAGTTCTTCTCCGTGTCGGGGAGAAGACCTTCTGTATCCCTACGGTGTACACAACACTGCTTTCGCGCCATTGCCCACGGGGTTATCGTGCTGGCCTCATCGGCGCTTCTGGCCCACACCGAACCATGTAGCATATGACAGTAATAACAATACACATAAAAAAAATCTTCATTTAAAACTTGACCCGATATAATGTGCATCTTTTTCACCCAAGGCAAGCACCATTCCTATGCCTGGAGCCGTTTCATCTTATCTGCAACTGCATGCATTAACCACACACGCGACCTACAGGAAGCCGACCTAATATTAGGTACGTTTCGTGGCAGGGGCAGTTTAATCACACCGTGCCCAGCAAGCAAGCCAAAATATAGACACTATTGGCGCTTTCGCTAACTGTGGGACAGCACTCTAAGTCAAACATATCAAGGGCCTAAGAGAGATCTAATCTAATGCTTCAGACGCATATTTGGGCCCCTGCCCGTTAAACGCCCAGCGAGGCGGATGCGTGGGTAGCAGGATTTTAGCCGCTCCCGCAGGTCGCCTATGTCAGGGCAGGGACATAGAGCCAGGAGATGCCTGTGTGCCGCTTTACTAATTCCGAAGGAGGCACGTAGCCTTTCCTTCTGCGGGCCGAGTGCGTACCCCCAAACCCTCGGCTCGCTCTCCGCGAACGTCCCACCCCTCCCCCTCCTGTTTTGAGGCACGGCCGAACTAGTTTCTTCGGGCATGGCGTCGTCGTGGAAGCTCACGAAGAAGCTCAAAGAGACGCACTTCCTGCGGGGTCATAGTGCGTCACAAAATACCACCTCACCTGAAAATGGGGTGGTGACAAGCGACCCCAACACGAATGGAGGGTCCGGTGCGGCGTCGGCGACTACTTCGGGCACGTCCACAAGGCCCCTCTCCAGCTCTACGGTGTCGTCGACGACTAGCCAGTCGAATCCACATCCCTCACACGCGCGTGTTGGCTCGCATCCGCGCGACACACTTGTCGGCGCGTCTCAGCCAGCGTCGCCTCAGCGTCAGACGACGCAACGTGCGTCCGCGGAGGGCTCCCGCGCAAACACGTTGACTATGTCTCGCCAGGATGCTCTTGGAACCAGTGGTGGTGCGGGTGCTGCAGCTGTCTCCCGCCACTCAGGAAGTTCGAGCTCGGCTAACAGCAGCCTTGGCTCGCGTGGGACGATGTCCTCCGCGTCGCCCCCGACTGGTTCGGGCGGCCCCTCGAACGCAAAAACAACGTCAACTTCTGCCAATCCTGGGCTTTTGCGCGTCAAAATATATGAACTCAAGGATCTTGTGCTGCCGAAGAACGTGGTGGCGCAGCTACCTGCGTGGGCCTTCGAGAAGTCGAGTACGAAGCCGCCTCCGGTGCACATAGTACTTGAGTACGACAAAACGCAGATACTGCTTCATGCTATTGGTGGAACGGTTGAAGAACCTGTTTGGGATAAGACAACGTCATTCGATGTTGCGGTGAATGTGCGCGAGACCCCGCTCACTGTATCCGCATACCTTCGTGTTCGCGCTCCAGAAAATGGTTTCAAGGATACTGTTCTCGGTAGCACGAGAGTTCCCCCGGAGCATTTCAACCGGCTTGACCAGCTTCCGATCTCAGGGGGTATGCTGTCCGTTAAGTGCGAACTCCAGTCGATGAAGAACCAACCCCTGTCGATTGAGGACTTCACATTGTTGAAAGTTGTCGGCAAGGGATCCTTCGGCAAGGTTATGCAAGTCCGTAAGAATGACACACGACAAGTCTACGCGCTGAAGACCATCCGCAAGGCTCATATCGTGTCAAAGTCTGAGGTCGGGCATACGCTAGCAGAGCGCACTGTTCTTGCGAAAATCAACAACCCATTCATTGTGCCGCTAAAATTCAGCTTTCAGAGCCCAGAAAAGCTGTATCTCGTCCTGGCGTTCGTTAACGGAGGCGAGCTGTTCCACTATCTCCAGCGCGAGGGACGATTCGATCTGAACCGCGCCCGCTTCTATACTGCAGAGCTTTTGTGCGCGCTCGAGTGCCTCCATGAGTACAATGTCATTTACCGTGACTTGAAACCTGAGAATATCTTGTTAGACTATACGGGCCATATCGCCCTGTGCGACTTTGGCCTTTGCAAGCTGAACATGGGTTCGAAGGACGAAACATCTACATTTTGTGGCACCCCCGAGTATCTGGCGCCAGAGCTGCTCCGCGGCCAGGGCTATACTAAGGCGGTCGATTGGTGGACCCTCGGTGTTCTTTTTTACGAGATGCTGACCGGACTGCCTCCATTTTATGACCAGAACACGAACACTATGTACCACAAGATCATCGAGGACCCCTTGACATTCCCGGCAGACATGGATCGGGAAGCACGCTCGCTCATTTCAGGCTTACTCGAGCGCGACCCGCGTCGCCGGCTTGGCGTTAACGGTGCAGCTGAAATCAAGGCACATCCGTTTTTCCACCAGATTGATTGGAAGTACCTGTTGAACAAAAAGTACGCAGCTCCTTTCCTTCCATCGGTTGCCTCCGCAGTTGATACGTCGAATTTCGATGCGGAATTTACCTCCGAGGTCCCCATGGATTCGGTGGTAGATAAAAAGTACTATCTCAGCGAAAGCATTCAAAAACAGTTTGGCGGATGGTCTTATTCGACTGAATCCCGCCTCGCGAGTAGCGGCAAGTGGTAAGCCTGCACGAGGAGGTTGGTTCTCATTTTCTTCATTCTTCATCACTCAACTCTGTGCATTAGAACCAGCGTGAACACACGCTCTTACACGAATACAACCATTACCATAACCACACACACGCACCTACCCACACCACACTGCATATATATATATAAGTATATATATATATTTATAAATTTCTCATTGTGTGTCTCCCCATCTTGGTGGGGCTTACCTACCAACGTTGATGGAAAGTCAGTGCCGGCTAGGCAGACTAGTTCATCGGTTTCTGGTTAGCATGTTGGCTATACATACGCCATAAATGTCTTAAATACCTAACTACGAGCCAAGGCCCGTCTTTGTCAGTTTCACAATAGCCGGAATTGGAGCGGAAATGCCAGCTTTCTCACGACCGAGGCCGAGCCCCTCTGTCCAACCCATCTGTTTCATTAGTTGGTATCCGAAGTTGTCCTCAGGGATCTCGGACGCGTGCTGCCCTACGACGTGTCCGTCGCGCACACGAGCGCTTGCGCCGCCGCCTGCGGCAGACACTGCACCATTTTTTGATTTGACGCCTGGTCCCTGTGTGTCCGTGCGCTTGAAGAGCTTTCTCCGGTTTATCAGGTTTCCGACTTCGGCATGGACCATTGTGTTATTTGTGCGGCTGCAGACAATATACTTTTCGTTTTTCCGGCCCTCTAGAGTCGACCAAATCCCATGACGCATAGCGATTTCTTTAACGTACCAGCGTGCATTGTTATCCATCGGAGGAAACTTGATCCGGTTCTGGCGCTTATCCCTTGCAAAGGAGCGGATCTCTTCCAGAACTTCTGTTACCGTGATCTGCTCCGGATAGCGGGTCCACAGTTCTGGCTGCTTGCCAAATTTCAGCTGATGCAACAGCTCCCGGGCCTGGCGCTTCATTTTTTTCCGGTCGCTGACGGGCTGCTTTGATTTGGTTGGCTCGGCGCCATCAAGAAGCTTGTCGAAGTGCTCATCCCACTCATCATAGATATCGTAGTCGAAGTCGTCATCAACAGAAACCTTCTTCACGTTTTTACTGGCAAGCGCGAAAATCTCATCATCGTCTACGTCGCTCATATTCAGGATGTAATCACGGGTCGCCTCATCCATGTCATCCTCATCATCCGAGCTAGCCTCGTACAGGAAAGCCGCATCGTCTAACTGATTCTCGAAGCCCTGCTCCTCATCCTCCTCCTCTGCGTCAGGAACAATGGGTTCCCCTTCGCTTTCGGATTGTTCAGCAGGGCTCACTTCCTCTGAGACGTCATAGTCATCGAGGGAAAGCCGTAACCTTCGAGAGAAATCAGATTCCGAATCAGAATCCGACGAAGAAAGTACATCTACCCCAGGCTCCATACGTGGGCCGGACATTACCGCGTTTCGCAGCTCACCATCTGTATGAGCAACTTCTGAACCATGTCTTGTCGAGAAAGGGGAGCCGATAACAACCTCCCTCTCACTCGACTGTTGTGGTTCACTAGATGCATCAGCCTCAGGCTCTTCGGCAGTCACGACGGCGCTTATCTGGATACTCTCATTCGCATTTACACTCACTGATTCGCGCTCTGAGAGAAAATTCGATGATGGTTCGCTATCGCCAAGTGGCGCGGTACTACCAACAGTATCTGAATTTGCCCCCACGTCGCTCTCAGGCACTTTACCCGGGTTCAGTGATTCCATAGGGGTTCGATTCTTTAAAGTAACAGCGTCCAACTCTTCAACATTCTCGGGAAGCAACTCGACAATGGTAGAAGACCCGCCTCGATCATCAAAGACTTCCAGGTCTTCAACCGCTTCATTCTTATTCTCTTCGTCACTTAGTGTCTCTGTTTGATCATTGCGCATCTCCAGATCTGTATCAGCTTTCACAAATACAACCGGATTGTACCGCAATACTCCATGGAGATCTCCAATGCGTTTTCCCGACAGCATCTTCTTGCCCCGAAAAGTAGTGGTACGCTTATACGGCTCCGGCTCATCGGGAGGCGGGCGCTTGCGCTCGGCCCGCTTTTCCTTTCGGTGCAGGACCTTTCCCTCTCGTTTGGTGAGCTTATGGCCCTTCTTGCCACCCTTATGGCCTTTCTTCGGCATTTGCTTCAAAGTCGATATGTCATCGGGCAACATTATGTACTGTATCTCAACCATAGCTAGCTGCGGTAAGACCTCCCACGTGAAAATCGCTACTCTCAGTCGAGCGAGATCTGTCAATTTTGACATTATCCGAGCAATTCGAAACCACCGCGTGTTTTCCAAAATCGCACAGCTCAATGGCCTTACAGTGGCGGGGTCCAAGTAGCTAAGTAAAATAGCCATGGGGAACTAGGCCCCTGACCTGGTATACAAGGATATTTATAGAGATTCGAGGGACATATTATCGCAGGGAAAAGGCGCCAGTGAGGAAATCGGAAGCGTTCGCGGAATTGAAGGCCCCCCAAAGAGTCTCTATCTTCTTAGTGCTGCCGACGCCACGGCGGTAACTCAGCGGTTACGTACCCACTGATTATGCATGCCCAGCCAGCGTCCACGGAGCGCCTCACAGCAGCGATCGATCACTCATTTGAAGCTGCACATCACCACCCAACATCCCTTCCCCCAACGTAACGTAAAAGGTTCAAACATGCTGAAGTGGCTTATTTCGCTTCTCTGGGCTCAAGCCCCTACTCAATTGGTCATGAAGTACAGCTCGCACGAACGGACCGTTGGGCCAAACGACGTCCCGGAGTACAAGGTCGTATTCGAGGCCGAAGACGATTCAAGCTTCACAGCAACGGGATTGCTCAGGTACCCGTACCAGGACCACTTTTGGCTGGACATTGATAGCTTTGACTGGATCTACGACCCTCAAATTGAGGGGGTTGTAGCTCACTCGCGCGGAACAGAGGCGTGCTACAGCCCTACCTTCGAAGCTGTAGGCAAGTGCGTCGACGACGCATATTGCTACTGTAACTGCGAATATTATAACTCCGAACAGTATGGAAAGCCCATTCATACGTCAATTCAGCAAGAGTACCTTTCATTCACGAATAACCCGCCGGGTAACTTGAGGGCGATTGCATATTGCCGGGACCCAGACTGCAAGCTTCCCGGGACCACATGGGAGTTCGAGAACCGCAATGGCTGCGAATATTTCGAGCCTCAAGGTTTTTATGTGCGTGCGCTAAAGGTCATACGCTAACGCGTTGGCGCATATTAAGTGTGCGCTTTGCACTCGTTTTAAAGGGTATTTTCCGGCGACATATACCAACTCGACCTATGTACCTAAAATTCAGCTCCCTCTTCGCACTGGGCTTCCTTTACATCGCGCGACATTGAGCTTTCGGATCCAAGATGGAAGATGCCGCCAACATTAGCTGCCTCGTAGTGGCCGCTACTTTAACGACTAGCTGTGAGATACCTCACCACTGATACCTCCTCGACGTGCTAAATATTCAGCTAAATGTCCACCTCTTCTGGTATCTGAGAAGTTCCCCGAGGTCCCAATGCGCTTCCCAATTGGGAACTGGCCTGTTCAAAGTCGACTATCCTTCATGGTCGCGAGTAACGGCGTGGCGACTCTGGATAGGTTCAAGGCTCGGTCCCTCATGACGCAAATGAATGTACATTACTTAGCGCTTGATAGCCGACTGGAAGCGGAGGTCTTCCACTATGAGGCCAGGGCCTATTGCGAAGCGCATCATCCTCGGGAGTACTGGGAGCTTGTCGCCAAGTATTCTCGAGACATGTTCCTACCGCTAGAGCGAAAATTGCAGTGGCAGCTTGGACTGCGTGGCTTAAGATCAAAGCTCTGAAGGATTCCTTTCAGCGGTCATGATGTCGAGAACCCCTCAATGGCTTACTTTTGAGCGCCTAATGGGAAAATCATGCAAATGTGTTAGCGGCAAAGATTGAGCTGTCTTCTTTTTCTAACGCTTGGCTCTAATGATGGTTACATCTATTGCGCTTCATCCAAACTTTATCGCAACATGACCAAGTTTATTCATAGTACCGTCCTTAAGGGCAGTGTACATGACATATATTACTCGCATAACAAAAGCCATTGGAGTTCATACCTGTATATGCTAAGCTAACCACTGCACGAGGATCATCGCTTTCTTTTTCCGAGCTCGCTTCGAAAGAAAAAATAATGGGATGAATGGGGACAAATGGCAAAGGGCCACGCTCCACCAGTGTCTTTGGCCGCTGAGGGCCTAACATCAGGATGTACTCATGGGATGATGGGGATGGAGGAGGGTATTACAGATGGGTAAGGGGTATCAAGCCTGGGTCGTGGCGCGATTACTTACCCTAGCTACCCGAACTCGACCCACCGGACAACAGGTGCTAAGCTCGTACACAGCGGCCAATGCAACGGGTTATCGACCTCTGGTCGGTCGACATACCGCTCGCTGAGCCTGGTGAATCTGCCTGGGTACTTGGAAGAGAGTACGTACCTGACAGTGATAAATGGAGCAGCGAATTCATGGCAGACGTCGAAGCCCGCGTGCGTCTCATGTACCGCACGCAATTTGCCACTCCAATTCCACGGCATCCCGATGGGCCTTCGCCAATGCTCCAATCCGTGACTGCATTTTTCCGGGGTCCACCGTCCACGGCATCTGCTGCCGCAATGGTCGACAATTCTGGCTTCTTCAGCGATGTTGGCTGGGGCTGCATGATTCGCACAGGCCAGTCGCTGCTGGCGAACGCACTGGAGATAGCGGAATTCGGCCGCGACCAGCGTCCAGCTGAAAGTGAAGAAATCAAGCTGCTGCGCAAATTCAGCGATGAGCCTGGCGCCACATATTCGATCCATCGATTCGTTGACTATGCGGGGGCGCGGTGTGGCAAGTTGCCGGGCCAGTGGTTTGGGCCGAGTGCCGTCTCTTCCTGCATAGCTTCATTCCTTGATGAGTCCAATCTGCGCGTATACGTATCCAATGGAATGGACGTTTATGAGCCCGAGGTCCTAGATGGGAGCTTCCCGGTACTGATACTTTGTGGCCTGAGACTGGGTATTCAGGAGATAAATCCAGTGTATTATGACGGACTAAGGGCCTTATTCAGTGCCCCTCAGTCCGTAGGCATTGCGGGGGGTCGGCCTGGTGCGTCGCTGTACTTCTACGGATACCAAGGTGCCCGCGCCTTCTACCACGACCCTCATGAGCCGCGCGCGGCACTGTCCAACACAACGCCGGATAGCGAGTTTTTGGAGTCGACGCATTCCAGGCAGATCCGCGCTCTGCCTTTCGCGGAAATGGACCCGAGCATGCTTGCAGGCGTCTTGCTAAAGGACAAAAATGACTATGAGCAGTGGAAGGAGCACATGCTCGCCGTGCCGCCAAAGCACCGTGCAGTAATAATTTTGTCGACAAAGCCCCCAGACGATGTATCAGACTTTGGCGGTGATGAGGATGAGGAAGAATATGGCGACACTAGCAGTGCGAAGGACAGCTCTCAAGTAGTATAATATAGGTGGGCGCACATATACATATCTAACGCCCAATACATACAACACACACCACAAACACATATCCTTTACACGTATATATATATAAACACGCATATACGCACATATATTTAGATACTGGCACATTGAGACACTCAATCCATTCATCGAAAATGGCCATGCGCAGCGTGCAGACGGAGCGGGATTTGCAACCCAGGTGATTCAGATTCCTCGGGTGGAGTTTACCTTAATGATCCACAAAAAGGAGGAATGGTGAGTCTCTACATTCATTTAGCACGAATTTATTTGCCGCTATATGCGCGGTTTGGCATGGGGTGGTTAGATAGGTGTGTGCGTGCGGCCGACCTCCTTACTCGCGGCAAGGGGACATAATACCACCATTACGCAGGAGGACACGCACGTATCGCTGTATAACCATCATGGCTAGTGAGATTGTGCAGAAGCTGTGGGCGGACCACACCGGGGCGCCGCCGCGGATTCAGGCAATCAACTTGTTCATGGCATATCTCGTCGGCGCAGGCGTCGTCCAGTTTGCATTTTGCGTGCTTTTAGGGAACTATCCATTCAACGCATTTCTTGCCGGCTTTGGTGCGAATGTCGCGCAGTTCGTCCTGCTGGCAAACCTGCGCCAGCAGATTAATCCAGCCAACAAGGCTGAGTTCGAGCAAGTCTCGCCGCGTCGTGCATTCATGGACTTCGTTTTCGGCTCGTTGATTTTGCACTTCTTGAGCTGGCACTTCATCAACTGATTGCGTACGCAGTCACGTCAGTGAGAAGTATAGTAAATGTCTGTGGTTTTTCCCACCTTGCGCCTGTGCCTCCTATGCATTTGCGCTCCACGAGTGCGTGCGTCCAAGGCGAGGCGCAAACAGGCTGTTTGCAGCTTATCATCCAGACCAAGCTAGCTGTATCCCACTAAAATTTCAAAATTTCAAATATCTATATTAGCTAGTTCTTTCTGCAACCATTCAGAGCGCTACGAGGAGCGTGGACTACTTACTCACTACGTGGCATTCAGCGCGTCTCGCCTGACACTGCCACCACCCTCCCTCACCTTACTCAACCGGCGCCTGGGCTCGACTCATCCCGGCGGTGACAGCGCGTTTATCTCGGTGCGGAGGGTGCGTGGGCTAGGTCGTAAGCTAATGCTATCAGCGGTGCGTTGGTGGCCTCGGGGGCTTAAAACAGGAAGGCATGCCTGCCGTAGTATCGCAAATTCGAGCCGGGCGCGCCATGTCGATGCGGGCGTGCTACGTCTCAGTGCGGAAGAAGTGCTCGCTACCGACCACGCAATCGTGGAGAGAGCTAGACAGTCGGTGCGCCCTATTAAACTCCACGATCTTGTACGCTGGAAGGACTATAAAGATGGCCCACCCACGGAGGCATTACTTGCTAATGCTGCGTATGTCCTCGATGAGATAGTAACGCGCCTCGCCCACCGATTGGATGCGATGCGCTCGCTGCCACTGATTGTGGTGCTGAACCCACACATCTCGAAGATCTACAACATTTACTATCACTCATTTCTAGTTCTTTCCTCAATGAAGCCACCTGTGACTTCTGCCGAGAACGACTTTATTGCAATGAAGCTGCGTCAACTCGTTGAGGCACATGCAGACACAATTCCCACACTTGCAGAGGGATTCAGCAAAGCGCGCGGGTTGATGTCTAACGAGGAAATCGGCGATATTCTCACCCAGCACTTGTTGGCCCGCATTGGGACGCGCATCCTTGCCGAGCATCATATCGGGCTGACGTACCCAATTGGCCCGAACTTTGTTGGATGCATCCAAACGGATCTGAATCCTTCGAGCGTGGTAGAGAATGTTGCGCGCACCGTCACCCAGCTCACATCCATGCAGTTTGGTTTCAGTCCTATTGTGCGCATCGACATGGGTCGAGACGTGACTCTCGCGTATCCGCCAAATCACCTCGAATACATGGTCACGGAGCTGTTGAAGAACGCTTTCCGCGCTGTGAGCTCACTTGGGGAGGCGGTAGCAGATGAAAGCCCGATAATAATCACAGTGATAAAGTCAGGCCAGGGCATTATTCTCCGCATGCGCGACCGCGGCGGTGGAATTATCCCAGAAAATGAGAAGAATATATTTCGATTTTCTTATACAAGCGTTGAGCGTGAGGGTGAAGGGCTCGTGGAGGGGGTTGACTCCTCGCTTGCCGGCCTCGGGTATGGCTTGCCATTATCAAAGGCGTATGCTGAGTTTTTCGGCGGAAAGCTCCAACTGCAGTCATACCACGGGTGGGGCACAGATGCGTATCTTACACTCAAATCGCCAATGACCTCTGGATACCACCGAGACATTGTATGAAGCCTATATTGACTTGTGCAGTGCCGACCTGGCCTAGATGCGTTATAGGTCGCCGGCCCCGGGAGGGGTTTTTGGGTCTATTATTCTGCGCAAGGAGCCAGGCCACTTCGTACATATAAAACCGTAATATTAAGACCAGGCCTACTCTCTCTCACATTAATTTCGGCGTGTGGGTGCCTTCGCTGCATTCTACCTAAACAGCACGTTTACCAACCCCCTGCTGAGCGATGCACGCGCCGCAGCCGCCGAAACCAGTCAAGTTGCCCCGCCAGATTGTGGCCGTATCCAGTTACCCTCGAGGGATACCACCATCCTGGTGGTTGTCCAAGGCAACTAACACGTGATTTCGTATCGACCCGACCAACCAGGAATTTCTAATCGCTCAATAGGCAAGCGTGTTTGACCTTCTCACATCAAAATGCTTGCTAGGACAGTTCTTCGCCGTGCGGCACCTCTTGCACGCCGCCCGTTCTCAGTATCAGCCTCTGTGCTCTCTGGGGAGAGCAAGGTTCCGACTGATTTCAAGGTCTCTCGCAACCTTGAGGAGGCCACCGGACCGAACGCTCTCTTCGGTCCGGGAACCACCGAGAAGAACGCGCAGCCCTCGTCTTTCGAGATCGCGACTGGTATTGACCGTCTAGAGCTTCTCGCAAACATGGAGGGTATTGAGCTATTCGACATGGAGCCTCTCAACCAGACCCGCAAGGGCACTCCTGACGACCCCTTCATCATTGACTCGTACGACCGCATCCGCTATGTTGGATGCACCGGCTTCCCTAGTGGCTCGTCAGAGGTTAGCTGGCTCCGTGTCGAGGAGGGCAAGATCGCCCGCGACTGGGAGTCTGGCTGCTGCTATACGCTCAATTACCTCGGTCCGAAGGAGGACGTGCACCACCACTAACGTGTAAGGATTATGGAAAATAATTTATTCAACTGAAAAACTTAGGACAACTCTGTGATTAAATGTATTCCAATTGCGCTGGTCAGCGCTCGTACGCAATGTAACAGGGAAATGACCTCGCAGACCTGCCGCCGAGCGTTGCCCCTCCGGTCCCTGCCCTCTACCCATCGTCAACGGCTTGACAAATCGGGTTGCCAGCATATAGCGGCATCACTAAAGATGTGTTGTGACAGTATCAGGTACCGATGTAGACATAAGTTTAGGAGTCAGTACTTCAAGAGTGGTTACAATTGTTTTGCCCACGTCCATTGAATTTTAACATCGTCAGCATGGCTGTTTTCTAGGAACAAATCTTCTCTTGTCATGGCAGTTTGAACGACGTTCCGAAATAGTGTCATATGGCAACCTACAATTATCTATAGACAGGGGCTTTCGCTTCGCCCGAGCTCATGCACGCGCCTGGAGGTAATTAACATGCGTATCGGCTGACCATGTCGCCAATGCATGGAAACGGTCCCGAGTTCACCGGGGACTGTCTAGCCTTATCATTTTCAGCCTTCGCTACCCTGACTACGTAAATGGTGAAATTGTACACGATTGGCGAGCCTAACTGTTATTGCGCGTGCTTGGCACGACTTGCACGCTGTCCGATGTTATCTGTTGCTCTGAACATGCTGCAACTGCTGCTATTAATGAAGGGCGGGGGCCGCCGCCCTTGCCGTCACTATACTTCGCTATCCGCCCGTCGCCCTTGCGTGAAAACGTGCAGCTACCCTAAACCATATAAATAAGCTCAGCGCGTTATAATGCTGGGTATGACCGCCCGACTAGACATAGGGCCTGGGTGCCCCTGTGTGGACTGCTTGAGCCCTGTGTCATGTGATGTCAAAATCTTTCCTCGGTGGTTGGGGTTCTCAGTAGATGCGTGAGATCCTCGAGGCGTAGTTAATCGGCGCGGAGCGTGGGTGGGTGTGGCTGAGAGCAAAGGGGTGGTGGCGGTGGGTGGCGCGTCCGCCGCGTCTGTGACCAACGCGAGAAAATTTCTAAATTTGGAAAGATCTGATTTGAGACCTAATACAGTTCCATTGCGTGTCACTTATCTCATACTTCCTAAGCCTGCGGAGAAGGAATGTATTTGTCGGAAATTCAGGGTTAATGCTTCAGAAGCGTCGCAGTTCTATAGGTCTAATACCAGTCAGTCTGCATAACATGGTCATCCAAAGCTCAGCTGACTCATCGGCTATGTTGTGTTTAGCTGCGACTTTTCGCCGGAAATGGAATGCACGTGACATATGTCATCCTTCTAACCCTGATCCCCGTACTCAAAATAGACCCCGACGCGGCTGACCCCTAGCCCGTTCGTATTTTCCTGCGCCGAATTTATAAGGCACTCACCCCGCAAATCAAACGCGACATTCCTGACCGACAGCTACATTACTACCAGAATGAAGCTTTCAAGTGTTGCATCAGCTGCTGCCGTTCTTGCGCTGGCGCGTGCTGACTCCAGCCCGCCGTCGTGTGGTGCCGGTCAGAGCGCGTGTCCGGAGGAGTATCCGTGCTGCTCTGCTGATGGTACCTGTGGCAACGGCTACGTGTGCCTCGGCGGCTGTGATCCTCGCTACTCCCACGAGCCAGGTGCCTGTGTCGCCATGCCGGCGTGCCAGAGCGGCACGTACACATTCAACGGCACTGATGGTATCTCGAAGTATGCCGACTACCTCGGAGACGCGCAGAAGCAGCCATGGAGCTACTTCGGAAACATCACTAGTGTTGATGGTGTCCTCCGCGCGCAGATGACGGAGTCTGTCAAGTCCACGACCATCTCGTCGTCTCAATATATCTGGTACGGTAAGGTGACCATTAAGATGAAGACGTCCCGTACGGGAGGCGTCGTGTCAGATTTCATTCTGCTCTCAGGTTCCAAGGATGAGATCGACTACGAGATGCCGGGCTATGAGCTTGAGAACGCGCAAACGAACTACTACTTCCAGGGCATCGAGGACTACCACAACATGATCAAGGCTAACGTGGACTCTGACACGAATGCGAACTGGCACGAGTACACCATCGACTGGCAGGAGAACCAGATCAGCTGGTCTATCGATGGCAACCAGGTGCGCACTCTTAACAAGGAGGACACCAAGAACCAGACAACTGGCTCTTACGCTTACCCCCAGACGCCGTCTCGTATTCAGTTCGGTCTGTGGGCTGCCGGTTCGTCGGGCGCTCAGGGTACCGTCGAGTGGGCCGGTGGCGATGTCAACTGGAACGCTCCGGACATGCAGGACCCAGGCTACTTCTTCGTTGAGGTTGAGTCGATTGATGTTCAGTGCTACGACCCGCCCTCTGGCGCGAACAAGACTGGCTCTAAGTCTTACCGCTGGACAGGCAAGGATGCGCTCGAGAACGATGTCTCGATCACCGATGACTCCACCATTCTTGAGGCCACTGATGGCACTGGTCTAGATCTCAAGGGTCCGTACGGCCACAACTCGAGCTCAAGCTCGAGCCAGTCGTCGACCAAGTCTCTGTCTGTTATCTCGGGCGCGTCGTCCGCGTCTTCGTCTTCGTCTTCGTCGAAGAAGCTTCAGACCCTGACGGGTGGTGGTGCCTCGAGCAGCTCTGCTAAAGCCAAGTCGACGAAGTCTAGCTCGAAGTCGTCTGACTCGTCGTCGTCCGCGTCGTCGTCCGCGTCGGCGTCGTCTTCTTCTTCGTCGCCTGCCTCGTCGTCTGCTTCTGCGTCGAGTTCGGCTGATTCGACCTCGGGCAACGTCGCGGGTGCGCGGGCATCCAACACGGTAAGCTCTAGTGCTGCCTCCAGTAGTAGTCAGTCAAGCTCTAGCTCTAAGAGCAGCTCGGCAGCGAAGAACAATGCCGCAAAGGTTGTGGCACCGGCGCTGGTCGCCTTCCTTCCGGCTTTCCTTCTTTAAAGGGGTTGACGTGAACATATCACATTTTATTTACCCTATAATCCTAATATAAATTTTATGTTTGAGTATGAGATCGGGTGCTTACGATCTCGTCGTGGCATTCTAAGATGTTCTGCAGCGCTTTCGCAACCTTTTTCATGAACACAACATCGCCAGGAGAAAACACATGCGAAGTGGGTGTAAAGGCCCCAAGTATGAATCCACCGTAACGAACGTGAGCATTGGATCCTGTCGCTTGCGTTTGGGTATGATTAAGGCGCGGTTGTGGCTGTAGGAACGGCTTTTGCCGGTGCCGTTCGCAAAAAAGACGCTTAGCCGTGCGCCGGAAAGGCATCAGCAGTCCGGAGCAGAGGAGCCCATCCTCGGCTATGTATCGCACACCATAGGAACTATTGATGGTCAATTCATGTAGCTTTGTATGTTGCAGGATTTGCTGCACAACAGCTGGACCTCTGTCAACCGCGGTGTAGCCGACGACGCGAACCGCCGACTCGCTCTCACCCCATGTAAAGTTGTCCACTTCGCTGCCAGATCCGTGAGTCGGAGATTCAAAATTGTAACTGTCACCACTGCGATGGTGCTTAAGTATCTCTGCCTTTACATCGATTTCGTGATGAATGCGGGTCTCTGCAACATAGACCAAATCTATACCCAGGTTCTGTTGTACGATTCTGCAGGCCTTTTTTATAGCCTGGTGTACTGAACGACACCGTAAGAGTGACTCAAACACCTCATATGGTTGGAGAATCGTTCTCCCCACCAGGGGCTGGAGACGCCCATGGAGGGAAACATCAGGCATCATTGCAGGGTGCACGTCTTCGGCGCCATCATCTGTGGGCATCATATGAGAGCAAGAATCTTCCCCTACATCAGCTGCCTCGTCCGCCGAGAGCATTCCTGAGAGAAATATCGGCGTTGCACAGTTTGACTCGTCATCACCAGTACTGGCAGCAACCGTGTCGGTCCGAGACATAAATGATATAGATGAGGATATATCACCCTCGTCGCTAAGGTCACTTAGCGCAGTGATTATGCTGGAAGCATCTTCCGCCCATTGAATTCTACTGCGACCAGCGCTGGAATTTAATAGATTCATTTTCGCTGTGATCCGATCAACTATGGTCTGAGAAGTGTGCGTGAGCTCTCCTATGAGCTCGGCACAAACCGACGGCTTCAAATAAGGGTCAAAAACGGCAAGGCAGCCGACTGGAAGACCTTCCACGATCAGGGGAACCCCAAGGTAAAAGCGAATGAATGGGGGACCGTGCACTAATGGATTTAACCTTGTACGCCAGTCACTGCTAGCATCAAGAAGCGCAAAGAATCCAGCACTCAAGATTGTATGAGCATCAAGGGACAGCTCACGGCCAATGGTGGGGATTGATGTTCCACCCATTCCAGTGGAGTACAACACTTGTTGTGTCGTCTTCTCGATCACCGATACAGTAGCGCTTTTGATATGATACTTGTTGAGAATAGGCCTGATCTGCTCGTGGATCCATGCCCTTTCCGCGCGCCACATTCTTGTGTCGTTGATCTTTGCCAGCGCACGTAGGCGTGCTCCTTCCTGGAAGTGATCCGGTGCGGCCATATGTCCAAACCCGCAGAAACAGGTTGGCCTGCTAAGGTCACTCAAGTTATTACCACATCTCTGATACTGCTCAAGCCAATCTTCCCATGTCTCATCGAGGGGGTCTATGCGTCGACTTCTGTAGCGCTTGAATGATGTCGTTCGGAACGTAGCAATTGACTGCTCAATGGCACTTATCGAGGTAGGAGCTGACACTGAGGTCGCGGCTGGTGCTGCTCGTGAGTGTCTTCTAAAACTGCGAAACAACCTTGAAAGCGTAGCGCGAATCCTTGATCGAGACCGGGCACCATCGTGGATTACAACCGCTGGATCGTGAGGTACACGTGGCACCGCTAGGGGTATGTTCTCGTCGCAACAATGTGCATTACTTGAACCCGTCAAATACTGTGAGCACTCATCGAGGAAATGCCTAGCTGGCGGCGAAGCGTCATCAATATGATCGTCGGACACGTTGAGGGCTGAGCATGGAGTGCCATAGAGTGTGCTATACGGGCTTGAGACCACCAATGGAGAAGGGGCAGTGGCCACCGACATCAAGGTATTCAATTCAATACCGGCTATTCAAACACCTCCACCTAGGCAAGCAATTTTGATTTTGATATATGCCAATATGCCGTGGTCTGCATGACCGATGTGCAAGCATCTCCGACCGTCTGCAGACATGCCCCAAAGGGGGTAATCTCAAGTGCAACCAAACGTCAGCATGACATCGGACTATTTTAAGTTCCATGAAAGGCTCGTGACAGCTGCTTGAAAGCAGTCTTTTCATCCACAATCGCACCGTTATCGTCGCGCCTCACAAGCTCAACCTCGGGCTCATAGGCGTCAGCCCAGGCAGCGGCTTCCTTGGCCTCCTCGAGAGCAATCTGTCTCTTCACTAGATCCATCGCTTCATTGCGCTCGTGGGCCGGAAGCTGGCTGAATTTTGCCTCTTGGGCTTTCAGTTGTGTCTCACGTATCATACGGCTGGTTGCTAGGCGCCTAGCCCAAGCTCCACGCCCCGGAGCATCTCGTTTACGTGGTTCGCTTTTAGCAGAACGCAGCAAGTGAAGCGTGTCAGAGACGCCATGGGATGCCTCTTGGTTTGTTTCATCTTTCTTGACAGGTGGAGGTGATGAAACAGCGGTTGTGGTAGGCGAGTTGGTTCCCGGCACCCGACCTTCAGCCGAATGGTGAGAGCCATACAACCTGGCATGATCATCTTCTTTCTTCGGTCCAGCCGCCTCTGTATTTACTGTCAATAATAAGCTTGCGGGGCCTAAGACCAAATCCCCATCACCGGTCTGCGACTTCTCATCAGCGTATCCGGGAGCATCTTCGTTGCTAGTGCTCGCCAAATCACTGGAATCAGCTTTATATACCTGACCTTCCTTCGAAGTGCGCTCTCTCGACCCACTCCCTAAAGCGATGTTGTGCGTTCGCGAGTCGTTCAGAAATTTGATGTATGCTGCTTCATCGTCTTTAATATCCTCGGCAGATGGTATCAATTGATCGTGTATCGCAGAGGTCGTTCTTTGCCTCTGCTTAGCGATGGTCTTGGCTCTCTTTTTAGGCCGGAACAGGGCCCGCTGTGAAGGCTCTGGAGGTCGCGCGTCAGTTTTCGCCTGCTCAGCCGGTGCCTCCAATGGATCAAGGGGGGTTGGGGATGGTGCCTCCTTTATTACGGAGCGATTTTGTTTCGGCAAGGGAAGACTAGTATCATCGCGAATTCGAGAATTCGAAAGTGAAATCGCGTCGCGCTGGCTCTCCTCGTCACTTCCGTTCGCTTCTACGGCCTGTTGCGGGGGCGCAGACCTTGTCTCAAATGAGCGGGTTTGCGTGGATTTCGATACGTCAAGCTGACGCTTTTCACGCATCAACTCTAACCATGATGAGGTATCTGTCTTCTGGGATAGTACTTCCTCCCCTGGTGCTAACGTGGTTGCCTGTATGTGCTCCGCACGCTCTTGAGCTCGCTCCCTGGCATGCAAAATGCGCTTCTTTGCATCTTCGGTACGGTATTCGGGTGAGTCTCGGTGATCAACAAGTGTCTCCGTGCCAGTGGGAATAAGTCTCAACCCAAGCCTTTCCCTGAGCCTGTTCGTTTCTTCCACAGAAAGGCTCAATCGCATCTGTAGCCAGTTGAGAACAAAAACGGGCTACCTCGTTATCTCAGATCGCGAGAAACGGGCCTGAATTACAGACGCTGCAAGTCCGCAGTCCCCGCTTTCTGTTCGAGCCTCGCGTATCTGTATGTGTACCAGCTAACGACTTTGAGAGTGATCACCTAAGGCAGTGGGGAGAGAGGTCTGAGGGTATCACATACATACGGAACCCACACACCTATTATCGTCAGACGAGAAGCGTTTGAAGCTGGCCGTACGCAGAAGTACCCAACAGCTGCGACCTCATCTGGAGCCACACGTCCCAAGGTATGAGCGCGCCGTCTATACCGTCCACCTCAGGCACAGCGACTCCCACAGAAAGTGCTGCGATAGACAAGAAGGAAGGCTCAGATACCCCCTCGCCTAGCGCCTACGACGACGCGTCCGAAACTGCATCTCCCCCAGCACCTCCTGCGGCTGCTACTAACCCTGCTGAAGGCGAAGACGAGACTAAGCGGAGCATACTCCTAATTGCAAGGTCAATCGAAACCGGGCTGGATAATCTCAACAATCAGCTGGATTCTCTCGAGAAGGAGTTCAACGCCAAGATAGATCACCTCTCGCAGAGCTTGAAAGCCACGCCACCGTCCCAATGAAAGGCAAATCAAAGAATCAGCGGCGCCGAGAACACCGCAAGCAGCAAAAGCGTGAACCGTCTTCTCTACCTATGGAGAAGCCAGTCGATGAAGCCGAGACAGACACGCTCGCCAAGAGAAGCAGTGTCACTGTGCTCGCCCGAAAGTATGAATGGCTCTCGCAGGACGACCCATTACATGACATGTACGCCAATGTGAGCAAACGATTTAAACGCGCGAGGACACATGCTGATCTTGAGACGGGAGATGAGAGGCAGGAGACGTTTGCAGACTCAGGCGCTGAGTATTCAGGCTCAGCTCGTGAAGATGTAGACGATGCGATTAGCGGCAATGAGTCTGTCCTGGATAATCCAGATAACAATGATCAAACTAGGGCCACGGCACCGAAGAAGGCACGCCCAAAGCCAGCATTGGCTGATCTGAAAATCAAGTCACCGCGGCCGGACCTCATCGAGTGGTTTGATGCAGATTCAATGGAACCCGAGCTTCTTGTACATCTGAAGACCCTGCCACATGTGGTTCAAGTCCCTTCGAACTGGCGGAACCGCTCAGAGATTCCAAACTTCGCATCAAGGCCGCCTTATGAGCCTCCAGAGGGTGTTCGCGATGTAGTTGGTCCACGCGTGGACTACGAGGCAATGTACTCGGCATTCTTTGGGCGTCGCAGCGGCGAGCCCGACCTCTTGAAGTACGGCGAGGTTGCTGATCTGCGTGGCCGGGCGCGAGCTGTCAAAGCGAAAAACGTAATTGACCAACCGAACATGCCGCCATCGACTATATCGGAACGGCTACGCAAGGCCCTCGGCCTTACCCCAGGTGCTGAGCCGCCCTGGGCTGCGAAAGTTAAAGAGCTTGGACCAGCGCCGGGTTACGCGGCGGGCCAAGGAGATGACGCTGGTCGCAAAAGATGGGGTTACGTGGTTTGACTATGAACGTACTTATTTAAACCGTAGCATAAACTACGAGAAAGAAAACCAGTTAGTTGCCTTTATTAATTGTGCAGTATGCCGCCCGGTCTTCCCCGGTTAAACGATTGCTATCTACATAGTTGATGCATCCCAAATAAAACTCTATAGACGGGCACTTCGCTTAGCCTACTCGCGCTTCGCACCAATCTGATTTGCCCTGAGCTCCTCAAGAAGCTCTGGGTCAATGTTGTTAAGAACTGTGGGCAGATAGCTTACGGCGGCAAGGGCCGCCATGGACAAGAGCACCGTCGGCTGGAACAGGAATGACCATATACTAAATGTCTGGCGATCGATTACAAGCTCCTTACGTTTCACGTTGGTGATATTAAGTGGGAGCTCGATAGTCTGACTCGGAACGTCAAGTGGCCTGCCCTTGCCAATCTTCCGCACCTCAAACTCTCCAGAAGAGAGAGCCAGAACTTTGTATACGGAAGGAATCTCCACAGTGTCGGAATCCAATGTCAGCACATACTGTCCAGGATCCACGCCGTAGAACGTGAATGTGCCGTCAGTCGCGACATACGCGCGCGAGTAGTGCGCGCTCTCGATGCTTCGGAGAACAAGCATCGAGCTCTTGAAATCCTCAAGGATTAAATCAGACACACTGCCTTGCAGCGTCGCGGCGATAGCGTGCCCAAGCACTGCCAGCAGCACCACTCCGAACATGGCTAGCATGACATAAACCGGCTGGGGCCTTCGCTCACCTAGCTGATAGCGATAAAATACCCGCGCCCTGAGCCTGACCTCTGCTGCACATACATAATCTCGGAACGAACCTAGTTCTGTCATATGAACAATCCAAGCCAAACACGGCCTTTGGCAGCGTTTCTGTCCTATATGCATGCGCATCGCAAAAACGCCTTGCAAAAGAGAACTACGCTGAACCTGCACGAGGACCAGCAAGACGAGACTACAATGTTCTAGGCATAATAAAAAGTACATCTGGTACATCTGTACACCTTTATAGATAAGTTACAAGTCACCGTCAGAGTCATTGCTTCATGGCTGCAGGCGGTAGACCAGATAATGCGTTTTCGATAATCAACTTCATGATCAGATAGGCAAAAGGGCATTAGGCAGTGGGCTGCTGCGCGGTGCGCGGCTGCTCATTACCCTTAGTGAACGCAACAGAGCTCTTTGCCATTGTTGGAGACGAGCGCGCGATGGCATTCGTGAAATAGAAGTTCGTGATCGGAGTGCCAAGAGGAGCCTCACCGTTCGCCTTAGTCTCGGCGTGCTTCGCAAGCTCGGCAGCAGCAAGCCGGCCAAGCGTCGACTGCTCAAGTACATCGTGGCTCAACAGGTTCGGCGCAATCTCGGCAAGACGCGCGTGCACCTCGCGATCGGTCTCGTACGGCAACGGCGTGCCAATAACATCGCTGACAGCCTTAAGGACCTTCCAGTCCTCGCGCGCAGCGCCCGGCGGGCCAACTGCAGCACGAGTTTGCTGAGCACGGCCCTCAGTGTTGACAAACGTAGCAGCTTTCTCGGTGTATGCTGCGCCCGGCAGAATCACATCGGCAAGCGGCGCGCCAACGTCTCCGTGGTGGCCCTGGTAGACAACGAACGCATCCTTCGGCGCATCGACCGCCTCGTCAGCACCAAGAAGGTACACAATCTTTGGCTTCGTCTCCGCGACCTCGGTCGACGGAACGGAAAAGCCAATGTCGTAAAGCCCAGCGCGCGACGCGGAACGTTGAAGCACGCTCAGACCGTTCCATGTATCGTTGATGATGTTGCTGTTCTCTGCGGCAAACAAGCCAATCTTGCGCAGAGCAAGCGGGGCCTGCTCAGCAACGTTCGAGCCCACAATGATAAGCGGGCGTTTCGCATTCGCGAGGGCCTTGCCAAAGTCACCGCTCAGCGCCTGGTCTACATTGACGCTGGACTCCCCAAGGTGTTCATACTTGAATGTCGAATCAAACTGCTTGCCGACGACGCCAATACGCACGTCATTATTGAGCCAATGCTGGCGCAGACGCGCGTTCATAACCGCCGCCTCGTGGCGAATGTTGGTGCCCACCAGAAGCACTACGTCCGCCTCATTGATGCCGGTAATTCCGGCGTTGAACAGGTAGGACGAGCGCAGATCAACACCAGTTGGCAGCGGCTTGTCGCCACCGACAAAGTCGTGCGTCAGGTTCTCACTGCCGAGACGGTTAGCAAGATCCTTTAGAGCAACAGCAGACTCGACGTCAACGAGATCTCCAACCACGGCCTTAAACTCATTGCCCTCGGGGCGTAGCTCCTCGAACTTCGACTGAATGAGCAGCAGCGCGTCCTCCCAGCTCGCCGGGCGGAACTGGCCATCGACACGCACCAGCGGCGTAGTCAGGCGCTGGGTGTTCAAACCGTCAACGGCGAATCGAGTCTTGTCAGAGATCCACTCCTCGTTGACTTCGTCGTTGATCCGCGGCAGAACGCGCAGCACGCTTTGACCACGCGAATCCACACGGATGTTGCTGCCAACTGCGTCCTGCACATCGACTGTTTCCGTCTTCTTCAACTCCCAGGGTCGGGCCTTGAACGCATACGGCTTCGACGTCAGAGCCCCGACCGGACAGAGGTCGATGATGTTTCCACTCATCTCGGTGTTCAGGTTGCGCTCAAGATATGTACCGATCTGCATCTCGTTACCACGGCCTGAGGTGCCGAGCTCCGGAGCACCAGCGATCTCGTTTGTGAAGCGAACACAGCGCGTGCACTGAATACAGCGATTCATACTCGTCTTGATGAGCGGACCGATGTTCTTGTCTTCCGTGGCGCGCTTACCCGCGATTTCCTTGAACCGGCCGCGGTCGTTGCCGTAGCGCATGGTCTGATCTTGAAGGTCGCACTCGCCACCCTGGTCGCACACCGGGCAGTCGAGAGGATGGTTGCCCAGAATCATCTCCGTGACGGCCTCCTGGTACTGCTTTGCCTTCTCCGAGCGCGTGTGCACAACCATGCCGTTGCTTACCGGAAAAGAGCAGCTCGCCACAGGCTTACGCGCCTTCTCGACGTCAACAAGGCACATACGGCAGTTGCCGGCGATGGCCAACCTCTCGTGGTAACAATAACGAGGGACCTGGACACCGGCCTTTTCGATAGCCTGGATGAGCGACGCACCCGCATCGATCGTCACGTCACGGCCGTCAACCGTAAGTGTCACATCCTTCGGACGCATCGCACTCGCCGAAAACCCTCGCCGAAGCGCGGTCAAGCGCCCCATTCGCAACTTCAGCATGGTGTCGGTTAAAACTATGGGTCAGAGGTTCTTCACGTATTTCGTCCGTGTAATCACGGGGAGTCTGATTGGAGAAAGTTGATTACCCTATACGGTTAGAACAGCACACCCCACAGAAAGCTGTCTTCCGCCTCGCCTTATTAACATGGGGCGCGAGAGTCAAGGAGCCGAGATACACTAGGGATCATGAGGCCCTGCAACAATTCTTCTCAGCAATGAATAGATCTATCCTTAGGGATACAGCTGCGCAGCTGGCCTCAACAAAGTGTTAAGTGTCCGTAGTGGGTACCTCTTTTTGGGCGACTTAAGCTATGAACTTATGTTAAAACGGCTAGTTAAATTCCGAGCTTCTACCAGATTCCTGCCTTCTAAATAGGCTGCAACTCTTCGCCTTCATGCGAACTATCAGTCTTTCGGTTAGTGAGTGGATCTTATAGTATATCAATCAACCAGGCAGGTATGATGGGATAGGGTTCGATCGTCGGTGGCAGACCCAGCTCATAAGGCCGCTTACGCTAGATCTCTTCGTCACTCATTCAAGACTGCTTTATTGTAGGCAGGTGCTGCTATCCTAAGGCGCAGGCCTCTATCAGTTAGTCGAGAAAAACGCCAGGTCCTTTCGACGCTGATAGCCTATTATCATGGTACAGGGATCTAGGATTCTGGCGACACTACAAGCAGTGCGTGTCTGAAGATTTATAGTTGTATCCTGTATTCTAATCACTAACAAGCACTGCATACGCACCGTGACGGCGCTTCTGTGATCGCAACCTGCATGAAGAAGGTGCGTTAGACGAGATCGCTGCAAGTATAATCGCCTACGCTTCCTTAAAAAATACTATTGTAGTGCACAAAACCTCCGTCTTAGCGCGCGATGCCCAGGCCGCTCCGCACGATTTGGTGATGGCACGTGAAATTGCGCCTTAGGAAATTCTCGACACCGCGGCGGCTGAAATCTTCGGGCTGTGTGTGACGCATTATTTGTAAAGCGCGCGATAGGCCCGATTCTAAAAATCTTGCGAAGCGCTTCAGCCAGACTGAATGTCCCTTCCCACGAAAGTTGTGGATTCTTCTGCTGATGCTGTGGCGCAGGTCCTCGGGCTGCTAGGATCTACCATTGTCTCTCCCCGCATCAATGGCGCCAAGCCTGAATCGCATCCCGATCCCCTGGCAGAAATTGTCGCGGCAGCCGAAAACCGTGATTCGAAAGACGGTCCTCTAGCATTCGTAGGAACTGCTCAGGACCTATTTAATGGGCTTGGCCATTTCGAATCGCTGAGAACGGTTCCGGTTGTCCTTCATGCGGAGGTCACCGGCAGCGACTTCGGTGTTGTCGCGGCGCTTCGTGCGCTCGGGTCTGTTTTTTTGCAGAGCTTTGGCCCTGAGGACACGCAGGATATGGTTGTGGTCTCTGATCTCATTGCGCGTGCACAATCGTGCCCTGTTGTTCACTTCTACTCGCGGGTGACGGGCAAGGCACCGTTGCGATGGACCCCTGAACTTGTTGGCGCTGCCATTGCCGACTCCGAGATCTCAGAATCCTCTGATCCGCTTGCAACTGCACTGAATATCGCGGGTCAGGGATACAATGCCTACGAGTATCGTGGCAATGCACATGCAACCAAGGCTGTCGTCGTTTTCGGCGATGTTGAGCACTACGCACAGGCAATAGCCGAGAATGGCCAGCTCGGGCTGTTGGCTATCCGAGTCTTGGCTCCGTTCGATGCAAATCAATTACTCGATGCTCTGCCAGCGTCCGTCGTAGATGTGGCCGTGCTCGAGCAAGTGGAACAGCCTCCAGCTGCGCTTCTTCCTATCTTCCAAGACATCTTTGGTGCAGACTCGGAGCATTTGGCCCATCTGAAGGACTTGCGCTCATTCCGTGTGGGCATAGTAGCTGATCCGAGAGAGGCCGCTACACTCCTTCAAGATGCGTTCAAGGCGGCAGGACGCGGCGCTTTCCTCGGTGGCCAGGAACCCAGCCCACAGTCGAATGAGCAAGACCGCGAAGCCCTTATCGAGCTCAGCGGTGACAATGCTTATCTCCGCGTACTCTCTCAGCTCTTCCCTAGGCTCGACATCTTGAATCGCCACAGCAGTGATCCAAGCCCTCAGTTTGCATTCGGTGCTTTCTTGGCAGCCAACGAAAAACGCAGAGCCGCTATCAACAAGGTCTCAGCGTCGGTTAAATCCAGGGCGATCAATGGGAGCATCGGTGCTGCTCTGAGCCAGTGGACCCTCGATCCACACAACCAAGCTTTGATTGATGCGGTACCTGAATCTCATCGGAGCGATTTGAACCAATTCTCATCCCAGAACTGGCTTGTTGGAAGTGACTCGTGGGCGTATGATCAGGGTATGTCTGGTGTGCACCATGTGCTGTCTTCTGGTCTCAACGTAAACATGCTTGTAATCGAGAGCGCGGAAAATTCAACTGCGAAGAAAGACATTGGGCTCTACGCCATGAGCTTTGGCGGAGTATATGTGGCTTCTGTCGCAGTTTACGCCAACTACACTCAGCTTCTTCAAGCTCTCCTCGAAGCCGAGGCTTTCAACGGCCCCGCTATCGTTGTTGCATATCTCCCATATCATGAGGATGCCTTGGAAACACTAAAGCTTACCAAGAAGGCAGTTGAGTCTGGGTTCTGGCCGCTATACCGCTTCAATGGTGATGATATCACATTAGACTCTTATGTTCTAAAGCAAACACTCCGGGACTTCCTCGACCGCAATGAGAAGCTCACGATGCTGGCAAGAAAAGAGCCGAAGCTCGCGCGCACCCTGGCACAATCGCAGGGTGCACTTGTTCGCAGTCGCCAGAGCGAGAAGGCCGCTGCAGCTTATGCCCAGCTTCTCGAGGGACTGAGCGGGCCGCCAGCTCTTGTCCTCTATGCCAGTGATGGAGGACAGGCCGAAAATGTCGGCAAACGTCTCGCTCGTCGTGCGAAGGCTCGCGGTCTCAAGGCTCGCGTCGCCGCCTTCGACGACTACAGTGCCGATGAGATTGCCAATGAGCAGCACGTTGTGTTTGTGACTTCCACCGCTGGTCAGGGTGAGTTCCCGCAGAATGGCCGTCAGCTTTGGGAGCAGCTCAAGGGTTCCACTACGGACTTTGGCCAGGTGAAGGTGGCTGTGTTCGGTATGGGTGACTCCCAGTATTGGCCGCGCAAACAGGACAAGCACTATTATAATAAGCCCTCCCAAGACTTGTGGAAGCGGCTTAATGTGCTCGGTGCTCAGTCTCTTGTTGATCTTGCCCTTGGTGATGATCAAGACGCGGACGGTTGGTCTACCGGGTACAATGCTTGGGAGCCGGAGCTTTGGAAGGCCCTTGGCGTTGATCAAGTTGATGGTGGCGATGAGCCGCCGCCGTTGACAAATGAAGATATGAAACGCGACTCTAACTTCCTCCGCGGCAATATCGCTGAAGAGCTTCTGGATACCAGTACAGGTGCTATCAATGCCGTTAATCAACAGCTCACAAAATTCCATGGTATCTATATGCAAGACGATCGCGATATTCGCGAGGAACGCAAGCAAGAAGGACTTGAGCCGGCCTACGCATTCATGGTGCGAGTGCGCCTGCCGGGATGCACCGCTACTCCCAAGCAGTGGCTTATGATCGACAGGCTGAGTGACGAACGTGGAAATGGCACCTTCAAAATCACCACTCGTGCGACATTCCAGCTGCACGGTGTTGTCAAGGAAGACTTGAAACCCGCGATTCGTGGAATGAACTCTGTTTTGATGGACACTCTTGCCGCGTGTGGTGACGTAGATCGTAACGTAGTGACGAGCGCCGCTGTACGTTCTGCGAATGTACATGCAGAGGTTGCCGAGGTTGGCCGCAGCCTCAGTGAGCATCTTCTTCCTCGCACCACTGCATACTATGAGATTTGGTTGGAAGGTAACGACCCTAGTGATGGCCCATCTTATCAGGAAACTGTTAACACGCGCAAGAATGGTCCGGTCAAAAAGCCAAGCAAGTATCTTGTGGCTCAGAGTCCTCCAGTGCTTGGCGAGGGTGCGCCGGATCACGAGCCATTATACACAGAAGTGTATCTTCCACGAAAATTCAAGATCAATATCGCCGTACCGCCATACAACGATGTTGACGTTTATGGCCACGACATTGGTTTGATTGCTATCGTGGATAATAACAGCGTCGTTGGCTTTAACGTCCTCGTTGGCGGTGGTATGGGCACGACACATAACAATCGCAAGACTTATCCTCGTACAGGATCTTTAATTGGTTACTCTCCCAAGGACAAGATCCTCGATGTGTGTGAGAAGGTTCTGCTTGTCCAGCGAGACAACGGTGATCGCACCAACCGGAAACATGCTCGCTTGAAGTACACCGTTGACGATATGACTGTGCCGGGATTCAAGGCTGCTGTCGAGAAGTATCTGGGATATGCGCTCGAGCCAGCTCGTGAGCACCCACAGTTCACCACTAATGTTGACACCTACGGTTGGATTCGTGACGAGGCCGGTAATAATCATTTCACCACTTTCGTGGAGAATGGACGTGTTGAGGACACCCCAGAGCTTCAACACCGCTCCGGATTCCGTGAAATTGCCCATTTGATGGATAAGGAAGGTCAAGGTGAGTTCCGCTTGACGGCGAACCAGCATATCATTGTGGCGGGGATTAGTGACAGCTTCCGACCTCAAATCGATGAGCTTCTCAAGAAGTGGAAGCTAGACAATTTGGTCTTCAGCGGTCTTCGGCTCAGCTCGGCCGCATGCGTGGCTTTCCCAACCTGTGGACTTGCTATGGCCGAGTCTGAGAGGTACCTTCCTGTCCTTGTGTCGAAGCTCGAGGTCGCCCTCGAGGAATATGGCCTTCGCCACGATTCTGTTGTCATGCGTATGACGGGTTGCCCGAATGGATGCGCAAGGCCATGGCTTGCTGAAATAGCCTTGATCGGCAAGGCTTATGGTGCATATAATTTGATGCTTGGTGGTGGCCATGTTGGGCAGCGCCTGAACAAGCTTTACCGCTCCTCATTGAAGGAGGATGAGATTCTCGACATCCTTCGTCCAATGTTCAAATCGTGGGCCCTCGAACGCCAGGAGGGTGAGCCTTTTGGCGACTTTGTGATTCGTAAAGGCATCATTAAAGCTACCCGAGAAGGAAAGGATTGGTGGGATGACGTCGAGCCTGGTCTCGAGTGAAACACATGTATATATACAAAGAAAAAAGACTTCTCTTAAGTAGAAAACCGTGTATGTAAAGGCTTGTCAATTCTTAGCCTATTTACCTGAGTGTATGCAGCAGAGTATTTAACTAGGTTGAGAACCAGTTTGAGTACGGGTAATCGTATCCTATTGCTGTTCATCTTTGACCTCATTTATATTCCGAGAGCGCACCGGGGTCCATTGTCTCCAATCATCGTCGCGAGCGATGATGAGCCACGCCGCAAGATAGTTAACGAAATGAGGTAACATGAACGCGTGAAGGCCGCCGAATAGGAAGGCATAAGCTGCGGTGTAGCCAATAATGGCATATGTGAGTCTGCGCTGGATACCTCCAGGCGGGATAGATGTTATCTGGGCGTATCGCAGAGTGAATAATGCAATGGGTAAAGCGGAAAAAACATGACGCCATGAACTGAAAGCCCACGTCCATTCGACGTTGAAGTTTCTCGCCCAGACCCCAATAATAGGTGCATCTAAAGCCGCCGTCCACAGTAAGACCTGGACAAAACCAAATCCAAGGCTCTGGGTGTTGCGGACCCTGAAGAGAGAAATCACAGCGATGCCCACGGTTGCGACTTGATATGGCACAACATATAAAACTGGGACGAGAATCGCGAGCTGTACCACTAATGGCAGAACTAGACGAGGAGGTGATCGGCCGAAGACACGCTCAAGAGAGGTGACCACGCAAAACGTAAGAACGTAGATCAAGAGAACTGCAGCGGTCGCAATCGTTAACAAAAGCGGGACCACCCACACGAGCTCTATGTCACTCGTTCCAAGCAGCAAGTCGTGAACATCGAAGCCATTTTCCCGAATCGCAGCGAGATTAACACCCTCCCGCGGTATTTGAAGGCTCCTCAAGGCGTTGCGAATGGGAGCAAAGGAAAGTGCAATGTGTGCAAATGCAAGGGCAGCGGTAAGAGGAAGGGTGCCACAACGAATCGCCATGTCCAAAGCAACGCCGAACGGAACCTTTTGTGCTATAGACTTGGTCAAAGCAATCAGTGCTATCCCAAGAGGCCAGCATGCACCAAGAGTTCTATAATGAATGGCAACGTTAGAAAGCGTAGCTAGCCAGTTAACCCGTATCGTGACCGTAATACGCTCGTTTTCATTCATAGGCTCAACCTGGAGGACTAGGCGGTTGTTTTGAGTGAACGGCACGTACGGACCCTGCGAGTACCACATAATGGTTTCATTCTTCGTAATACCATAATCTCGATACTCGTTCGTGGCCCGATGAGACAATGATAGGGGCTTACCAGCGCTGATGTCAAAGCTGAACAGGCTAGACTGCGCTGGCAAGACGATATCTGTCCTTCCTTGAACAATCACTGACGCAGATTTTCCGACTAAAATGGAGCGACTGATCTCCACCTGATGTTGTGCCGGTGAAGGCGTCCGCTTTAACCGTTGCTCGAATACTTCCATCCGATTTGCGAACGGCAAGGTCCTCGCTCCCACGTCTGGCCGCAGGACAGCGGCAAGAGTCTCGACAATCATATGTCGCAGCTCTGAACACCAAACGATAGCTAGGTGATCAATTCCGAGGCCTACTTGTGGGATCTCATAGCTAAACGCTGTTAAGCCACCGAGTGACTCGACGATGGTCATATCAGGTAAGACAAGCAGGTCAGAGTGACCGCCTGCCACGCTAAGCAGTGACACGTTCGCTGAATTTCCATGACGCCACCATCGATTGATCTTGTCGTATAGCTGCGTTAAGTCCCTGTCGAAGGTCAGGGGGGCGTAGACGTGCGGCGTGCTCAGTGTAATGATCGTGTTTACACTCTCAGGCACGTAATTGTCTAGGGCGGGTAATGCACGCGCTACGATTCCACCCATGGAGTGACCTACAACAATTACGGATGTTGGTCTATTGTCGCGACCCCTGTAGAGTCCTAAGATATAGCGAATCGCATCGTTCACAAATGCGGTCTCATCAACAACGGTCTTCCCATGAAGCGCGCTGAAATCCTCTTCAAAATCGGTGAGAAACCAGTCCATTGAGGGCCAAGAGGCGGCTAGGGAGGCGAGCGACCGGCCCTGTTCGTAGCTTCCGGCATTTCCGGGTACAAACAGAACTGGAGTCCCACCCAGATTCGGTGAATCATCAGGCGTTTCAAACAATGGGGATGTGCCGCCTTCACGGTACAGGAAAAGGCGATACTTATCGCTGAGGAGCGAGTTAGGCGATGTGAAAGGCAGGGGCACGTAGACGGGGTAGCACCAGATCTGACCACAGGCATCATGTTGGTAGTACTTGCGGAAGCCTAATGCTGCAAGCAGCGTTACGACGAGGCCAGCGATAATTATCAGCACGCTGCGACAACTCGTCATCTTGAAGGTACCCCCGTGCCAACAACGTCAAATCGTAAACAAGGTAAACAGTTCCGAAATAGACGTCCGCCTCTTCATAGCTGCAAGGACCGAGGGTTAGGCAGGTCGGGTTGTGCAAATATACCGTCGCCGCACCAGCCTCGTTATGTAGCGGTAGAGAGAATCGATTTAAGGACCCCCCCTTCCATTGGTAATTTTAAAGCAGCTTATCGCGATAATCCTATAGACTCAAATTGAGCAGAGCTACTTGGGTACACTGGTCGCGACCTTAACTAACAACAATCGACCTACTGCTGGACAAAGCAATAGTTAGATAGCAGACGAGAGGAACGAAACCGCGATTGGATAAGACACAATCACATATTAATGCTATAGAGGCATTCTGCTAAGTTAATCTGCAATAAGTGGGCGGAGTCTCTGCTTGTATCAGCCCAGCAAAACGACTAGTGATGTCCTTAAGGAAAAGTCGGTACACATACGTCTTCGTCTAGTCCTGCAGACACTTGAGAAACATACTTCGAAAATAACTTACAGACTCCTATCGAGTGTGAGGCACAACAACGTTGGCTGGTTCGTGTATTCAGCATCGCACAAGTGCATAGCCGGTGTCTGACTAACCTATTTAGCGGGAGCGGAAGTGAAATTTCATAACGCGCGCTCTGAAGTCGTAAGCGTCCATCGATTCCGCCGAATGTCGTCGAAATACATCGGTCGCACAGGGCTCGGTCTTGCACGGGCGTGGCACCATATTGATGTGGCACGCGACCCCCGTCCGCTCGGTCGTCTCGCGACGGCGATTGCAACGACCCTCCAAGGCAAGCACAAGCCCGTATACTTCGAGGGAAGTGACGTAGGGGACTACGTTGTTGTTACAAATTGCCAGCACATCTATGCAACAGGTAAGAAGGATAAATACAAGCTTTACCGCTGGCATAGTGGCCGTCCTGGCAACCTGCATGAAGTCACCATGGCGGAAATGAAAGCCCGCAAAGGAGGCGGTGAGCTGTTGCGCCGCGCTGTGTCTGGTATGCTACCAAAGAACCAGCTCCGTCAAGGACGCCTAGAAAGGCTCAAGCTTGTCGAAGGCAGTGAAAACCCCTGGGCGGGTAACATTATTGCGTTCCATGACGATGCCGTGGCGACCCACTCGAGCAAGGCATCAGAGACAGTCTATCAGGTGGACTAAACGCCCAATATCTACTTCCTGTACATAATTTTAGTTCTGCATGCGTCTTGGTGCTCCCACTCCGACCCTTTCGACGCGAGCCTCAGATCCTAGTCATTGATGGCGAGGACTTTCTGGCTACAAAGGATGCTCCATGGTCTTTGTTTTCTTCTTCTCCGGTATGAAGTCATGGGTCCGCTCTCCAGCTGTCATTTCAAAACGTATAAGCCGAAACCACTCGCGCATCAGTCCCTTGCGCACTTCGACGTCGCGCTTCAGCTCGTCACAGAGACGAGAATACTCGGAAAGAAATACGAGCATCTCTTCAACCTTGTTGTTGTCTGTTTTACCCGGCATTGCTCCAGAGTAATACTCGTTAATGGCTTGTTTACAAACTTGAGCGCCGCCCCTCCGGTCTCCTTGCCCCGAACGCAGGGGAGACACTAATTCCGCATACTCGCGGAAGAATTGACAGGCAAAGAATCCTGTGTCCTCTAGCAGCCCCTGTACAATTCGCGAGGCTGGAGCTAGGTGTTTATTGTCTTTCGGTTTCAGTAGCCTAACCTACAATCCATGACCTTACGAATTTGAGTAGGACAAGGGAACTAGTTTGCTATTTTTAATACGAGACAAAAACTTGCGTTTGAAGCAATCGTCTCATCAGTCTTAGAGCTGTGATTGCTGTTGACATACCATTTCGCGGCCCTTTCTGTGTCCGCGTCTCGCTTGCTTATCCTATCATCGCATACTGTGCTACTCTACTCCGAGCCGGCTCCTGCTTACGACCACCCTATCTACTTCCTCTCTCCAGTCAGTGTAACTACGGAACCTCCCAGCTTTAAGGATGCTTGCACTGGAGGATATCCCGACACCGTGGATTGTCATACTTTCACTTGCTGGCCTGTGGAAGCTATCCACACTGCTTAGCTCCTACTTCAGCGTGCTTGTTGACACGCTCCTTCCGCGAAAGCCTCTTGTCGGACCGTATGCCGCGAAAAAGAATGCTCATGAAAAGAACTGGGCCGTCGTAACTGGTGCTACGGCGGGCATTGGCGAACAGTTTGCTCATCAGTTTGCTGCTGCGGGGTTCAACGTCGCGCTGGTTAGCCGCACAAAGGCAAAGCTCGAGGCGGTGGCCGCTGACATTTCTGAAAAGTACAACGTCACAACGTCCAGTTTTGCTCTGGATGCTGCGACAGCCAGTGCTGAGGACTATACGCGCCTGCGCCAGTTTGCCGCGAAGCTTGGCCGGGTTACTGTGCTTGTGAACAACCTTGGCGTGAGCCATGAAATGCCGACGCCATTTGCGGAGCTCAGCGATTACGAGCTGCAGAACATTGTGCAGGTGAATGTGGTTGCGACCCTAAACATCACTCGTGCCGTTCTGCCAGCTATTCAGGAAGCGACGAAAACGACGCGGGGCACACGCGGCCTCATTCTGACCATGGGCTCATTCGCCGGTCTCACGCCTACCCCGCTCTTATCTGTTTACTCTGGATCGAAGTTGTTCCTGCAAGGCTGGAGTTCGGCCCTGGCCGAGGAGCTCAAACCCGAGAAGATCGATGTGCAGATTGTTCTGTCGTACCTAGTCACATCGCAGATGTCCAAGGTGCGCCGCACTTCGGCCATGATCCCGAACCCGAAACGGTTTGTCGCATCAACACTGCGACAAATTGGCCGCAGGGGCGGTGCTCAGGAGCGTGCGTTCACTTTGACCCCTTATTGGTCCCATGCGCTTCTCCACTGGCTTATCAACGCGACCCTTGGTGTTTACTCCGGCATTGTAGCTCAGATAAACTACGGAATGCATGAGAACATTCGCAAGCGTGCTCTTCGCAAGAAGCAGAAGACCACCTAAGCCTGTCTTCCCCGTGCATGCTTGAATATATATTCTCGTGACACGTCGGTGTCTTGCTAATGAGTTCTCTTATACAGTTGCAACCAGATATTAATGCTCTTCTATCCGCGTACTTCACAAGTGATGCTCGTTTGCCTTGTCAAAAATCTATGTCGAGATGTAAATGTAAGTATTTTTCCCACTGCATTCAATTTGCTCTACCAGAATCTCTGGTTATTGGAACGTCGTGTCACAGAGCTAAGACATGCGTATGATTCTTAATTAAGTGCCCTAGTGCTGGAAAGTTTCGGAAGTGATGGGGCTAGACCAAGCGCTACGCCCACCCAGGTATTTCGCTGAAACCTACGCATTCCTGTGGCCGGCGAAAGGCAGACTTGCTTCTTGTAACTCATGCGCTACTGGTTTTCCTCCGCTGCTTTGAAGCGCTTTCTAGAACGCCCGTGCCCATTTGATCTGCTGAAATACGTAGCAAACGAAGGAGACATGGAAATAAAGGATATTTATATTTATGCTTTAACTTTTAGAGACATTGGCTATATACGTATTTTGCCCATGCCTGCGTTTTACCGCTGCATGCTTGTGATGGGCAGACGCAGGCGGTTCGTGAAGTTTAATTAGAGGCTTACGGCTCTCTATGGTGTTTGGTCTACGACTCCCCTGGCCCCTCGCGCGGAGCTAGGGTGGTGAGTAAAGGGTTCGAAATCCCAAGGTTCACCGCACGTGATCGAGAAAGTGTGTTTATGTCCAAGGAGGACAAACAACTACGCGAGGAGTAGCCTAGTGAGGTGATTAATGGTTGAGCTGAGTGACTACCGGCGGCTGGAGAAGGTCGGTGAGGGAACGTATGGCGTTGTATACAAAGCAGAGGATCTGTTATGTGGCAACCGGATCGTCGCGCTCAAGAAGATTCGGCTTGAGGCCGAGGACGAAGGCGTGCCGTCCACCGCGATTCGGGAAATCTCGCTGTTAAAGGAGATGCGTGACCCTTATATCGTGTCACTATACAACATTGTACATTCTGACGCGCAGAAGCTCTATCTAGTGTTTGAATTTCTCGATCTCGACTTGAAAAAGTACATGGAATCGATTCCGCGCTCGGAGAGCCTTGGTGCCGACATTATCAAGAAATTCATGCTGCAACTCGTCAAGGGCACAATGTACTGCCACTCGCACCGGATTCTCCACCGAGACTTGAAGCCTCAGAACCTGCTCATCGACAAAGAAGGCAACTTGAAGCTTGCGGACTTCGGGCTTGCGCGGGCATTCGGCGTGCCGCTGCGAACATACACGCACGAGGTGGTTACCCTGTGGTACCGGGCGCCCGAAATCCTGTTAGGCGCACGGCAGTACTCAACAGGCGTCGATATGTGGAGCATAGGAGCAATCTTTGCTGAGATGGTAAATCGCCGTCCTCTGTTTCCGGGCGACAGTGAAATTGACGAGATCTTTAAGATTTTCCACGTGCTTGGGACGCCAAACGAGCATGTCTGGCCGGGTGTGACGTCTTTACCTGACTTTAAGACCACGTTTCCTCAGTGGCAACCGAAAAGCCTCGACACCGTATCACCGGCGCTCGACCCTGATGGATTGGATTTGCTGTCGCGCCTTATTACTTACGACCCGGTCGAGCGTATCAGCGCCCGCCGCGCTGTAACCCACCCTTACTTCAGTTGATAGATACCACACTCCCACTCCACCTCCTGTAAAGGAAACAAAGCCATATATGTCAAATACTTTGTAGTTCACAATAACGTCAAATGAATGAACTTACGGAATATTACGAACCTTTCTCGCGGTGTCTATTGAAATGGCTTGAGTAGTGGCCTGTGCTCAGTCAGGCCTCGTGCTCAATATCGTCGGAGGTTACTTATGAATGCGTGCATGTTACTTATGAAGGCATGCACTAGCGCTTAGCCGTACGACGAAGGTGATTTCGCCAAGTGCTACTTGGGCTGGTACATAAATCGCAGTACATCCAAAGGGTAAAAACCCCAAGACCAAGACCCCTGATTGCCATTTAGCAGGGGTGCCAAGACTGACCCACTCAGCATCCCAATGCCGTACTCAGCCAATCAAGCCTGTGTCATTTCGTGTTGATCCGTTCTCAGCCGAAAAAGCTGCTTGAGCTGGGCTAAGCGAACACGAGCAGATACGGCGACATTTTTATTTTCAACTATATGGCCGCTGATCTAGACCTGCGCCGAGCCTCAGCCCATCCGCATTTTTACGAATAGTCCGTCATTTTTCACCTCTGCAGGGGGAGCGCGCCATTACGGATTAATTTAGCCCCGAAACCCACTTGCCAAAAATCCTGACCATGAGACCTGCATACTTTTGGTGCGCTTGGGAGTGATTAGCGCCCGTTGGGAATGCAGGTAAACACGCCCTAGACGTGGCGCGTGACAAACCCCGCTCGTATTATCTATTGAGGTTAGTTTGGGAAAGTCCGTCAAGGTATCCTCGATTAATTATTTCCGCCTTAGCCTGTCGATATGACCCGTGCCCAGCCATGCAGTTACCTGCGACTCGGAACCGCTATCGGGATTAACCTGGCATGTTGAGCCCCGCAGTGCGGAAGAAGCCTATACTCGGCTCTCACGCGTGTTTGTACAAGGCCTACAGGCGGGCCGAGCCTAAAGGAAATTCTTGTTCATATTGTAGATGAAATATGCCCCGCCTGTCTCCGCACCACTCCCCAACACAGAGATGAGGGGACCGGCCCTAGCCCCTTCCATCGTAGCTGTGTGAGCGTCGTAGCCGCACCCTAGGCCCCGCTACACCGGGGGTATATATTATCATCCCCTAGCGAGGTAGGCTATAAGAGTAACTGAAACATTGTGGCCTCAGGCTCTTATCCTTACACTTCTCGAATTACACCCGTAATGTCGGCAAGTACTTCAATGGAAGCGCCAAAGGCTGTGCGCAAGCCTGTAGACTTCAGCAACCTGCTGCTTGGTGCAGGATTGAATATGTTCGAGGTTACCACCTTGGGTCAACCTCTCGAAGTGATCAAGACGACAATGGGAGCCCACCGTGGTGACACATTTCCTCAGGCGATGAAGCGTATCTGGAGTCGCGGCGGTATAACTGGGTTCTGGCAGGGTCTTATCCCGTGGGCTTGGTTCGAAGCGACAACGAAGGGCGCAATTCTTCTATTCACGTCCACTGGCGTCGAGTATCGGGCCAAGTATTATGGTGCAAGCAATTTTGTCGCTGGTATTGCTGGTGGCGTGCTCGGAGGTGTTGCTCAGGCGTACCTGAGCGTGGGTCTCGCGACGCGTATGAAGACTGTAGAGATCACGCGCGCAAAGCAGGCTGCCGCCGGCGTGAAGCCACCATCTACCTGGGCGGCATTCATGGATATTTATCGCAAAGACGGAATCCGTGGTATTAACAAGGGAGTCAATGCAGTTGCACTTCGCCAGGCAACCAACTGGGGTAGCAGGTTTGGACTCAGTCGTCTCGCTGAGGACTCGATCCGCAGCGTCATGGGCTATTCCTCCGACAGGAAGCTCTCACCCGTCGAGAAGATTGTGGCATCGGCGATAGGCGGTGGCCTGAGTACGTGGAACCAACCGCTTGAAGTCGCGCGGATCGAGATGCAGTCACAGTCGCATGATCCTAATCGGCCGAAGAAGCTGACCACTATTGGCGCAATGAAGTATATTTACTCGCAAAATGGGCTTAAGGGTCTTTACCGTGGTGTCACTCCGCGCATCTTGCTGGGCGTATGGCAAACAGTCTGCATGGTCGGCCTTGGCGACATGGCCAAGGACGCCGTGGCCCGGGTCACCGGACAGCGACCCGGGGGGCATTGAACAAGCTTCGACGAATCACAGTCGCCGTATCCTATTCTCCGCATGTTGACAACCAAAAAGGACGTGAAAAGATCTATTAGGTCGAGCTCGCGGCCGCGATCTTAATATCAGTGACCTCCTCTCTAAACGTATAGACGGAGAGGACTACTTTTTCTTTTATAATTTTAATCAAGCAACAAGCGTGGCTATGTTGCTCGTAGTAATGTACGAATTTTGCTAACTTGCACGTCCCCTTGTTCGGCCCTTTCTCAGAGGAAGACAATAAATAATATCAAAGTCCTGGCGTCTCCTTCTCAATGTGCAGGACGTTGATACAGCTAATTATAAACAAGAGTTCTACGGGAACGTGTCACTTCTGTTTTAGTGACGAGACAAATGTGTATGATTCTCGGTGCATCGCTCTACTCCGCATCTCTTTCCTCAGGGTTCATTCTGCAGGAGTGAAGAGCTACTCACTTCGGAAGCACATGTCTGTCTTGCGACACGTCGGACGTCTTGGATCCGAACCGGTCGTAGATGTAGAGCCCAATGAATGTCAGGACAATGCCCCAGCCTTGTGCACCTGTAACTGACTGACCGAACCAGAAAATGGCCGCCGTCATTACAAAAACGCGCTTCAGCAGGCTTGCAATGGAGTAAGCCACGGTGGAGATGGAGCCAAGAATCATGAAGCTCAAGAGATTCTGGCAGAAATGCGAAAACCCGTTCAGCGTGACCAGCACCACGAGTTGCGCGATTGTACCGCCGTTTCTCAGCTCGAGCCCGCGGCGAGCAACCTTGAGCCCATCGCTCAGCAGCCAGATAGGCAAGGTGCCGATGAATCCGACCACAGCACACCAGAAAATAATCGTCACCTTATCCAACCGCTTCGCCGGCTTTTCCGCAATGCGCTCAGACTCACCGGTAGTCAGGAGCCCCTTCGACCAGATATTCTGGGCCACAAACACAACGCAGCTCATGAACGCGTAGAAAATGGCAAATGGCTTAGCACGGAATTCCGCTGCACAGGACATGATGACTCCTATTGTGAGTGGCGCTAATGACAGGTAGGTGCTGAAGTTGTAGCGCATGCCAAGAGCAAACGTGTAAACGGAAACGGTGAGCAGAGGACTTAGCGATTTAATCGCATGTACGAGGGACACTGGGATCTGCGCTGTTGCTGAATGCGAGAAGATGTGGCCAACAATCTGGAACGCAGCCATGGGCGCAGTGCTCCGCAACACGACCTCGTCCGGGCCGGCTAGCCCTGTCGTTGATATGGTTCCGCGAGGAAACTGTGCCGCAAATGCCGGGTAGTACTGCGCGGCTATGACCGCAACACTACTAAACGCCGCGGCATATATAAACTGGATCATCGTGAGGCTCACTGGGTAGTCGAAGATGACCAGCACGTTTTTCGACAGATTGCTCGAGATGGCCGAAGAGCAGTACCATAGAAGGCACAATAGAACAAGAGGAAGGCTGATAGGAGGTGCCACCACCTTCACAGCCTCCTGGGTATGTTCCGAGATACTCTTGGCACGACTTGTGCGACGCGGCATGCCACGGGAAACCGATCCCCGTCTCGGTATCCAGCGGGAATTCGTCCCACCTGCACCCCTGAGCGGAGGGAACTGAATGGAACCTTGCTGCTTTATCTGAGCCGGCAACTCTACACTTGAATGTGCAACATCGACCATTGAACGAGAACTAGCACACGCTCATCAGCTAGCGTTTTTCAAGGCCCTAGGAAAGACTAGGTCACGTGTGTACATGCAGGGTAGCCCCTGTGTCGTGATCTCCGAGGTGGCGGCGCCACTTTCGCGCTAGCTTTCTGGGCACATGTTCTGCGAAAAGCTGAGCCACATGCTGGCCATATGCACCTAGAGTGGTGGGATTTGGTTGGATGGACTGTCAAGCTCGCCTCAAACTGTGGTAGAATTGGCGCCTCCGTGAGCTGACGAGCGGGACCACTCTATTTCAGCTTCTCATGAAGAGGCTAGGATAAAAGCAATGCGATCTAAGAGAACGTTTGGCCTGCGCTTCGATGAGTCCGAGTATCGAGTATTTGCAGTGCCGTGCATTCAGGTTCAATTCCCCGAGTAAGCCCTCGCGCCCCAGCTGTGTGTGCGTGTGTGCGCGTGCTGCAGCTCACATCTCTATCCAGATCCTTCCTTACCCCGTTTATCCCACCCCCTTCACAGCCCGCGCCCCCTACTCTTGCAGCACCCCGCTTTGGCTTGGGAGGTTAGCACCCAGCACCTCTCCCGTTATCTGTCAGCCATTTGCAACCTTTCATCGTGGAGGCATGATTTAGTATCCACGTGACACATCGCCACCGGCGATTATGAGGGAGGATCTGTCATCAGCATTTCGGCGCCAGGCTAAACTATCACCGTGAAAAATGGCGATGGAAGTGATGAGCCCGCTGCCTCCGGCCCAGGATGCCGGCGCTCTACCTGATGCAGGCGAGGATCCTTATGCCTACGATGAAGATACCGAGATCACTTCCGAAGATTGCTGGACGGTCATCTCGTCGTTCTTCAACGAGAAGGGATTGGTGTCGCAGCAGCTTGATTCGTTCGACGAGTTTATTGAGACGACGATTCAGGAGCTCGTGTGGGAGGACAAGCACCTCATTGTTGACCAGCCGGCCCAGCACACCACGCCGGAGGACAACACCAATAAGCGGTACGAAATCACCTTTGGCAAGATCTACTTGTCGAAGCCGACGATGACGGAGGCGGACGGTTCGACGCACGCGATGTACCCCCAAGAGGCGCGCAACCGTAACCTCACGTACTCCTCGCCGCTCTACGTCGATATGCACAAACGTGCGCTGTACCAAAAGGACTCGGGCGATCCCGATGACCAGGGCGAGTGGTATGCCGACGAGAACGAGCCCGAGGAGCCGATTTCGAAAGTCTACATCGGAAAGGTGCCCATTATGGTGCGATCTAACTTTTGCATGTTGCACAATCTTCGCGACGATGAGTTTTATGCGCTTGATGAGTGCCCTTATGACCAGGGCGGTTACTTCATCATTAACGGCAGTGAAAAGGTACTCATCGCCCAGGAGCGGTCTGCAGCAAACATCGTGCAAGTCTTCAAGAAGCCCGCGAACTCGCCAGTCTCTCACGTCGCCGAAATCAGGTCGGCTATTGAGAAGGGGAGTCGTCTTATATCAACCTTGCAGCTGAAGCTGTTTGCCAAGGATCGTACGATCAAGGCAACGCTACCGTATGTGCGCGCTGATATCCCGATTGTGCTCGTGTTCCGAGCGCTTGGTGTGGTGCCAGATGGTGATATCCTGCAGCACATTGTATACGATCAGAATGACTGGCAAATGCTCGAGGCCTTGAAACCATGCATCGAGGAAGGATTCTTTATTCAGGACCGCCAGGTTGCTCTAGACTACATTGGTCGTCGCGGTAACGTTACTGGTATCTCCAAGGAGAAGCGTATCCGCTACGCTCGTGATATTCTGCAGAAGGAACTGCTCCCTCATATCACCCAGCAGGAAGGTTACGAATCTCGCAAGGCATTCTTCTTTGGATATATGATCCACCGCTTGTTGCTTGTCTCTCTTGACCGTCGCGAGCAGGATGATCGTGATCACTTCGGCAAAAAGCGACTGGATCTTGCCGGACCACTGCTTGCGAACCTGTTCCGCATGCTGTTCAAAAAGCTGACGCGCGATATCTTCCGCTATATGCAGAAGTGTATCGAGGCCAATAAAGAGTTCAACCTGACGCTGGCAGTCAAATCGAACACAATCACCAATGGACTCAAGTACTCTTTGGCCACGGGTAACTGGGGCGACCAAAAGCGGGCCATGTCGACGAAGGCAGGTGTGTCACAAGTGTTGAACCGCTATACATTCTCGTCGACGCTATCCCACTTGCGTCGTACTAACACGCCAATTGGAAAAGATGGCAAGATTGCAAAACCGCGTCAGCTCCACAACACGCACTGGGGTCTTGTTTGCCCGGCTGAGACGCCAGAGGGTCAGGCCTGCGGTCTAGTGAAGAACCTGAGCTTGATGACCGGCATCTCTGTTGGCTCCCCATCGGACCCAATTATTTTCTTCCTTCAGGAGTGGGGCATGGAGCCACTCGAAGACTTCAGACCACAGGAAAGCAGCAACGTGACGCGCGTGTTTGTGAACGGTGTCTGGGTAGGTGTACACCGCGAGCCAACGCTACTAGCCCAGACCATGAAGAACTTGCGCCGCCGCGGTGATATCTCTTCGGAGATCACCATTGTTCGCGACATCCGTGAACAAGAGTTTAAGATTCTCACAGATGCAGGACGTGTGTACCGACCACTGTTTGTGGTCGAGAATGGTAGCGAGCTGAAGCTCACTAAGGAGCATGTGTATCAGCTGCTGAACACAGAGGAGAACGGACTCACTCCAGACTCTCCTGACTACTTCGGATGGAGCTCTCTCGTGGCGAACGGTATCGTCGAGTACATTGACGGCGAAGAAGAGGAAACTGCAATGATAGCAATGACGCCGGAGGACCTTGAACTGAGCCGCTCCCAGCAAATCGGTGAGGTGATGGCCAGCGACGGCGCCAGTGGACGACTGAAGCCAAGGCCCATGACGACTGCTCAGACCTGGACACACTGCGAAATCCACCCGAGTATGATTCTCGGTATTTGCGCGTCGATCATTCCGTTCCCGGACCACAACCAGTCGCCGCGTAATACATATCAGAGTGCCATGGGTAAACAGGCAATGGGCGTGTTTCTGACGAATTATAACGTGCGCATGGACACGATGGCAAACATTTTGTACTATCCTCAAAAGCCGTTGGCTACTACCCGATCGATGGAGTATCTCAAGTTCCGCGAGTTGCCGGCCGGTCAGAACGCCATTGTTGCCATCCTTTGTTACTCTGGGTACAATCAGGAAGACTCAATGATTATGAACCAGTCGAGTATTGATCGCGGTCTCTTCCGCTCTCTCTTCTTCCGCTCGTATCTTGACCAGGAACGTCGCATTGGTATGAGTGTTGTCGAAGAGTTCGAAAAGCCGACTCGCGCGGATACCTTGAGGTTGAAGCATGGAACTTACGATAAGCTTGATGAAGATGGACTCGCCATTCCTGGTGTGCGTGTTTCGGGAGAAGACATCATCATTGGTAAGACAGCCCCGATCCCGCCCGACACTGAGGAGCTTGGCCAGCGTACGAAGTTTCACACGAAGCGCGACGCATCGACACCTCTGCGTTCCACGGAATCGGGCATTGTTGATCAGGTCCTGCTCACCACGAACCAAGAAGGTCTGCGGTTCGTTAAGGTACGTATGAGGACGACGAAGGTCCCTCAGATCGGTGACAAGTTCGCGTCGCGACATGGTCAAAAGGGTACGATCGGTATCACCTATCGCCATGAAGACATGCCGTTCACGGCAGAGGGTCTTGTACCTGATCTCATTATCAATCCGCATGCGATCCCGTCACGAATGACGGTTGCTCATCTTATCGAGTGCTTGCTGTCGAAGGTTAGTGCCCTCTCCGGTCTTGAGGGTGATGCAACACCGTTTACGGAGGTCACCGTCGATGCTGTGAGCCGTCTCCTGCGCGACCATGGATACCAGTCGCGTGGATTCGAGATTATGTATAATGGCCACACTGGTAAGAAGCTTGTCGCTCAAGTATTCTTTGGTCCCACTTACTACCAGCGCTTGCGTCACATGGTAGACGATAAGATCCACGCTCGCGCGCGTGGCCCAGTTCAGATCTTGACTCGCCAGCCGGTGGAGGGTCGCTCGCGCGACGGTGGTCTGCGTTTCGGAGAGATGGAGCGCGACTGTATGATTGCACACGGCGCTGCCGCCTTCTTGAAGGAACGTTTGATGGAGGCTAGTGATGCGTTCCGCGTCCATGTATGTGGCGTGTGTGGCTTGATGAACGTTATCGCAAATCTGAAGAAGAACCAGTTTGAGTGCCGCTCTTGCCAGAACAAGACCAAGATCTATCAGGTACATGTTCCTTACGCGGCAAAGCTTCTGTTCCAGGAGTTGATGTCAATGAACATTGCCCCGCGTTTGTATACCGACCGCAGCGGAATCACAGTGCGCTGATTTTTGTCACACACACTAATTTTCATTTTACAACGCGAAAAAAGGAACATCCAAAATCTGCGCCCTGCCACATTCCAAACCGAGGGGCGACTAAACAGAACCTTTCCAAGCCCGAGAAAAACGTGTTAATTTTATTTTATGAGAAAAAGTAATCGTAGCTTAAATTACGACATTATGCCCGATATCTCGTTCTCTTTAGCTTGCTTCTGAGGATTGTCAGCAACCATTTAAAGACGTGGCCACTTTGACGAGCCAGTATAGCTCACTGCGTAACTATCTTTGCTCGGCAAGCGAAAACTAAATCACTGATCTACTTCATGTCTGCGCCATACGCTCCTGGCGCTGGCGCTCCTCCTCAAGGGACATGCGCAGAACCATCGCGAGTTCAGGATCATCCTCGAGGTCGAGCCCCGTGTCCATGAACTCGGACGGCGCGGCACCACTGCCCTCACTAAGAATCGCACTGCGTTTGACCTGGTCCGATAGCTCTTCTACGCCAGGAGGGGCATCAAGAAAATGTGAGTTGTCTCCTGAGTTTGCGGCAGACACAAATTCCTGTAACTTTGCCGCATTGTTGCCCTCCTGGCCAAAGTTCACGATATCGATCGCGACGTTGTTTTTCTTCATGCGCGCTGCCAGCCGCGTGAGGTCACGCTCGTCATCCTCTACTGGCGAGCCAACAAAAACGACGATACGCTGTCGCTGGTTGCGGTTCTGGCGGTGGCGCAGAGCCAGCTGCGCCACTTGGATCCTCGACGCCAACGAAGCTGTCGAGTTGCCAATTTGGACTTCGCGGAGCCCGAGCTGAAAGCGCCCCGAGTCCGACACAAAGCTGACTTTCACACCGCCGCCGTTCGTCATGAGACCCACGGTATTCTCTGGGTTTGCGCGGGTCTTCGCTGTGAACACGGCGAACGCCGCCTCTTGTTCGGCGCTCAATCGCGTGGGAAAGTAGTCGCCATTCCGCATATACTCACTCGTGTCGAGCACGATCATTGTTGCCTCGAGAACCATTGTGTTCTGTATGCCTGGTTTGAACGGTCAATAGGAACCTCAAATCTTCAGTGTGTGCGCACTAGTACACTCGAGCACAGTGTCAGCAGCAGTAAGCAGTGATGTACCGCGCAGCTATCCAGGCTGTGATGACTGAGCAGTGCCCATGGTCGCCCGTCGCCTCTTGCGCCGCGTGATACCGGTAGTATCCCTGACTGACATTGCGTCAGCGTCACCACCTGTGGCGGCTGCCATGCTTATGATAACAACAGAACGAGCCCAGTGTGTATGTCCTGGTAGCAGGGCCTCGGGTCTTTCATCCTCTTCTGCGGGGAAAGTGTACCATGCTGATATTGTAGTCACATTGGCATCCTCAGCACTAGGGAATCGTAAATTAGTAAGGGAAACAAATTAAATTATGCTACGCAGGTAGCCGGTTTTACTAAAACTTAAAGAAGGTACGCAACAGCGGCGGCGACACCAGCGGCGGCACCGACCTTGCCAGCGGCGGCACCGTTAACGACAGCCGGAGCAGTGTTGTTCGGCGGGGTGCTAACAGCCGGCGGGACCGACGAGGAGCCAGCCGCAGACTTCACCGGGGTGTGGGTGCAGCCGCAGTCCTCGACAGTGAGGGTGGTGGCCTCAGTGACGGTGTAGGTCTTGTTGCCGTACGCCAAGGTAGTCGGGGTAGAGCACTCAATAGTGGTGTACTTCTTCTCCTCGACGGTAGTGGTCGCGTTGTAGGCAACGGCGAGAGCACCAGAAACGAAAGTAAGGGCAACGAGAGACATTATTGAAAACGAGTGACTTGTGTGGGAATCTGTGTGAAGAACTTAGGTAGGTGCTGGATCATACAGTTTATATACCTCGAGAGATCGCGGAATGTTTGGGCTGCGGACGCGTCCGAACGCGTCAGCTCCACACGCATGAGTTCAGGAGGTGGCTTACGCGCCTGGGCTGGGGGTTCCTGCATAGAGCTAAGCGGGGAAGATAACGATTATGAGCAATATAAGGAGCTTCTGCTGCTCTAAGTCTGGGTAAACAAGGCATTATGAGTCGAAGAGGACCTCGTGGTATGTCACAGAGACATTCTAGACATCTTCAAGCGGCCGAAATGCTTTGTTTTCGGAAGCACCAAGGGCAAGGTTTGCAAAATATGCATGCTGTCTATGTTACACGTGATACATTTTTCACACAATCGCATACGAAAAGTACGTTTTTGGACGAGAACCGAGAAGATACAATCCGGGACTAGTTTGTAGATCCAGTATGCGGCATTCAAAACAACGGCTCACTCATTGCCCGATACCGATCGGGGACTGATACTGGTCTATATTTCTATACGTTCTTAGCACCCAAATTGTCTGTGACAAGCTATGGAGGCGTGGGACGGAACCCCTTCCGCGCTGCGACCTGTCTGACACACTCTCCTCTCAGCAGCAGGCAAGCCGGCTATCTCCGCTATGTCAGCAGCACCTAGCGCTATCATCGTCCTCGGTGATCGATGATGCCCCGGGGCGGCGGAGGACTATTTTTACCCGCAGCATGGAATCAGGTTCCGTAGCGGTCCTGATGTGGTCCGATGCGGTTAGGTGACTCAGAGAACCTCGGTCAGTGTGGTACTTGGAGAGCGGGTTGGGGTTATTGTGAGGTCGAGGGCCCAGGCTTGGTTGGTGATGAAAAAACAAGGAAACCCAGGCGAGAGGAGAGCTGGGAACGAGACATTTCGATGACAGAATTTCAACGTAAGCAGATAGTCCACAAATCCACAAACCTCAACAGCATCCGTGCAACCAAGAAGGGAGGGTTTTAACGGCGACTAGAATCGTTGGACTGGGGAAGGATTCCTCTAATAATTCCGGTTCCCAGCTGAAAATGTGCTCGACGCACATTTCGAGTCAATCCGCTGCGCGGGATACTCACATTCGCGCCTCGGACGCGGCGCCGCACCCAGACTCGGCGCCGCACGCGGGCGCGTCTCTTGGCAAGCTCGAGCCACACCATCTGAGTGAGGCCCGTAACAAAGACTTCGTCAAGCCTGAACTTGCCTCGGCATCTTCCCTGTCCGGTGGCGCCCCTAGCTCGGAGCTAGCGCTGTACGCGTCGTCTGCATCGTCATCGTCGTCACCGCCGTCGGATGCGGCGTCTAGCGGCCCGGGCGCTCGCGTCAGCCTTGCTTTACTGCTCGAGGCGAGTGCCGCCGCGGCGGAGGCCGAGAAGAAGGCCGAAAAGCGGCTAGCAGACCCCGAGCTGGTGAAGATGCGTGCCGCGAAGCGCGCGGAGACCGATAAGTACATCACGGAGGCCATTCACCGAGTGCAGACAATGCCCCGAAACGTTCGCACGGTAGAGCTGAAACCGAGGGACAGGCGCACAATGAATTTGAAGGTAACAAACCCTGGCTGGACGAGGTTCGGAGAAATTGAGAAGGACCCGACGTTGCATGGTGAGTGCCAGCGGCTTGTTCGCGGTATGCAAGGGTGCGGGCGCGAGTGTGATGCGAAATTCACAAACCTCATTGATTTCGCCATCCATGTCGACGAGGCCCACGACTTCAATTTCCGACCCTTTTTGTGCCCGAAGGACCGCTGCCCTTGGGCAATCATCGGATTCCACGAACGCAGCGAGTGTACGCGCCACATCCGTACTAAGCACTACAAGGCAATGTACGCCTGCGAGTTCGAAGGGTGCAGCAAAGTCTACAATCGCTCGGATGCTTTCCGCAGGCATGTGCGCCAGGCGCATGCGGATCCGCTCATGCAGGCGCAGCAGCACCATCATCAGCAGTTCCACGCAGCGGCGGCGGTGGGCACATCCGAGAACCACATTCACCAGCAGCACCACTCATAACTGTGTGCTTGCATTGCGGATACGTCTACCGCAAATAATGATTCTAGTGTGACATTTCATTTTCATGTTTTCTTGTTTACAATATTTATTCATCGTTCGATCTTCAGCAGATATAACATTTTCATCCCTCTATTCCTCATGTTTCCTTTACTGTGGCTCCGTCGAGTGCCTATTCCACTCGTTGACTGCATTTTTATCCTCCATCTGGTGACTCGAAGTTCTTAGACTGGCGGCTGCCGTGGCAGCGTAAGGCTTGCTTAAATTGCAAGCGAGGCGAAGATGCTCAAGCTGAGCACTGCTGGATCCGAGATTTGAAACGTTAAAACTCATCTGATTTAGTAGATTCCGGCCTGGCTGCCTGATGATTTCGGGAGGCACGTAGCAGACCAACAGAAGAACTTGAGCATCCCTGGTGCATCTAAATTGGCACCTAGGACTGCTGTTTCGATTACCTGCACAATTTAAGATTAGGTGCCTATTCGCGTTTCATGGTATGGTGAGGTGAAAATTCGGCCAAAAGATGCCATCAATTGTCCTTGAACATCGTCTCAAGACAGCTCCTCTAACCCGCACCCAGGACCTCTCGCTACCAACAAGTCGATATATAGTGTCCAGAGAGGTGAGCGTGTGTCAGCGAAATTTCAGCGCATGGAGTTCCGGGCAGTCGTGCTGTGCGGTCCCGGTAACCGACTGCATCCCATCACACCTGGGGTGCCAAAGCCGTTGTTACCCGTAGGAAACAAACCACTTGTGCAATGTGTGATTGAGTGGTGCGAAAAGGCTGGGTTTGCAGGCACGATTATTGCCGTCAGCGAGCATGACCATGCTGCCGTGGAAGAAGCCGTTCATGCTGTAAACCCATCGGTGAAGCTGTTCAGGTACCCAGAAGGTACCCCGAGTGGCAAGGTGCTGAAGCTTTTGCAAGCGGCGGGCCTGGTCACCCATGATCTTGCTGTGCTGCCCTGCGATTTCGTGACTGACCATGATCCGGAGGCACTGATCTCAGCCGTACGCGCGCAGGACGATAACGCTGCGATCACTGGATTCTACTATCGGAATAATTTTGAGCAGCTTGACTTGAAAACGCTGGAGCCGTCGGTGCTCCTCCATTCTCCCGCAGACGCCACTGACTATCTCCTCGATTCATATGAGCGCAAGGCAGTGAAGGAGGCAAAGGCGCTCCGTGCGCGTATGACGATGTTGTGGCGGTTCCCGCATGTGCTGGTTACGATGGACCTGCTGCGCTCGTCGATCTTCTTTATTTCCAAGGCCGTACTGGACTACGAGGAGATCAACTTCGACCGTCCTCTTCCGAAGGTAGTGACACATGTAGCCAGACGGACTTGGCGGCATCGCGTGCTTCACGAGGCCGTTGTTATGCAAGAGCTGTCGACAAAGGATAACCTGTTTGTGCGCGCGAATAATCTTGCCGCGTTTATGGAAGCGAATCGCCACTTCCTGCGGCAGAAGGCACGGACGGCGCATCTCAATCAAGAGGACCGCAAACGTGAGCCAGGCCAAGCAATTATCGGCAACGATTCGCTCGTCGGGACTGGCACGACAGTTGGCGAGCGCAGTAGCGTGAAACGCACAGCCATTGGCAAGAACTGTACAATCGGCAAGAAGTGCAGGCTCAATGGATGCGTGATTCTTGACAACGTACATATTGGTGGTGAGGTTACCCTAGAGAACTGCATCATTGGGCCTGGTGCCAACGTTGAGACCCACTCGAAGCTCATCGGCTGCTCAATCGAGGGCGGCTACGTCGTAGTATCCGAAACTGAGGCGAAGAATGAGGTCCTGAAGGGACTTAGCATGGAGGGCCTGGATGACGAGGATTACAGCAAAATGTACGAGAGCCTGTCAGATGAGAGCTCTGGTGGAGGCGACGTCACAGATGAAGAATTGAGCGACCAGGAGATCGACGAGGGTGGTGATGACGACTTCTTCGATAGATCGTAAGTCCCGGCCGCTTCTAGAGCCAGCAGGCCCTTTTCATATTGGTTCGACCCTCAGAAAAAAAGAAGCGCCTAAGTTGCATACACTTCATCTCACTTCATTAGCGGCTTGCCCTCGTGCGTTGAGCTACTGTGCAGTACTTAATTGCTCATAATGCTATGCGAGCTTCTCCAATATGCGATCATTAGTATCTAAACATTTCGTAACCAGTATGAGTGAGAGCCTCTCTAAGAGCCTCGGCAAAATACATTCCTACACTTGTGAAAGCTGGTGCTTCCTAAATAATGGCGCACGAACCTTCTTCGGCTACTCGCGTTCCCAGACCTTGGGTGTACGTGTATTTACTTGGTCGCACGGTGGGCCACCGCTGTAGTGCGCCTGGTTAATAATAATGGGGCCAGGTGAGAACAGCGAGAGGGACTGCTTTACCCCACCTTGCGGTACGTTAGGGTTCTGGCATATCTTTGTTCACCAATCCAACGATGTCGAAACAGCCAGCACACCCTTTGACGCTTATTCCAGGCCCCATCGAGTTCGACGATGCCGTGCTCGAGGCAATGGCTCATCCGTCGGTTGCGCACACCGCACAGCCGTTCGTGGACACTTTCCAGTCCGCGCTGAAGAGCCTCCGCACGCTGTTCTTCAACGAGGACCCTGAGGCTCAGCCGTTCGTCATTGCAGGCAGTGGCACGCTTGGCTGGGACATCAGCGCGGCGAACTTTATCGAGCCCGGCGAGGAGGTGCTTCTCCTTAATACCGGCTTTTTCTCGCACTCGTGGGCGGAGGCGTTCCGCGCCTACGGCGTCAAAGTTACAGAGCTCAAGGCAGAGGTTGGTGACGTTGTCCCACTCGCGTCCATCGAGGAGGCGCTTAAATCGAAGAAGTTCAAGGCCGTGACCGTGACCCATGTCGATACGTCGACCGCGGTAGTCTCGGACGTCGAGGCGCTCGCTGCGCTCGTCCAAAAAGTGAGCCCAGAGACACTTGTGTTTGTAGATGGTGTTTGCTCCGTGGGTGTCGAGCCACTGAAGTTCGACGAGTGGGGCCTTGACTATGTGCTTACGGCGTCGCAAAAGGCGATTGGCGTGCCGTCGGGACTTCACGTCTCCATTGCGTCAAAGCGCGCTCTTGATGTGGTTTCGAACCGCAAAACACCGGTGCCGGGCTTTTTCCAGAGCATTGTCAAGTGGCTACCCATTATGCGCGCATACGAGTCGGGAAAACCCGCATACTTTGCCACGCCCGCCGTCCAGACGGTGTGGGCCCTCAAGACGTCGCTCGACCAGATCGCACCAAACAGGAAGGCTGTCGAGGAGCGTTGGGCTGTGCACGCTAAGGAGAGCGACAAGGTCAAGGATACCCTCAATTCGCTTGGAATCAAGCTCGTTGCCAAGAACCGCGACGTAGCTGCGCATGGCCTCACGGCGGCATACCTTCCGGAGGGAATGAAGCTGCCGGACCTCCTTCCCCCGCTGCTTCAGGATGGCTTTGTGATCGCTGGGGGTATTCTGCCCCCCATCGCGCCCAACTATTTCCGTATCGGCCACATGGGAGTGTCGGTGACGAAGTACGGCCACGTAGACAAGCTTCTCCGTGAGCTTCCAAAGTTCTTGAAGCGGTCTTGACTAGCGGACGCCACCAGTAATACTACATCTTTCTCTAAGTCTGATTTAGTTGCTCGTGGCCCATGGTCTTGGTCTTCTCGTACCACATTTGGCGGATCTCCCCGACTCTAGATTAGGAGAGCCGATCGCAAGCACGCTGCTCGGTGCGTGGCATATTTCATGCTTACCGCAGAAACAGCAGCTTGCGTCCACGTGCAGCTCAAAATTCCTGGTTTCCAGCGATTTAAGGTAAGTGAAACACGACCAAGATATACACAGTGATTACTTTACAACTTTAACGAATAGCTGTTAAAATCGGCCAGTCCGATTCGTGCCGAGCCATTCTATCTCGGGCACCTGACTTAGAGCCGCCCACGGGGGGGGGGGGAGGCGCCACTGATCTTGCGGACTTGAGAGATTGATCTGCCCCTATAGACATCTCCGTGCGGAATGACTGGGCGACTGTGTATCGAGTGCGAGCCATTCTAGGGAAAGGGTAATTCTGCATACGCCAAACGTCCCTGACGCTACGGACATTTCCCTACCCTGGTCCGGTCATGGCCCATTCAACGGTATTCCATTCCGGCGCCGCGGCAGCCATATCTTACCACCATACCTCCGTATAAATGTAGTTAAAGCATCGTAACTTTTGCCAGATAGTGCCCCTGGGCCGTCCTGTTTGAAATATTGCAGCTGCTCCGCTCCGTCATGGTCAGGATCTTCGGGGCGGTTTGTTGTGCTGTGTGTGCCTCCCGGATCCCTATGCCGAGTATCTTAGCTAAGGCTGTACGATTTCAAATATTTGGTCTGGCCAAAACAGTAACAGTGCTCCAGCAGTTCAGCGGACTTGCGTATGGAAGAAGCACAAGCCAAGGGCCAGCCTGGAGACCCAGGTATGGCCCCACCCCTTCCAGCCGTCAATGACAAGGAAAATGTCGACGAAAAGTCCCCGCCTCGGCCTCTCAATGCTCTCGAAGAGTCCAGGCGGACGCTGAAACTGCGCGAGAACCCGCTGAGTCTCATTATGAAGGGAGTTCTGAGCACCATTCCGGGAATCCGGTCGCTATTCGATCTTAAAAAGGAGAAGCTTAACTACGAACCGAGGCGACTGTTTTTTAATACCCCGATTCCCGATGAGCTGCTCGATCACCGATCAGGATACCCAAAGGCAAAGTATGCCACGAACAAAATCAGAACTACCAAGTATACACCGCTGAACTTTCTGCCGAAAAACATTGCATTCCAGTTCCAGAATGTTGCGAACATCTACTTCTTGGTCGTCGCCATTCTGTCGGGCTTCTCGATTTTTGGTGTAAGCAATGCTGGCCTTGCCGCTGTTCCAATTATTGCCATCGTCGTCATTACTGCGATTCGTGATGGCGTAGAGGACTGGCGTCGCCAGCTGATTGACCTGGATGTCAACAACACCATCACAGTCGTGTTGGCCAACGTGTCGAATGATAACTCTTCACCGGATAATATTAGTGCCTGGAGGCGATTCAAAAAGGCCTGTAGTCGCTTCTATCGAAAGACATGGCTACGCATGCGGCACAAACCTGACCCGCTTGAGCTGGACGAAGTAGACGATAACGAGAACCAATCCATCCGGGAGTCGATGGGCGATATTGGACTGCGAAGGAGTGAAGCCGCTTCCCGCAGTAGCTTGCCGACTCATCACTCTGTCTTCAATAACCCTGAGAACTATCCTCCGTCACAGCCTAGACGTTCATCTGCCGGAACGCACAGTGTCGTGAATTTTCCAGAGACCATGCCATCGCGACGGTCATCTGCTGGTCTTAACAGCTTGAAGTCACACCAGAACTCGCACCAGAACTCTCGGCCAAGCTCGACCTTGGGCTTGGCAACATCAGGAACAGTGAACGACCTAGGAGCGCTTCCTATGCCGCCAACCCCTCACGCCCCTCAAGGCCAGAGGCCTCGTTCTGGATCCCTGGCATCAGTGCGTCGCATATTCACTTCACGCTCTGCTGCGGCTGCTCACTTAGAAAAGCAGCCGGCTTTTAAGCGAACGTACTGGAAGAACGTGCGCGTTGGCGACTTCATAAAGATCTATGCCGACCAAGGCGTACCTGCAGATGTCGCAATTATCAGTACGAGCGACCCTGAGGGAGATTGCTTTATCGACACGCGTAACCTAGATGGTGAAACCAGTCTCAAGCCGAGGCGGGCCTTGCAGATGACGTCGAAGCTGCGCCGCGGTTGGCAGATAAACAAACTGAGCTTCGAAATGGAAGTTGAAGGTGCGAACTCTGACCTCACCTCGTTTGGATGGACGTTTCGCGACATGAGCTCGGGTAAGGCCGAGCCGATTGGTCCGCCAAACTTCCTCCCACGTGGTGCCACAGTGCGTAACACCCGTTGGGTCATCGGCTATGTTGTGTACACTGGAGGAGAGTCCAAGATCGTATTGAACGCTGGTGAGACTCCAACAAAACGGTCCCGAATGGCCCGTGACCTTAACGTATACGTTGCTGCGTCGTTCATTTTCCTTTTCCTGTTGTGCTTGATTTCTGGTGTTGTCGAAGGTGTCAAATTCCGTAAGAAGGATAATATCGCATACTTTTTCGATGGCGGTCTCATGACGAATAACCCGCCACTAAACGGATTTGTTACCTTCTTTGCAGCGATGCTTGTTCTGCAGAACTTGGTACCGATTTCTCTGTACATTTCCATCGAAATCGTACGCACATTCTTTGCAATCTTTATCTACTCTGACTACTACATGTATGACGAGGAAACGGACTATCCAGCTACGCCTAAATCCTGGGCGCTCAGCGATGATCTTGGACAGATTGAGTTCATATTCAGCGATAAGACTGGAACCCTTACTCAAAACAACATGGTGTTTCGAAAATGCACCGTTAATGGCAAGTCGTACGGAACTGCATTTACAGAGTCGATGGCTGGTCAAGTTAAACGCCGCGGCGGTGACGTTGACGCCATCAGGGCTGAAGCAAATGCTCAAATCAATGCTGAGCGTGAACGGATGCTTTTACGCTTGAATGACTTCTATGCAAACCCTTATTTCGATGATGATACTCTTGAGCTTGTGAGCGAGCCGATTGTTGCGGATTTGCAAGGTGCTTCCGGCGCTGCGCAACAACAGCGCATCGAACAATTCGCACTTGCACTGGCGCTGTGCAATACGGTAGTCACTGAGATCGTGGATGCCGGCAGTAAAGGGGTGGGTCTACCCGCTTCCAACCGCCGTCATGGTCACAACAAAAGCGCCAGCCGCGTAAACTTCCCCGATGCTGAAATCGCAGATCTTCCTATGCCGCGAAAGATCCAATCATCTACTGTGTTCGGTGCGCCAGTCGGACGTAATTCTGTCAGCTCGACGAAATCACGTCGCTCCATTGATCACACACGAACTGTAGTCCCGACCAAGGAATCCATGCAGGGCAAAACGCTTGTTCACAAAGCCGAATCTCCTGATGAGAGCTCGCTCGTTAAGATGGCCAGAGACCTAGGATACACACTTGTCGACGAAGACAAGCGGCATAAGGTTGTCGATATGCGTGGCACCTTCCATACTTTTGAGATCCTTCAAACGATCTTGTTCACTTCGCAGCGAAAGCGTATGTCGATCCTCGTCAAGAATGAGGCCGATCGCTACTTTTTGTTGACCAAAGGTGCGGACCAGGTTATCGAGAAAAGACTTTCCAGTGAGTGGAGGGATTCAGAGACGTTCTCTCGCACGGAGAAATATCTTGAGCAGTACGGTGATGAGGGATTGCGAACGCTTATGATTGGCTATCGCGAGCTTGATGCACGGTACGCGCTAGATTGGTCAAAGCGATTCCATGATGCAAGCGCGTCTCCCGAGCGTGACACACTAACCGAGATGCTAGCTGACGAAATTGAGCAGAACATTGTGCTGCTTGGCGGAACTGGCATTGAAGATCAACTGCAGGAAGATGTGCCAAATACCATCGAAGTATTGGGTCGCGCAGGAATTAAGCTTTGGATGTTGACAGGGGACAAGGTTGAAACGGCTATAAGTATTGGATTTTCTTGTAACTTGCTTGATACTTCCATGGAGTTACTCATTGTTAAGTCCCCGGAGGAGCTCAAGCAACATCTTGACACTCTAGGTATCGAGGTAAACAAGAAAACACTTCGTGAAGCTGGTCGCGACCACCGCCCTGCTCAGGGAAAGCATGCGCTAGTTATCGACGGCAGTGCTCTTCAACAAGTCGTATCACACCCTGATTACAAGCTCCAGTTTGCACTTCTGGGAAAGAAGTGTAAGTCCGTTTTGTGCTGCCGTGTTTCGCCGAGTCAAAAAGCAGCAGTCGTCCATATCATGAAGAGTACTTTCGACGTGATGTCTATTGCTATCGGTGATGGTGCCAATGACGTATCTATGATTCAAGTAGCAGACGTTGGGATCGGCATCGTTGGCGTTGAGGGCCGACAGGCAGCGATGAGCGCTGATTTTGCTATCGGTCAGTTCCGATTTCTGCAAAGGCTCATTCTTGTTCATGGTCGCTATGCATATATGCGTGTAGCAGGGATGACCGGATCGCTGCTGTTCGAGAACTTCATGTTTTCGATGACGCTTTTCTGGTACGGAATTTACAACCAGTTTGATCAGTCCTATTTATATGACTACACTTACCTGACTTTATTCAATTCAGTGTTTGTGTCGCTACCGCCTGTGGTTAGAGGTATTTTTGACCAAGACTTGCCGCCGGAGGTTCTCCTTGCGAACCCAGAGCTGTATGGTCGGGGCATCCGTCGGCAACTTTGGAACAAGACGACATACCTCTGCTGCGTGTTTGATGGTATATACCAGTCTGCGGTAACCTTCTTCTTTGGATACTCTGTATTTTTCACTGGAAAATTCTACGCGATGAGCGGGCGCGACATTGCTTATCGACAAGGTCTAGGCGTCCTCATCGGCCATAGCGCTGTGTTCTCGTGTAACACATATGTGCTTCTTGGGCAGTACCGCTGGGACTGGATCTCGATGCTAGTCTACATTGTATCCTGCATGTTAATTTTTGCATGGACTGGTATCTACAGCTCAGCAGTTCCTTCAAATTTCTTCTATGGGTCTGCTGCTCACATCTACAGTACTCTCACATTTTGGGCATATTTCCTGGTCGCCACAATTGCAGCTTTGATACCGAGCTTTGTTCGCGATACGGTGAAGCGGATTTGGTTCCCTGAAGACGTTGACGTCATCCGTGAGGAAGCGCACTTCCCTAAGCTAGTCGCTCCTTCGCGACTCCGCCAAACCGAAAAGGCCGAGAAACCCGTGCCCGGGACGGAACCGCCGGCGTCTGAGGAGCCATATGCCGGCAGAAACGGTCTGGAGGAAGAAGAAGAAGCCGGTGATGAGGACGATAATAGCATGACACCTACATTTCAATAACGGCTGATCGTGCCTTTGGACCCGCTTGTTTATCGTCACAAGACGGCTACAAGCACATGCAAGGTTCCACAGTTGCTAATACCCCGCTTCCTCCTCATTATAATAATTATTTACTCCCTGCATATCGGTCAGACTAAGGGTAGATATGAACTAATTGAATATCTTGGAAAAAGAGAAATAGCCTCATACCAGCTTAGCCGCAGAGAGATCGGTGATATGTGGTCAAATTCTGCGGCTTGCAGCAATGCTAATTTCGAGACCTGCGATTAGGTACCTTACAAAGCGGGCGAGTCTGCCCACGAGGCGGAGTACAGCCACATCGCACCGCCATCTTCGCGCGCAGTGTCGTCATGATTAGTATCAGATTGCGTCGAGCCCGCGGCTACCCGCCCACTGCATACCACCCTAAACCTAAGTATCTGGCGTTGCGGAATGCTGAATCCCAAAAAAAAGGGCTCTACACTCTGAACCCCAAGGTCAGGGCACTTTCCGACTGTCGTAGGTTGCGCACCCAATCCTGCTACCACTTAGCTGCTTTATGCTGTGTTCTTCTACGGGTCGGTTCCGCAGAGAGAGGTCGGCATTCCGTGCTCGGTCTACCCGCTAGAGGTCAATTTGCCCTAGCGCCCTGGATCATTCAAGCGGACATAAAAAAATCCGCGTAACCCTATGGGGGCTATGCGTGGCTAGGAAAAAGATGCACGCGAGACGCCGGATAGTTAAGATTACCTAGCTGAGGTAGCGGAGCCCCTCTTCCAAGACAGGTGGGTGACTCCTTGAACGCGAAGCGCTGCTCAATATATCTCGCATTCCGGTGTATCTTTTTGAAACCTCTTATTTAGACGATGGCAAAAACCGTTAAAGAGTGTGATAGTACCGGACACTGCTACTATGTGTTCAAAGACGCGTGGCATGTCTGGGGTCGGTGGCTTCTTCTGGGTGTGCTTGTTGCCTTCATCATTCTGATGGTTCCTTTCGCAGGCTACTTAATGTCTATTTGGCGGATGAAAAAGGGGCTGCCGCCCGTGTCCGGCACTTCATGGATGTTTTCGAACCCGTACAAGAAGCGCGCCGGTCAGATCATTGATGAGCCAGAGCAACCTCGTCCACCGAGGTATCGACCGCACAACATGTACACCCAGTATCAGCGGGAACAGCAACAATATTCGTCGGGCTACACCACTGATGCCGAGGCCGGTGAAGTCACCACAGAGCAGTCAATTCCTTCGATGGAAGAGAAGAGGAACCCCTTCTGAACAACTCACGCATCCCTTTCTGCATCTGTCAAGGCGCTACCTGCCATCGCTCCTTTTCCGACCATAGTGTATCATTACATTGTATGGTGTGTCCGTGTTTAGCCACCATGAGGCGCGTCCTGTATCTGGCCCACATAACCATGCCAGTGACTACAATGCAGCTAAAGACGCTGCCGAAGCTGTGCCTGATTGTCACCCGCCTTCCCAGGTATTTTGCTGATTTTGACTCTGTGCAAGCTAGCAGCGCGAATATCGCTGCTTGCCGTTTTGGTTTGAAGTTTCTCTTTGTACGCCAAGCGTGACTCCACTTCTGGGATCGCGAGTGACCAATTAGGAATTCTCGTATTTATATTATTCTTAAGCATCTAGTGTATGTGAAAATATCTCCGTATCATTTTTGAAAGTCCAGAGCTTCATCGTCAGTAGTGGGGTATATGAAGGTATGACCACCTCGAGTATAGTGGCTGGAGGTTGGGTGTGGTGATCTCTGCCGTCCATACCATACCCACTCGCGACCAACTTAGAGGGACGGCAGTCTCAGATCCAGCGGAGGAGGAGACTAAGCGCTGAGCGGGTTACAGTGAAAGTAGTTCTAAGTGCTGGTATATGTTCTCCCGTGACGCCAGTCTCGACGAGGTTGTTGCGGCCCTGAATGCACAGGACTTCGACGCTGTGGAGCTCATCAACGCGGCGGTGAAGCCGACTGCAATGCTCCAAGTGCAGCACCCGGCTAGCGTCGACCTCCGTGTACAGATCGATGGCTACAGTCAAGAAATCGCGTCGGCACTGCAGACGCAGCTGGAGGCGCTTCAGAGGAGCGAGAAGCGTCTACCACACCAAATAGATCTGCTTCGCAGTGACGTGCGCGCCTTTGGCGAGTCGCAAGGCAGCGAAGTAGCCGGAATCGCCTCGATCATTGCCTCAGCAGCGCGGGATCCGGCTCTCGCGGAGCTTGAGCGGCTCAGTCAGGTCCGAGAGCGTATCGAGCAGGTTCGTCGGCTTCTCGAAGCCGCCCGAGGCTCGGCGCGGCCAGATGCGGAAACGGTGCGCCAGCTCGCTGCCGCATTCAGGGGAACTCCAGACGAGAAGAAGTTCACACAGGGAGAAGGATACTATGACCTGTTCAATAAAATCATGAAGTAGAGCTCGTGCTGAGACTAGCGCTACGTTAATGAGACGAGATTTAGCCGGTCTAGACACGGCCACAATTCCTGCTCGTTGTTGTGTAGCACAAAATTAGGAAACCAAATAAATATGTCTATCGCTGAAAATTGGACTCAGACCTACAGAAAGTCGGAGCCGTAGAGGAATCCGGCAGAGCGCAGATCACGACGGCGCGAGGTTCTGATTAAAGCAGCTTTTGTTGATCGAGAGTGAAAATGTCAACGCCCTGTTTGAGGCCGGCAATTAGTTGAGTTATTGATGCTGGGCCAAAATCGTTCGCTTCGCGCAATGCGGCGAGTTCCTCACCGAATTGTTCGGTAACTAGCTGCAGGAACTTTTGGTTGAACTCATCTGTGGACTGGTTTGCTGGCACTTTTCGTAGGCGCTCCCGCGGGTGCTCCTCCGTGAGGGGGTCACCCGACGGAGAGGGTGCAGCAGACTCGCTGGCGTCGCTCAATTCACTAGGTGCCAGGTCATCATCCACCTGCATCTCGGCCTCTGAGCCGCTTTCACTCTCTGAAGAGCTGACATCCTGGATTCGGACCTTCTTCCGGCGCCGCCTTTCGCCAGCAGCTCCCATGAAAAATTGCCTTACGTTAGGAGGTTCTTCTCACATTACTGCTATCCGCTGCCCCGACTCTAATGGCTGTGGGTGTGCCAGGCTTTCCCTGACGCTTTTAGCAGTACCACGGAGGCACAATGTATGAAGCAGGGCAAGGAATTTCACGCTTGCCAGCACCGGAGTGCGGCGTTTGCGGCCGTGCGCCATATGTGGGTAGTTCGCGTTCTCTGCTTACCCTAGTCACCGCTGCTGACCAGAACAGCTGACGCGTAGCATAGAAAGAGCGAGGCTTGGGCCATTGGCCTAGGTCTGGGTGCGGTCGGGTCTGACCCACACCCAGGGCGACTCGGCAAGACCGGCTGAGTCTGCCGTGCCTAGACATAAAAACATCGAATTTCCGTAAACTATCAATTTAATGTTGTCTCTATTCGGGCATCGTGTTCGCCTGCCTATCTGGGGTACGAGCCCCTTCCTGGTATCGGGTGGGAAATACTGGGAACGCGATCGTGACATAAGCAAAGTATATAGTTCGCGAAGGCATCAACAAGGCACCCTTCAACCCCGGACCGAAAGCATGTCTGCTGTCACTGCGAAGGCTGAGCCTGTAGACTCGTTTTCGGACGCGAACACTTCGCAAACTAATCTTGCTGCTGGTGCGCCCGCCCCAGGGTCGGCGGCCCCGGCACCGGGAGCTACGGCGGCCGCGCCTGTGAACTCCTCACTGCACTCGCAGGCTTCATCTGCGCACAACAGCTCCGTGAATGGCAGCTCGGTGGTGCCAGCAGTGCCGGCAGCACCAGCGGTCCTCCGCCGTAAGCTCACGTCCTTTGTTGGGTTTTCAAACCTGCCACAACAGTGGCACCAGAAGTCGATCCGGCAAGGCTTCGATCTGAACCTGCTTGTCGTTGGCGAGAGCGGTCTCGGCAAGTCGACTTTGCTTAACACCTTGTTTGAAGTACCGGTCCACGATCTCGATGCTCCGCATAGCTATGACGGAAGTTCGATCAGCGTACAGACCACGAAGGTCGAGCTCGAGGAGAGCGGCGTGAAGCTGCGTCTCAGCGTCATTGACACGCCAGGCTTTGGTGACAATGTGAATAACCTCGACTCCTGGAAGCCGATTCTGGACGAGATCGACACGCGCTTTGATCAGTATCTTGAGGCTGAGGAGGCGCTTAGCGTTGGCGCTGCCGGTTCCGTTTCCGACCCGCGCGTACACGCATGCTTATACTTCGTTGAGCCAACAGGTCATACGCTGCGCCCATTGGATGTCGTCGTGATGAAAAAGCTTTCGCGTAAGGTGAACCTGATCCCTGTGATTGCAAAGGCAGATACCCAGACTGACGAAGAGCTGGCGCGGTTCAAGCACGCCGTCCTCTCGGACATTCGTATGCAGGGCATCGAGATCTTCGAGCCGCCATCATACTCCGACGATGATGAGGAGAGTGCCGCGGAGCTAGCGGACCTGAAGGCGAAGATCCCCTTCGCTGTGATCGGCTCCACCACGCTCGTTGTGAACCGCGACGGCCGGTCCGTGCTCGGCCGTGAGTACCCCTGGGGTGTCGTTGAGGTGCACAACGAGGACCACAACGACTTTGTCAAGCTCCGTAGTCTGCTCATCAGGAACCACATGGAAGACCTTCGGGACCGCACGAGGCAGCTCTACGAGCAATACCGCACTGACAAGATGCTGCAACTTGGTGTGAAGCAAGATAACGAAGTGTTTGCCCAGCTTGACCCGGCGGCGCGCCAGGAGGAAGAACGCCGTGAACACGAGCAACGTCTTGCCAAGATGGAGGCCGAGATGCGTGCTGTATTCCAACAGAAGGTCACGGAAAAGGAGACGAAGCTGAAGAGCAGCGAGGCCGAGCTTTTCCAAAAGCACCGCGAAATCAAGGAGCAGCTGGAACGCCAGCGCGCCGACCTGGAACAGCGTAGAATGCAGCTCGAGCAGCAGATTCAGGCGGATAATGAACGCAAAGCGCGAAAAGGTACTTTCCGCTAATATTATACATGCATACCTGGCACCGCCGCGTCTATATCTGTCACTCTATCGCAAGTGGGGCTGGAGCGCTGTCAGATGGATCTTGCTCTTCTTCCTGCTCAGCCCAGCGCAAGTTTATACCCTTCATAATTATTATTTTTTTATTGAAAGAGTCTCGCTCTCAAAATCGATTCAGACTCAAGCTTAGGACCCAGCTACGCCCTTCTTCTCTGCTCTGGCTAGCGCGCCGGGGAGCAGGTGCGTTGGCAGCTCAACATTATTTTTCCTGCGTATCCGTGAGCATGTGCAGTAGAATTGGAGCCACGGCAACAATGCCCAGGACCGAATGGATCAGTCCATTTTCAAGTTCGCCTTGAACCACGCCCTGCTTGTAGGTACCAGCTCCCCGTTGTAGTTGCTATCCCTCCGGTGTCACATTTATGCAGGAGAGCGACCCATGTAAATCCAGATGCACTGCTGTCGTTAAACTGCGGATCATTTAAGATGTTTAAAGCTTAATTATAGCTTGAAACGATTATTGGCCATTCCGAACACGACCAGCGATTATTATTACGTCAAACAAGGCGGCAAGTGGTGGAAGACTGCTGACCTGTCGCCATGAGAGTTGTAATCATCATTGTTATGCAAAAGAGGACCCGCCGGGGCTAGCCATACCACCGAGGGGCCGGAAAAGTTGCTGCTGTTTCGAATATACGGCAACGTTCAAGCACGTTCATGAGCCGAACTGGATCGCAAAAGCGCTAGATAAGCACCTATATAGAGCGGTAAGACTCGAATATACATGTATTGATTAATTAAGAACTGAGAACCACCGAACAACCGTATCTATTGTGCCTAGAGACTGCCCAACGCGAAAATATATCGCCTCGCTGCGCGTTCCGCATCTCATGCACATTATGCGCAGCCTAAAACGCCTCTGCAGGCAGAACTGCGTGGTCTGCGAGCGCTGTCGCTGGTGCGCCGTGCCCTTGCCGCGAGTCAGCCATCGTATCGTTACCTAACCCATGGATACCAGGACCAGGTGACGCTACGTTCGGCCCCCTTCCCCGTTGCTTTTCCATTTCGATACCGTTCATCGATTACATTCTCGCAAACCGTTGAACCGTCTGCTCGATATCAGGCCAATGTCTACTTCCGCTAACGACACGAAATTGACCGGCTCGTCGAGCACCACGAAGCCCACCACGGCGTCCACGACCTCCCACACCACGGCGTCCGCCTCTTCTGGTTCGGCACGCCCCTCTGCCACTGGCTCTGCCTCTGCGACGGGCTCTACCAGTGCCTCGCGCTTGGAGACATTGTCTAAGACTGTTGAGTTCAAGTGGTTTGTTGCCCACGCCGTTGTGGTAACGAGCACATTGTTGTCGCTGGTTTTCTTCCGCCTGCCGCGCATCGCCAGCGCGTCGTACCGTATCGGCTACTTTGCCGCTTTTGTTAGTTTTGCCATCATTCTGTATCAGAAGTATGGCCACTCTAAGCCGTCTGCGGCGGTTCTGTCCCACGACAATGACTTCCAATACGTCGTGTTCACTTTCCTGTGGCTGTTCACGCCGCGTCGCGAGCTGTCGCTGCTGCCGCTTGCGATATTCTCGTTGTTCCACACGCTGACTTACTCGCGCTCGTACCTCCTTCCGGCGCTCGGTTACGCAGCCGAGTCGCCGCGCGTGCGCCAGATCGACTCTATCGTTAAGAATTACAACGAGCCGCTTACTGTGCTTGCTGCAAACTTCGAGCTTGCGCTCACCGTGCAGCTTGTGCTTGTTGCGCTCACGTTCGCGCGCGGCAGCTGGATCCAGCTTGTGCTTTATATTGCCTTCTTCCGCGTGCGCTATGCGACGTCGGCTTACACGCGTCACGCCGTCAAGGCCTGGGAGGTTCGTGTCGACCAGCTACTAGGCCACCCGCGCTTGCCGCCGGCGGCGAAGCAGTACTGGGTCCAGTTCAAGGGCTACCTTGCTAGGATCCCGGGCCCTGCCAACCGCCCGTAAGCCATTCAGCCTCTAAGCTGACCGCTTTGGCCATGTTGTGAGGTCCGCATTGCTTGGATCCCTATTACTTGAGGATACATTTCTTGTTTCCTCCAACTTTTATAGCCGAGGTACTTCATAGATGCGCTTTTTCGATTCATAATTAGCACAGGCCTGTTTGTGGACCTACTAACTTTTTTTTTGTAGAACAGAGCCTGGCAATATTATTTCCTAGTAAACTTCTTGCCGCTTTGTGTCGCCCGTGCCAGACCTACAGTCTGGCTGGCAGCACGCGTAGGATGGGTGTTTGCCACGGGATCATGGCTTCTAACCAGCCGGGTGTTCGGGAAGATAGAAGGCTTGTAGATACCCGGTAGGTTTTAAAGCCATACTTATTAAAGGAGTTTAAACAGTTCACGCTTATTCGTGGGGGCACGATGTGCGACGTGGCGTTTGCCACAATAGCAAAATGACTTAGGCAACCACGGGCATTAGTGTCACCCACGAGCCTGCCTCAAAGTCTCGCTTAGACATACAGGACCTTCCATGGCGGCGTTTAGACAAGACGTCTACAAGCAGTTCTTCCGCTGCTATCCGGTGACACAGCTGGATGCAAGTGAAGAGAAGCGACAGGCCGCAAACTTTGGCGGCAAGATTTATATGCCGCCGTCGGCTTTGAACCGACTGACGATGCTGCGCATCTCGTACCCGATGCTGTTCGAGGTTCGCGCGGGCGACTCTAAGCGCTTGACGCACGCGGGCGTGCTCGAGTTTATCGCTCCTGAGGGTCGAATTTATCTCCCCGAATGGATGATGCGCACTCTCGGTCTGCGTGCAGGCTCGCTCGTGGAGATCCGCAGCGTGTCGTTGGAACTTGGTTCATTTGTCAAAATCCAGCCCCAGTCGACGTCGTTTCTCGATATCACGGATCCCAAGGCCGTCCTAGAGAATGCGCTGCGGAACTTTTCGACTCTCACAATCGATGATGTCTTCGAGATCAACTACAACGATGCCGTTTATGAGATCAAGGTGCTAGATGTCAAGCCCGAGACTGACCGTCGTGGCATCTCAGTGGTCGAAACCGACCTCGAGGTCGAATTCGCACCTCCAGTTGGCTACGAGGAGGATTCGGCAGCAAAAAAGCCGCGCGTGGGCACATCTGCCGGCACTTCGGGTGCAAACGGCTCGGTGCTCGGAGGCGGCGCACCATTGACGTCCACGGCAAGAGCATACGGAGATGTCGTCAAGTCCAAGGCAAAAGAACACGGTGAAGGCATTCGCCTCAGTGGCAAGGTGGTTCCTGTCGATGTCACACCGGTCGACCGGTCCATTTATGCAGACCGTGACGCCCCCGCTCTCGAGCTGCCAGACGGGCAGTTCTTTTTCGGTTATCCTGTGGTTCCTGCAGATGAAGACCTTAATGAGGGCGAAACCGCATTCAAGGGCGCAGGACAGGCGCTCCGCGAGAAGCGCAAGCGTGCTGCCCCGAGTTAGCAGTATGGCCACGCTGGCTTCTGCGCCGTTAATGTCGGTTTACGAGATCTGCGCGATTTCTCTCTGTCTCAGAAGCAGTATGCGATTCTTCTGGCTAGTTGATAGAAGGGGTCTATACCAGCACCTGGGTTTTCCTATAGCATAGTATATAATCTAGCGGAAGCAGCCACGCGCAAAGGATTACAGGGACTTATCTTGTCTCCTTAATTTTAGCCTCTCTAAGGTATCTCTTTCGTATTCTGGCGTGTAATTGCGGGCCTTGTGGCTCGCCTTTAGGCGTGCTCCAGGGTGGGTATCAACGTACCGTCGTGCTTCTGCAACCGTCGCAAACACCTTAGAGCCATCATGCAGCGTACGGGATGAGGGGTCTGCTGCGCCGGAATTGAGCATCGCATCAAGGGCTCGGCGCCGCTCGTAGCCCTCCTGACGCAGGCGCTCGAGGTCCTGCCTCGAGTACCGCGCTTTAGCCAGTTGCTCCTGCCGGACGAGCTTGCGTTTTAGCATCCGCACGTCCTCAGAGCTGCGTTGCTTTTCAAGCCACTGCGAGCGCTCAGCATCAAATTCCTTGCGTCGTTTAGGCTCCAGCAATACCTCAAGAGCCTCGTTGAGCTTTCCAAACTGGTCGCTGGCCCTGGCGTCCTGGTTCTTATCCGGGTGGTACTTCAGTGCCGCCTTCCGGTACGCCCTGCGCAGCGTCGGCTCATCTGCACCCGGCTCGACCGCAAGCACGGCGTACCAGTCTGTGAACATGTCGACAATTATTGGTACGTGCTTGCTTGAACAAAAAAATATCTGTGTTGTTGCCCGGCTGCCTAATTACCCACCCACTCAGCCTGTAAACACCCACATGCATATACATAGGAGATGGTCAGCGTCCATTTTAGGTTCAGCACGCGACATAAGAATTAAGAGATATTGCAGATACAAGTCCCCCCTTCGAGCTCTGGAAGGAATTTTTCTCGTGATCATTTGTCCTTGAGCCAGAGGAAGAAGCAAAACGCCGCGGCCCGGCTCTTCGTTCATTACATTGTATATATATAAAAATGGTCCAAATGCTATAGGAGGAGCCACATGAGCGCCATCTGGCAGACGACTCCGTAGAAAAACAGGAATTGTATGCGCTGCTGCCGCTTTGCGGTGCTTATCGTTGTTGGGGCCACGCTGGACGGCGCGTATTCCGGTAGCAGGATGTACCGTAATGAGCGAAGCATGAAGAAGGCGAGAGCAGAGCTCGTGTACGCGAACACCAGCCATCTCGCCCAAGGGTTTTTCGGTAAGACAAGCGCGACGACGTTCGACAGAGTGATGCCGACAAACTTGTATCCCGAGTAGGCGAATAGATCCATAAGTGACGAGCTCGAGGCGGCAAGCAGGTACGTACTCACCTTGAGCACCATTAATTCAAGAATGACGAGGGCCAGGGCCTTCGACGTCTCGATGCCGAAGAGATCAGGATGAAACGTGCCCTGCAGCCCTTGGGTTAGCGCGATAACAACGAGGTGAGACACAAATGCCATGATCGGGATGTACATATCCGGAGCGTTGATGTCGTCGCTCGGGTACGCGAATGTTTCCTGGTCGCTCGTGCCTGGTACAGGCTGCACCTGCCGGCTCCATGGCTTGTGCCTCCAGGGAAACAGGATTATTCCCAGCTTTTGCCGGACGTACTCATTAGTGACCTGGAAGTAGTACCGCATAGAGCCAGCTACCGGCGCATAGGTCCCCATGCTTGCGGACAGATAGCGCTGGCCGTAGTTTAGCGCGTGCTTGCCAAGTTCTGAGCCTCCGACAAAGTCGAGCGGGTTAAAGCCGGGCTGTTGCTGTTGCTGGTAGCTCTGAGGAGGGGGCTGCATGTGTGGTGCCTGGCCGGCTTGCACATACGGATTCTGAGCATAGGCCTGCTGTTGCACGGAGTGGCCGTACGCGGCTGCTGGGTTGCCGTGGGCGGGCGGAACACCCGTATTCGCGCTAGCGCCAGAATACGGCGAGTTCACTGCGTCAAACTGGACACGGTGCTGGGGCACTGGGTGGTGCAACGGCGGAGACTGCATTAGCGACAAGCCTGACTTCTACGATTCGAGGTTAGCGCTTACTGACACCGAGGCACCCGGGCGCGCCCACTGCCCCGGGCCTCCCTGCGCTAGACTCGCAGTATGGCGTTGCCTTTCGCAGGCTTGCCGTGAGACCATGCGCCGAGTTACTGACAGTGACAGTTCGGGCGAATGGCGTGAGCCTCCTTAGCTTCCTTAGCTTTCCCATTTCTCAAGCCTTTTCTTGTCCCATAATTCAGACGTAAATTACCTTAAATTTCCTTGTCCTTAGCTTACCACTCATTTGCGCTTCTCCTTCGCCTTACCTCTGCTCGGTCGTAGGGTGCATCTCACTGCTCCCACCCACTTCTCCTCGTTATGGCGGGCTGCTGACACCCAGCCTTGGGCACATCCTTCCATGGCTCGATCTGCGGCGGTGCGATGGGCGAGGCTTTCTGGAGTTCGGCGTAGCGCTGCGGGATTCCGTGCATACGCTTCGCAAGCGCCTGACCCGACCACTCATTTTGGTTACAAGACGGTACCCACGGAGGACAAGGCGAAGCTGGTCGCTTCGGTGTTTTCTAATGTCGCCGAAAACTACGACTACATGAACGACGCAATGTCAGCCGGTGTCCACCGGCTGTGGAAAAACCATTTCGTGTCGAAGCTCGATCCAGGGCGTAGGCCAGGTGGTGCGCCGATGTCGTTCCTGGACATCGCTGCCGGATCTGGCGACATCGCACTGCGCATTCTCGACCATGCCGCGAAGCAGCACGGTGACCTTGAATCGCGCATCACCATCTCTGACATCAACCGGGAGATGTTGGCCGAGGGCGCGAAGCGGTTCGAGTCAACTAAGTACCGTCAGGGCACGCCTCAAGGCGACCGTGTGAAGTTCATGGTTGCAAACGCTGAAACCCTCGAAGATGTGCCGGATAACTCCCAGGACATGTACACCGTGAGTTTTGGTATCCGAAACTTTACAAATATTCCTAAGGCACTCCGCACTGCGCACCGTGTGCTGAAGCCAGGCGGAGTGTTCGCGTGTCTCGAGTTCTCGAAAGTCGTCGTCCCTGGCCTCGCACAGGCGTACTCAGCTTACTCGTTCAATGTCATTCCACTGCTGGGCCAAGTCCTTGTTGGTGATCACGACTCCTACCAATACCTTGTTGAGAGCATTGATCGCTTCCCTGACCAAGAGACGTTCGCGAGCATGATCAGAGACGCAGGCTTTATCACCAATGGTCCGGGATATGAGAACCTCACATTCGGAGTTGCGGCTATCCATATCGGAATCAAACCGCCCGCCTTGAAAGCAGTAAGTGAGGTCAGCGACGTTGAAGAGACTGTCGGGAACGGAGATGCTATGCCAAACAACCCCACAGATATGGCTAGTCGCTGATTTTCAAAAATGTGCGTGAGCGACCCCAACATGTCGCCATAATGCAAGTGAACGGTTATTGCTTCGTAAATCATTGTAAATAGGAATCGTTCAAGGTCGTTCATACAGAATGACGCGCATGGGCTCTATCTTCTTGTGTCTGACTATGTAGGCAATTAGGGAGATCCGGTTAAAGTAGGATTACATCCAAGACAATGAAGCTGACAGGCTTATCCATTTTGAAAAGCAATAACTTCTTTATAGCAGGCCTGCTACTAGCCTTTCTGTCATACCTGCGCGCGGGAAGTAGTCAGCCGCTGTCGGTAGAGCCTAGCACGCTTACGAGCGAACTACCAGGCGCGAAGAGGCTCGTAAAGCCTGGCAGATTACTATTAAACCCTTGCCCGTGTGATGGTCCCCAAAACGCGTCGCGTTTATACCATCTGACCTGATTTGCCTCTGGGAAGAAAATAAGTTTGGAGACCTAGCAGCACAGGTGGATCCATCATAATGGCCCATTACCGGCGTCCTGATCAGCCACTGCCGGGAACGGATGCAACCTCTGCGATGCGCCGCCTTCGCGGTGTGCAAGTGGCCGATGCCATTGACCAGAAGATGGGATTCGATCGCTTCTCAACGGGCTCACCCCGTGTTGGCTGGCTGGTGAACTTCCAGCCTACTGAGATTGATCTTGGCGATGAAGCTGTCCCGAATGGCAAGGCCGCTGTTGATTTCTACTTTCTCGATGAAGAGGGCGGATACTTCAAGAGCACGGTGCAATACGATCCCTACTTCTATGTGAAGTGTGCCACTCGCGAGAGCGAAGTCGATGAGTTTCTCAAGAGGAAGCTTCAAGGTGTAGTCAAGGACACGACCATCATGGATAAGGAGGACTTGGCTTTGGCGAACCACCTTGTTGGGCGTAAAACAAAACTAATCAAGCTGCAATTCTGGAACGTCCAAGACCTACTCACAGCTCGTCGTGCCATAATGCCAATTGTGAACGAGAATAAACTTCGAATAGAGCGCCAGGGCGTGCCCGAGGGTGAGCAGTTCCAGCCTGAGGAATTGATCATTGATGTAAAAGAGCAAGATGTGCCCTACCACGTCCGAGTCACTATTGATTTGGCTATCCGGGTTGGAAAATGGTACACTGTGATCCCACCGCCGCCGGGAAATGCAACCGCATCATCATCAGTGAGCCTCGTGGAGATCCCGGAGCGCATTGTTCGTGCCGACCCCGTCGTGATGGCTTTTGACATAGAGACGACGAAGGCCCCGTTGAAATTCCCAGATTCAAAGGTGGATTCAATAATGATGATATCATACATGATTGACGGACGTGGCTTTTTGATCACGAATAGAGAGATCGTAAGCAAGGATATTGACGACTTCGAGTACACGCCAAAGCCAGAATACAAGGGAGAGTTCACCATTTTCAACGAGCCTAGCGAGCGCGAAGTGATAATGAGATTCTTTGAGCACATCAGGGACGAACGCCCCACTGTGATCGCAACCTATAATGGTGACTTTTTCGATTGGCCGTTTGTCTGCGCCCGCGCTGCTGTCCACGGTCTCGATATGCACGAGGAGATCGGTTTCCAGGTTGACGCCGAAGGCGAGTTTAAGAGTACCTACTGCGTGCATATGGACTGCTTCCGTTGGGTCAAGCGTGATTCATATCTCCCGCAGGGTTCTCAAGGCCTGAAGGCGGTAACGACTGCCAAGCTTGGATACAACCCTTTGGAAATTGATCCCGAGCTTATGACTCCGTATGCCATGGAAAAACCACAAGTCCTTTCCGAGTATTCTGTTTCTGATGCAGTGGCAACGTACTATCTATACATGAAGTACGTGCATCCCTTCATCTTTTCTCTTTGTAACATCCTACCATTGCGGCCCGACGAAGTTCTGCGTAAGGGAACCGGGACCTTGTGCGAAATGCTTCTGATGGTGCAGGCTTACGAGCGTAACATCCTGCTTCCTCATAAACACTCTGACCCGCCGGAGCGCTACTACGATGGTCATATGGTGGAGTCCGAAACATATGTTGGCGGTCATGTCGAATCGCTCGAAGCAGGTGTCTTCCGGTCAGATATACCCACTGACTTTCACGTTCAGCCTGAGGCTGTTGACGAGCTGCTGGCTCAGCTCGACGCTGCCCTCAAGTTCACTATCACCACAGAGCATGGCCTCGACATCGCCAAAGTCACGAACTATGATGCTGTCAGGGCTGAAATCGAAGGTATGTTGCTGGACCTCAAGGCTAAACCCAAGAGAGTTGAGGAGCCACTGATCTACCACGTAGATGTTGCGTCTATGTACCCGAATATCATGACTTCTAATCGTCTTCAGCCAGACTCAATGAAAAGCGAGCGGGACTGTGCGATGTGTGACTTCAATGTTCCAGGCAAGACTTGTGATAGGAGGCTTCCCTGGGCGTGGCGTGGTGAGTTCTTTCCTCCTAAGCGAGATGAGATTCTGATGCTCCAGCAGCAACTACGACGAGAAAAATTTCCAAAGCTGCACGGCGAAAGTGGATGGAGGAGCTACGATGAATTGGCTAAGACCGAACAAATTTCACTTCTCAAACAGCGTGTCTCCGATTATAGCCGCAAAGTTTATCACAAGCTTCGCGACTCTGAGACAGTGGAGCGGGAGGCTATCATTTGCCAGAGGGAGAACCCATTCTATGTGAACACAGTAAGAGACTTTCGTGATAGGCGATACGAATTCAAGGGTCTTCAAAAAACCTGGAAGCAGAACATGTCGAAGGCTCAAAATGCCACTGACAAGGATGAAGCAGCTAAAATGGTCGTTCTGTATGACTCGCTACAGCTCGCACATAAGGTTATTTTGAATTCCTTCTATGGATATGTCATGCGTAAAGGCTCACGTTGGTATTCAATGGAAATGGCAGGGGTGACATGTTTAACTGGTGCGACTATCATCCAGCTAGCTCGCGGCATGGTGGAGAGACTTGGTCGCCCGTTAGAACTCGATACTGATGGTATCTGGTGTATCCTACCACGCAGCTTTCCAGGTGATCTTACGTTTGAGCTGGAGAATGGGAAGAAGGTCCCGTTTGCATACCCCTGTGTAATGTTGAACCACCTTGTCCATGAGAAGTTTACGAATCATCAATACCAGACCTTGGTTGACCCAGAGAACCTTGTCTGGGAAACCAGCAGCGATAACAGCATTTTTTTCGAAGTTGACGGTCCATACAAGGCCATGATGCTTCCATCTAGCCGAGAGGAAGGCAAAGGCCTCAAGAAGCGATATGCGGTCTTTAACTTCGATGGGTCGTTGGCAGAACTTAAAGGGTTTGAGATGAAGAGGCGTGGAGAGCTTCAACTCATCAAGACATTTCAGACACAACTTTTCTCGCAGTTCCTCATGGGAAATGATCTTCGTGAGTGTTATGACGCAGTGGCGAGAATAGCAAACTCTTGGCTCGACGTTTTGGACAAAAAGGGAACCACGCTTGAGGATGTCGATTTGATGAGCCTTATTAGTGAAAACAAAAGCATGTCTAAATCCTTAGAGGAATATGGGGCTCAAAAATCAACATCAATTTGTACTGCTCGCCGTCTTGCTGAGTTCTTAGGAAAAGAGATGGTCAAAGATAAGGGTCTCGCATGTCGTTACATTATCAGCGCAGAACCTGCAAGCGAGCCAGTGACCAACCGCGCTATCCCCATCCAAATATTTGATGCTCCCCAGGCTAAGAAACAGTCATTTTTGAGGAAGTGGCTGAAAAAGCCGCATCTGGACGAGTTCGACCCACGAGCCATAATTGATTGGAACTACTACCGCGAGCGACTCTCAGCAACAATTCAAAAACTCGTAGTTATCCCAGCTGCGAGACAGCATGTGCCGAACCCGGTACCCCGAGTTCCACCTCCTGCCTGGCTGGCTAAGCGGTTAGCTGCTGAGGGTGATGGTATGAAACAGCAAAAAATCTCGTTCACAAAAGTTGCGAAGGAGGAGGTTAATCTTTGGGGTAGCAGTGATACGCTTGTAGATATCGAGGATACTCCTGGCTCTGCTAAAGCAAATCTTGCGCCACGCAAGGCTGTCGTGAAGCGCAAGGTCGCTACCGTGGAAACCGAAAACGCCGGCTCCTCAGATGAAGAGCTGAACCCCCAGGACGCACCAGATCCTGATACCGACTATCGGGCCTGGTTGATCTACATGAAGGCGGTTTGGAAGCAGCGCAAGGTGCAGTTTGAAGCTCGAAAGCAGCTGTTTGGCACCTCGCGAAGAGGACGTTCGCGGGGAATTCAAGGACTACTGCGTAAACAAACAGAATCTGCCTGGAGAGGTGGGGGCGGCGTTTGGGAAATCATCAATCTCTCGCCGTCTTTTGAGCCTGGGAAAGTGAGGGCTACTGCCTATGTGAACAACAGATTACAGACTGTTAACATTGTGGTTCCTCGCGAGGTGTTCGTGTTACTCAGAGACGGGCACCCTCTTCCTGAGTCCTCTTCATCAATCGAAATCGAGAAAAGCACGTATGTAATGCCGTCGGGGAGAACTTCCTCTCGGCTGTATAAGGTGACGATGTCTGAAAGGCAGTACGAGGAAGAGAAGGTACGCTCTAATGGGTTTTTTAAGAGCCGCAGTATAGAGGACGTTTTTGAAACCCAAGTCAGCGCTGTTGATCGTGCGATGCTGAAGCTTGGATCTCACTGTCAGTTGGATTCCTCAAAACCGGGATTACTTGGCAAAGGTCTGGATACCGGATTTGAACTTGCCTGGCTCTTACCTGTCCAGGCCGCTACCGAGTCAAAGCTTTGGCAGGCGCTTGATTACACCTTCTTACAGCATTTCGATGTTCACGGCCGACATATCGTGGTGCTCATGGGCTCATGGACCTCAAAGGCTTCAGTTATTGAATTTACCCCACGTAATGCTCGGTCTGAGGGCTCTGACTGGTCATCTAATCTGAGCACTGAGTACACAGCACAGCTTTCGACTCATAAGCCCGAGCAGCCACTTTTTAAACTGCCCGAGTCTATCCACGTTGATCGACAGATGCCTTATGAGAATCTTCGTCGCTTTTGGGCTGCAGTCGGAAAGGCGATAGCTGATCTCATGGCTGAGAAGCCGCGTACCACAGTTACTGTGGTGCAATGTGATAGAGGTCTTACATGGCTCGCATCGAAAGTACGTGCTATTCACGAGCTACCCACCGTTGGCCTGAGCAACCCAAGCTCCTCACCCCTACCATCTATTGCTTGGGAACTTCCTCTAGCCCGTCGTGTAGCCAAATCATACCTGAGAGCTCAGTACTCTCTTGAGGCGATGCGGGTCATGTCTGCTCATGTCAACGTACCGCTAAGCAATCTGCCTATCGGGGAGGACGTGCGCCCGGCTGTTGATATTGTGTACGCAAGACGTCTTCAGCAAGCGAAGCATGTTTTATGGTGGGGTGAAGCAAGCTCGAGCACCAGCATGAGCGCTATTGACCTCGAAAATGTAACTGGAGATAGCAGCCATGGAGAGGGGAATGGAAGCGGTATATACGCCCATGTGTGCCTAGATATGTCAGTGGCAAACCTTGCAGTGAACACCATCCTCACTTCATCTTATCTGACTGCGGCAGAAGGTACGGAGCAAGCTGATCCCGAACTGGCAGTAGATGCATTCAGCCCAAGCGCTTGGAGGTGTCTAGTTGCTATGACGAAAGAATGGTGGACTCAAGCCTCAGCAGGCGATGAAGCGGCTGACTTGTTCGTCCAACAGCTAGCTGGCTGGATTGGCTCAGCATCGTCACGCCTATGGGATCCTAAATTGGCTCACCAAGTTCACACTCTCAGCCAAAAGGCACTCTCTCAATTCACAGTTGAGCTGAAAAAGTTTGGCACCGCAGTAATACACTCTGAGCGGGATGGGCAACGCATTGTTCTGGCCACGTCGAAGAAGTCTGCCCTTACAGCCCTCGCATTTGGTGGTCTGGTTGTTAAGGAGGCGAAGAGTAAAGAGATGTTCATGTATCTCGATATCTCTGTGAACGACGTTTACGACTTCCTTGTCTGGCTAGACCCCAACAACTACTGTGGTAGAGTACTCAGCAACCCCTCTTCCGGTACGGATAGCTTTGGCGAGCTTGAGTATATGTCTGTTTGGCAGATCGCAGAATATTTACCCACATTACTCTTCGACGAGTTCAACGAATGGGTTCTGCAGTTCGTCGCAATCATTGCCGAGGCCAAAGACTCTACCACCGGCCCTAGCGCCACTGCAGGGGCGAAGCTGATCCCAGTTGATTTCCTAAAAGGGGGGCTTAACCGACTAGAGAAGCCGCTTTCCAACCGGGTGCGCCAGCTTCAAAGCCGCTACATCGACTCTATGGCAAAACAGACAAGCCAAGAAGTCTTCAAAATGCCGGCCCTCGCTGGATCCAAGCCAGGTCTGAAACATGATCAACCAATTCTTGCGTTTGTTAAGACACTGCTTGCTGTTTTCTCGCTAACAAGTGAAAAACATGAGTATATCATGCTCCGGCGCAAGCTTTTGGGAATTATGCATGTTGGCGACTTTGATCCGTCGTCGGACTTCACCGACCCAGCCTCAAAATTAGTGGTGCCAGATGTGGTATGCCTGGGATGCATGGCGTGCGTCGATATAGATGTGTGCCACCCAGCGACACCAGATAGCCATAAATTTGAATTTTCTTGTCCTCGGTGTGGCACAGCACTGGACAGGGTCTTCTTGGAGGAGAGAGTCGTTCAAATGTTTGTGACTATGGTCGCAAGCTACCAGCTTCAAGATCTGGTCTGCGTGAAATGTGGAAAGATAAGGCCGAACGACATGGCAGAGCATTGTCCGTGCTCCGGAAAATTTAGAAACACAAAATCAGTCGAATCTATAGTTGCTGATACTCGCGTGTTTCAGCAAGTCGGGCGATACTTCGACTTGCGGCTCCTGAACGATCTAATTGAGCAATATTAGAATATTTATTTCAAAGCCGTAATATCGGCATCTTATTTAACTTTAGGTCTGGTTTGATCAAAAAGAGGGGCGTATTGTGGCTTATTTTGTATGTAGCTATTCTTGACTCCGGCATTTTGGGAGCGTGTGTGTCTATCATATTATACCCTGGTAAAGCGCTACATAGTATAACGTCTATTGATGTTCTGTTTAACAAGTCAGGGCCGAATGGTCTAGTTGGTTATGGCGCTAGTCTAACATCTCTACGAGATTTAGTACACTGGAGGTCCCCAGTTCGATCCTGGGTTCGGTCATTTTTTTGGTGCAAGTGTGCATCAGGGCTAGGAAATATAGCTAAGGCTAGGTACCCTAGTGTACTAGTGGTAGCGTGTGTGTGCGTTTTATACACGTAGACTATTTCTTCCATCAATTCCTCACATATCTGGGCGACACCGTGAACGAGCCACGATGCAAATCCTCATAAGTTGCTTATTATTAGCGCGGAATCTCTCGCAAGCTGCTGCTCTTCATGCTGAAGTCTTCAATCCTTCGAAAGAGTGGCAACTTGTGCCAGAGGACGTGCAGGTGCCCGGAGGGCTGGAGATCAGAATGGATATGACTAGAGGAGGCCGGTGGGCTCGTATTCCACCAGGAAGTAAAGCTTCAGAAGGAAATGACAATGATCTAGCCTTGGTATCCTCTTCACCGATAGATCCTGCGGACTGGGATGTCCTTGAGGACAAGGCGCACGACTACGATGATGGTGTTGAGATTGTCAATACATACGGGCCATCGCTATGTGCAGAGTTGCTGTCGGGCTCAGCCTTAAGCGACCAGGCGGGTCGTGTTCTGGCTGTGAGTTTACGCAACAACCAGGATGCTGCCCAAGCACTTACTCGTGCTTGTCCGAATCTGCCTGATGACTTGAGTGCCCTCGAGAAGCGCTCACTCTCTGTAGTGAGTGCTTTAGTATCCACAAAAGATGGCTTGGCAAGTTTGAATTCGCAGACCGTTCTAGCAAAAATCCAAAATCAATTAAGCAGACCAGGCATCAAACTAGATTACGCGTCCGGGAAGGCATTAGACAATCTCCTGCGTAATCTTGCAGTCGCTGGCGTTGATGGTGAATCTATGTGTCGGTGGGCTGAATCTATACAACGGGCAGCGATTTCCTCGGGTCTTCCTCGGCTGAAAGAGCTAGCGAGGGAAATTGTCCTACACCGAGGTGATTTTGCGGACCTCTCTGTGCAGTGCAAGGCTCATACAGGCATGATAGCCACCCAGCATGATTAGAATCACGACAGTTCGCATATAAATGGAGGTAATCACTTGAACTCCCTCTAATCGTTTATGAATATTCAGCTTTACAAGCCTGGAAAGTATATGCTAAGATCTTATTATAATCATCTATACAGATCTATTTTGCGTATCTAGTACGCTGAACTCTGCTTCCGAGCTTGGACCCTGCATGCGACCCTAGCCACAGAGTGGGCTCCGGTTGTCTAAGCTCCGCGTGGGTGCACGCAGTACCCCACACGGCCTCCCCATCCCCATAAAACGCAAGAAGCGATCGTGCTTCCAGTTTCCTCCATTTCCCCTGAATATTCGAAGAGCCTAGTTATTCGATGGAGTGTAACCACATATCCGAGGTATACTTCGACGTTGACTCCGCGAGCAAGCGTTATCAGCAGGTTTTCGACAAGTTTGAATCTAGCTTCCCAGGAGGCAAGCCTGACTTTGTCACACGCTCCCCTGGCCGCGTAAACATTATTGGTGACCATGTTGACTATTCTTACTTTCCATGCCTGCCTGCGGCTCTCTCCTATGATGTGATTATGGCTGTGCAGGTCGTAAAGAAAGGTGAGCCCGGCGAAGACATTGTGAAACTCGTGAACGTGGATTCGAAGTATCCTGACTACGTGTTTCCAGCTGATCCATCTGTGACCATCGATTCCAAGACATGGGGCAATTATTTCAAGTGCTCATGGATCACGTCTTTGAAGTATCTAGGCATCAAGAATCGGAACAATGTACACGGCCTGCGCGTTGTGATCTCAGGAAACGTCCCTGCTGGAGGTGGTCTCAGTTCCAGTGCGGCGTTTGTTGTTACGGGATGCGTGACGACCTTGCAAAGCCACACACCTCGTGGGCAGTTTCCGCTGGATAAGCAAGCGCTTACTGCACTTAGTGCAACCTGCGAACAGCTAGTTGGCGTGAACAGCGGTGGTCTTGACCAAGCAGCCAGTGTGTATGGCCAGAAAGACCATGCACTACTTGTATCATTCCGCCCTGAACTGAGTGTCCGCACGCTAGAGTTCCCACCCAGTGATGATCCAGCAGTCTTCCTCATTGCGAACAGCCTTGTGGTTTCCGAGAAATTGTTGACCGCTCCAATCCACTATAATCTGCGGGTTGTCGAAGTTACCATAGCGGCCAACATCCTAGCACATAAAATGGGAAACCTCGAGATCCCCCAAGATGGTAACCTGGATGCTGGTACGCTGCACGGTGTTCTTATGTCCAAGTACGGCAAGGTGGATAAGGAAAGCCTTGCTCGGATGGCCGATAACGTCAAAAAATACCTGAAGGAAGAGCCGTACACTATCGAGGAAGTTGCTGAGGTACTGGGCAGCAGCGTCGACGATGTGAAAGATAAATACATGAAGATGTTCCCTGTTCGCTTCGAACGGCTGAAGCTTTGGCAGCGCGCGCTTCATGTGTACGAAGAGACACTACGCGTGCTTGAATATGTGGATGCAATGGAAGCAAACAGTGACTACACAGAGCTTGGAGACCTCATGAATGCTTCCCAACGAAGTGCTGAGGACTTATACGAGAACTCACATCCTGACTGCGAGGAGTTGTGCAGGATCGCACGCAAAGCTGGTGCTCTCGGGTCTCGAGTCACCGGTGCTGGATGGGGCGGTGCGACTGTGCATCTAGTGCGCCGTTCTCAGTCTGATACCGTACGTGCTGCTTTGAAGCGCGAATACTACGATATAAAATATCCGGCTGCGCCTGTTGACGCAGTCGTCGAGTCCCGGCCAGGCAGAGGAACAGTTCTTTATCTACAACCCGAGCAAATTTTGCGCTGAGATTCGAGAGTAAAAACTTTATATTGGCAAAGTACATAATTTCATAGGAAGCCTGAACCTTTTCGAGCAGCCTCGGGACCTACCGCTCATGCACCAGATCTGCTCGCCCGTGAATATGAAAATATCCCAACCCTGACGACGCGCACACTGTCCTCTTCTCTCTTCTTCCCTAACGTCAGGCGCGCGCAGTAGCTACCACATGAGCGGAACTGGGCGGATGAGAGTACCTCAGAAGAAGGCTAATGCGTCACCCCAGCAATCACCTGGTGCTGGTACTGCTAGTCTTAGAGCTGTGGTTCAGGCACTGAAGGTACCCGTTTTGCACGTGAATCCAAAAATGCTCGATGCAAGCGTGCTTCCTGCAATCCCAGCGTCTGATCATGCCCCGGCATTGGCCATAACATCCACGGCCCCGCCCCAATGGCAAGCTGCTATATCTTTGCTGGCGAAGTATGCAATGACCCAGGATAAATCTGAGAAAATCACGGTGTTGATCGACTATGTAAAGGCTCTCGCACGTGTAACCACTCATGGCAAAAGGATGGAAGCCGCGATTCTCCGGCAAAATTGTCAGACTCTAACTGAAAAGGTGATTGCCGGGTCTCCAGATCGGTTCGAGGAAGGAACAAAGGCTATCCAGCAAGCTTTTAAGGTCACTGTGAACGATCAAGAGGGCGAAGAACCAAAGAATGGGCGCACCCGCGAGTGCTATGCCATTGCAGTATGCCTTCTCATGCTCTATGTTAGGATGCGTGCCTTTTCACTGGCTGAAGGGATCCTGAAGGCAATCGACCAGTACCGCAGGAATCTCCCACCGCTGTCGACCTCATCACCGGCCACTCAGGTGCAATTTTTATTTTACCGAGGTTTGTTCATGTTTTTCGAACAAAACTACGCAGGCTGCACTAAGTGTTACGATGAGGCAATGGCTGCGGGACATAAGTTTTCAAAGGCCGAATTCGAAAGGCTGATGGCTTTCTATATCCCGGCAATGTTCATAAGTCATAACCGCGAGCCCACGCCAGAGCTGTGGGCTGCGCTACCCCGGTTGAGCAGCTTGTATCAGGGGCTGATCACTGCTGTGCGGCAAGGGAACTGGCAGGCGTACAGGAGCCTGCTTGAATCAAGGTTTGATGAGCTGCGAGACCAGCGGATAGTCCTTGCTATAGAATATATGCAGCAACGACTTCGCTTAAACCTCTTACGACGGACCTGGGAAATTTTAGGAAGACCACGGCGCATCCCGATTTCCATGTATTCACAGGCGCTGAAAACAGCTAGGATTCCAACGGCTACTCAGGACATGGCTGGAGAGTTTTACATCTCTCAATTCATATTTGAAGGCACAGTTAAGGGCTACATTCACCACGAGCTGCAGCTTCTAATGCTCAGCTCCACAACACCGTTTCCCTTGCTTGTGAAGCCCATACAGAAGCCAGTAAACTGAGGCGGTGAAGCACAAGCAACGAACAGGGAGCTTACCACCATAAACGATAATGACCGTGATAATAATGCGCAGCTAGAGTTCGCAAATGATACTACATGGAAGCTATATGATAGTCGCACAAGATAAGAGGGATTAATGGTGTTCCTCGCGTATTTCTATGAATCACTCAGAATCGCTTTCACTTTCTTCGTCGGCCAACTCTTCCTCTTCGTTGACGTATTCGGTAGCTTCCTTAAAGTTCTGGCGCATGACGGAGTAGAGATTCTCCCCATCAGCTTTGATCAGGCGGCCACACTTTTTTCTCGCATACTTTTGGTTCCAGGTATGGTGCTTCGCTGACACGAACACTAAAGAGTGGTCATGAAACCGCCGTGCCGCTGCCTCATCTGAACTAGAGGGAAACTGTCGCAAAGTATCTTCCGGCCCTACGAAGCAAACGATGGCCGTGAGACGGTCCTTCATTTCCCGATTAGCCACAGTTTGCACCGCATAACCATAGGCTTGGCCAGCCCCTAGAACGACTATTTTTCGTGATTTGAAAAACTTTATCGTATTTTCAGCAATAGTTGCTACAAGTTTCGCAGGCGTTGTCTTTTCCAATGGCGACAAGAATATATCGACGACACCGTAACCGCGTTCAACCGCCCATTTGATATACTGGATTGCCGGGTTCGCCACCACACTCTCATCAGGACGAATGCGGCCAGTAACCGGGTCCCTGTGCGCCCAGACTAGAGACGGTCCGTGAAAGAATATCAGCACGCGCTCTTGCGAATAAATGTCTGGCGTTGCAAGAATTTCCGAATCTAGAGTGGGCCCACGGAGCAGCGGAAGCGGGGCGAACTCATAGTTTGAAGATAGCTCGTGTCGTTCAAAACCTCTGACAACATCAAGCAAGGAGTTGAGAACCGACACATTCGACTTCGAACTTTGCTTCGTCATTACCTCCGACGATGGCCCGGATTGAGAAGCGGTGACATGAGATAATGTTCCGGTTCCACCCGGCTCACCCGATTCGCCATTAGCCTCTTCTGATTTCGTAGAAGTTGATGTCGAGCTTCCATTTTGGTCGCGCGTGCGCTCGCCTTCCCGCGCATGTGATGCCTCTTCGCTCAGCTTTTGCTGCTGCTGAGTGTAAGCCTCTATTTCAGGTTCGAACTTGATCGTTGGAGGGCCCATACTCTTCCAGTATCGCGATTGAATGGCCTGCACCTCGGAAAACACTTCCAGAGCCGTGTTACTCGGGAGAGACGTCTGCAGTTTTCCCGGTGGATCACCAAGAAGGATCTTCGTGATAGCTAGGGCTGAACTTGATATAGATTCGAGATTATAGCCACCTTCAAGAGTGACGACAACTTTCCCTTCTGCGAGGGACATGAGTTCGTGGAGCATATGTTGATAGCCATGGGGCGATACGTGGCATCCACCGATAGGGTCACCCTCTGCGGCGTCGAATCCCGCGCTGACGATGACAAGATCGGGGTCAAACTCGGCAGCTATTGGCATCACGACTTTCCTAAACGCTGTGATATAGTCTCCGTCACCCATTCCGCCACTCGGCCAAGGGATGTTCACCGTATAGCCCTCGCCTTTACCCTCACCTACAACGTCTGCACCTCCGAATTTGGTACCGGGATAGAACGAGCCACCATCATAGCGGTGTATACTCATGTACAGAACTCTATCATCGCCGAGGAATGATCGCTGCGTACCGTTTCCGTGGTGCACATCCCAGTCAAAGATAAAAACTTTTTTCACCTGCTCAGGGTACTGCTTTAGCATGACCTCCGACGCAATCGCTACGTTTCCAAACAAGCAAAATCCACCTGGCGCTTGAGGCTCTGCATGGTGGCCCGGCGGCCTAACCACCGCGATGGCATTCTTAACAGCGCCCTCAACAACAGCCCTGCACGCCTCGATAGCACCGCCAGCGCTGAGTCGTGCAGCCTCATTACTATCATTGTTTAGGTAAATGGAGTCACCATTCTCGGTCCAGTACTGCAGCGTCTGCATGTCAAACCCAGCAGATTCCTTGATAAATTCGATCATCTTCTCAGCATGTACCATCAGTAGCTCATCCTCGGTAGCTTCTCGAGACTTTATCTTGTGCATAAGATCCCCAAGCTGCTCCACACCCTGGAGGGTCTCGTCCTCGATAAGCCCTGCTTCAGCAATAGCTCGATAGATCCTAAATGTGCGTCGTGGGTCCTCCGGGTGGGGGTCAATATAGGCCATGGGGTCGAGAATTGCGCGAGAGTGGTATCTCATGCGCACATCATAGGCTATTCCTGTCTTCTTTCCAAAAAAGCGAAGCTGCGGAGCCCGCTTCGGCACAATGACGGCATGTTCCATTTCGACTTCTACATCGGATGCTGGCTGGTCCAGTTCATCCTCTAAGAGCTCCTCTTTCACACCATTTGTCTGGTTTGGAGCAGCAGCAGGCATACTTGCATCACCAGCGCCGGCGCCGGATGCTACTGTATCGTCACCGCCAGCACGGGCATGTTTGGTAGCGGCAGGCCCATCTTCAGATGCTCGCCGTTTTGCGCCAGTAACTGACGAATGAGCCGGTAACGCCCGTGTCCCATCAGAGGTTTCAGGAACCGTCATTGGGGAGGAGACGCCCGATGAATCCATGTCGTGCGTGAGAAGGCCTAGAAAGCACTCCCGAGAGATGTCAACCCCCGTAGAGCCCGGCGCGTGATTCCCTTACCCCGCGCGATGCAGATTCAAAGTGCACTTCTTCAAGGAATGCCCATGCCGCGCCGCAAAATATCAAACTGCGTAAATCTGGGAGCTAGGATAGAGTATTTACATATGGTGGCTTCAATGTGTGGCACTTCTCCAGCTTAACACATCGTGTGAAACCGACTTATCACCGCGGCACCTACTCAGGCCTGCTGTCGGCGACAATATTATCTGCTACGTAGCTCATAATATCGCGAAAATATAATTCAGGATTGCAAGCTTACGCTCATTGAGCGTTTCACACTTTGTTTACGTAGGTTGCCATCATATCTCCAGAGCGCTGGTGATCTATTCGCTATCAGTCGCAGAAAGCCAGGGAAGCGATTCGGGTCGCTCCTACCTGCGTGTGCCCATACCCTTGGACACTAGCGTGTATGAATCGCGCGTACATAGAAGCCCTCATGCCAGCCTTTCAACCATTGTCTTGTAGACATAGCGTGTAACCGTGATACAGCCGTGCTCGTTTCACCTGGTCAAGGTGCAGCAACAGCAGCACGTAGCCAGGTACTGACCAGCCACAGCTCGCTGCCGTATCGTGGCGTGTGGCTGACACATTCCCATATGGAGATTTGTAATCATGGGTAAGGCGGTACTTGACAAGGTCAAGGCAGCGCAAGGCAAGGAAAGGTGACTATACTCAGTCGAGCTCGGGCGGGGAGACAAACGGACGTTTTTGCTGGTTAATTGCTGCCCGCCACTGCCGTATGTTTGATCGTGCGAAGTTCGAGGTCCAGCTCAATATTGAGAAAGTAACCCGCGTGCCGTATGCGACCGGTAAGATTTATGTGAAATGGAACGTAACGGATTCGCCGCGCCCGGATGCTCACGGCAGAACCGAGAGCACGAATATCGGTCGCACAGAGGCTGCTATGAACTACGATACCACGTTTCATCAGCGTATCGGTCTGCGGACGCCATCACGTATGTTGCGGACTTGCCAGATCAAGTTCGATGTTATCTGGGAGCCGGTAAGTGGACGCGGAGTCCCTATCGGATCGCTGAACCTCGACCTGTCTCAATTCGTGACTCCACCGCATGCATCTGCCGAAAATAAAGCTGACGGTATGGCCCAGGAGATTCTTGGAGAGCAACCGAGAGTTGCGGGCCGTGTACTGTCATTTATGTTGAGTGGCGCGCGGACGAACTGCTTGCTTGTGTTACGCATTCATCTCAAGTACATGCACGGTGATTCAAACTATGAGATTCCTGAGTTCAATGGCCCAGCCTTAAATGTGGGCGTGCATGATATGGATAACACCAACGCCGAACAAGGCGCGTACCGCTCGTCGACGAAAAAGAATCGCGAGAAGCTGCGCAAGCTGCGCGACGATGCGCTTGAGGATCTTCGTCGCGGGCACGCGCCCAAACAAAGCGAAGAAAGCTGGACAAACTTAGATAACTTGTTACTTCGGAGAGACGTGCCGGCAGTTCCAAGAGAGATGCCTCCGGAGTTTGCTGAATACAAAATTGCCGACCCACGGGCGGACATTAGCGAGCACCAGCCCGGCACGCCGTATGTTGAAACAGAAATCCGCGAGAACTTCGCGACATGGAAACTACTAGCATAGGGCTCTTTTAATTGCATATATCTAACCAAAATAAAACGGGGTGAACAAGTGGGATGCGACTTGGCACTGTGTGGCTAATGCGAAGAGCGGCTTTGCAGCCCCACGTGGGCCCTAAGACAGGCGGGTCTGAGAGTCGCTGATTGCATGCTCGGTAAAATGCTCAGTCTTTATGTCCATTGGCTACCCCGCGCGGTCCGGGGTTTTTTCCGGCGACTGACGGCTTATCTATGGGTCCAGCGACGCCCAAAATGGTATATCGGTATATCGGAGCCGGACAATGGCGCACAATCGCCTGTCTGTCCGGGGTTTGGAACACACACGTGACCATCACATGCCAGCTTCGGGATGGGGCCACGCCTTAACAAGTGTGGGGAGAGTGCATATGTTCCGACTTCCACGAAAATTAAAGTTGATTATGTGTGCCCCACTCGCGGGGTATTATATTAACCGCCTGGCAGTTGGCTGAGATACCGTCATCACTTTGTTTTCTAGGAGACGACAAAATGATAACTCCTACGGATATTGGCATAGCCGTATTGATTGGCGCAGCACTGCTGCTTGCGTCGCCCTTCTTGTATACCAATTTTATTTACCACCCGAGGGCGAAGAAGTTCGGCTGTGGCACCGTCCCAGTGGACTACGGCTTCCCACTCGGTTTTTCGAGTCTCGCCTCCATCCTCAGGAAGTGGTTGAGCGATGATCTTCTCGAGTGGTTCCGGGATAGGTTCGAGATGATGGGAGTCAAGACTGGACGCCAGTATGTCGCTGGTATGGTATGGTTTGCTACCATCGAGCCGGAGAACATCAAAGCTGTTTTGGCGACGTCCTTCAAAGACTACTCGCTTGGCTTCCGCCACGACGCTATGTACAGTGTCCTTGGCAACGGAATCTTCACTTTGAGCGGAGAGGGCTGGAAGCACTCGCGTGCCATGCTGCGTCCGCAGTTCAGCCGCGAGCAGGTCTCCCACATGGAGTCGCTGCGCAGGCATATTAATGCTCTCGTCCTGGGTCACTTTAAGTCGGGCGACCTCCTGGATGCGCAGCAGCTTTTCCACAACTTGACAATCGACTCTGCATCCGAGTTCCTCTTCGGTGAGAGCACTAGCACACTCGACCCCACTGCCGCGTCGACTGGCCTTCCCGGTCCCCGCGGTGTTGTGACTGGACAACAGTTTGCGGATGCATTCACGTACGCTCTCGAGGTTCTGTCGTTGAGAATCATGTTTGGGCCATTCCACTATGCCATCCAAACGCCGAAGCTCACTAGGGCAGCCGCTACGTGCCACAACTTTATTGACTACTTCGTCCTGAAGGCTCTTGCGGAGCCTATGGAGAAGGATGAGGAGTCTGACCGCTACGTATTTATTCGTGAGCTCACTAAGGAGACGCATGACCCGAAGGTTATTCGTGACCAGGCTCTTAACATTCTTCTTGCCGGTCGCGATACTACGGCTTCTCTGCTCAGTTACACCACATTCTACCTGGGCGCGAATAAGGAAATCTACCGTGAGCTTCGCGAGTCTGTTCTGGCAGACTTCGGCAAAGAGGATCAAGATGTCACTTTCGAGCAGCTCAAGCAGAGCAAACTTCTGCAAAACGTGTTGAAGGAGGTACTTCGTCTTCACCCGATTGTGCCGGTTAACTTCCGCCAGGCTATTCGTGACACTAAGCTGCCTGTGGGCGGTGGAAAGGATGGTACTGAACCTGTTTATGTGCCGAAGGGTGCCAACGTGTTCTACACGCCGTACGTGATGCAGCGTGACAAGGACTTCTGGGGCCCCGATGCGGACGAATTCCGCCCCCACCGCTGGTTCGAGAACCGCCAGGCGGTTGCGTCTGGATGGGATTACATCCCGTTCAATGGCGGACCTCGCATCTGTCTCGGACAGCAGTTTGCATTAACGGAGGCCTCGTACGCACTCCTTCGGATTTGCCAGGAGTTCGAGGAAATTGAGGTGCTTCATCCGGATCCGAATGTTGATCAGAGAAAGATGAAGCAGTGGATGCGTCTCACCTCGTCTGTCGCCGGGGGTGTCCAAGCCCGCTTCCACACGAAGGCGAGGCAATAGAATTCACTGCGTAATATCTTTAACCTGTTATTATTTAACTTGATCTAGTGAGCATCACTCCATTGTTAAACTAAAATAAAGCTCATTTAAAAGCCAACATGTGAGTATCATTATCGATGTTTCTGAATACATCAATTCCAAACTGATGCAGATGTCACCGAGGCGACATGTGACCGTATCGCTTACAAGGTGGGGCAGAGAGAGCAACAGTTTGGGTGCGCTCGTTGGGCGGGAAGGCAGCTAACTGGAAGGGGAAGGGTAGAAACATGCGCCGTAACACGCGCATGACAAATGGCGGCTACCTGGCTACACCTTTGCCAAGGGGATTCGGTGAAGGGCGGAAGCATACACACGCCCTCCCCCACCCCTGACCGACGCTCCTCCGCCCATTGCACGAGGCTGGAACTCATCAATTTAGCGCACCCTTACAACAGAGATCGCATGGATCGCAAAAAGAATTGCAGCTATGATATACATATTTACAAGGTGTTCCTCCTCACTTTGCCGAAATATAGCGAGCTCGGCCGTCACCAGACAATTCGGCGATGTCGGCATCACGGTTCGAGTTGAAATTTTCATATAATTAGAGGTAATTTCGTTCCATCCGCTCGGGTGGTATAAGGAAACGCTGCGTAGCGAGAGTTTGATGAATCTATGTAGCTCAATTGTCTCGCAACTCCGCCTTCAAAACTGCAGTTGCTGGCTCGCAAAGGTCTTATCCAACGGTCCGACCGGCCAAAACCCTACCCAAGGTAAGGCATCGACTGCCGGGAATCTCCAGTCACCACATTCCCGCCGCTCATGCGCAGTTGAGGTACCACCCTATCCCAGACACTTCCCATTAACTCTACCTTCTCCAGATTTAATCACCGGGTGAGCGGGGAATGCGAAGCGTATGAGCGGATTGAAGCCAGACATATCGAAATTACGGTTAAATGGCAGCCCCAATGAGAGCCCCTCGCAGTCTCCGCACCAAGCACCGGAAAACCGCACGCTCCATTTCAAGATCGATCCCCCATCTTCGAAGGGGGGGAGCACAAATGTCGGCGCGCCTGGCAGTGCTTCCACTGGTGCGTTTGGCTCGGACTCGTCGCCTTTGCCGCATGAAGCACATCTCGTCCCGGCTTCGAGCTCTTTGTCTGTGAATAGCTTGAGTTCAACTCAAGGAAGTCGAAACAGCAGCCGCTCTTCTTCAAAGCTCGAACTCAAACGATTTTTTGGTAAAGGCCGCACTAAGCATGATTCGGGTGTGTCTTCGGCAGAGGCACGAGGTGAGGACCACCATCACCATCACAAACATGCCATTTTCGGTGGGCTTTTTAGCAAGCACAAGAAGAAAGATAAGAAGAACAAAGAAGAGGCCCAACACGCCGCCAATGAAGTCATTGACCCTGTCTCAATTGTCCATGGTAAGCCCCCCGCTGATCTTGACCCGAATTTAGTTGTTCATGGGCCAGACTATGACGGCGACTGGGATCCATTCCACGTTTTCGGTGAAGAGCAACCATCGGAGCGCATGCCTTTCCTAGAGTCTGGCATCACGAAGTATGGTGAACTAGTAAAAACCATGGGCAGTGGTGCGGGCGGAAACGTCACTATGATGGAGCGGCCATCAGATCACAAGGTATTCGCCGTGAAGGAGTTCAGGCCGCGCCGCGCCAATGAGTCCCCCCAAAAATATGCAAAACACGTCACCGCAGAGTTTGCTCTTGGTGCGGCATTTCATCATAAGAACATCATCGAAACCATTGATATGATAAAGGAGGGCGACAGGTATTTCGAGGTCATGGAGTATGGACCTTTCGACTTCTTTGAGGTAGTAATGTCGGGATCAATGACTACGCCGCAAATAGATTCTTCTTTTCACCAGATCGTAAGTGGAGTCGCATACCTCCATTCAATGGGGGTTGCGCATCGGGATTTAAAGCTTGACAACTGTGTCGTTACTGCCGAGGGCGTCGTCAAGATTATTGACTTCGGATCCGCCATCGTGTTCCAATACCCCATGTCACCCCAGATTCATCTCGCGCGGGGTATTCTAGGCTCAGACCCTTATCTCGCCCCAGAAGTTTTCAAAAAGCAGCCGTATCAGCCTCAAATCGCAGATGTCTGGTCTTGCGGTATAATATACTGCTGCTCATATCTACGCCGTTTCCCTTGGAAACTTCCATTAGATACGGATCAGAGTTTTCACAAATTTGCAAAAAACTCAGAAAATGTGGACGGCCTTCACCCGCGCCAAGAGAATGCTCAGAAGATTACTGGTCCTTGGCGCTTGCTTCGGCTGTTGCCGAGGAGTTCACGTCCGATAATAAGGAAGATTTTGACGATTGATGTGAAGACAAGAGCAACCGTGAAAGACATCGCAGCCGACAATTGGTTCAGCAACATCGCTGAAATTAGTGTGCTGCCTCCGAAAGCTGACGCACATATTCCCCGAGCTGTGAGGCCTAAGCAGGTCTCGACGGGCGCTGAGCAATATAACCGACCAACACCGGTGAGAGCATATACGACATCATGAATGTAACGATTGACGTTAGTAACGAGGCACCTTCTCATCCTCTCTGGGTTTCTTCCCGAGTTACGACACCTGTCTCTCTGACTATAACTTTCCTCATTGAATAACCCGGTTTGTCCTATTTTCTGTCTGGGGCTGATAATGATTAACCCCACTCTCATCTGTCGCCAACTTGGGGGCAAATTCATTATATTCATCATTTGTTTGTGTATGTACGCAGCCTAATATATAAATATGTCCACGTACCAGAGTTATGCCAACACGTCTCTATTCTTGCAATTATAGGTTGATGGGTGCCGTCTGGTACAGCCTGGAAATTGATTCACCGTTATATACACGGCGAATTGCCTCGGCAAATAATTTTGACACATCAACGACTTGCAGCATGCGGCCTAGCACGTCTTGATGGTGATCTTGGGGTACTGAGTTCGTGGTGACCATCATGTCAATCGCGCTCTCTTTGATCCTTTCCAACGTATCACCTGAGAACACACCGTGAGTCGCAATTGCATATACTTGAACTGCACCGTGATCCTTGACAATTTTCGCTGCACGCATCAACGTGTGTCCTGTGTCAAGCAGATCGTCAACGATAATCGCAACTCGGTCGGTGACATCACCAACAAGAATGGTGGCATTGTTGCGCCGGTCCTGATGGATAAGCGCGAACCGTGTGTGGAGGAGGTCTGCAACAGCAGTCGCTCGCTTTGCTCCACCGGCATCTGGACTAACTATAACGGCCGAATGGTACGCTGGGATAACTTGCTGGATGAAATCGATCAGTAATGGTCGGAAAAGCAGATTATCAAACGGAACGTCGAAGAACCCTTGAAACTGTGGGTCATGGAGATCCATGGTAATAACATGGTCGACGCCCGCGGTGGTAAGCAGCGAAGCTATAAGTGAGCCGCTCCGCGCGATCCAAGTCCGCATTCCGCTGTTAAACTCAGGGTTGACAAGGCTAGAGCTCCGCCCCCCTAATGCGCCTGGTGCCCTGTTAGAGAAAAACATTGCGTGTCTGTCTCCTCTGCTTTTATCGCTCGAGGAGTCCAGAGACTGGCTATTGTACCCGAGCTCAGGAATGTGACTCCCCAGTGGTGTCGACTCGCGCGTGCGGACCTCCTCGCCAAAGGTTGAGGCTTTGCGCGGGCTTAAGGCCGCATGGTGAACGGCATCAGTCGCAGCTTTTGAGTCATCGCTCAGCGATTTGGCACGAGTCTGTGCTCTTCTGGCATCGATTTGGCGACTATACGGAAAAAGCGGGAGCACAGCAGTCACAGACTTGGCAGACGCAATTTTTAAGGCCGAGACAACTATTAGCAACTCCATCAAATAATCATTCACGGAATCGAAGGATGTTTGCACTACAAAAACATCCTTGTCACGAACACTCTCACCGATGGAAATGGCAGTCTCACCATTGCTAAAGTTTTTGGCTTCTAGAGGCAGTGCGTCAATATCCAAGGTGTCGCAAATTCTTCGAACAAGGTCTGGGTGTGAGCTGCCTCCCAAAATTATGCAGTCCTTCATCTTTTGGGACTGTTTTCCCTCCATCGACCGGAAATGATTGCAAGAGTTTCTCTACTGGACCCACGATCTTAACACTAACAATATCATGTAGTATAAGGAGATCCGACGCTAGGTGGGACATGGGGGTTATTTATTACAATCTCCAGCAGCTAACTGGCTTCCTTGAAAGGCTTGTACTAAAAGTCGTACCCTCTTTCATACAGAGAAAGACCCCAGCAATCACGATATGTTCATCGTCGGAAAACGAACTCAGCATTACCCTCATACACGTGCCAAATCTCTGAATATGCAACGTTCAGTTTTATCTCCAAACTCACTTATCATAACTATCATATCACATACATAAAAAAAAATGATCTCGAGTATGAACTATGACACACAAATTTTAAGGCATCATTGGAATCCATCTAATTGTTGTTGGGCTCCGCTCTTCGCTTCTCTTCGAGACGTTCGATCAAAGCCTGAGTCTGAGTCTTAGACTTCGGGTCAAAGAACGGCCTCTCCGCCGTGGACAAAGTCCTGAGCCCCAAGCGGTTTTCAATGTCTCCATCAAGGGTATCAATATCCACGATAGCACTATGATAGGTCGACCTATTGTCCCAGATTCCGATATCCCCAGAGTTCCACTTGAATCGCAACTGTATTTCAGGGCTCTGGTAAAGCAGGTTACTCAGGTAATTCTTGATGAGATCGCTTTCTTCCTGAGTGACCCCAATCACGCGATGAAAGTGTGAGCCAATGGCGAACACGCTCTTCCATCCCGTAGTCGGGTTTGTGCGAATAAGCGGGTGCACCGCAATTTGCTCATCTCCGACGTTCTCCGGAGCTCCGCGCGCGCTCGTGTACAAGGGGACACCCTGCGCGCTTGTAGCATCCTTGAAAAGCGGTTGGTAGAACTCGCCTTTGAGTGTTTCGAGATAAGCGAGGAAGCTCGGCGAGATCTTTTCTGCCAATGCATAGCCATTGGCCCAAAGTGTGTCTCCTCCAGAGCCACCAACGGGGCCTCCACCCGACCTGGCCAGCTCGCTTTCGGAGCCAGTGCCGCTCGGCGTCTCGACCATACGCAACGAAGAGAACCCAGCTGGTACGGGCTCGAAGGTAACGTCAGAGTGGAACACTGTGTCGGAACCCCGCGACCATTTTAGACCGGTTTCCCGGCTGTACAACTTCTGGCGCAGCTTCGAACTTAGCAATGTCACTTCCGGGTCGATCTTTCCGTCGTCCTTCAACAATCCCCCAGCGAGGGCTGTGGGATGGATGTGAAGACCCGAGCTTTCCGGATTACCAGCTGCCTTACCAAGGGCAAGAATAAGCTTTTTCTGCTGTTCAACGGTAAGGTTGCGCTGGTCACGGAAAAATACAACGCCACGCTCCGAAATTGTAACTGCTAGGTCATTGAGTAGTTCCTCATTCTCGAGAATATCAACAAGGTCAACGTTCTTGTACTCGCGACCAAGCCGAGGAGTAACCTCGACGTACTTGTACGTAGAGTCGAGCTTGCCACTGCTTTTCTTGGGTTCATACGAGGTCAGTACTGAGTCTCCCTCCTTATCCTTATCAGCGAAGGGAGAGCGCCCGCTAACGTTAACGCGCGCACCCGGAATATCAAACGCATTCTTATCATCCTGGTAGAACACATGCCTTGCCTGAAGGTAAGCGGAAGTGCGAGAAGCTGCAGTGGCCCCATCATCAGGAGGGATGGACCTGGCTCGAATTGAACCCAAAGGTGCCTCGAAGTCGTTAGAGGTCGAAGTCGCAACTGCACTAGGTGGAGGAGGAGCCATTGTCAATTTAGAGTAAGTATCGACGGTTCGTGTGGGGCACACGTGCGTGATCCAGCGATATATATATATAAATTCTAAATTACCGGTCAGGGAGAAATTCACCATCCACCCCGTACTTTTGTGAAATTTCACATGATCAGCGATATGCATGACGATGTGGAGAGGAGGCAGTGCGACGAGTATGATTGTAGTGTCTCATCTTTGAACAAGTAAACTTAGTCGATAGAGAATTCTACAGCGCCTCCACAAAGCTAAGATAATTTCAGCACCTTGCGATTAAGCCCGGCTCCAACAACAATAGCACCTATGACTTTGGATAATCTAATCAGCTCCTCGGTATTAGAAGACGGCGCAGAGAGCTTCGTAACTACACGTGATGTTCACATGACTCCTTCGATCCTGCAGCGGAGAGCCTTCAGCAATTCTAGCCGATATAGGAGCGACCCTCCAGTATCTACATGATACTGCCTTTAGTGCCCGCTCTTTGGTGGCCTTGGGTTTTCAAACGGCCGACGCTCCGCTTTCCGGGGAAAATGGCATGCATAATAATCTCTAATCAGTACATAGCAAGCACGGGTAGGATAGCGGTGGAACTGGAAACAAGGTAGCGTCACCCATGAAAGGTCTTAGCATAGATACATAGCTAACTGCACATGTGCACAATCTGGGTAGCCTTCGTAGCTATATGTGAAGTGTCAATGTGCAGTCTCGAACCGATAATACTAACCCCTCTCTAATTTGCTCGCCTCCCCCCTGGTTCTCCATATTGAGCTCAACGTGCCCGGGCCATTGTTTGACCGTGTGTAACTCCGACTAGCCTAGCCTGACCCAGGCTGAAACCGTTAGTCAGTGAGGGGCAGCCTATGTATGGAACGGCTCGCGAATAGTAACCTTGGAGCGGAGAGCGCTTTTTCCCCAATAACTGCTCGATCACATCGTATTCGCTACAGTCTCTTCCGATAGCAAGAGTAATCGCGCTCGCGGCTCATACCAGGTTCAGATACCGTTAGTATTGTAATACGTAGAACTGGCAGCCTGCTTGGAACATAAGGTAATGGTGCCGCACAGCTTCTCTCCGCAAACTTGACCATGAGGAGATCAACCTAACCCGGAACATAGTTAATCCGGACGGTATGCGTTGCTGCGCAAGCCGTCCTTATGCGGTAAAATGTGAGTAGACTTCACAAGGTCTCAGCTCTATGGATGTGGTCTTCCCTGTCAACATCGACTGCGGGTGCTGCAGTTGAATTTTCAGCCGCATGTATCGTCTTCTGTCGGGGCGGCACGAGCGTCAACGCCTAACGGACATCTGCCTGCATACGATACCCTTCCCCCATACAGTTCATAGGCTCGGACTTTACGACGGACTCTGGTATCTACTAGGTCATAGCAGTAGCTAGGGTTACGCCGCACTATACCCCTCTCTGGGATCGACTCCGCACCCTCAGGCAGTAACTGAGACTTGGATGCAAAGTTGCAAAATTACAGAAAAGTAGTTAGATGATTGTGTATCGTCCATCGCGAATATCGTGACGCACCGTCGTTTAGAAGCAGACCGCCGCCACTAAGGGCGTTTTCGAGCTAGGATCTCGCCTATGCGTGGGAATAGGGTACATTGGGGTGTGGGCACATTATTGTATGCGAAGGAGAACGAGGCTGACTCGACCAGACCGACGTCAGATACTTATTTAAAGCATTGAGTATCGCGTGAATATACTTCAGACCAAGAACTGAAATCTATCTCAGCAATATCTTCAAATGTCTTCTTCTACAATGAAAGCCGCCGTGATCACCAACTTTGGCAAGCCTCTGGAGGTGAAGGAAGTCCCGATTCCGAAGCCGGCCCGGGATGAGGTCCTAGTCAAGGTTCTATATTCCGGCATCTGTGGTACAGACCACCATGTCTGGAAGGGTGATTGGGATGTTAAGGCCGATCTACCACGTATTCCTGGCCACGAGGGTGTTGGTCGCGTGGTTGAGACTGGCAGCGGCGTTGACCACGTTAAGAAGGGTGACATTGTGGGCATTCCGTGGCTCTGGAGCGCATGCGGCCACTGCGAGTACTGCTTCATGGGATGGGAGACTCTTTGTGAGTCGCAGAAGAACGGTGGTTTCAGCGTTGACGGAACACTTGCCGAGTATGCGATTGGATCTGCTAACTACATCGCTCGCATTCCCGACGGAGTTGATCTTGCCCATGCCGCCCCCATTCTGTGTGCAGGCATTACTGTCTACAAGGGTATCAAGCAAACAGAGGCGCGCCCGGGTCAATGGCTCTTGATTAGTGGCTTGGGTGGTCTTGGCCAGCTTGGCGTCCAGTATGCGAAAGCTATGGGATTGAATGTCGTGGGTGTCGACATCAGCGAGGACAAGCTTGAGACTGCCAAACGTCTTGGTGCTGATTACGTCTTTAACGGAAAGACCCAGGACATTGGCGCTGAGATCAAGAAGGCTGTCGGCGGTGTTCACGGCGGCATTGTCACCGCAGTCTCTAAGGTTGCATTCGGCCAAGCCTTAGGAGCCATTCGTCGCAAGGGTACCCTTGTCCTCATTGGCCTTCCTGGCGGTGATTTCCCGCTCGACATTGTCAACACTGTCCTTAGCGGAATCACCATTCGCGGTTCGATTGTTGGAACTCGCCTTGATATGGCAGAGGCATTCCAATTCTTCAAGGATGGCAAGATCAAGAATGAGGTCGCTATTGATAAGATTGATAACGTCAACAAGGTCATGACGGCTATGGACCAAGGTGTGCTCCCGGGCCGTGTAGTCTTCGACTTCTCCCACTAGATATAGAAAGACAGTCAGTACAAGAAGACTGCTCTATTTTTTTGTTTCGAGAATTTTTTTTAACAGTAGATGTATACGCAGTAGAAGACGGTTATCACATACATATTATCGGATGTTGGAAATCGCCCGTTTCAAAACGAGCTTTTGACGTGTTGATGCCAATTCTGAGAGTAGCCTACTAATTTCGCGTATGACGTCGCTGTGACATCGGCGCAATGTTTCGTGCGTTCCCTGGTGACCTTGTGGCTTCTGCTGCCCTACGGTCTTGGATGGTGGCGTGAGGGTGTAAAACGCACGTAGCCGTAGGGGTAGCGGTTTGGCTGCATGCAGCAGAGTGAAGACCGATAATCTTACTGTAAGTAGCGCTGCATATCTTGGAAAACATTCTGTATCTGCGGAAGCAGTTTTATGAATTGAGTCATTTCTTGAACCTCTGGCTTAGAATATTCAGTACTACTCGAGAAAGTCACCGCAGTAGCCCCAATTTCAAGCTTGAGAGGCACCCTTTAGACCATCACCGCACTTCTGTTTGACGCCTTACCACGCACTGATACCGAACCTTCTTAAGCGCAAGCATTATCGTTTCACTATTTCTCGCATTTAAGTTTCACAACTGCTCTCAAACCTGCCTCACCGTCGCAAACGGCACTTCTTCGCATCCAGCATTTTACACCGCACTTCTATTCTTGGCTGAACCGATAAAAGCAGACATCATCTATGCACTATTTGTGGGAGGAATCACCCGTTGTTATATCCGACGACGAGTCAGGCCCGAGAAGTATCGTCACAATGGAGAAACCAAGCACCGTTGAGCTAATTGAAGCTGAAACAGAGTACCAGGGACACCCCACGAAGTTGGTAAAGAAACGCGTGTCTCAGTTTACGAAAATGCTACGGCCCCACGAAAGGAAGAGAGCCACCTCAGTAGAGCAAACTTGTGAAAATGAAACGGACGTGGAGTCGAAATCGCGCAAACATAGAAACAGCATGCGTCGTTCAATAAGGATTGGGTCTCCTAAACTGAAATCCGCATCTTTCGGTATGAGCCAAATTGATATTGGTAGTGCGGAACCATTCCAACCACCCTCTAGGGCAGTCCCACCTCCGGGGCCACAATTTCACAAACGCCAATCGAGTCTTGTGAATTTAAAGTCGATGCAAAGGATCCCGACGAAACCATCGCCACCTAAGGGCGGTGAGCCTGTCAACCAGGGCTTCTCACCTAGTGCTCAGAGTGCCACCCTCCCGGAGACTTTGAAGTTGTCGGTAGACCTGGATGAGCTTCGCATCGACTTTAGTGAGATACCGTGTGACGATGGTCATAACCAGCTGGAATCTAAAACTGCGCGCTCTGAGGAGTTTAATCGCAGTCAATCCGATACTAAATCTCTCTCTAGGAGTGTCAAGGAACAGGATGTAAACCTGGTGCCTAGCGCGACCAGCTCTGGAAGCCGTCTAACTTTTCTCACGCAAGATTCCGACGACTTCGTCTTTGATGATGGCCTTCTTAACGACGTGAAACCCAAGCCTCCCGCGCCAGCGAGCGTGGAACCCCCTGCTATTGCATTTTCTTCTTCGCCTGCGTACCGTCAAATATCGACATGGCGGCCGGCGCATCTGGTGTCAAGAGCTACACATGCAACGCAGGCACTTTCACACGACCTAGGCCTCTACCCGTCTGATGTGTCTCGTGAATATAGCTATAATCTGGGCGAATCCCGTAGGAAAAGCATCAAAGATGTCAAACAGCTCTTACTCTGCGCTGAAGCCTCACGAAACGCGACTGCGGTGCCTGAGCCAACAGCCAGCCAAACGAATGTCTCCACTGTTGCTAATGTCTATGAAATGTATCACGAAGCAATTAATAGGCTGAATGAGTTGCGAATTTTGGAGACGTCGCGGCTGGACGAGCGAGTAAGGCAGCTTGAAGCTAGCAATAGTAAACTCAAGGCCATCATTTCGGAGCTCGCCACACACCGTCCCACACTATCAGAGAGAACTAGAGGCCTCCCCCTTATGCTCCCCGTGAATGTCTACCCAGCTTAAGTATCTAATTAAAAGTGTACCACACTAGTCACGAATATCATACCATGGCTTGGTGCTTGTCCGCCCCCCTACTATCAAACTACATCGGTGGGGTCTAAGTCTCAGATGCGGTTAGCGAAAAGGGCAGTTGCTGCTCTACCCAGTACTGATTGTGAATGAAGCATGGCTCGCCTCACCCACATGAGTTTATTGTTTGACTGGGGTGAAAAGCAGAAAAGATCTTGCAGGGCAAGGTATATATAGCCAGTGCCCGTCCGAGTTAGCGACAGGGAGATATAAAAAAAAGCCTTGTCTTGAGAGCTATCGAGCACTAAAGGAATTAACGTAGTTGGCTGTTCTGATTACTATTAACCACACTGAACTGCAATCGCTTCCGTTTTAAGCGCTTTTACGCGTTAAGCTACAATGACCACCTAACAGTGGCTTACTGTGTGTTAAATCACGTAATGCCAATTTCTCCCTCATCAACTTAATACGAGCGGGGACCGTTTCTAAGATACAAATGTCGTCGTTCGTGAAGCGGTGGATCCCAACGGGTGCAAACCTGGAGATTTTCAGGTTTGCTGTCTATATCTCCATGCCAATCTTCTTGATGCTTTATGTTGGTCACCGCACAAATGAGAAGCTCAATATCGATGACTTCTGGCCAGACCCGAATCGGTTAAACCAAATCCCGAAAGACCGCACTGAGCTAAGGGCGGAAATTGAGAGAATGCGACAGGTGCGCGCAGAAAGAAGAGAGCGCCGGGAAAGAGAGACCTCAATTGCAAATGATGAGGCGTCAGCTGAGTGAGTGCAATTCTTGACCTCCAGCATTGCGGCAAAAACATGATCACCCTTGAGATCGCCTAAGAATAAGCGAAAAAATCATTATTTATGTACATAGCATCTTCTGATACCTCAACGGTATCCTAGATATTTCCTACCCTCGCCTGGTGATGGTGGCTGTTTTATGAATTTATTCTGATCCACGCTGTTGGAGGTTAGCCTTTCGGACAACTGCGTGCTGTGATTAGAAGTACTCCAACAGGCTCCCCTCCCCCGCCATTCATTCTCCCAAGGCTATATAGCGCAGGCGCGCGTGGCAGTGGTGACTCTGTGTCATCATCATGTCTCTTGAGGTGGACATTGAAGCGCAGGCTGAGCAGCCAACGAGACGAGATGCGCAAGGGGGATCCCCTGAAGAATGGAGCTTACTTCGCCGACTTAGGGAATCTTCTCACCCTGTAGCAGTGGTGTTCTACATTGCGCTAAGGCTCGCCCCCTTGTTAGTATACGTCTTCGGCACCTGGTTTGTGCACAACCATATTCTGATTTTCATTGCGGTGGCTCTTCTATCTGCGGCCGATTTCTGGAATACTAAAAACATTTCTGGAAGGCTCTTGGTTGGCTTACGATGGTGGAATGAGACCGCCGCAGACGGAACGTCTATATGGGTTTTCGAAACAGCTGACCCGCAACGCTATATCAATCCTGTTGATTCAAAGGTGTTCTGGTCGCTGCTCTATGGGGTTCCTGCTGCTTTGGTGGTGTTTGGGTTGCTGGCAATCCTGAAATTGAATCTCTTATGGCTAATCGAGGTAATCCTGGCACTAGTGCTCAGTCTGACCAACACATTCGCTTTCTCCAGGTCTGACAAGTTTGCAAAGGCTAACAATCTGCTTGGAAAGGTCTCTTCAAGCATATTCTCCCGAATGTTCTCGACACTGGGCTCAAGGCTGTTCCAATAAAGACGCGCCGTTACAAGTAACGTACTCCCAACAACGGAGATGCAAGGAAGAGAATTACTCTATCTATGTACAAAAATAAATACAACCATGAGTCTTTTAGCTTCGATGCACCAGTTTCATGATTTCCGTAGTGGATTGTGTATCCTCAAGTTCGTCGGCCATGCGGAGGACTTCCCCCACATGATGTCTGCGCCAACGGCCCAAGTCTGCAGCAGATTTCATCAGTAGAATCGCTTCGTCGACCCTGCCCGACACCGCTAAAAGCTCTACTAAGTCTCTAGCAAATTTGAAATCGAGCTGATTGCGCTCACTCTGACTCACGCCCCGGAATGCGTCTGTCTTACGCCACTGTCCACGCTCGGTCCAGATCTCGCGACCAAAGTTCAGGTCCTTGAATTTTATCGCGGCCTGAATCGCAAGCCTGTAAAGGTCTTGGTCGCGGCTAATGCTAAAACGAGGATGGACGTCAAGGTTGTCAACCTCAATGCGCGAGTCCGTGGCTGACTTAGTGAACCGGTTAAACCCTTTTCGAAATTCTTCGATCGAATCTGATAGATTCATTGCTGTGCGCAGGTGGTTGAATACTACCGAAGAATGTGCATATCTAGAGGTAGAAGCTCGATTTCCGACCACCAGCTTGTCAGGAGAAGTGTCGGCAAAATATTCAATCACAGCGCGACTCTCTGCAAGCACCAAAGTCGCATTCAATTGAGATACCGGCAAGAGTGGAATGTTGGCCGCGCCATCGAAGCTGGGCTTGTCCATTAATAACTGCGCGCGTATGCTATGGCCAGTGTGCGAGCCAAGAATTGTCGATGGGCCTGGGCGCCACCTGCTATAAGCCATATAAAGACAATTCAATGCAAAGTCGTCAACATAAGCTGGGCTTTGTTCGTTGAGACGCCGGATAAGGACCCTGGCTAGCAGCACCTCACCAGTTGAGCCACTAAGATAGAGCAAGGCTCGGAAACTCTCTCTGTTGACTTCGAACCCGTAGTTACGTGCTTCCATGAATAAATCCCAGGCCATTAATTGACGTTCCGGATCTCTAGCACACGCATACACAAGGGTGTTGTATGTCTCGCCATTGGGCTCCAAAGGATGAGGACGGCGTGTGCGCATCTCCTCCAGTAGATCAAGTGCCTTATTCACGTTGTGCTGCTTTGCAGCTGCAAGTATCATGGAGTTATACAGTTTGAGGTCAGGCAAGGTGTTTGTGGCCATATACTTCATATTGTCAAACAACGCTTCAGCCTGATCATATTGCTTATGTTGAATCAAAGACTGGACAGCTGTCGAGTACAATGGCAGGGAGGGCAGGACGTTGGCCTGCTTCGCTCGCTGAATTGTGTCCAGCACAACTTCGGATCGAGCCCTGGTTTTAAAATATGCCTTCGCAAGATGCCCGAAGGAATATTCCGTCGGATTCTTTGATTGCGAGATCAACTTGTCAATCGCTTCAGGTTGTCCAAGCTCAGCGTATGCGGCCATAAACGAGTCTCGTACAAATTGAGATCTCAGTTCGTCGGGCACGGTCTCATTTAGCCGAGCCACAAGGCCAGCCCTTTGCTTCACTGGGATTGATGAGACGAGTCTTTCAATATCTGCTTGAGGGATGCTTTTATCAAGCACAGGCAAGCTACCGACAATGTCTGCCCACGTCTTTTCATTTCGAAAGAGTTGTACTCCCTTAGTTTCCCGTCTCAGTAAAATATTTTTTATCGACGCCGGGAGCTTCTCGATTGGGGACTTTGCTCTAGAGGAGTTCTCGAACAATTGCAGCTTCGGACTCTCGGAGTGACCTTGCTGGAGACTAGCCTCAAGTGAAGCAAGCTCCTCTGCCGTGGCAGGTTTGTTCACTTCAGCACCCTCAGTACGCGCAACCTCGTCTTGCAGGTCACGGTCTTTGGCCAGAGCGAGCTTCTCCCGCAAAACCTGCTGATGTTGTTTCAATTCCTTAAGCTGAGAATCCAGTAATTCGGCCTCATCCTTTAATTTAGCCTCTGAAACCTCGTTCTTGCTGCGCAATCGCCTTCTAAAGGTACCTACTCGGGATGATGACGTAGGAATCGATATACTCCGTACAAACCATCTCGTGGACAGCCCGCGGAGCATCACTTTCTATTCAGTAAAACCAGTGTGTGGTTAAAATCGAGCCAAAAATTTCCGAGGCTATTCTGTCACATGATAAACCAACGTTGATCACGAGAGTCTTAGGCCATTGAGAAGAGCACGCCTTCGCATATTTTAGTGGTGAGATAACTGATTCACACGAAACCGCGTTCGATCAACTTGGTAATCTTCATTTCTCGGCTGATGGCCTTAACGGGAAGAGGAACGCGGTAGGAAAATCAACTGTGAACCTAACCCTTCATCGGACTCGCCACACGCAAGCAATGCCACGCGCGTTGGCTGGGGGGCTTCAGTGAGAAGGAGGCTCATTCTAAACGTTGCAGCACCCTCACAGCTCTCGATGCGCAATATGATTGGAATTCAGACCTCGAGAGGCTGTGCCTAAGTGTTTTGTACTTGTTGCATTTGCTACACCCGATGATTATGACAACGTGACGTTATTTTTAGCTTCACGCGACGGGTATTCTTGTGCCATACAGGCGTGCAGAAAGGTTAGGGCGAATCTTCAGCCAGAGTAGGAGAAGGCTCCTGCCATGCTTGAGACCAACTCGCCATATCAAATAAACGTCACCTGGGTTTTTATCAATAGCTTTACGATCGCATCTCTGAATCATCAACATCAGATACTAGATCTTTGACATTAAGTGGGAGATGACGCGAATTCCGCCCGTACTCCTCCCCCCCACATCGCACCCTACACCCCTTCTTAGATTAGCTTACGACGCGGCTGTGATTAATTCACCCGAGCCAGTCCGCCCGCCACCCCCACTGACCTCGGCGGTAAAGCCACAAAAGATAACTAAGTTGCCTATTTTCGCGTAGTAAAGACACAGATATAGTTCTTCGAGAATATCATGTTCCTTGAGCCCCAATGCGACTTCCTATCTTAGCCCAGGCAGTAAATATTTGATTAAGAGTCATGTGGACTCGCTTCTCGGAATGAGTTGAGATGTCGGGCCAATATGTGGTACTACAGTACGCGTTGGTCAGTGAGCAGAGAAGAGCGGCTGTTCTGCCTTGTATATTCGTACGCTCAAGCGGCGAGCTAATCACCAGTACGAAGTCCATAAGGTCACATCGTGTCAGGGCCTCCTCTCCGTCCTCAGGGTCTCAAAGTGAGCTGGGTTCGGGCGTGTCGGTGAAGGGCTAGGTACCACGCTCAGACCTTCCAGCCAACTCCGTTTTGGTAAGTAAAGCTGATTGTCATCTTGGACTCAAGCGCCAAAGGGGTTGCAACCATCATACTTGGGATCCCCGCTTGTCGTTCGGGCGACGCTATTGCACCCTGATCCGAATAGACAGACAGAAACCCTGCGATCGTGTGCGAATTCTGAGCATACTATCGTTTACGCGTGCTCAACAGAGTAAAGCCACCTCTCAGACGAGAGCTGCGTTACAATCCGCTCTTTACATACTGGACGGTAATATCACAGTTGATTCTGGCAGAATACAAAGTTCCGAGGCTACTTTGAAGGCCCTACCCAAGTTAAATGGCATCGAACTTCTCTTCATACTCATCATCGCATCAACACCCTCGGCAATACAATCCGCATAATGGGTATCTCCGGCAGAATGGCCCCTTGAATGTCCCGGCAGTTCCCGTACACATGCAACCCCCAGCCAATGTGCACATGGCGCCTCGATCACAGTCCGTGTCGTCCCTACAATTACACCCGCGCTCTCAGAGCTACAACGATATATCCGTCGGACATCTCCCGCGTAGTCAAAGTTACGCGCAGCTCACATCTGTGCCCATACAAAGACCTGGTACACCGAATTTCAGTCCACACAATACACCTAATTCAGTGACTGGATCGCGAGTATCGGCCAGTCCACCAAGCGCAAACTCGACGACGCCGAATAGTGCGAATCAGAGACCTTCTCCCAATACGCCCTCGCGCTATCGTGCTCGATCCCGCTCCCAAAGCTTTAATGCAATTAGTCCGGGTATCGGCGCCCTGTCAGCGGCTCAGCCGGATGCAAGAGTCCTCGTTGCCCCTGATCTGTCTCAAAGCGGACGAATGGCTCGACCAGTGCTTCCCGCAGTGGAAGTCACACCTGCTGTGAAGCACTACCGGGAACGCTCAACGAACAGCAGTAGCAGCAGCAGTGAGCTCAGCGTTGACTCTGACTCTCTCAACACTCTTACCTCGATAAGCTCTGGGACCTCGGTGAGGTCTACGTCGTCATCGTGGACGGATGATGAAGCAACCAGACTATCAAAATCGGGCAAGCGCGATAGTGTGAAAAGAATAAACGCAGATCCAGAGCAATTGCGAACTGAGCATGCAGCTCATTCAGCTGTGAAAGATGTTGCCATTGATGAGGTTGATGACGAGTACAAAACGAATGCGGCGTCCAAAACTCCTCCTGTATCACCATTGAACATGCACAGCACCGACGATAAGATCGCCTCGAGCGCTCCCCGTCCTTTTCCCCAGGCTGAAACTTCCGACGCCGCATCAATTGATGCCACGCGGGAGAAGGACCTGCCCATGATAACTACAGCTCCAGCGTTGCAGGAAAGACCTCATCCTGTTCCTCCCGCTCATACCGTTCCGATAGCTCTGAAAAGCAACGCTGCACAGCAACGGCTTTCTGAGCCAGAAGGCCCCAAACAGCGTTCTAGTGCGGCACTGGTGAGCCCTGTCGAGAAAGCGGTGCCTCCTCCGGAAAAGGCAGTGCAAGGTAATCAAGCACCCCGGCCAAAGAGAGCAACTTCAGCAGCCCCCCCACGCCTAGTCCTCCCGTCTGATCTTCGTCCTCGATCTTATTACGCACCTTCATCCCTGGATGTGCCCCTGGCGGGACAGCCTGCCTCGCGACCGGAATCTGCAGGTGCGGCTTTGGTGAGGTCACCAAGGATCTCTCAGCCACCTACGTCTCCAAGATCACCATCGTCAAAATCCTTCATGCAGCGTCAATATGCCCACCAAGCTCGGCCTGCTACAATGAGCATGCCCCCCGTGAGCAGCGACTATAGCAAATCTTTGACCTCCGCAGCTTCAAGCCTTTCGGAACCTGAGCCTACTAACATGAACGCAAGGAACCAGAGAGAGTCTTACGCACCAAGAACTGAGCAAGTTAGAGATTTACCGCGGGCCGCAACACCACCCTTGTCTTTTACCAGTCGACCGGCTACACTGCCGGCCGTAAAAAAGCCAGAACCTCAGAATGCCTACCCTCTCCCGACAGAACCAATTACAAGCCGTCGGGTGGTATCGGACACGTCCAATGGTGCCAAGCAGGTTCGCAAATCGCGGTCTTTTGGGTCGCGTCTGAAGGATATCTTCGGCAAAGATAAAGACAAACAGAAATCATCGGGGCTTGCGCGCGACGACGAAGACGCTAAGTCTATGATGTCAGTGAAGTCGACCCAATCCGCGATTTCAATGAGAAGCGCTTTCTCCTTCACGGGGAAGTTCAGACGACGAAAGAGCGTCGATTCTTTCTCTGTGATCACACCAGAACCTGATAAATCGTCGCTAGCATTTGCTTCAACCGCTCGACGGGCATCGGCACCGTCGAGTCCGATGCCAAAAATGCGCGTTTCCTCGTCGCCGGAAGAGCGTGTTGTCGTATCTGATCAGTCTCCGTCAAGTCACGGGCGGCCACTTGATAACCCGTCCACGCGGAACTCGGTGGTTGAGGCTTCCCATGTCCTTCCTGTGCCGAGCGTGGACCACAATTCCATCGATCATGTTGACGGGGAGGTGTCTCCGAATCTTAGTGCCGGAGATATCTTCCCTGGTGCATTGAAGGCGGAAAACATTGAAACAATTTTGAGCTCGGTGGAGCGGACGGGTAGCTTTGAAAGGAAGCCTAGCACGAGCAGAAGGAGTAAAGAAGAAAAGGTTCCGCATGCCAAAGAGGTCAAAGGGAAGGAAGCCAACATCTCTAAACCCAAACTGAATTCCGCAATGAGGCAGCCCCGTGCTGCACGCGTTCGCCATAGATCTGGCGCAACCCATCATCCAAGTGTCAAATTTGCCAGTCAAATTCTTGTCTATGATACTTTCTCCCCAGATGCATATGATCGCACGCCTGAACCCATGACTTGTGATCTTCTGCGTGAGCCAGGAGTGGTGAAACAGATACGTGAGGAGCTGAATGCCCTCAAGCTAAGTATGACAGTGCATCCGGACTCTCGTGGGAACAGCCAATTCTTCTTATAGCTATTTATTTGATAACAATTAATGTAAGTCTTAATATGAAGCCGAGCCTTGGAAAGCCCTCTATACATAATTTGCCATGCCTGTGAAACAACTTTAAGACCATCCGCTCTCCGTTGTAGGGTTGGGGATACACTCTGCTCCGCGCGAAAAGTCAACATCCCTCAGTTAACAGTTAACAGTGAACCTTGGACAGAGCCATTGGCAATAAGATAGTCGCAAGCGCTATGGTTTTGCCGGGATATGTCGTGCCTGGTCAGCTCATAGCGAGTGTAGCTGATAAAGAGTATCGCAAGTATACGGCTGGCAGTGGCAGTGAGGTGACGGACCGCGGAATCACCGCTACGATTCTTGGAAAGCTTTCAGCGTCCGAAATCGGATCTGGAAAGTGGCAAATAGAGGTCACAAATGAATACAGGAACCCATATGCGCAAATACCGGCTCCTTCTGTGGGGAACTCCAGGCGAAGCACGTCACAATTGCCCCAAGTTGGCGACGTCGTTTACGCCAGGGTTTTACGTCTAGGCTATCAGCAAGTTAACCTAGACATCATTGCTGTGGAAAATAAGGGAAACACCTCGTCTGACTCCGGAGTTGGTGCTTTTGCATCTGCGGTCGGCTCGGTTCATTCTGGAAGCGGTAGCGCCGACAAAGGAGCGGAATTAGGAGAAGGCTATGGCGCCATCATTCGTATTCAGGACATCAGAGCTACGGAACGCGACAAGATTAAAGTTCAAGAGCAATTCGCGCCGGGAGATCTTGTACGTGCATCCGTACTCTCGCTAGGTGATGGATCGCATTATTACCTCACCACTGTGCGGAACGATTTAGGTGTTGTTTTCGCGCGAAACCCACACAGCTGTACGCAACTCGTGCCTATCGATTGGCAAACAATGATAGATCCAGATACTGGTGCTGCGACCTCCCGCAAGACTGCCAACCCGTTCATCTGAACCTAACCTCTTGACGAATCAGTATAGCATGCCGTCGTGAGGTCAACATTTGTTTCCTCTTTCGGAAAACGCATAATGAAGCTACATCCGATCCGCAGAGATCAATCACTTATAATGCTGCAGTGCATATGGTCATACCATACACCTAGCTATGCTCGTTGAACTACAGCCTCAGCTCACCAGCGTAAAATCGACGAAAGGGCTTCAGCCTCCGCCTCCAGCAGACCTTGCGCATTACTTTCGGTTGAAAGCGCCAGCTGCTGCGTTCAAATTCAGGGATATAGGCCCATGGAATCACTTCTCAGGATTGGTTTGCAAGGCTCTCACTCGAATCGACCCCTTCGTTAGGCCCACCCAATTTATGACCACAACTGAGATAGCGTTGAGTGTTGTCAAGCCTATATTGTCTAAGAATTTTATTGAGGCTGATTTTATAGATGTCAGCAATTGCTCTTCTTTTTTCATTGGAAGCAATGGCTTGCTGCTGTGCGCCACTGGTGCTGAAACTCCGGTACCTATCCTGATTGGGCACAGCTGTCCAGACCTGCGACTTGAGTCAGGTTTCCTGGAGTCTGTTGAGAGCGCGAGACAATCGATTGAGCCCGAGTGGCCCGAGTGCGTTGATGATGAGCACGCGGAGCTCGAGGACGGAAGAAGGCACGCGGCGAGGGCCTTACAGCGCCTCTGTCACACTATGCTGATGAACGATCTCAGCTATGGGTGCCTATCCAGTGAGTCTTGTGCCCGGTTTGTGCGTATTGTCAAATGCGATGCTGGGCTTGACCTCTTAGTCTCGCCTCCCATCAAATCGCGCGAGATACCACAAGCAATGGTAGCAATGTCGATAGAGGCATATTTTGGTCTATCTTGCCTAAGATACGAGCGTGGATTTGATTTATTGCCCGAACCAGTCGAAGACCCTGATATCCAGCCCCTGTCTAGCTATGATGAAGGTTGTAAAGGGAAACTAAGGTGGTGGGTAGCGAGTAAGGTGTTACGCAAATCTTTTTCACTCAGAATCGATCAAGCTCTAATGCCAGGGGGCGTAAAGCAAAAAGCCTCTGATCTGTCAAAAATGTGGCGTCGCGGCACAATAGTGATAGACAAGAAAGTCTCAACGCGGGTGGCACTAAAAGTGTCCACAAGAGCACAAGAATTGCGGCATGAAGCTTCAATGATCCAATATATTACTACCAACAACTCATGGTGCATCCCAGAATGTGTATTATATGGACAACTCCTAGGCGGTAACTTCCATGTACTCATTCTTGAGAACTTCGGTCGCCTTCTTACTGAGGACGACCTATCTATACCACAGATTGTTGACGGCATGACTGCTGTACTCGAAGCGCTGCATGATATGGGAATCATGCTTAATGACTTTTCACCCTCAAACTTTGCCGTGGGCCTGGATGGCCAGATCAAAATCGTAGGCCTCCACGCAGCCAGACTGTATCGACGTCTTCCCGAGATAGCGAAGTCGAAAGAACACTCAAGGCTTGAGAGTATGTTTCGACATAGACGCATTGCCTAGCCATTCCTCAAACTCTATGCTACTAATACATGATAAAAGCCACATATAACTCGACTATTTGGCCCCTGGTTAACTATTAGCTAACGAGTTATTCGAAGCCAAGATCCTCCGCATACGCAGTGCCTCTGGAACATAAAGAGCCACTGAGGTGCTGGAGGCTTTCCAGGGTCCGACGCGACCGACAGTGTTCCGCAGCGCGTGCACACCTGAAGTGGCTCCTGCGGAAGTATAACTCTCTTCCGCAGGCCATCTATAATCCACGAAGAGTTCACATCATCCAATCCAAGCCACGCGGTATCATAGAAATACAGATCTGGCACGTTGAGGGGAGGTAGGATGAGTTTTCGGAAGCTTTCAATGATCGGATTTACTAGTGGCATGAAGAAGTGTGGTGCCTTGGCATACTTGATCAGTTCTGCATCAAGTGCTTGCTTCACATTGTCCTGGAGTTGCGCTGTGGTGGCCAGCACCTTGACTTTTTCATCCAGGTCTAATATCAGCTTTTCAAATGAGTCGAAAGGGATAGGGGCAGCTTGCAGCTGTGCAAGAAGCTTCTTGAACGTCAGAGCCGCTGAGAAGTTCGCTGGAGACGCGAGTCGGGATCTCACCTCAGCGGCCGGGGAGTCCCCTGAGCGCGCCACTGATGCCACCTTAGTGTTGAGCCGGCCTTCCTGATCAGCCAGGTTCTTCGAGATAGCCGTGAGAGACCTGATCCCTCTCAGGATGTATCGGATTAAATACCGCGCAACACTTGAAACGAGGAGGGAGCTGTACACATTGGGTGTGCCAAGCAGAACATGCCCAGCTGGGCTGTCCTTGTATTTGGCGTCTGCAGGCGGTTCAGGGGCGACACTAGCCAGGTAAAGCTCACGGCATATACGAGCTATCAGATCGGTCGCCCACCTTACAGGGCCTAGCATATTATTGATGTGGAATTGACCGGCTTGAATCTCCATTCGGAGATGGTTCACGGTTTGAGCTTGGCTCCTCACAGAGACCTTTTTCAAAGTCCAGGTTAGGCCAAAGGCTAATAGCTGCAGGTTCAAGACTGAGAGCGCCATATGGCATCCTGGGGTTCTTTTCCACCCTTTACTAGTCCCAAGTGCTATCAGAAAGGACAGCCAACGCTGAGGCGGTGACGGTATGACTACGAGCCGATCAACCATACGCTGGTCTTCAGGTGCCACAAGATTTACATTAAGGAGGCGTTGTGCTTCAGATGCCAAGGTGTTGAAGAAAACACTGGTGTGGGTACTAACCTCAGACGAATGCAGCGAGCTCCAGCAAACCTTAAGAACATCGTCACACTGTTCTGAGTTGAACACGGTACACGAGTATAATAGGGCCAGTGTTGCTGCGACCTTCTTCGCGTCATCAGAAGTGAAGTCTAACTTCGGCTGGGCTGCTATTAAGTCTGGAATCTCGGCGCTTTCACTGGTAAAAGCAGCTACACATAGCCCAGTGGGAGAAAAGCATAAGCTAGTTGAGTTCCTTAGTTTTTCGGGGTCGTAAACTAATCCTACCTGATCGAACCGACCGGCAGAAACATCAGGAACCAGGCTCTCAGTTGATATGCTTCCACTCTCGTACACCGTTACTAGGGCCAGGCGAAGTATGACCAGCTTTGAAACAGGCTCCTTGTGTTGAAATTCATCGAGTGTATCAAGTTTCCACACGCGATGTGAGTCTGGTTGCACAGGCTCTGAAGTTCCAAAAAATTCAAAAAATGACGAGTGCAACATCTCGTCCATGGCAATGAGCTGAAAGTTTAGAGTCTTACTTGCGTATACCGCTCGAATCATGACCTCCTTGGCTCCAGAATACCTAAACGTAGCTAGGCTCAGAACCTTTCCGGGTTCAAGTTGAATATATGCAACTGGGTGCACAACTACGCTCGCAAATGCTTTCTTTTCCTCCATTTTTGCTTTATCCCATTTGATGAGGGCTTCATAGACAACAAGAGTATTATCGCCGTTGACAAGAGTCACCAGCAATGATTCTGGCCCGTTTTGTGTGAATGATGCACGGGAAACGAAAGTGGCACCTGGTATTAAAGCATCGACTTCGGAATATCGATAGTCCGGCATCTGTACGAGGAGCCGAAACATGCCATTCCCGTTCACGCAAGCGAGAGCTCCACGGCTCTTCACGGGGTGGAACGGACCCAGGGGGGCAACAGAACTCCAAGATTTCGCCATTGGTGAGCCCTCAGATGCCGGTTGAGGGGTGATAAGGTTCTTTTCGCTTCCCAGCCATTGCATCCCTACCAAGCGGTCGAGTTCAGCCGGTCTGGAGCGACTATCTCTGACAGTGCTGGACAATATTTGATTTGTGGGTACTCCTGCACTACTGATACTCACTATCTGCACCCTGCCGAGGTCATCCGCAATGGCCAGATCGTAATTCGTAGATGACCAACTCAAGGAAACCGGCTTCGATTCTGCTGCTACCTGCACAGGTACAGGAGATACATACTCCCACTTCTCTCCATCCACGCACCGTAGCCATGTTATCCAGACAGCATGGGCTTGATCTATGTAGGCTAGAAGCCCACTTCGCGACCATGCTATCCGAGGTGACATGTGTGTAAGCTGCCCCCAAACCTCAGCTTTGACTTATGTTCGAGTTGGCGAAACCAAGGCAAGGACGCATCAAGACAAAGCCCAAAAGCTAAGCTGGCAAGAATAAGTCTCATTTAGTCGGACATTCATTTACGTAGAAACCTACGTAAAAAGAGGCTGGGAAATTTCCACCACACACGTAATTATGGCAGATGTTGTCTAAGTCTTGACAAGGCGCATCTCAGGGACGTTATTGGCCTTCCCTTTCTTAAACGCTTTTCCGTATTCTGTGCTTGCAAAGCGACCCAACAAATCTCTTGTTGCCATATTTTTCACATAGACTGCCAAGTAAAGCGTCACACATGCGTCATACTTACGATAAGCAGGTAAAATAGATTACGGAGTGGGAGTATCACAGAAACAATTAACATACTCTTGATACATTCTTCAAAGCAGTTTACGGTATGAGTTGAGTCTTCGTCGTGAGAACTCTGGACTTTGTCTGAACACAAATACTCTAGCAGCCCTCCCACTCTATTAATTGAGTAGTCCGAAGATATTAATGTGATGTTTTGAATTTACCGAATTGAGACATTGTGATTAGTCATGACCACTATGCGCCAGGCACAATGCAACATCGCCAGCCATCTCGCTCTAACGTGAGACGAGATATATTCGCAACTCGAGAGATTGTAAGAAGCTTATCAACTTTTGTGAGACCAGTGCGCTGGTTAAGCAAGAATGAACGAGGATCGCATACCGTCATTGTTTGAGATTCTCAACAGGTTTTCAAAGCCACCACTTGACCTATGGTCATTCTATGTATTCCTCAAGGAGCAATATGGAGGCGTGGAGTACCTGGAGTTTTGGCTTGATTGCGCCAACTATAGTGCTTTGAACAAGGAATATTTTCAAAGCACTTTACGAGAGCATCGCGCCTCTCATCATTCAGGCCATTCCCACGGCCGAACCAGTTCTCCAGCCTCATCAATTCTCTTTGATATGCTTCGTGAAGATGCGCTGGACGCATCTCCCGTAGCCCAGATTCACTCTCATGATGAGGAGCATGACGACTTCGAGCTAGGCTCACTCCCGGTACGATTCTCAACCGTTAGCGACGAAAGAGCACGAAACAAGCGCGACACGGTATCGCGGCTTTCGGAGATCCTAGAGAATATGAGGGCCTCTGATTTGGGCTCGACTGCTGTGCCCAGCAGCAGATACGCTCGAGTTCCACATGCAGAAGAGCCAGAGCAGTACTCCTCTGCCGATGGACCGTCATCTCTGAATCCCAACCATGCCCGTTCTGCTTCTGGAATCGATTCAAATGATGGAATGAATGCGCACATATCATCGGGCGTAAATACTGAAAAAGCCAACGTGAATAGGGGACCCGCAGAGGCCATTGCATCCGGGCAGCGTCCCCACAGTGCGAGTAGCAGCATAAAGCGGCGAACGATTCGCGACACGGCACAGCGAATTATCGAAACATACTTGACTCCAAAGTCGCCAAAAGAAATCGAACTTCCTTCTGACCAGCTGGGCTGGTCGATGGCAGACGATATCAGGCAGGTTGCCGCCTTGCCAGGGGGCCTCGAGAATCCCAAATTATTTGAAAACGCAACCACCTATGTGTTTGAGGCTCTGGAGCGGGAGGCCCTCCCGCCATTTCTGATTGCGCGAGCTCTCTCAAACGTGCAGCCAGTCAGTGGCACTATTAGGCTAATCGGGGGCTTGCTCGCTCTGTTTGGGGCTTTCTGGGTCTCTTTCGTCTTTATCCTGCTAAATTGGAAGCCCACCTCCCATCGTTGCTGGGTGATTTTACCGTTTGGAGTTGGGTGGTATCTCACGCTGTCGGCTCTCTATCGCATGGATCCCATTCTCGCATTCTCAGGGACGTGTGAAGCTGACGGGGGTGGAATCATTAAAGTACAGGAACACTTCGTTCAGAAAATCATGTTGCGTCGTGGTTTGTTCGTCGCGCTGGCCATAATTCTCATTACAGCTGCGTTCAGCGTCCTGTTTATTTTCGTTCCTGGGCATCATTTGTGAATCCAGATAAGTTATATAGATTAACATGGTAACAAATAAAAAATAACTGCAACGCCTAGACCGCACCTTGATTGTTAAAACCTCGTCTGCTGGCTTTTGTTTTCGTTCCCTACCTGACTCTCGAGCGTGCACTAGACCAAAGTGTATTTTTCCAGCGCTCGAGCTTTTTGTGCATCTGCATTAGCCGCTGGACTTGAGATTGGGGGCGCGACTTACGCTTCGAAAGAACGGAATAAAGCTCAAGGTACTCGCTGTAGGCACTTTTGAACTTTCTCGCCAGCTCAAACATGTCTTCATCGGGTCTGGCAGCTTCCGACCGTAACCTTTTGGCAGCCGATAGACTGGGCTCTGGGGTTGTTCGGCGCTTCACAGCGCCATTGCGCATTCCAGTAGTAGAAGTGCCGGAAGACGAAGCTCCTGAATTGGCGCTGACGGGAGCTGGGATGGATCCATGCGAGACACGCGAAGGGCCCTCTACTTTTTGTTCTCGTTTTGCGTCTTTCCTCACATCAGGTTTGACGTCCTTTTTGCTAGTACCAGCGGGTGCACCACTGTTACTGCCGCTAGGGTCCTGCTTGGGTCCTGCTTGCTTAGGGCCTGATGCCATCGAAGCACTCTGCTTCGCAGTGTTCTGGGCTTTCGACATCTGCTTCAGCTCCTGAGAGCTACCAGAACTCTCCCTTTTGGCTGAGCTAACCTCTTGCCGCGCATCTGGCGGTTTTCTGAACTCGGGCTTTATGGTATACAGCTCCCCCGTTACAGCACTCGAAGTTGGAGAGACTTCGGCAACTTGGTCTATGACAGACTGGACAAGACTTCGAGACGCCTGCGTCTTCGAGGCCAAATCAACCAACGAAATAGGGCGCAACTCTAGCAAGCGTACGATTTTAGCCTCCGTAGGCTGCGTAAGGTCGACAGCTCCAGAGAACCCAAGCTTCATTGGTTTATCTTGCTTGATTGCGAATCGATTTTTGATTTGTCCGTGACTTCTATAGGAACTTTCCTGGCCGTCTTCTGGCAGATACACTTCGAGGTAGCCCGGTTCCTTGTACACTTTGCCTTGGTATTCAAATTCACCTACCTGCAGTGCTGCAGATGCATCATGCATTGTGAGCTTTATCTCTGGAGGTTTTGCGCCCGAGACGAGCATCTGAAGCGAGCTTGGATTCAGCTTCAAGAAGATTGGGGGATGAGCCTGATCCGTCCTCCTATCCGGCTCCGGGAGGCCCTCGACGTGTTCATCATAATTCCGAAATGGATATAGCGTGTTGTTCGCTGCCAATGAAGACCTCGACTTAGTTTGGACGGACACCTCGTCTATGTTCACTACTGACCCGAGCATGCCGGAGGTACAGGTCTGGCACACGCACTGGGCAGTTAGTACAAGCTGAGTTGGAGCGAGGCTAGGGTGCGGGGAGGTTGGGTCTAAAGGGTTAAACATCTATCAGCAATATAATTAATCGAGGTGAGGGTGGCGCGCACGACCCTTGCCGGCACGATAGGACTCCGAGACCCCTGCGTGTGGCTTCTCAGGATTTAAGTCAAACCACGGCTATTTTTGGAGAGTCTACGTCTCCCTGAATTTCCTGTCCCAACCAGGTGAAGTGGCTGCAGCACACGCTCAATAACCGGGAGATGTGCCTCATGTTTACCATTTGAATACGGCAAGGGTTGCCTCGCAGCGGTGAAGTCATTTCTGGGCGCGGGTTAGCCTTGGCCCGTTAATATTCGCTCCAGCCAGCAGCGGATTGGCGCTCGGCGCAGGTTTCATATTTACGGTTTAGGCCCGAGCCTAAAGGGCTGCCTCTATCTATCAGCAATTATTACGCAATGAGAAACATGTTTCACTGTTTCCTAATTCTCTTTCGGGTAGCGAAAAGTGTGCTCGAGTAGGGGGCAACCTGGTCGCAAAGCCCAGTGGCCTCCCCTCCTGCTTCTCCTTTACTTCTCAACTGAGAGGCTTACACACCATTCGCTTCCTCCCTCGGCGGCCACGTCTAATTTTGGACGAGAAATGGTTGTGTGCACGTGCCCAGGACCAGGCTGCGACACACGCGGGGCATGGCTGCGTGGTCCCGCGCACAGGAAGCGTGTACGGCGAGCTTGCAGCTACCGATTGCAGTCCACGAGCTTCATTCTGCACTGAGTTACAAAGGCGCCTGGATACCTGGTGCGCGTGAAGCAGCTGCCAGTTTTCCGCACGCCCAAAGAGGCCGAGACGCTCAAGTCAGCACGCCCGGAGTGGACAGCTTCGCTAAAAAAGACTAGCACCATTCCAGTCACGGTTTTCGTGTCATTTAAATTAAGTTATATGCCAGTGAACAGTTTTCCTTTCAAGGCGATAATTTAGTTCGCGACGACAAGAGTCAGGTTGACCTTCGGGTCGAACGACGACGCCGCAATGCGGGTGATGATCTCCGGCGGCGACTGGATAACAATGATGCGCTTGTGGATGCGCATCTCGTAGGTGTCCCAGGTCTTGGAACCCTCACCGTTCGGGGTCTTACGGGTGGTGACCTTAAGGACCTTGGTCGGAAGACGGACGGGGCCACGCGGCTCAAGGTCGCTCTTCTTCGAGCGGTTCACGATCTGCTCCGCGACGTGCTCGATGTGCTTCATGGAAGGCGAGCTCAGCGTGATCCGCACCTTCAAGAACTTCGGGGCATCCTCTTGCTTGTCGACCTTGTCGCTCATTGTTGCGATATCTGCTGCGTTAGAGGGGACTTCGACAGTGAAATTCGATGGTCACAAGTCGCCGTGAGTCGGGTGCGCGTCTACACGTGACACTCCCAACTTATATCAGATGCGTGTGCAAATCCTTCCTCGTCGGTCTTACTAACTGTTACGCGTAGCGTCAGCAGGTAAGTTTACGAGAGCCCTATGCCCTCTTACAAATCATTTCCACGCTGTGAGCCACGCTACGCGGGACCCACGAGGCATACATGTTGCGGTGACTGACGGCTCAGTGGTTACGCGATCTTGACAATGGCACAGTGGAGGTGGTGATGGCAGTGGCCTGCCGGTCAAGGGTCGGCGCGATCTGCCTGACGCGTCCGAGTATAAGATGGCTGAGAACGATGAATTGCCGCCTGTACCGGGCACGCCACGGGCACAGGTCCAGCAGTCGTATCCATCTGAAGGGCCGCGTACTCCGCATGGCCACATGAACACCCTATACGGGATGGGCCCTGCAATTGAAGAGCCGTCAAGTCCATCGCCAGCAACTTGGTCGTCGGCAAGACCTACAAGACTTCCACAGGCAGAACTGAGGCGACTCCTCCAAAAGGCTAAGGATATTCAGCGCCAAGTTGATACATTTGTGTCTGAATTGGAGCATACTATAAGCTCTACGAAATGAGAGTGTCTCGGTAATTGACTCTGGGCCCTCATTGACTGGAACAGGCTGCTCATGAACAATACGGGGACCATGACTGATGATGATTTAGGTTAATGCCATTCGTAGACCGCGGCGAGGTTTGTCCTCTGCAGGCTACTACATACACTGAAACTAAAGCAATTCATACCAGACGCCAAAACTGGCGCGCCTAAACACGACTCCGCCAAATATTGGCACTGCAGGAAGAACTAGCAGCTCACTGCTAGAAGGCAATCGTTATGGTCATTACTACTATACGTACAATATGGGCTTCTTCGAAGCCCTGGAAATTACTCTTCTTCGGAGCTCGAGTCGCTGTCGAATTGTTCGTCGTCGCTACTCTCCGTCTCGACCACTGGGGCACCCGTGACCGATCCCGCGGCCTGCGAGAGCCCATTCGCCACTGAGCTGCCGTCGAATGAACTGAGCGATGCTCTGCCGCCGTGCGAAGCCTTGTCAAATTCCTTCAATTTGCTTTCTATTTCCGCGATCTGTCGATTATGCTCCTCCTCGCTGAGGGGCTTTGACTTTCGCTTCTTCTGTAAATGAGGAGATGCCGCGTCCTCAGGCGCCGCCGAGCCGCTGCTGCTATCGTCGCGACGGCCCAGCACGGCGTAAGTATAAAGTCGCAATAGTGTCTGCTGATCGAGCTGATCAACCTCGAGCTCGATTTCGTCTTGCCCACCGCTGCCAAGGTCTGGCATGCTTTCCTGAATGATAGCCAAGACCGTCCTGATTTTCTTCTCCGGAAGCTTATCGATGCGGTCCCGTAACTCACGCTTCATCTCGTAGGTCATTTCTGTGGGCACTGGCCGTGAGGACGAAGACGAGCTGGACTCCGTCGCCGCAGAAAGTCGTCGGCGCTTGGGTGCTGACGTGCTGTGCGCGCCAGCAGACCGACGGTTGCCTCGACGGTAGTAATCCGCAAGCGCCTCCTTCTTGAGCGCACGCAGCTGTTTCTTCATGAGACGAACTTGATCCTCGAGCACCTCGATCGCACGGTTTGCGATTCCGGAGTCTGCATACTCATCATCAACATCACTGACGTCTGAATCTTCCTGGCCCTGCGAGCCTGGAACTGGCTTCTCGAGCCAGCGCTGATCGAAGTATTCCTCGAGCTTGTGACCCATAGCGTTCACAGGCGTGCCCTCTGGGTTGAATGTATAACAATTGCGGAACATAAGCCGCACGTCTGCCTCAAACTCATCCCCAGTATAATAGATACCCTCCGTGAGTTTTTTCTGCATTGTGCTGAGGTCCATAGGCTCTTTGATCACATCAAAGTAGGTGGGTACCCCCTGCTCTACCGGATCAACCGGCTGTAGGAATGGGAAGGCGATGCTTTCTAGCTTGCGCGATTGCATCTCACGTAGGACTTGGCCCGCAAACCTGAGTTCAGAAGCATACTTCTTATTCCTTGGCCGGCCCTCGCCAGTGCCGCTTCCAACAAACGAGGACGCGCCAGGGTGCCGCGGCGGCCTGATTTCACGCTTTGGGCGTCCATCAATAGTAGACTTACGTCGTAAGGTCACTCCGTTGGGTCCCACAACTGTCGTTGTGGTGGATGACCGCTTTCCGACGTGAGAACCATCGTCATGGTCCTCAACAGCATGGCTATCAGTAGTTGCGGTGGTCGGAGTGGATGCATGCGATGCAGATGCTGCCGCTGCCGCTGCCACTGCCTGGCTACCCTTCTTACTGGCGTCAAAAGTTGGCATGTTGCTGAGCTGCTTCTTGAAGCTCTGCGCAATGCTCAACGCCATCTTAGAGATTAGCGCTTCCTCACCATTGAATATGATACAATTCGAGACAATGAGATTGAAGTCATCGACAAGTTGGGCGACAGTGTCATAGCTATTTGCAACGAGCTGTTTCTCCATAGTGCCAAGATCCATTGGATGCTTGATATAATCAAAGTATTGCGGAACTCCCTGCTTCACTGGGTCTACAGGTGCCACAAATGGTTGCGCATCTTTCAATCTTTTAATGGCTCGGATAGCGCTAAGGGCGTACTTGTGCTGATGCTTCGGCAGTCCCGACCCTGGCGCTGGGGGCTCGGGTGGGTCGAGCTCGGGAAGCATGGCGATCTTGGCGTTGTCGGCGGCACGTTGCGCCTTCTCCAAAGGAGTAAGTCCAGATTCTGTCTTGACTTCTCCATTTCCTGCTCCACCTGAACTAGGCGTGGACTGTTCGCCTGATTGCGCGCCAGTCTCAGATGTTCCCTTCGTCTCGGGCGGAGGAGATTTTCCATTAATCTTACCCGAGGATTCGAGAGACTCCTTCTCATTTTCCTCCTTCGGATCCTTAGAGGCTGATTCCTTGTCACTTCCTTCCTTGGCTCTTGAAGCGTCGCCGCCAAGCCCACTGTCCGCCGGATCGTGGCCCGTGTCCAACGGTGCTCCGTCAGCGGGTGACGAGGCCTCGCCACCAGGAGCAGGTGAGCGCTCGACTGAGACCGCTTCGCGGTCTCGCACCGACGCGTCAGCACCAGCGTCCTTCTCAGAGTCGGACATGAACGAGTGGTTGTCAAGAAGGAAAGTCGCTTTAACGGCCCCGGGCTTTGACCCCGGAGCTTGGGAGAAAATTGCTCTTTACCCCTAACCCTACATACGTGTCCTCTTTACACTAACTTATCTGTAGCTACCAGTGAGTCAACGATCCGTAGCTCACACGGCCTGAGCGCTTCATTCAGCACCTTTATGCGGATCATATCATTACATACAATAAATCAGCGCTTCGCGCACCCCAAAGTCATGCACCGTCATGTGTTTCGTGCGACACTCTCCCTCACTCAAGAAATGGAGGATATCACCAGCTCGGGTGCAATTTGATGGGTAAGGGCTTTATATTCCTAATCTGATCGTTGTCGCACCCGCCACTCCCGGGTGGGTGAACCCAAGGAATAGATACATAATACTGCTAACAGCAGTATCCCCTCCATCCTCTAGTACACGAACCGGTACGCACGTACGTGTTGGTGGGTAAGGTGAGGTCTAAGGCTACCATCATCACCTGCAGCTTTAGCATCGGCCATAAGTAACCCCGGCTTGAGTCCATCCCGCCCACAGGTGTTGCGTCCGTTATCCACAGCTTGCCCGCCGGAATAACTGAAATCTGCAAATGCGTGAATTGGTGATCGGTGGCGTACGTGCAACCGTTCTTGGTGACGATAAGGTCAACCCCCAGCGCAAGGCCCTTTTAGTGGTTCTTGCGCACGGCCGCACCTCATCTCAGGAGGCCAGCATTAAGCTGGCGAATGCACTGATTGGAGCGGTTCCGCAGCTTGTGTGCGTAGTCTGGGATTTGCCTAATCATGGCTCGCGCATCCTCAGCGTCGAGGCAAACGACAGCTGGAACAAGGGCAACAAGCTTCACATGCTCGAAATGCTCGCAATTCTCGATCAGGGGGCAACTGAGGCTGCAACTCTGCTTCGATACACCCCGCACTATCTAAGCGACCTCAACATTACCCATCGCATCATTTGCGGTGTCTCGCTTGGCGGTTATATTACTTGGCGGGTGTCCACCGAGCACTCAGATCTTCTATCAGCCTCAATCCCGGTGATTTCTAGTCCAGATCTTCCGGCAGTCATGAAAGGTCGCTGGCAGCAGTTCGCGCAATCCAAT